>JAWWES010000081.1:61962479-62112008 GCA_035583135.1 Lophotriccus pileatus | reverse complement strand
CCAGCTTGTGGCTGGGTTACTCAAGGTTATTCACATTTGTGCAGTACCACAGCTCCCAACAGCAACAGAAGCGCAGCGGTTAGACCCAAATAGACCCAAATAAATTAGTCCCAATTATTTTCTTCTTCTTTGTTCAGGATACTTCTCTGTTTCCATTCCAGGCATAGGCATATATAAACTTTGCTTTTTTGCATCAATATAAGCACTTTCATTATAGACTCACAAAGCTATTCTTTTTTAATCAGGACAAGCCACTTCCTTTCATGACCTTAAGAACAGCAAATATCTTCATTCTCCAAAACCTCACTTGACAACAGTATTCTCAAGAGACTCCAGTGTATGTGAGTTCAGAACAAAGCAATAAACCATAACAATTTACAGTACAAAAATGTACCTCAAGGCATTCTGGGTGATTGGCAGCAAACAGTTTCCATTCTTCCAGAGAATAATGCTTGTGAATTGCAGTGAACATTGCATGCTAGCAAAAAACAAGAAAACTGATATTAATGTCCAAGTTAGTCATCTTTCCCTCAGCTGCAAAATAAGGCATTAGAAATTCCCCCTTTAAGTACAGGCTCATCCTGATTGAAAGAAACAGTAACAGTGAATAACAGACCATGCAACTCCAAACACCCTCTCAAAGGTAACTTGGCACACTTGGCCAACCTTTCAGAATCAGGTTTATGATGTGTTTCACGAAGCTACCGTCCCTATTTTGAATGTGCCAGAGGCTAATTAACTTAGAAACTGCTATAGCTTTATCCAATAACCCACACTTTCAAAACCTGACAGCTAATTTTTTTTCTGGCAGGGAGCACAAACAGACCTCAGATACTAAACTCTAAAAGATCCACCGGAAGCTGAGCTACACCCAAAATGGAAGCTTCCCAGTATGGAAGCATCTCCACTGAAACTATCGTATAGCAGGAGCCTGGTTTGTGGTAACTGTGTTGCTATAAAAGCATATCTGCCTTTTCTTGTTCTGAATTTCAAACTCATGCCCCCATGTTTCTCCAACAAACTTAGCTAAAAATTAAAAAAGGCTGCTCCCTGCACCTCAGCTGCTTCCTGACTGTTGGAGAAACGAGAGTCAAGACTTACTTTTGCCATAACCACAGCCATTTCAAATGTCCCCACAGTGTCCATGTTTGCCACTATAATGGGAATTCCTGTGTATGTCTGCTTGGAGTTGCGGAAGGTGAAGGTGCGTGTGAGGTCAACCTGCAATGAACAGACACATGTTCTTTTAAGCAACTGATTGCAATCTAACAGGAGTTTTGTCACAGATTTCAGATACAACGGGTCTAGACACAGCTTCTTGATTTTCCTCACATCTCCTGTTCCCTTCATTCCACTTCATTTATTTCTCACAACTTCTACCTTCCAAATATGAAAGAAAATATAAAATGTTTTCTCTGTTAAAAAGAGTTCTTTCTTATGAAGAATAGAATCAAACTAAAAATAATAATAAAGAAACAAGGCAGAAGTGTTTGGAAAGGAAAGAAAGGACAATGAGGACTGTGGATTATTGTATTGTACAGAAGTAAAATCAGCTGTTTGTTTGGCTGCCTGAGAAACCCAAGTTGAAGTTCTAACTCCACACAAGTCAGAACTGCAACTCCCTCTCTCACAGAGGACTTTGTCCCAGTCTTGAATGTAAATGACTACATAATAAATAATGACTAAACAATAAAATACTCTTACTTTTGATTAGGGCACTCTTGCCACATATGCCACTCTTTTGTGGCACTCTTGCCACACAATATGAACAATCATACCTTGTCTTACTAAATCAGGAAGCTGCTAGTTTCTAAGTTAATATTTTACAACTGCATCCACTTTCACCTTCAAAGTTATTTCTTCTTCAGCATCTTCAAATGATCATGATAACATCAGGCATTCTGTTCCTTACATTTACAAGAGGTATTATCAGATTAGATCAGTTCCCACTGATTTACTTCACATCTTGCAAAAGGGGGAAAAAGATGTAAAGGGGGGGGGGGAGAAAAAATGGAAAAGAAATGCACAACTGTAAGATTTTAGTTTAGTCTCTTTAGTAACAGTGAAAATGAAAGCTCTTTCACAGTTTTTAATACTCCTCATGCAGCTTTAACCCAGGAACATTTGGAGTCCCCAACTAAACTGAAATCTATCACCAGAAAGAAAGCAATATAAAAATTATAGGACTGATTATTTATTTACAATACAGTTTGAGCACTGTCATATTGCAGGCTACATTCTGATTAATATACTGCAAGATCTATTACTGATTTGTTTAAGACAGAAATCGTGGTGCATCAGTGATATACTGTAAATCAGGTTCTCATTTTATATAAGCTCATAAGGGAAGGGTCACTGTGGTAAACTAGCTAAGATTTATCTTAATGGAGATTCTCCCTTCTTCCCAATTACTATCAGAGAGGTCAAATTCTCCAGACACCATGGATTCTTGTGGGAATTTCAGCTGTAGCTAACATCAGAAAATAGTACAAAGAAGGTAGGTATGAAATAAGTATGAAAATTTAATTTATCTTACTCCTTTTTAATGCAAATCACTAACTAGAACCAAGTGGGGGAAAAAAAAAAAAAAAGAGTATCTCACAACCAGTTCCACACAGATACCAGTACCAGAACCACTGCATTACACTTTTGCAAAGGAAAAACATCTTTTTCAGAGGAACTTTGGAAAGGAGTATTTTAAAAACTAGACTCATTTAGAGAAAGTCAAATATTTAAAAAAAAAAAGACAGCAAAACAGAGAGCAAAAGAGCAAAATAGACACACAAAATAAGGCAAGAACATGCCTTGTAATTTTTTTAATCCTTTACACCCTTAGCCTATCCAGAACCCATAGCAATAAATACCAATGACGAGTTATGTGCTGTACAAACACTATGACCTTTGCTTGATAATTACATGTAGTGCTTTTTCTTGTTTTATGAGAGACAATGTATAACCACTGCTCAGTGTCACCTTTTCCATTCCACTCCTCACTTCATGGACTTCTAGCACATCCTCCACAGCTGCTTCTGCTCTATACTGAATAATCCTAGTATGTTTAGGTTTTCCTGCAAAAGCTAACAAGTCTAACTGGTTTTCTTTAGTACCACTAATAGCAATTCTGATAGTCCATTTGTCTCCTTCCTGAGTGGTAACAGCTAATCCATAGCTTCTTCTTCCATACATTACAATAAAATAACTTCTGACTCTGTGATTGCTCACCATCACTCAACAACTGTAAAAGTTTCTTTAGAAAAAAAAAACCTTGGACAGATGAAAGTACGAGGATGTTGACTGTTCTGTTAAAAGCTCCCGGAACTTATCTGAATTTACAAATTTAAATTTATAACTTCCTACAGGACACTTGTCCGGTGAACTTGTAATGGACAGCCCACAAAAGTAAGACCAGCTAAGAGAAGAATAGCAGGCTATATGAGTACCAAGACCCACAGACAATGTTGCTCCCACTCCAATCATTGTTTTAACCAATTTTGACACTTGAATCCAAGCATCAAATTTTCTGGTACTTTTTCAAAAGGAGAAAGCAATCATGGAAAATGAAGACTGTGCAAGGAATCAAAACCAAGTACCAACACAACAAACCTACACGATTTGCAAACATCCCAAATCGCCTCTCTAAGAAGCTGACTTAATCCTACTGCTTAAAAAGCTATCCTTGCGCAAAATGAAGCATTCACACCAGAGAAGCAGACACTTGCTGATATAAGCCTCAAAGTAGCAGCTTGCCGGGTAACAGGCACTGTAGTGTGCTGCCTCTGTTCCTCTGCCAGAGCTATTTATTTATATTCTTGTTTTGAAGCAGACTGGGGCTGTCCATTTCGGATCTGGCTCTCACAGACTGTTTATCCCTGTTGCCACAGCCTCAGTGATGGTGTCCAATTTCTTAACCTTCATCGGTTTTCACTGACCCCCTGATGACTCACACTTTTTCTCATCTGAAATGTTTTAACAGTTCATCATAGCCACCCGTTACAACCCTGCCATATCAGCTCATATTCCTCCTATCGTTTTCCCTTCCCAGCAGCCCTTCTTTCCACAGCCTGCACACAGCTAAATATACAAAACACAGCACTTGAAGGAGCCATGTGCCACTCACTCGGTGGAGCACAGCTCCACCTGTTTTCCAGGCCAGCACAGTGAATTTTAAGGAGACCCACAGGTCCCCAAACAAGTAGCTGGAAAGTACCCACGGGCCTTATGAGCACACGATAAGGAGTTAGTTATTCAGCCGGGATACCGTTCTTTGTAAACTAAAAATTACTCACCAGAGATTACCTTTCTCCTTAAAGAGCCTCCCTGATCTTACACCTTGTAATGGCGAAGAAGTTTTGCTTAGTTGTTGTCCTCAAAATCCCTGGCTACAGTCCTCTAATAATCACAGTCTCCCTGCTTCCCTTTCCCTTTCTACCTCAGTCTCTCTCTCTCTCTCTCTTACAACTCTGCATCCCCTAGAGAAAACCTTAATCCTCTTTTCATCCCCCAACACAACATAATTCCATCTTTAGTCAAAGTAAATCCTTTGTTAACCTTGGGGTTATGTGGGGTAAACGAGAAGGCACCTTCGATTCTGAGGCAGCCATCTTTTTTTGTGGAGGCAATCGATCCTTATGGAATTGATTTCCTGGGGTCTTTCCTGATCCCTGCTGAGAAATAGCTACAGCACTGTTCTGGCTAACAGTGGCCCCGGGCTAGCAAGGACAGAGAGCCCCGGGCAGCCTCAGCCGCGGGGGACCCTCGGGCTCTGCCCACGCCGATCACGCGGGGCTTAAACCCAAGCGAGGGTGAAACGCTCCCACCGCCCCAGGTTTGATGGGGTTTTGCTTAGTAGTCCCCTCGATGGGAACACTCCATGGTAGGGTCCCACCCTGTGGCGTCCTGCGCTCTGGGAAGCGCGTCCTAGCGGCTTCGCGGTTTTTTACTGCAATTATTTTTTAGAAAAAAAGCAAGCACATCGGTTACTCGGTCCCAGCACCGCCCTCAGCCCCCGAGGCCGAGGGCAATGCTGCCTGCCGGGCGCATCCCCCGCTTCTGCGGTGCCGGTAACCGGACACCCCTTGTCCTGGAGCGCCGCCAGTCCACGGCCGCCCCCTCCGGAACGGAAGGTCACCCCCCGCTCAGCGCCGCAGAGGCACCTGTTAGGAGCAAACAATTCCCCACAACTCCCCTTATATTTCTGCTTGAGGAGCGGGGAGGACGGCGCGACACTGGCTCGCGGGGGCCGCGGCGAGACACGCCGCGGGCTCGCAACCCCGGCCCCGTCCTCCCGGGAGCAGCGGCATCCCCGCGCCACGCAAAGGGCGCCTCGATCGGGGAGGGCACTGCTACGTTAGACGGGGGAAATAAAAATAAAGCAGGGAGGGAAGGCTGGTTAAGGAAGTTAGGCGTTCAGAAGGGGGGTGGGGGGGAGAAGCATGCTGGGTTTGGATGCCCCCACCTCTGATCTGCTTTTGAGGCTGCTCCGTTTAGGTCTGAGCAGGACATCTTTAAAGTCCAGCTTGATGTCTGCGTCTACCCGGGGCATCTCGCTGGGGTGGCAGGGTGCGGGGGCCGGGGCTCTCCTGGCGGCAGTGGCGGCGGCGGCGGCAGTGGCGGCCCCGCTGCGCTGGCTGCGCTCCGCTGCACCGCGCCCCTGCAGAGCCGCGCCGCGCCGAGCCGAGCCGGCCAAAGCCCGCGGGCCCCGCACCGAGCGTATTTATAGGGCGCGGACACCGGGCCCCATCGCTTTATTAGGAAAGGGCTGTTTTTAGCCGGGCAGCCGGCCGGCCCCTGCCCCTTCTCCCGCCGCAGCCCCCCTGCCTCTCCGCCGGGCTGTGTGCGGTGGGGGGCAGACGGGGACGCGGCGCCCGCCCGCAGCCGCCCCGTGCGGGGCGAGGCACCGGCGGCACCACGGCGGCCTTAAGGGCAAAGCAAGGGCAGAGGAAATGGCGCCTCCATGTGACCGAGCGGGCGGCTGGTGCCGGGTGTGAGAGCCCGGCGGTGCTGATGCCGGTGCGGGGCTGATCGGACATTTTGGCCGCCCCCGACTCCCACCGCCCCGGGTGTGGGCTGGCGGCGCTCCTCGGCGTTGTCAGGGCTGCTGCAGCACGGCCCAAAATGTTCTGCCTCCAGGCATATAAAAGGGCAGTACTTGCGCTTCCTGGTCTCTGGTGGGAATTCGACTTCCCGAGGTGCTTTGCTCTGAGTCCGAACCTGGCCCCCCTGCCTGGCCGTGGTAAAACTGAGGCAGAGCTCGGCTTTTGCGGCTCTCCAGCTGGGTCCCCATCAGACTGCAGAGCAGAGCAAGAGCCGCGGTTTGATTTTGGCCTTAGAAACGTTGAGAAATGTGCAGCTGGTTGGTCATAGAAGAGTGGTCACAGCGCCAGCCACCTGCAGCAGCCTCGGCACAGTAATTTCCTATTTAGTGCACTCAGAGAAGCAGCAAGGAGCTTTGCTTTTCTGCGCCCGTTTTTTTTTTTTCCACCCCAGAATACAGGAGCCTGATTTGTGACTTTATTTGCTTCTTTTTCGGTGGTTAGCCACGGTTCAACACGCAGTCACAAACGCCTAATAGCAACAGGACTGCACGTGCTGAGTTCATCTGTAAATGCTGGCACATGGATCAATACAGGTTACTGGATAACACATGAGATGACTTCGAGAGGAGCTTTGAGCCTTAAAGTCTATTTAATTATGAAGGTAGTGGGTTGTAAGATTTGGAATTCTTTGGAAGACACATGAGCTAAGCCTTGTTAATGCCTGGAAGCTGAAGCATGGGAGGATAATGACTGGCTCCCCTTCCTCAGACGCATTGCAGGATCAGTTAGTGCTCTCTTCTTTATCTGAAAGTTGCACCTGTCTGGTGAACACCCGACCTTCTACAAAGCTCTTTTACAGCTCCGGTGCAAAAGATAATCCAGCACGACCAAGCATGAGCCCGGAGCTTTACACAGAAGGCAGGGCATTTGAGTGCGTTGTAGTTTTGAATGTCCAGTTTGAGAGGCCTTGAATCTTGTTTCAAGGAAGCCTTGAGGCTTTGGAACTCCAGATAATGTTCCAAGAGAGCCTTGCAATTGTATTTCCCACAGAAATATTCAGGTAAAACAGGACACTTTATAATTAGTCTGATTTGCATAACTGAGGCCATTCACTTAGTGTTTTCTCCAGTGGCTTTAACAATAGAACTACAGAACAACAGAACTACTAAAATGTATTCTTCACACACACAGATGCATGTGCCACCATTTACTGTTAAATACTAAGAGTACTGATGAGAATGGATCCTGTGAAAGTGGCATGTCTGTAGAAGAGGACTGAGAATGGAAAAAAACAAATGTCTTCTGTCCGTGCTTGGCACCGTGTCTTCTCTTTGCCCTCATGGCAGGCATGTGATGCTGAGAAGAAAGAAGCCACTGCACTGCACTGTGGGTTCAAAAGGTCAGCACTGTTGTGGAGAGTAGGAGATTGAGGCTATCAGTGATACATGTAAGCCACGGAAAATCCATGCCTGACGCTGTTTATTGTTTCTGGTATTTTTAGTTTCCTCTCATAGTGCTGTTTTACTGCGGTTTAAAGTATCTGCAAATAAGTAGTATTTCCCCATGTACACATACCAACAGACTAGTCAGGTGTCTCTGATCAGCTTGATTGTTCTTTAAAAGTTTACAAAGTTTGAAATTGTCCAGTTTGTTACTTCAAGATATGTTTTCTGTAATTAAAATTATGTTTTCTTGCTGAGCCACCTCTGTCTTTTTCAATATCCTTTCTGAAGTATGGACACCAGAATGGATGTGATCAATAATCACATTAATATCATAGCCAGAAATGAAGATCACCTCTTATGTATCTTTGCTATTCCTCTTTATACCCGCAGTGATCCCAGATTATCTCTTTGTGCTATGGGAGGAGGAGCTGTTCAGCCAGGCTGTATGCAGTTTCAGTATTTATCCTTCAGGTGCAAATGAGCCATCACTGATTTCAAAATTAGCATATGTAAATTATGTTACTTTCCTTCAGAGTTCTTCTTTACTTCATTGTTTTATGTTTATACTTAAAAGCAGGTATAACAATGCACTCAAAAGGGAACTGCTCAGCCAGTGTAGCTGAAAAAACCAATGCCAGTGTAGCTTTTTAGATTTTCTAAACTTGTGTTTTTGAGAAGAGGAAAGAGTGATCATTATAATAGTTATTACTGTGTCTCAAGCCTGTTATTAGCTAAGAGTTATCACTGACCTTGTGGTTTTCATCCTCTTATTATAATTGTAAATACTGTTGTATTTCATGTATAAATTAGTTCACAAATTGGACCTGGTAACAAAGGACATGGAAAATGCTGGGGTACTCACTGGCTTCTTTGCCTTGGTCTTCCCTGGTAAGATTAGTCTCAGGATTTCCAGGCCCCTGAGACCCACCAGAAAGTTAAGAGAAGTGAAGACTTACCCTCAATAGAGCAGGATCAAGTTGGGAGAGGGGAAGTTCCTGAGAACTCGGAAAAGCAATTATCAGTCCTGTCTTTGAGAAGAGCAAGAGGGAGGGAGGATCTGGGCCTGTCAGTTTCACTCCAATGCCTGGGAACGTCATGGAGCAAATAATATTGGAAACCATTTCCAAATGGACAAAGAACAAGAAGATGACTGAAAGTAGTTGTCATGAGTTTATGAAGAAAAAATCAGCTCACCTGATTACCTTCTAAGATGAAATTACTAAGATGAGGAGAGAATAAAGTGTGTTGTTTATTTTGACTTTGGCAAGGCTTTTGACAGACTTCCAATAACATTTTTGTAGGCAAACAGATGAAGTTTTGTGGACTAGCTAAAAGGACAATGAAGTGGACAGAAAACTAATTGAACTTCCGGGCTCAAAGGGTTGTGATCAGTGACACAAAGTCCAGCTGGAGGCCAGCTATTTGTGGTGTACCAGGTTAACCGTATATGGCATTAAAAATACCTCTTTTTATCAATGCTTACTTTTCTTCTGATTTAAATAAGAACACTTCCTCACTAACTCCTTGGTACTGAAAAAAGCATTCAGTGAAGTATGAGCACTTCTGAGCACCAGAAACAGCTCTAGGGTGGAATGCTTAATGAGGTTGTTATTGTCAACAGAAACTCTGGTCGCAGCAGATGCACATCTAGCACAACTGAAGGCTGAAGGCCCATGCTGACTTCTTTGCTGTGGTTCCTAGGAAAATACTATAGCCTCATAAAGCTTAGCCTGTAACACAGTCAATCTGTAACATAATTAGCATGCCTGTTTAAGGAGTGTGTTGAGCAGTAGTTAGAGCATTGCTCATCTGGCAAGTGCTCCCACAAATTGTGTGTCACAACTTCCCAGCAAAATCCCACATCTGGAAAGAACAACATGCTGCAGGACTTGTGTGATGAAGATCTTTCACTGTTAAGGAGACGCAGTACATTTGAGGAAAGAGCCTTGTTTTTCTTACGAGAAATGTAAATCGCTTGTATTATTCTGTTTGAGTTCAGGCCTTGTCTACGCTGAATAGCATTTCCCAGTGGATGGCTCAAGAAACCTAACTCAGCAAACCCTGTAAACACAAACAGATTTCCTTGGGTTGCGGAGATAAGGATGTTTCGCTGAACTGTCACTCCTATTACAGCATCTGCCCTAAGGCTTTTGCTGGCATTGATAGCCACCAGAAATGGGAGGAGCGGGGCTGATACCCCTGCCCTTCATAGCTGTGCTAAGCAGACTTCAACTACATGCATGAAGGGCACTTGTTATGAAGAAACTCTTATGCCAGAAGTATTTTCATTGAATTCAAAGGTCTTAGAGTAATAATAATCATAATCACTAATTATAAGCTGAATCCCAGGCCCACACTGAATTCAGTAGAACTTCTCATTCAAGGTACAGTTTACTTAGGAGTAAATGACGTTATCCAGTTCTATTTGATTTCGGCAGGTGTCAAATGATAATTATAAGTAATCACAGCAATTTGTAATTAAATGAAGCTCTGACCTTCATTGGCTTATGAAGTATGCTTAGAGTCTGTCTGTGCTGATAAATAAAATCGACCACACTAATCTGTCCCTGCAAGGCAAGGGACAGAGTGTGGCTCACATGCAGCCATTTAGATGCCATATGTGAGCTTCAAGGGATTTTGCTTATACTGAACTGTCCTCAGACTACCTGAGGACAGTGGTAGCTGTCTGGGTTTTTCAAGGGAGTGTGATTCTAATTCAAGAGTATTCTACCAGTGTATGGTAGAGCATAACTTTGTTGTTACAGAGAATCTGCAAGATCTCAAGAGCCTTTAAAAATTTTGATAATTACATAGTTTATTTGATAGTAATTTGATAGTCAAATTATTAAAGCTCATTTACATAAGAGAAAGACATGGAAAGAAAAGCTTAAGGATGAAGCAAAATCCTACTGAAGTTACACATCTGAAACTGTGATTATGATTTCACACTGGCTTTATAACAGAAAAACTCTACTGACTTCAGTCAAGTTGTCGCTACTTAATACCAATGCAGGGAGAAATCGTCTGGGGAGTAAACTCATTAGAGACAAGTGGCAAATGTTGAGTTAGCATTTATAACAAGTTGACTTCAGGCAACAAATACAGTGGACTCACTCCCATTAGGATCATCAGGATTTGTTCCCACCAAAACCTGGTGAAATCTGGTCTTGAGTTGTAAGCCCTCCTGGCCAAAGTTATACGGAGGGTCATTTTCAGAGTTGGTGTTAAAACCAAAAAGGAGTTCTCAGCTCTCATCTCAGGGTGTGTTCATGCTGGCAGAGCTCCATGTCATACTCTCTTTTGGAGCTCCTCCTCTGCTCTCATGAGGTTTTATCTGCCTTGTCCACACATTGCCTGCAGGCCCACAAAGCCAATCCTACATCAGCCCCTTCTTAGCCACTACCAGGGTGGTTATCCATCACACCACAAAACTTAATAGGGAAGGGGCTCTTGGGTAACGGACCCTATCCTTTTTCCTTACATCTCTGAAAAAGTTCTTTGGTGTGGTGTTTGTGGCTCCTTGGACTTCTTTCGGGAGGGATGGGATTTTCTAGGGCCTTTTATGTTTTCCTCCTTCCGAATCTTGCTTCGTCTGTGGAGCCTGTGTTTTTGCATCTGTTTTCCTCTAAAGTCATTAGACAGCATGGCTACTTGGCCTCACCATCTCAGTTTGAGGGAGTGAAGGTCTTTTGTTGTGGCTGGGCATAGGCTGATTTATCAGAGTATTGTAGAAGATACTAGAGAAAATAGCAATGCTGGTGAGGTAGCAAAACTGCCTCAGTAAGTAAGGAATTATATTTACAAATAAATAAATAAAAGCAATAGTGCACAATTGCAGAAGGATTTGGGCTGAGAAGAACTCAGCGAAAATGAACTTATGGTGTTTCCTGTGTACCAGCTGATGATTTTTTGTCAGCGAATCACCTACTGTCATGACAGCATATGAGAATTTCACCCTGTTACAAGCCTGACTCAACCGAGGCTGGCCATACCTTTTCCTTTCCTTGGTGTTTGCACTCCGAGTTGGATGCAGGCTTGCACCTGAACTTCATTCAATGACTCTAGCCTAGAAACTCCCAAGAATCCATTGTCCATTCAACCTGCTCATTTAAATAGAGGAAAATACTGAATTCAAGAAGCAATTTCACACAAGTGTTTTTCTCACCAGCAGCTGATTTTAGAGTATGCAAAGAGCAGTCACAGCACTGCTGGGGCGGGGGCAGTGCAAATACTAACATTGCTGTTTGCCTCTTTATTTTTTATTTTTAATTTACCTGTATCAATGCGCAACTTCCTTCATAATAACATGTTTCATGTGGAGTTAGTGAATTATAGGCTTATCCCTGATATCTTGTTACTCAGGATCAAGGTAGTTAACACAGGAAAGAAAATATGTAGTTCTCTTGTACTTAACACCATTGATTTAGTCAGTCCTTCAAGCATAAGACAGACTAAGGTCCTGAAAGTCCATTTGCTACCTATGAAGAGGAGTCAGGACATTGCCTATTTTAACCCTGGCAATAGTACTTCTTTTTTGTTTTGGTGCTCGAAGCCTGTTTGAATAAGTACATTGCCACTTCTGGATGATAGAGATGAAAAGCACATTAATTAAAAGAAATCAAACCCATTATATAAGCAAATGGCATTTTCTTTATTTTCTGGCCTTTCCTTCACATTTTTGTGTTGGGTGAAAATCTTGCTACAAATTTTAAACTGGAGAAGTGTTTCTAAACTGTGAACATCTGGTAATAACTAGCTTTCAAACCCAGTTTAATCTTTAGAAAAGCTTAACAACTTTGCTGCCCTACGGCACCATCTACAGGCAAAACCCCCTATGTTAATACTACAAAATGTTAGAACTATTTTAAACACTTTAATCATTGCAATTAATACGTAAACCTGGAATTTTCCATTTTTCATCTTAATTAATATGGATTTGTGTATTTGTAAATATAATTCCTTGTTTATTGAGGCAGTTTTGTTACCTCACTGACATTGCTATTTTCTCTAGTGTCTTTTACAGAAGTCTGATAAATCAGCCTATGTCCAACCATGATAGAAGACCTTAATTTCCTCAATTTCTGTTTAAAATTACATTTCCCACAATTTTGTACACTTTGGCCAGGGAGTTTTGCTTCTGCAGAACTTGCTTTATTTTGGATCTTATCATGAGGAAATAGAAAAAAATTGGCTTGATCCCCTATTGCAGTTTAAGCATTTAATGGGATGTAGATAAAAGCTGCTGCATTTATCAGCTGTCACACACTTTTTCATAAAGACACCTACACAGGGATTATGATTAACATCAACTCGGTTGTCACCACTATGCCTTTTTTACCCATGATTCCTCTCTGGCTAAAGTTAAAGATATTCTTAAAATGACCTAGAAAATGCTGCCTCCCTTTCCCACAGCAAATAAAACCCTGCTAAATATTCCCGTATATCATTATGATAAAATGGGAAGGGAAAATTTAATGCCTGAGCTTGTAAAATATGCTCTAGTTTTGCAAGGCTGTTTAAAAAGTGAAGATTATTAGCATGTGAGGCCACAGTAGCTGCACATCTGTAGCTGTGTTGTTTTATATCTAATATGTGGTTTGGGTGTCCATGATCTTTCAGTAATTGAATAGGAAAAATATCATGTGAAACTGATGGACCAAATCTCATTAACTACCCTCCTCATTTTTAGGAAGAAAGCAGACCTTTTTCGGTTGTTCTCAACTTCCTGTGAACACATGTGTTAAAAAAATTATATTAAAATGAAATACTGTCCTTAATAGTGGTAAATAGATATATGCATTCTGTCAATAAAATTTAAAGGAATTTAAGAGATTTTGTTCAGGTAGAAGAACAAGGGCCTAAACTCAAGATCACTTACTTACTTGGATTTTAATCTCATATGTAGTGCCTCTGCTGGGAAATCTGTGGAGCAAGAACATTATCTGTTGCAGTGTATATGCAGCACCCAGAGGCAGTAAGGCATGGATCGCGATTACAGTCTTTTTGCATTAGTATAATGAAGACTTCTGAAAATATTGCATGTTTTTTGCTCTGTTCTCCCTCATCTTTGCCTCGCAAATTATTATTTTGCATTTTGATTTGTGCCTACCCATCTCTCCCTTTTCCCCCCAAGCTGCTGTGCAGCAGTGCTGGTTTCTGATGTTAAAAGAGTTGGCATGTTTCACCCCCTGTTGTCCATATCCAGCAAAGGTAGAAGTCACTTCCATATGTGGTTTGTGGAGTGCTTTGGGATCCTTCAGGATGAAAGGTATGATATAAATATAAGATACTGTTCCTTCCCTTTTTTCTACAGCACACACTGTGCTAATATGTTTTCCTTTCATCTTGAGCTCCCCTGACTAAATTGTCAAACATCCCAGTAGTACCATGAACGTTTGCTTCAGGCACAGTTATAATCACTGTTCTGTTAGCTCCAGCCTTACAAAAGATGGCTATTCTCCAGGCACACAATTGACTCTCATACTACCAAATGCCTCTCTCTTCTTACCATTCTCAAAAGCTTCTCTTGCAATTTCCCTTGAGTTTCTTTCCTTCAGTCTAATCCTCCATATCTCTTTCAGGTCCCATTTTCTGCTTGCCACATCAGTTCACCTGCAGTACATTGTAATGGCTATGCTGATCCTGTATCCTGGGCAGAAAGGACCAGTGGAGGGATGCTTCTTTGTATTTCTGAGTCTTCTGTCTGTCTGTCTTTCCTTCTGTCTTCCTTTGATTGTGTTTAGGTGGCAAAGGCTCTCTCCTCTTTAGGCAGAGCACTGTGAGGAAAGCAATAATCAGCTTCTCCAAGCTACCTAAGCAGCACCTCTTCTCAGAAAGAAAGAGGCAGAACACAATTGCCTTCTGAACCCTGCTGCCCAGCTCTGTGGGAAAGGGAATAATTAGCCTCGTTAAGCTACAGGGCCAGCAGCCCCTTGCCTTCCTTGCCCTCCCCTCACTTGACCCTACCGTGTTAGAGCTGCAGCTGATCCCTCAGTAAATAAAGCTGAGCAGGTGGGCTGCTCCCAGCTGTGCCCGCACTGCCGCTCCCCGTTCCTTCTCTTGTGCTGCCGTGGCACCCACCCGAGGCTGCACAGTCAGCCCTTGGAGACCTCGGATCGCAAAAGCAGAACATGGTGGGGCACTTCCTCACACTACCCCTTTTTCATTCCTTATTATTTTAGCTCAATTATTTTTGCTAGCATGTTTCTGAACCCCCTTGCATTCAGCTGCAGGCTACTTTTCACCCTGACACACTGCCATCAGGTGGTAATATATCGCTCACCAGAGCAAGAACTTGTCAAGAAAATCGATGAGCTGCAGTGTCCCCTTGGGGTCAGGCAAACAAGTCTTGTGGAGTTTGTTAAATGAGGTATGTGAGGCTACACTGTCATGTGAGGGAAAAGATAGGAATAAATAAATCAATGTCTGTAAACATTCAGATTTCTGATATTTGAAAATGGTCCACTTGAATCGCTGTGTTTGGAGTCCAATTTGGTAAAAAGACATCTTTCTTCACTTCTGATTACTTTCGTAAGCCAACATTTGGGCTTCAGTGTAGCAGACTGTTATATATCATGGCAGGCAATCTAGCTTCCTTCACTTAAGCTAAGTGTAAACTGGAACTATGTCCACAGGAGCCAGTGATAGTGTCATCATGTAAAAGTCATATGTCTTTGATCAAAAGGATTCCTTGTCTTTCTTTTCCCACAACTCATAACAGAGCTCTGAAATACAGAAACATTTTGATATTTAAAAACCATTTGATATATAAAAACCATTTGATATTTAATCAGAACAGAAGCATGGCATATGAAGAACATGGGCATATAGCTGAGCTGAGCTTTGGGAGACATTAAAAATGAATTATGCTGATAAAGAACAGCTGTATTCTTACATCAGAAACCGTGGAGACAAATAATTAATTTGCCTTCATTTATTTCCCAATTCTTTCCTGGCAAAAAGTCTAGAAATGCTTAGACTACAAATCTATTTGCCATGAAGCGAGCATATGTATTTAGAGACTGTATCAATTACTGGACTATCAGATGTCATTATGAGAGCCAGTTTCTGCTCCTGCAATGTTAAGATCCCACCTCACTTGCACCCACCTTAAATCTTTTTTGTAGCTTACTAACAGGAAGCCTGGAGCAAAGAATGTGATAAAATGTTGATGATCATTTTCTTATTTAGTAAGTCTGTTTCTGAATCTCGGCTGAGCAGGGTTGCACCCAGCTGTGAGGTGTGCAGGGTACAATGTTAATTCTCTCTTGAATGACAACACTATAAAGGCTTATTTGTCTCCCTCATCACTCCTGACTATGAACAAAAAGTAGTCCCTAGGTTTAAATTTGCTGTCTCAAGTACAGTTTAACTAAAATAATCTAACCAGTTGATTAGATGAATGTGGGAGTTGAGTTGTGTGACAGAAGAGAAGGGTACTTTGGAGGGTTTTGTACCAAAGGGTACATTTGGGGTTTGTCCCACATGTTACTTACCATGCTGGAGAGGTGCACTGTGCCCTTGCTACAATGAGGACTGCAAGCTGGAGGGAAGGGAAGATGCCAGGACGCTCTCAGATGCCCCTGGCTCCCAATGAGCCATGTCATGCAACAGCCCATTCCAGGAGAGAACTTGCCACTGACTTCTTTGCCCAGTGGTGGCCCACCATAGCAGTGTAGGACCATGATGGACATGTAGCAGTGGGCTTGTCTGGAGGGGAAATACATTAAAGGCTTTGTCTAGCTTGTCTATGCTCCAGATCGAGCCTTCCTCCCATATATGCCTTTGATGCTGGAGTGTAATGTGGGTTTACATTTGTGTTTTAGAGAGCAATAGGGACAGAGACATACATAGAGTACATATATAAAAGAACTATACATCACAAGCACTCCTGTTGCTGCAAGCCTACAGACTGAGGAAATTTTTAGGAACTGATAGTTATTCAAAGAATAGAATGGAACTTCTTGTCCTGGGAAATGCAGGCTAAACCTCAGGTGGTATAGCTCTTTTGAAGGATGTAGACCTTTATTTATAATTTATTGAGTGTCTTCGAATGAGTCAAATTTTATTTCAGTGGCAGCTAGATCAGAAATCTTGGCATTGTTTTTTGAAGCAATCTTGACAAGTATATATGTCTGGTACTTAAAAATTCCTACTGTGTCATTGAAACACTCCCAGGCATCATTTAATCAGGTGAAAGAGATCTTAGTTCACCGCTTGATCTCATTCAGCTTTGCCAATTATAGCTTGTCTAGAATTTTATCTCCTCTTACTTGCAAACATCTTTTCAATTCTTGCTAATTTCTACATCTAGACAAAGCGACTAAAACCAACGTTTCTGGAATGCACAGGATGTGCTCTCTGTCTGTGCACCATGCTGGATCCCTCTATCCTGGCTGGATATAGATCTGGAATTTCAGCATGGGCTGAAAGGGCTTGGGAGGTAGGGGTGCACCAACCCACAGGTCCCTACTCATGGGCACAGGGCTCATGTGGCTCAGAGGACACTAAGCCAGACAGCCTTCTTGCACCACAGGCTGAGAAGGGTGAGAGCTGGACTCTGCATTTGACCTTGCCTTGGGGCCAGTTTCCTTGAATATATTTCATTGAATCATGAAACCATTCAGGTTGGAAAAGGTCTTTAAGATCATTGAGTCCAACCATTAACCCTGCACTTCCCAGCCCACCACTAAACCGCGTCCCGAGGTGCCACATCTACAATCCTTTTGCATACCTCCAGGGATAGTGACTTCACCATTTCCCATGGCAGCCTGTTCCAATCCTTGAAAACCCCTTCTGAGAAGAAATTTTTCCTAATACCTAACCTAAACCTCTGCTGGTGCAAGTTGAGACAATTTACGAGGGATTCCCGCAGGAAAAAGGTGATGCCACATCTTCCATATTCTGTTTTAGGGTGGTTTGGTTTGGTTTATTCTTCAGGTTGTTGTTCCTTCCCTCCTCCGTCCGGTTAAAATAATCTGTTAGCAACACAGAAGGAAGCGGTTTATTCCTCGTATCCCTGCCTGAACGTTCCTCCCTGTGGATGCGCGTGCCGGCGCCGCCTGCAGAGGGCGCTGCACCCCCGCCCTGTGCCCGCGGCTTCCATTCCCTGTTCCCGCCGGGGAAAATCACCAGTTACAGCGTGTAGCGTCTCTCCGCTCCTTTTCTCCTAGCCTGCTGGTGACAGAGGAAGCCACCCAATCCACTGTCCTCCATTCGGCTGAATAACGTGCGGTTCATTTGCGTGGCATGTGATTACAAGGTTCTAGAGGACACTAATTAGGAAGAAAATCTGGGGAGAGAATAGGCATTAGAGAGTAACCGTCAGTCAGATGCCTGTCAGCCAGCAGAATAATAACAATTAATCACGATTAACAATACGTTCTGTGTCAGCAGTGCATCTTATCTGAGGACTCTACAAGCATTTGGTGTTTAATCTGCGCAGCTCCTTCTGAGGGGAATAGACACAATAGATTATTTAGAACTGAATTTGCGAATGGCATTTCTGAAATGAGACCTCCTAAGGCAGCTGTATACAAGTGCCAAAATAAAGTTCCTGATTTTCAGAAGTGCTGAGCATCTGCAAAGCCCAGAGTTGGTGTGCTGGTGTTGCCTTAGACGTTTTTCAACACAGACAAAATTAATACCCCCTGTTTCTTGATGAAGGACAACAATTCAAGTGATATGTAGGCTGTGCTGGTAAATACAAGTCTGACCCTGTGGTCCTGCCTGGATTTACCGCTCAGCTGTACTATTTGGATGCAAGCATACATTCTGCAAGGAAACAGCCTGATCATACATGCAGGACCAAGTTCTTGTGAATAAGCTGTGTGGGGATGTGTGAGGCCAAGTGTGCCACAGGTCAGTTCACCTGCAAATACTCCAGTTTCAACTCTTCCTCATCATGGTGTGAACACTCTGAATACAACTGGGGCACTGCCAGCTATGATGGAAAATGTGCTGTTTGCAGCACTCAGTGTATTTCCTCCTCCTAAATCAGCTCTCAAATAATTGTACATTGTCCAAAGCACTAAGAAGGGTTCTGGTGAACAAAATGCCAAGTTGCCTTACTACTTCTGAGTCATAACCAAAACAACAGTGATGAGAAAAAATATCCAGCAGTTTTGTGAAATATCTTTTGGCTTATATCTACACTTTTTTTTTCATCATTTTTTCCCCCCTTAGATAGGATCTCAGGATGTGTAAGGATATTTTTAGTAGCATTTGGGAAAACAAAAAACAAACAACTGAAAAAACTAAACTAAACCAAACCAAACCAAAATTAAAAAAAAAAAAAAACAACCCCAAAACCCAGATTTTGAGCTCACATTTTTGCTGCCACATTTCCTACACGTCATTTTCATACTTGACAACCCTGAAATCAGAAGTATTACACCTTTAAAGCTCAGCCCCCTAATCTCTCCAGGCTTACTGAAGAGATACACGCCATTTCAGGTGAAAAGTGTTTGTTTTGTCCAACTAGTGGAGTGGTTAGTCAATTAATTGGATGCTGCTTCACCTCCTGCAGACCTGGCAATTTTTTTGCTAACACAAGTTAACTGAATAAAGGCAAATAAACCTGTGCCACAGATGACTCTCTGCAACACCAGGGTATACAGCCCTTCCTGGCCTGTGCTCAGCCTTTTTTTGTCCTTTTTTCTATCACTGTCGTAACAAAGAACTAGTATACTCTGTAGGGAGGGAAGCCTAAATCATGCCACATGATCTCCTAGGTCTGCAGCACAATGGTAGAAATTCTCCAAGTTCTGTAACAAATGCAAATTAGTTAGAAAATCCCTCTTTAGAATTAAGTATGGAAAGAAAAACTACATCCGGTGTTGCAGCCCTAGTGCTATTTATTTGAGATCAACATTTCTTCCCTCTTTTTTTTTTTTCTAGTTCTCAAATATTCTATTTCTTCTACGCTGCAGTGGTTTTGAACCAGAATAACACACCTCCTAGAAAACGATGGATATAGGACAAAAGATTAGGAGCTCTGGCAATGGACCGAGCGGCAGTGCATAGATTTGTAGTGTCCCTTTTGAGTCTCAGAGTTGTCACTACTTCATAAGCAAATGGGCAAACATGACAATCCTCCTAGCTGTAGCTTCAAGTTGCCTGGGAATACAGGCAGAGCCTTCTACGCTGGCGAGTCTGATACTGAAGTGAGTAAGAGTCACTACCATGGGGCCCAACATATTTCCTCTGTCTTTAAAGATAAAATTCTGCTATTCTGTTCAACACAATACATAAAAAATGTTGTTTGTAGATTTGGCAGTGTGGCTAAAGAGGTTTCTGGGGGTGTTGAAAGCCCACTGTGACTTTCCTCCGTTGCTCAGCTGGAGACGTGTAGCCTAAGCTCCTGCAGAATTTTTTTTTGAATTTTAGGCAGAAGGGTCTTTTTATTTCCACAGACGCCTTTTCTACCCTATAGGCAGTGTCAACTGTGCTGTGACTAAATCCACTTAAACTGCGGTTACCCCAGCGCTTCAGAGGACAGTATCACTTGGGGCAGGAAGTGAAAGTTCATCCCTTGGGAAAGAGCTTGCCATGATTTTGCAACGCACAGCAGTAACCTGGTAACCGACATATCCATTTCTGTTACATTTTCTAGGTCAGCATGAATCATTCTTAAGGGAGAGAATTTAACCAGACAAATTGAGAAGACTGTAACTACTCTGCACTCCCCCTTCCCCGGCAGCTCTGCCCAAGGAAAGGCTTTCATGGCATATGTTGTAGTCAGAGAAATGCAGTTCCTGTCCCCTCCCTGTCCTCTTAGGATGCTTTGCTAGTGACAGCAAGGCTAGCAATGGTTCCAGGGATCCTATCCCTGACATACCACTGAAAAAACGCAGAATAAATGGAGAGAATAAAGCAGTTTTATTCTGAGTCAGGAGGTGTAGATGTAAGGGCACAAGGAACCACTAGGAAGACACTGCTCAAAATGACAGGCAGATTGCAAAGTAAGGTGCCAGGCAGAGGGGCAGTTCTGGTATACACCCCAGTCTAGCCCTGTATCAGACATGAGAGGCAATCTGTAGTGTTGGAAATATTAAAAGTTCCCCCACTACAGACATTCAAGGATAGGACATATGTATGAAAACAATACTCTTCCCTTTTCATGTGTTGTGAACAACAGCAGCAGCAGTTGATGCATGACTCCCTTTTATCCAGTGAGTAATAATTTCCTGCAAGAAAACAGTGTACGGCATGTAAATTTCACCACACCGAAATATTTTTTCGCTCTTTTCTCTGAAGTCTTGTCTATTTTCAAACCTGAAGCCCTTACACCATAGAGCTAAAAAAAAGGGCTGGCAATGGTTACAGACTGCAGTGATTTGGGCTGAGGACCAACACGGTATGACATACTGATTAACATTCAGTCTTGGTTCAGCAGTTTGTGGGCAAAGAGCATCTCTCAGCAGGAATAAACTATGAAAAGCACAGAACTCATCTTCATCAATTACACGGAGTATTTCTTAGCCCACAGTTATCACCGATTAGGCAAATTCTTTTCTCTTGTGATGAACTTCTTTTTTGACCTTTCATAGGATACTCTAGTTCCTCGTGCCTCAGTTTCCACACAGGGAATAAAAATAATCCTTTAACTTGCAGAGATGTTGTTCTGATTAATTAACGCCCAGCTGCACTTTCCAGGCTCTTGAGATGAAAAGTGCAATGTATGTATTTCCTTTTAAAACTGTATTTGACTATCTTGCTGAAAAAGGCATAACTTGGACCACTGCCAGTGTGGGGAGGGAGGAGTTCTCAGCGGACATAGGAAATCAGAACTAAGCATATCTTGTGCACCCCTCAAACCCTGCTATTCCAGGGTTTGCTCAATGCTTATTGCAACACCAGAAAATCTGCAAAGTACCTGCTATCTCTATCTAGGTTTAATTTTGGCTAAATATTATTCAGGGAACAAATTGTGACAGCTGCTGTTCAAGCACAGTGGGCCGTCTGTTGATGTCAGTAGTTGTATGAGAGATGAATTTGGCTTGCTGTCCCATTTTAATGAGTGCATGAGTGTATGTATCTCCTGTGTATAACACTGAGACAGTGCTAAAACAGGTCAGGTTTTGGTTCGAATTCCTCAGTCTCTGGTGCTCCCTTATTTCCCACTGAAGAAATCAGCTCTTCAGCAAAATGTATGTCACCTTAGCAAAATCAGGGATGCCATCTGCAGTTAGAAAGCTGGGCTTCACAAAATGGTGCCTTTGCTTTCAGTGACTGCATTGCATCTCCTCATGGAGCCTCTTGGACCACAGAATCACAGAATATTCTGAGTTGGAAGGGACCCACAAGGAGCATCAAAGTTCAGCTCCTGCACAGGGCAGCCCCAGGAATCACACCATGTGCCTCCATGGATGTGGGGCTTCATTTTGGAAGAGCAGTCCTGATTTTTTCTGTCGGAGCAACAGTCACTGTTCCTCAGACTGCTGCACAGGGTAGGGTGAGTGCAGTTTTTCTTCTAATCCACCCATGCAATATCCCCGAAAAAGTGTGTGACCAGGAGAAACAGCTCCACCTTGCAGAGGACAGCAGGCTCTGTAGTGCCTTTTTAGGTACAAAGAATGTGTGGGCTGAGTGAGTAGCTGAGCAACATCTGAGAAGCTACGGAAATCAGAGTTTTCCTAGATCTAAGAGGTTTAAATTTTTTCAATGGAGAATAACTGCCCTGTTTTAAGAAAGCTGAAAGGTTTTTTGGACTGTGTATAAACCCTTGATTTTGGCAAATAACAGCTGACTGGGAAGCTGGAAGCCGTGTGCTGTGCATGCAGTCTGTAAGCCTTTTGTCATTCTGAATGTTGGTTCAAGTAATCTTTCTTTGACAGCTCATTTGCATCTAAGCTATCCCCAAAGAGTCTGAGAGTTTGGAAATAATAAAGATGACATTTGGGTAAGTGTTTAAAAATGCACAGCAGCAGCATGCTTGGAGGCTTGCATTAACAAGCAGAAATGAATTCTGAAAGTGAGCTTTGAAAAAGAAGTAGAGAATCTGTCTGAATGAAGTAAGCTTCACTGGGCATCTGATGACTAAGTAGGAAGTGTTTTGTGCCAAAACCTGGGAAGGTAAGTGTTACTTGCGAGATGACAGTGCCAGAAAATAAACCAACACACCAACGAGGCTTATGGCTAGAATGCAGTATTGAGCACAGCATACTCCCAACCTCTGTGAAGTAGTCCATTGAGAAAATTGCTTGCAAATCAGGCTGAATGGCAATGAAAAAACAGGGCAACAGAATGATTTCAATGAGCCAAAAAAATTATGTGCTTTTAAATGTTCCTGTCCTCTAGCACAGGCATGGTGCCAGCAAATCTGTTCAAGCAAGCTTTAAGGATTAGAGAGATGAATTTTTTCTAATTCCCAGGCAGCTGATGTCATGGGCAACTCAGGAGATGTTACAGGGTACCAGTAGGGTGTATCCTGACAGGAAAAGAACTGGTGGCTGATGAGTTTGGTAGAAAACTCTTTATGCCATGATGGGTACATTAAAACTGTCTTGGTGTAGTCACTCCATGAAACTGAAGCAACATGGAACTGTAGGTATGAGGAGCATTAAAGTTCATTAACTGTGGATTTACCACTGGTGTTTCCATGTGGACAAATATTCTAATTTTCACTCTTATTGCAATTGTAATTGCTCATAAGGACAGCAGTTCAGCTGAGGGGCTGATATTACAAACATGTAAGAGACAGCATTTGCCTGAAAGCTTGTTAGTCCAAAAGCAGTGAAACTAATGAAGAACCGAATAAGTGAAAAAGTAAGATGAGAGGAAGAACTGCCATGGAGTAAAAGGACAGATTAGGGCAAAGCCAGAACTTCAAAGTTCAGCATCATGCCAGTAACAATTGTGCTCACTGTATATAAACCACAACTGTATCAGAACGAGCAAGATATATTCACTTTGCAAAGCGTAATTGCCTTCATTAGGGAAGACAATGTGGCATGTTAGACCCTCTAAAGGAAAAGGACAGGCGCTCTCAGAAATTTGTCTCTAAAATGGATATTGGGGGATCTGGAATGTTATAGGAGTATATTTATTTGCTGTGAAAGAGTGGAGATGAAATTCAGGCTGTCTACGGATTCAAGACACAGCTATGAGTACCAGGGCCTGATCTGGCTAGGGGTGGCACAGGGATACAGGATTTACATGGTATTCACTATAGCCTTGAATCATGGCTCACTGCTGCCCAAACTACTGCCTGTTGTCATCTGTTCTTAACAAAACACAGCAGAAACTGCTGAGCATTGGAAATTAGTTGTAAAGGTCATTGATTTCAGACATTTATCCTTCCCTGTTTTCCACATGCTGGATTACATGGTTTTACCTGGAGCTTTTCTTGGAGCTTTCTTTCTCTTCTGTGGCATAAAAATCCAGCCTGAAGTCTGAGCTCCTTTGCCCACAAGTGTCATGCTCAAGAGCACACGAAAGCCAGAAACACTCATATAAATTACCTGCAAAGAAAGATCAAAGGCAGTTATCGAGTGCTGACTGTTCTCATCCGTTTCAGCAAGCAGCCTTAACGCAGCAGAGCTCCTGCCGGGTGCCAGCGTAGCCTGCCCTATTTCCTTCAGACCTCTCACCCCAAATAGTGCCTGTTCAGCGGTACTGCCAGCTTCTTTTACATCCAAAGGAAACACTTGAATTATAAAGAGGTATTCTGCAGTAACGTAGGAGCCTGTGTAATACAGGACCTGTGTTTCTGCCTGAAAGGCCAACTGGCTCACTCAGTTCTAGCTAGATGCAGGCGATAAGCCAGCAGGGCAAGCAGCATGGGCAATGGGGATTTTGGACTTAGCAGGACTGAGACCCCAAGCTAACACAGCAACACAGACAAAATCCCTCTACAGAATAAATTGCTTTTTTCTGCAGAGGTCAGTTAGCCATTAGGGGGCCCTTTTACAGAGAATCTCTAATAAATAACTCAGAAGGGAACAGGATTTTCTCTGTGATGAGAAAGACGGAGATTTTGAAAACTCTTCTTGTTCTGGAACAAAATCTCAGTTATTTGTTCAGTACCTGCCCTCTTCGTCTCTTTCCCAATCAGACACTTTCCCCTTTTTCCAAGAAGGTTGCACAGGAAAAGAGCTAGGTGGGGAACAAGCTGCTCGACACTTAAGTGAGGAACAGGCTGAGGAAACGTTGATTTTTCAAACATCATAACTGATGTTTCAAAAAACAGAAACCTTTTATGTTCCAGAATTTCTGAATTCCCATGGGGAATAAAATAAATAAGATCCCACCTCAAAAACAGAATTGAAATATCCTGCTCACCCAACTGCTTTTCTGGGATGGGATACAAGTAAAAATGTGATGATATTGACATTCGAAAGATGGTTTCTTGTTAAACAAATAAACATTTTTAAAACACTAGCAGGGTCACTTTAAGGAGAAAACATATGGTTATTGATAGATTTTGTACTGAGATTGTAAAGAATCTGAAAGCCAAATGATTTGTCAAGTGGAAATTTTGTGTTCATCTATTAAAGCTAAAGTTATTTTCTACTTTTTTTTTTTTCTTTTTTTGCTTTTTACCAAGGATCTAAAAAACTTTGGGGGAAAAAAATGCATGGAAGTCTTTAGGATTGGATTTTTTTAATAAGATTTCTGCTGAACTAAACCCATTTTAGAGTATGGCCAGCTGTAGTGAGAACGTAGAAAAAAGTAAACAGGACAATAGACCTGCTCCTCCCCATAAAACCACTGCTCAGAGATATGGACAGACATTGCTGGAAAGTTCTGTGGCACTCCTGGTTTTTATTTTGAAGTGGCAAGCTGGAGAAATATTTATTTTCATACCTAGGTCAGAGAATAAGGAGCCAGCGGAATGACTCGTAAGATCTTAGACCTGCTGAATAAAACCTGTTAGAAATGAAAATCCACTGAAGAGCACAGTGTTTCTTGAATCAGTTTAAAGCCTCAGTGTATAAATTCTGTGATCACAAAAGTATCTTAAAAGGCTATTTCATTTCCTTAGTGCTTCAGCTCCTTCAGGTTCTGAAAACTCCCAAACAAAGGAAGTAGGTGACTTGCTTGTTCTTCTGGACTAATGTGAGAAGCAGGCTATAGCTTCATTTTAAGAAAGTGGGGGTTGATGTGTGGCTTTGGTCCACATCCTGTCTGAGAAAATACCTGTGTCGTTTGGGAACATGCAACTCTAATGTGCCTGGATGAGTTTTGCAAAAGAAGGGAATATCCTGTTCACTTGTCCGTAACTCTGACTCTAACTCCCTCTAGAGTAAACATTTCTCACAGAAAGGCTGAAGATTGTAAAACACGACAAAATTCACAAAATCCTTTAATATTCATTATCTACAAGAAGCTCTGGAGAGATTATTTAAAGCTTTATTACTAGGGTAATTTCCATGACTTTTCTAGATTTTATTTTTTCAGGCTTCTCCACAGTATTTCCAAATCACCCACGTCACAGATTTTATCTGGGGGGAAAAAGACATCTCCAGAGAGCATAGGCCTTAATCAGAGTCCTTTTTGTTATTCCTCTTGTTTCACATAGGTAAGATTGAACAATATGATCACATACATGCTTAGTATGTATGGCTAGTAACATGGAATGCCTTATCTGTGGTTGCATTTTGATATGCTACAGTAGCATAGTGTTGAAATGGACTCCCTGATCATTTTCATTTCTAGTCCACAAAATTACTTGGCTTCCTTTGAAAGAAATTGCACCAAAACCTCTGCTCCAGATAAGGATCAAACATGCCCTGATCTCAATGAGGATATAGGGCTCTGGGTCTATGACCTGTCCATCAGAGAGCTTTAAACCACATGCTTGGGGATGATCAGTTGGCACCCTGCATGAAACCAGATGAATTCAAGCTCTGGATGCAACTTGTGCAAAAAAAAACAGAAGGGAAAAAAGCAGTCTAGAGTGCCAAGCAAAGTCAATAGCAATGGTACAGATCACTCTCTTCCCTGGAGATACTTGCTGTGTGTCAGTCTTGCTGACTGACTGATTTCCACTTTCTCTATGACATTTGAGAGCCAAAAATAAATTAGGAATTTGTTATAAATAAATTAGCAGTTAGCACTGTTACTGCTATGCAGGGAGGCCTGTAAAATCTGGGCTAGAAGCCCTAGAAATTATGCTGCTGAAGAGCAAGGCCTGGTCAGACATAACCTTTGCCTTCACAGACCGATGCCAGCCTTGCTTGGGCTGAACTCCAGGCAATTAAGAGGTCAGTGTAGCTTGAACCCTGATACCTAGCAGAAACAATGGTGCCTGACTGTGTCCCTGCCTTCTCATATCTGTCAATAAACTGTAATTTTGCCACTTCTTCACCTACCTGTTTTGCTGCCTAAAGTATCTGGCGAAGGTAGCTCCAATTTTGGGGAATAGGCTGAATGCAAGCAGCTCCTATTTGTTGTTACTTTGCCTAAGTTAAGCATTGGATTTCTCTTGGAAAAATGTTTATTGCCCAGTGTCTTGCATATGCTCCATTCCTCAAATACTTTTTGGGGCCAGAGCACTTGTCATGAGATGAGCACTGTGCTGGGTATGCTTCAGATCCTCAGTGTTTCTCTCACTCTGCAGTACAAATTGCTTTTGTATGTTTATGATTGCTCTGTGCTTCATGCATCAGAGCTTCTCCTTTCTCTGTCTTCCTGTCATTCTGAACACAGACAGCATTGAGAAGGCACATCCTGCACACTGGTGACACATCAGTTCAAGTGGTCATGGCGAGCTACTTTCTGCAGCTGACAGCTAGAAGTATGATAGAACCATGTTGAGCTGCTTCTGACTTACCTTCTAAAGAAACTGATTATAGCTTGTCCAAACGGGAATGGCACAGGTTTTGACTCAGACCTGTAGCAAAAGTCTGGGTGACCACACCAGCAGTCCCTGCAGTGGGTGTAGAGTCATTCCAGATTGCACCGACCCTTAAAATAGCAAATTTCTGCAAATTGTCTTACTTCCAGTTCTCACTGGTTTCTCAAGGAAATGTCTTATAAGGGCTGCCAGTGATACCTAACACTTTTTAATACTGTTGAAGCATCCAAGTATCTTTCAGGGTAATCTCATTTGAAGCCTTTTCTGTTTGTTCTCACAAGAATGTAAATGACTTCAAACCCTCTGGCCTTGTTTCATTCTCATGAGATGACAACCACACATGAGGCACTGGGATGCTGGGGCTGTGATGGGTTGTCTGCTGCAAGCTGGTTCTATAGGTAAGATAACAGACCTATCTGGCCTGTGTCTAAAAATCACTGGGCTGGAATACTGTCCATGAAAAACAGACTCTAAGAAAAAGGCAAAAACAGAGCTACATTTTTTTTCTGATCTGCTCTAGCTACAATGTTACATATAGTGAAATGATTGTACAGCATGAATAATTATGATAGTCTTATTTGCCTTTATGTTGTAGAAGAATTTAGCTCTTTCAAATATTTAAGAACAATGTAGTAACAGTCCACAAAAAACAATTATGAGAGCAAAAGAACCTGAGATGCAACATCAAATGCCCTTGATTTTTTTCTTCATTTTTTCCCATCTTTTGTTTTTTCTTTATGTTTTTTTCTGACAGCATTATGCCACATTTTTCCTAGATAACTTTGGTTGTGAGTTTTGTAAGATGTTTTTAGCTGTACTTCAAGGCTGATGAAAAGATGAATTGCTCAAGGCATCCTATTGTTCTGCCGTTCATATCAACCTCATGATTTAATTATTTGACATGGATACATTCTTTATACAATGATACATTATTTTTTCTATATATAAATCCAGTGAGAATCAAAATAGCAAAACAGGAAAACATACACTGTGATTGGATTGTCAGGCAAGGCAAGACTCCAGGCTTCTACTAACAAGAATTATTGATATATTTATTAAAATAATCCTCCATTTCCATCTCAATGTACACTTGATTTGAATGTCTTTAAGAAATTCATTGCTTAATGTTGAGGAAAAGAACCCCGATTAATTATAAATAAACAATCCGTTCTTGATTTTTGCAATGCTAAGCATAAAATTAGAGCACAGATAAACCAGCATACACAACAGCCTCTGGCTTTTCACTGGATCTTAGAATCCTAGAATGGGTTGGGTTGGAAGGGACCTCAAAGACCATCTAACACCTCTGCCATGGGCATGGACTCTTTCCCCTAGTCCAGGTTGCTCAAAGCTCCATCCAACCTGGTCTTGAACACTTCCAGAGATGGGAAATCCACAACTTCTCTGGGTAACCTGTTCCAGTGCCTCACCACCCTCACAGTAAAGAATTTCTCCCAAACATCTAATTTAATATTTTAGTTTAAAACCATTTCCTCTTGTCCTATTACTTTCTGTCCATGTAAATAGTCTCTCTCCCTCTCTTTTATAAGCCCCCTTTAAGGGGGGAAAGACTGGAAAGCCGTCTGACTATTTTGGGCTGAGCTTTGATGTGTCTGAAGTGCTACTGATGGGCAGAGATCTGCAAGCATTGCATTCAGAACTGTTTCAGGTAGTCAATTAGACAGTGGATCTCATTTCCTAAGAGAAGAAAAGAGCGTTACTACTAATTGCTTTTTGACTGATAAACAAAGCTCAATTCTTGGGTTAGGATTTTCCAAGGAACTTCTTTGCCTACACATGGTTCACATGAGCTCTGTCTGTTGCATACAGACAGGAGCACAACAAGCAGGAATAGTACATGTATTGTTTTTCTCCTGCAGACTTTGAGGAAAGAAAAAGACGGTATTACAGCTTTGGCATATCCAAGCAGATTTATCATACAGGAAACTAAAATCCTTAGTTTTGATACTTTAGTACCTCTGAACAACATGGTCAGCCACCTAATAAGCACGGCGTGTGTTCAGCCAAGAGCCAGCAGAAATTCTCCTTCAGCGTATGTGGAAAGGACTCGTGCCTTCGTATCAGGAGCCCATGGGTTGTCTCCAGGTACCCATGACTAGTGGTGCAGTTGTATTTCGGCAGAGATACTGTGGCCACGCGATGGTTCTGCAGATACATATCATAGTGGAGAAGTAATAGAGAGAGGCATCGTGACAGGTTTCCAGATGGTGCTGCCTCTTCACTGAGCAAGAGACTCCACATGCGAGTTGGCTATGCATGACTGTTGGCTTCTTCCAGAAATAAAGCTGGTCATTAAAGCAATTCCGTTCTTTTTTTGTTGATGTTATTAAACTGAGAAATAAATCAAGTGTTTGTGGGTACGTAGGAAGGAAGGCAAGTAAAAGAGAAAACAGAAAGCAAGAAAGAGGCAAACGCAGACAGCACACAGCATGAAAGCACTTGCAAGAAGTAGGCTGTGTGTCTCTGCAGTGTTTTTATTTATTTTTCACCCTGCCGTAATATGTGGGAAAATACCATAATGTGCTGATACAGTGAAGGGATACAGTGGGCTTCTGTTCCTTTTCCTTGAGGGACTTGAGGCTGTCTTTAATTACTGGGATTGAAATTATAACCAAAGAAGGGCTTGAATAAGAATGCTGATACTTTTCCATGTGTCCACAGAAATGAGAAAAATACCTCAGGCAAAGGTTGCTTCCCCAGAGATACATTTGCTCAGTTATCTAACAGATCTTGCAGTTGGCAATGCCTATATTTAATTACAATTTCAGCATCATGGTAATAGAAAACTGTTTATCTTCTGCTCTTAGGCTCTTAGATGTCAGGCTCATCTGCTGCTCTTTTCCAACTCCCCGATGGAACTGTGGTGAATAACAAACCAGTGCTTCCATGCTTCCGGATGCACTGTGCATAAATACTCCTGGAAGCTACCCAGAAAATACCCTCCAGGAAAATTCCAGAGACACTCTTGATGATTCACTCAGCGCTAGTGAACCACCTAACTGGATGTGAGCACTCACCCTGTAGTAAAGGGCTTAATCTAATAAGCAAAACAGGAGACTTGACTCCCAGCCCTTTTTATTTCGCTTCTTCTTTCGAAGCCATCTGCTTCTCCGACCTATTTCAGAACATGTAAATTCGCAAGCGAGGTGAAATTTCCCAGCGACCAGTAGCCTGTGAAATATAATTACTGTGCTAATTTTGAATTCCAAGCGGTCAGCACAGGCTAGGAGTGCTCGCTCAGCAAACATATTAACACAATTACAACGAATATTAAAATCAGCCACGTTGAGATTTGGCAATGACTCTGGAAAATGACAGGTAGCTTTTTTTTAGGGTCAGAAAACAGACAGCAAAATGCCTGAGAAATGTTTATGGTTTGTTTGTTGGTTTGTTTTTTGTTTGTTTTTTTTTTTTAAATGACGCACAGATGCGTTCTCAATAGAAACCGTTGAAGGCAAAAGGAAATCATAGCAAGAGTGCATCGCATCCAGGCTGCTTACCCAGCAACGCTCAGAAAATGAGAGGCTGTTATGAAATCTGTGCTCCCTTGCGAGGTCTTTGCTACCTTGGATGACCTCTGTCAAGTTATGCGCTCATTCAGCACTGCAGCTTGTCTGTAACAGGGGCTAATGACACTAAGCCTGCTGGATAAATCCATGTGGGATTTATGACTGTGCAGTGCACAGCATTTCAAGGTATACAGTATGCCAATTTGACAGTATCAGTGACAGCTGTGAAGCTGCTTCAAAAAATCTTAGAAAGATCCTGCCTATGAGATAACTTTCTCGTTGCTTCACAGTGGAATAGAAGAATGAGATTTAATACTGTATTTTAATGGAAATAATTTTGCTGCTTCCAGTAAAGAAGTACATGGGTGATTTTTTTTTTTTATTCTTTCAGCAGTGCCTTTGGGATTCACCTAATATTAGAAAAAAATATGTTTTGTTAATGACAGCAGGTGGTATATGGTCCAGACTCTGGAGTAAATTGTATTAACACAGATTTGCCAAAGTAACCAGGAATATCAGTTTTGCCCATCAGAACCTCTATCGCCAGTGGTGGGTTCGGGATGTGATGGTTTGCAGTTCAGCTCAATGAAGCAAAGCCCTAGATCTCTTCCAGGAAAGCAATGCTCTTTGACCTATTGTCCTGCTTCCCTTGGGAGAGGAGATACAGGCTCTGCTGGTGTGCTCTAGCAGGATCTGAGGGAATCAAAGTAACAAACATTTTGCATGCTGTGCCCATTTCTTGAGAGGGCTTATGTACAAGGTGGAAGAGGGAATAAGTTTCCCTGCATCCGAGACTAATTTCAATCTATTGTTGCATAGGCAGAAGAATCTGATGTGATCAGCAGAAAATATACAGAAGAAATGCCTGATGCAAAGATAAGACAAAAGGTACTGTGGGGGTGGGGGTGGAATTAATTTTGAAATACATGCTTAAATCAAAGAGCGCAGTGATTAGAGCACTGGTTCACATGTAATCTGACTTTGGTCAGATCTGACTGAAAATCCAATTACAAAAGGCAATTTCACTCTTCCCTTTGTGCTGCATGTCAGAAGAGTAGGGGTCTGGGCGCAGAAGAAGATACAGGGGTAGAACTAGGGCTGCTAGATGGAAGTGCCAAGCAGCACAGGGCTGTCCTGCTGCAGGTGCTCGTGGGAGAGTATAGAAGCTGTCCTGCGGGTTCTGGACAACCATCTGCAGAGTAAATGTGTTTTAACAACCAGCTGGGAAAAGCATCCTACATCACATAGCTGGCATAGTGTGGGAACTCCATGAAAAAGCAAAATTCAAATCCAGCTTTCCAGCACTGAGAGTTGCTGCTTTATGCGTAAAGCCGTTTTTCTTCTCCCTCACTGACACTAGCATGTCTCCAACTCAGAGCCATTTGAATGAGGCAGGGTAGGAAGAAAAATTACCACAACAGAACATAAATGAATAAATGCAGAAATACATAGATATATGTGAATAAATGCATCTATATGATCTGGATGGCACGCACACAAGGGGTTTGCATAGGCAAGATCTTTTAGGATTGCAAAACAACATATTTTTCCTTAGCATCATTCTTAGAAAATTTTAGTTGAGGTTTAAAAACACTTCCATCAGTCTGAAACAGACAGGCAACACAGTAAAATCAATTCTGAGTGATGCAAATTGGCATAGTTATTTGAATAGTGTTAGAGGCAGACATAATAATTGTTACCTCCTGCCTATATTAAAACATCTCTGCTATACAAAACCTTCCATGAGCTGCAGTTCTCCTTTCTTTTAAGTAGTTGTCTGAGCTTGTTTGCTATTTATGGTAAAACAATACTGAATATTTTTATGTCATGTGGTGTCACAGGACAAACATAATAACAGACAAATGAAGGAGCACAGGCAAACAAAACTGAAGGGTCAGTGTATAGATGTCTGACATTATATCTGGCTGGAAATGATTCCAAAAGTCAACATATGCAAGTAGTTAAATGTGGCTTCTATTTTCTCTTTGGTCCAGGGCCCTAACTTTCTTAACAGCAAACACTCGCAAACACACCATCTGTTGTTGAAGAGTGAGCAGTTTAATGAGGAGGATCAGATTCTTTCCATCTCACTTATTCCTTGGTGCCTGTTCCATTTTCTGGGCAGTTGTTTTCCGCAAGTAACACAGAATTTACTTTGGTTTCCTTGAGCTGTTGTTCAGATTCTTAACTCATTAGACTGATGATTTGGGATGCAATCAAGGATGTCAAATACATTTTATGTTTTTTAAATAATTTCCTTTTAAAGGAAAAGGATCTGATGGAATCACTCAAATATTATTGTCAGAGTAGCTGTACAATGTTTTAAAACCAGAGGTGTAGCACCAGCAGCCGCAGTCTGGTACCTGGGCACACACAGACTCTGTAGTCTCTTCACTCCAACTTTCACCAATCTATTGATAAAATTACAAAGGAAGATGATACTGGTGTCCCCATGTCCTTCTTCATCTAGAACATTTCTTCTGAGCTTTGGGACCACGGTTTAGGGTACATCTCCCACAGCACATTACCCACAATGAGCTGGAGCACTCATATCTTGTGGGTCTTTTCCAAATGCCTCACTTTGCTTTTGGCTCTCTCTGGCAAAAAGGTTCCAGGTCCTTTCCCTGCCACTTCCCAGTGTTCCTTTCGCACTGCAAACTTGCCAGGAGGGAAAGGAGGACTTTTTGCTCCAGGAGATGGTGATCCTCACTGAAGCTTTACCCAACCAACAACCACATTAGCAATGAAGGAAGGAGCCCATGAACAACCAGAGAGGTTTAGTTTTCCTAAAACTAAGCCATTTATTTCTCTAATCCCATTGCGTGGCTAAAGAAGCCTGATGGTCCAGGTGGAGCAGCAGAGACTGCCGCACCGCACTCCATCTCTGACAGCTACTCCCTGTAGCAGTTTGGCATTACACTGCATTTGTGCCAAGGAAAATGCCAGCAGGGGCCGTGTCCAGACAAAGACATAACTGTCAAAGTCCTTAATGCTTGAGAGGAAGGTCTCTTATGTCACTGTCACCTTGTCACAACAGGGCCTCAGATATGGCCCGTTTACACAGTCCTGGTGGGTTAACATCAGTTTGGAGAAACTGGGAATCCTGTTGGTCATAGCAGCATGGATGGGAATGTATGGTTTGGTGGGATAAGGGAAGTGAAGGTCAGAGAATAACTGATATCCCATGCTAATTAATGTCCATGTAAAGGCTCGCACAGTAAAATGAGGCTTATGACTCACCTCCCTTAGCCCTAAGAAGCTCTGAAGAAAATGCTAATTTTTCCAAGAAACAATCACAAGACAAGGAGCACAGATAACTCTCCCGCTTCTCTTTGAGCCAAAAAACTTATCTCTTGTAGGAGGACACAGCATTTTCCAGAGGATGAAAAGCCCAGGGAAGTACTTACCTGATTCTTCAAACTGAAAACCATAGGGAAAGAAGGAGTGTCAGGGGCAAAGAACATGTCTCGGTATTTAACAAAAAGAGGAGATATGCCTGAACCATGCAGCTGAGATCCTGATCCATGTGGCAGTCTTAACTCTGAACTCCCAAGCTTGAGGTTTATCTGGTTTCACTTCAGTGCCCCTTACAGATAAAAGCCATGACCAAGGCCTAGAGAGCTCAAATGCTGGCCTTGGACTTGAGCCTGTATTTGTGCCAAACTGTCATACCTTGTAAGAAGATCACTAAGAAGAAATACAGGTATGACAAAAAACTCTCAGGCAGATGGACAAGAATCAAAAATTCCAGCCTAGACTGGAGTCTGCTGCAGGCTAAGTCAGTGACAGCAGAAAGAAACAAAAGCAATAAACAATTACCAACTCTTCGTTTATTGGAAATTGTGCAGGAAGCATTGCTGCAAATTTTTTCTCATCTTGGGTGAGTTACCTATGGATGTGCTTCCTCTCAAAGCCTTTGTAGATTTAAGAACATCACTAGCAAAATCCCAAAATTACTGACTGTCCCTATTTGGCTTTTTCCTCAAAAAGATATAGCAGCATCACCATTTTTGGAAGACCAGCTGTCTTTTGCTTCAGAGATCCAAGTGCCCACACTGTGACATCTCATGTTTTAAAAAATGCATCGATGTTCTTTGTGAAAAAGGCAAAAGATCAGAGGAAACAGGCAATTTGTAGGAAGAGCCAAAATTGTGGAGGTTAACTGTGAGGATCTGGGGATTTGGCTTAAATTAAGAGCAGGGAAAATACTGCTATGTAGCAAAGAATATAGCATCATGCAGGCAGAAGGTGATGGAAGTTGATGTGCCCCTCTGGCTTGAATCCAGGAAACAAAGAGTACAGAAAAGGGCACTCAGAAAAATGAGACTGAGGCAGAGGTGACAAGCAGGGCAATGTTTTGTGGAGAGAGGGGGAACAAAGAGATTATAGGTAAAGAAATTGGTGTGTGGAGAGCAGAATACCATGATGCAGTGAGAACATTAAGTCTTCAGACATTTTTCATGCAAGTATCCTTTCACTAAGATATCCAACACCATGGAAATTAACCTTAAGATAAACGTATTTTGATAGGGATGCATTGGACATGGAAAAGGGAGTTTGCAAGCATGTGGGGGAATAGGGAAAAAGCCCTAAGAAACTGAAATATCACCTCACACATGGAGTTGGTAGGCATCCAGTAAGGTGGTGGTGAAGCTGCAGAGTGTTTCATACAACAGTGCTGTATCTCTTTCAAAACAGGCTGTGCAAGGAAAGGCTCCAAGGAAAAATGTGCCCCAGTGCAATTGTAAAGGACTTGAGTATTTAGAAGAAATCCAGGCAGACAACACTCAGCTGAGGATGGATTTGCCGTGAGGGTTGTTGTATCTACACCACCAAAACAATGTTGTTTCTATGTGGCTGTGACTGGTATTAGATAAAGCAGGTTTTGGTAGCTTGGGGTTCTTAATTTAACATTTGCATAGCCAGGATTTGAGGGGGAAATGCCAGAACTTGTGCACTTGGGAACCTACCCAACATCATGGTCTTTTGGGCAAAAGTTTCCATTGTGGGAACAATTTCTGTCTCTCTTTTTTCTTCCAAAAGTTTTTTTACACCTTGTATTCATAACAGTCTCAAATGTCTTCTCCAAGAAGGGGCCAGCAATTATTCTAAAAAACAGGAACTAAGCAATCTTTTCTCTCTCCCTCTCCCTTCTTTTTGAAAAGATCAGGGAAGAAAGACATCATCTTTTTCCTGCTGTTGTAGCAAAGGCATTGTTCACCAAGGGAATAGAAGACTGCGGTCATTTACTTCTTCAGCCCCAGGGGAGGTCCAAATGCATGTTTCCCCAGGGCAGGAGAGCTCTAGTGACAAGGTGGCAAAGCACCACTTCCACTTTAGTGTGCTAAATATAAAGATCCTGCACCTGCCCTTCAAGAGTACATACCTGTTCTTAGTGGGTTGCTCAGACAGGGTGCTCTCAGGCCACTTCATTATTACTTCACTTCATGGGTCTCAGAGGAGGGAGGGAGGAAGTCAGCTGCGCAAACCACAGCAGAGCTGAAGGTACTTTAAGAAGTTCCAAGTCAAACAATGACCTAGGCAAACAATTATAAGGTCAAACAGGGACACCTGGTGTGTCAGTGTACCTTCAGGGCCAGTATGCTTGCTGGGCATGTGCTTTTTGCACTGCCCTTTTGAAACTTCAGCTTCTGAAGCAAGAGTTGGTTTGGCTTTGGAGCACAAGTCCAATTTTTGGCTGCATCTCTGTATCTGGTTTATTTCAATCATCAATACTGCTTAAATGAGAGTCCTCTATTGACTATTTATAGTTCTAAACAAGGAAAACAAATACTGTCTCTTCAGATGAGGTGCCAATGTCTCTGTAATTCCCGCAGTTGAAGTGCTATGATTGGAATTTGGTGCCAGATGCATGGATTCCTCAGACAAACAGCTTTCTGGCAGGAGAGAGGAAGATCTGGTTCTGGCAAGCCTGTTCATGTAAAAAGTTGCCATGTTACTGGCTCTCATTACCTGCATTGGTGTGCTCCGAAGAAGCAGGGAAGGTAGACTGCTACTGGATAAAATAGAGCTGGCAAACACCTTCATACACACACCACACGCCCCCACCCAGTTATTCCCATTGTAACCACTAAGTGACAAACAATTTTGTTTAGGCACCCCAATGGGAAGCAGAAAGATTAATTTATACTGATTTTTTTTCTTCTTGCTGGAGATGGTACCCTTTGCACTCCTGACAAGGCACAGAAAGAGGTGGGGGGTGAGGTGTATGTGATTATCACTGGATGGGGTTGGCCAAATAAAGTCACAGATTGTTTCCTTGGGCAGAGTTTATGTGGGCAGCTGCTAGAAGAAGGAAGGTTGGCTTCAGAACCTGGATTCCAGAAATCACTGGTGAGAGAACAGAAGAGTCTTCAGAAATAAGGAATGATCAAAAAATAATGGACAGGCTAAATCAGGTCATTTAGGAGAGGGTCAAAATGAAGGCAAAGAAAGGCATGAGCTTTCAGGAGTGGACTGATTCCCCTCCCACCCATGTCTCACCCTCCCCCTGGCCTCCAAGCAGCTGAAAATAATTCTGCATTTTAGTTGATGAGAAATCAGCAAGTGACCTGTTTTTAAGCTCTGGGAAAGCTGGTATGGTCTGTTTGCTTGACCTTTTCCTTTCAGGAACTTGGCATACACATGAGTGTTTTGAAAGTTCACCACTGGCCAGCCCCTACAAGTCCCTCATCCTGGCAGGAACTGGAGGTCACAGTGAACCCTACTTACCATGCCTGGGGACAGGGGATCTCCAGCCCTATGCACTCTTTTGGATCCTTTGGGTCCCGCTCTTACATGGAGAGATTCACAGTTTCCACAGTTGTCACAATTTGTATTTTCCTACTACTGCACCAACCGCTGATTCCTTTAGCTGGAGCTCTGAGAGCCCCTTGTCAACACTACTCCTGGTGCCTGTTCTTAGCTCACACCACCCTTTGCAGGAAACTAGAAGACCCAGAAAACATGATAGCTTTTATCACCCAGTACTGTTGCAGGTCACGTTGAACCGTGCAGTTCCAGCCGGTGGTTTACCTTGAAGCTGTGTGATGCTCAGGGCTCCTTGCAGGCAGGGAGGTTTGGCTGTGGCCTGCCTGGAGAATGCTCCAGTGAGAGTTTCCCTGAGGAGTTAGTGGCCTGGCAGTAGCTTGCCTGCCCTGGCATGCCTTGTATCCTGCCTGCCCCTGTCCTGCTTCTCCCAGACTGCATCCCACTGCACTGCAGCCCTTCTTGCTAAGGGTCAGTGGCACTCCTGCCAGGACACGTATCCCAGGGGTAGCCCCAGTCCTGGACCCCACACAAGGAGCCCCCCACCCTGGCTCCTACAGCAAAATGGTCCTCAGGCCCTACTGTGGAGAGTCCACCTTTCTTCTGTCAGTGTGCCCTGGTTGTGTTTTTTTTCACCTCCACAATTTTACCAAAATTTTTTACTTTTAAACCCATTTGCCAGTTGCTAGTTTCTGTTTTAACAGGCTCCAGCTGGCTGAATCTGAGGGCACCGAGGTGATCAAAGCACTCACCTGGCCCTACAGCATGCTCTCAATGAAAATGGGGTGGGGGATTCCAGAAGGATATTTGACCAGGCATTACTGAAACTAAAATTCGTCAATTCATAATTTTCACACTCCGTGGAGCTTGTTGTTTAAAACCATACACAGGAAATCTGAGCTGTAATTTTCCCCATCTTTGATCAACATGCCAGTGTGCTGCTGTGAAGTGAAATAGCGTAGGCTGAGGGATGAGAATTTTCCCCCAAGGGCATCCTCCTAGGAACACAACAGTGCTGATTTAGCAAGGAAATAAATCTCAAAATATATGAATGCTGCTGTGTACATGCTTTTATGGCACTTGAGGAAGAAATCAAAATAATTTAAAAATACAGAAGCCTTCATTCTACAGTTCTTTGGTGTTTGAACATTCATATGCATCTTGAAATGAGCGACTATATGCTGGAGGATAGAGTTTTGCCTTTATAACAGCTGGAGCTTGGAACATCTCAAAGTGCCACCTTTGAAGCCCCTTGCTGGTTGAGCTCTCCTAAACAAAGACCTTGATGCAGCAAGGGGAAGATGAAAGCCAGGCAGACACCCTGGAAGTCTGGGAGTTCCCAGCCCTGTCTTACTTATTAATAATACTTAAGCATGACAGTATTTTAGTAGAATGTATCTTCTACAGTTCTCCTACACACAACCCTCTCCCCCACAGGGAGGCTTTTGGATGCTGTTCTACCCCAGAAGTGCAAGTCACTAACAGGGCTCTGGCTCTTGAATTGACCTAGCAAGTCATGTTCTCTCTGAAGGTGAGTTTTTCTTGTTTAGGTACTTTTGGCAGAAGCTTGAGACTATAGCCTTTTAAAGTGACACACCTGATGGCATTACAGCAGCTGCATTGCATCGCTGAAGATAAATGAAAACCGCGTTTTCTATGAGTTTTCCTGCCAAGTTGTATCAGCTTTGGGTAGCAGATATCAGCACAAGTGCCAAACGAAGCTTTGTGATCAATCTTTCCGCTCCTGAGGAAGAAGCGTAAAGGACACAAACTCCACTTGCTCTCACAAACTGTTATTTTCTAGTGTGGGAATTTTCCCACTGCCATTCATTACAATATTCAGACAAAGCATTTTAGGAGAAAGAACAGCACTTCAGCAAACAAGGCCTTTTCTGCAGCATGGCTACATGGCATGTGGAGTTCAAAATTTTCTATTGTTTCTTTTATACTCTTCATAGCACTTGGCAGCTCACGTGTATCAGCCACAGTACTTCTTGCAATAAAGTGCACTAGACCTGCAAACATTGAGCAATACATATCACAGCAGTTTCGGATGGTTAAGCAAAACTTCTCTAGCATAGCATTGTTTGAAATGTAGTTGATCATGCTTTGGAATAAAGGTCCATGTGAACAAACCAAAGCAATTCTTACATTGTTTTGCATCCTATTTCTTCTCATATATAAACCAAGTGAGGCTTTTGGTTATTTACAACACTTGGAAGAGGTTATCTGCTCTCAGTTCTCAGAACAGGTAAACAGCATTTCATTAAAAAAAAAAAAAAATCAAACAAAACAAAACACCACACTGCTTGGGGAACATACTGATCTCACCCCTCCTAACTGGAAAAATATTTCAGCTCCACTCATGTTCCATGCTGTCCTTTGCCAATACAGAACCAGGTTTCCAGCAGCCTCGGGCACAACCCACATAGGCCAGGCTCGTGCCTGGACTCATACCTCACTGGTTGTGCCTGATCCCCTGCACAGCTTTTTGAGATTAAACAGAGTATTGTTTGCAGAAGTCAAAAGCTCTGCCCAAACTCCACCAGTGCCATATAACTGATCTCAAAACCCACCTTGATTAGAGTTCTAACTACTGGAATTATTTTTATTAGGGATGTCTCATTACATAGCCAATTTAATTACAAGGACCTGTAGTTCATGCTTGCCTATTTTAACAGCTTGATCATGTTGCATGCTTTAAATCAGATGCCTGTATTAACATCTATTTATATTGATTTACAAATCCCTTTCAGCCAGCTGCCATAAGATAATGGATTAGATGTCACTAACGATTTGGTTGTAATCTTGGGATACAAGGAAGGTTTGCTCAGGCACCATTGTATGCTGGCATAGGAGCTGGATATAGTCTTCTCTGAACACACCTGCATACCCATTCCTTCCTTGTCGATGACAGGGCACCACCTGGGAAGTGTTCAAGCACCATCTCTTCAATAATGTGAAAGGAAGAGTCATAAGTTAGCAAATCTGAATACCTCCAGTAAAGAAAAGACACCAGCACATCTTGTAATTAAGAAATTCCTAGACAGGACTGCTAAAATGCCAACTCTCTAGTCTCAAGCCGCATACTTTCCTTTCTCTCAGACCACTGGAATATACCCCCATGTATTTGGGGCAGTTCACTGCAGGAAAGTTGTTCACAAAATCGATTCTGAAGGCTAGATCACAGTTGGAATATGTCAGCTGTCTTAAAGTTGGCTGCCTGAACAAACTTGGTTATGCCGTGCTACTTTTCTTCCCTCCCCGGCACACACCTGAGGAAGCTTCATTAGTCTCTTAGAACATGACATAACATACAAGACCATAAACATGAAAATACTTTGTGCTGTGTTTTCAGTTCAGTAATGCCTCAGAGATGTATTTCAGAACAAAATTAATCTAAGCAACAACACAAAGTAGATTTTTAAAGTCCTTTATTAATCTGAATATAAAAAAGACAGAAGCTGCCTACGATATAGGACAAAGCTCTTGCTTCATGAGGAAACAAAATTTTCTTTACAAAGTGAAAAAATAAATATCCTCTTAGAGTAAGGTTTATATGCTAATGTGTCATAAAAAAGTAGAGTTTTAATATTTTGACAAAATGTCTGTGCAAAGAAACAGATGCATAAACACACATTACTGCTACATTAAGGCAATATGAAAAGTATAGTCAGAAAATTTCAGTAAAGTGACAGTGTAGTTTTCTAGCTTTGATTAAGCCAGTATTGCACCCAAACACGGTCTCCAGTTCCCTCTGTACCCTGGAGAAGACACTAGGAAACCAGAGCCCAAAATGCCCAAGTAGGGAGGTGGAAATTAAAAACGTTTTAGCAGAAAATGACCTATCCCATAAAGATGCTAACTGAAGAAAGCATTTAAAATTATACACAATCCTTATTTTAAAAATTAATGGTACATAGTTTAATAGCTTAAAATCAGTCTCCAATAAAAAATAAAGCCAACTTGAAGGGCAGCTGACTGAAGCTCCTGAGACCACCAGCCAAATTGGATGTGGGAAATCTGGGAGTACTCTGCCTGCCCACTGAGAGCTATGAAGTCCCACAATAGTGCTTCCACAGGATGCTGCCAACCACAAGACTTTCCTGATCCACCCTCAAAACTTGGAGATTAACAAACTTGTCCTACCTTTCCAAAGCTATTCTCTCAGAATTCTTTTCTATTTAAATAGAATTCTGAGTTAAACAGAGCTACTCGATGAAGCCTTATAACTTCAGTTTAAGAACTGACTTTTACAAAAAGTTCTCTCCCCTTTAAAGCAGTTTACTAAAAGCTGAAGCTATGAGTCATACTAAACTGGTATTTGTAAAAGCTAGTCTTACTATTAAAATAAACAGTGTGACTGTACTAAAAAGGATTTAGAGCATATAAAAGAAAAGGCTGCATTGCTTTCACTGGGTACATCTGTATGCATACACCACATTTCTCCAGGGTTACCTAGCTTTGTGGCAACACTGCCATGCTACAAACTTACGGATCATTCTCCTTTTAAATAACATGAATCAGTTACACTTCTGCTCTCAGAAGATGTCCCAAACCATTTTGGACATGCTGAACAAAGAATGTTTATGTTAAAAAATGCAGTATTTTTGCTTTTGATCGCGGATAGGTGCCAGTGATTGCCTTCTTCACAATCAATGGTTGCATTTCGTATTAGTGCAGTTTAAAGAGTACGTGATGGGTTTAAAGTGTATATGTAGATCATATCACAGTCAGATTGAGAAGACTGGTGTGGGTTGGCAAGTACACATGCTGGACATGCTCTACACGGGATCTGCAAACAGGACATGACTGGAAAGGAAAAACATTAGGAAGTTAGTTTACTTCATATTTTGAGTCTCTGCACTTACCAGAGACTTCCCTCCATGTACACAATAACAGTACTTTCCACCATCCCATATTTAAGACAGGGTATTGTGAGAAGCATGCAGCTCATTCTTAGCCTCACTGTAAATTATGTTAGCACATCATCCAGACAGAATGTTCTTTGAAATTAGTTTACCACAAACAAAATTTTAAAAATAAGTTTTACTAGAACATCAACATATTAATCCATGATCATTAAATACACAAAACCCCAAACCTTCCACTTAACTTGGTAACTCATAACTTAATGGCATTGCATTTACCTGTAACTGGGAAGCACAAGACTTGCAGCAAACTGTGTGGCCACAGGGACAAAAGGTTGAATTGATCTCCTCTCCACAACACACCATACAAAGCATGGACTCCTTTAGCTTCCGCAGCTTCTCTTGCAGGGCTTTTGTTTGTTGGCAGCTGAGACCCTCACAGTTGTCACAGTTCATGCTGCTTTCTGAAGACTTAAGGGGGGAACTTGGTGGGGTTTGGTCACTTCTTGAAACAAGATCCACAATGCCAGCATTATAAAGAGCTCGCCTTGCATGATCATAAACTTCTTTTGATGTTCTTTTAATGTCAAAGACGTACTTTTTACCAAGATTAATATTTTCATTCAGAAACAGAGATGCTAGGTGACCCTTTAAGTCTCGACTATATTGCATCATGACAGCACTGGTGACAGTGTCACACCTATAAAGCAATAAGACAAATCCAGAATTGATTAGTTAATACCAATAAAGCTATCCATACAGTAATTTGTTATCAAAGTTGAAGTAATAGCACTGAAGTTAAAGCAAATAGAACAGTTAGAGGTAACATTTAAGCTCTTGAATGCTGTTTGCACGACAACTCTACTTTGAAAAGTGCAAAATGAAAATGTGACAGATACTTCACATCTTCAAGATGTGAAGTGTCTGGTAAAGTCAGTCAAGTCCATGGAAGGGACTTAAAGTATTACGTTAACATAAACAGCAAAAGCTTAATCCACAGTTCAGCTTGGCAATGCCTCTTTGCATGGCAATTTCCAAACACTGCCTTAAAGAATTCCAATTAAGAGTCTTTGGCATAACATCTTTCTTTAGAGAGGCTCTCAATTTTGACTCTCATAGAGTCAAGTAATATTTTTAACCAAATTTCCATCCAGCACTTTACATACTAGTGTTATACTATCCTGAAGAGAACCAGTGTGAATGCAGTAGAGAATTAAATTAGAGCATATGTATTTGCCACTGAGTATTTTCAGCTACCCTAACCATGCCTGTCACATACTTCAATGATACAGTTGAATCTGCAGAAGCCTATTAAGGCATATCACTTCTCTAGGCAACACAGGAAAGAAAACAAACAGAACATAAGGACTACAGTCTCACAGGGCCTAAGGTCCAAGATCTAAGCTTATGGCCAAATGCTATTGCCAAACTAAAATTCCGCTTAAATTAAAATCAGAAACTGTGAAGGACAGCAGAAGTTAAAAGCAGAGGCACAGATCAAGAAGGAATTGAAACTGATATGTGGTAGTTAATTTTAAGAAAACACTGCTAAGTGTCTTTGACAGCCAGTTTTACTAATCAGTGTTGGACATCACAGTAGGAATGAAAAGGGGTTTTAAAAATCAGCATTAACAAATGAATACAGCACCTCTGCCTCAAAGAGCAATAGGATAGGATACAGCTTCTGTCATGAAACAAAATCCTGGGCATGTGAGCAAGGAAAGAGGAACTGTAAGATTTAAATACATGGGATGGGAAGGTGGCATACAGATAACCGGAAGAGCCAAATAAAGGATCTATGTATTCTGAATGACAGGGTCTTCTCCATTGCTCTCATTCTCCCTCTTACATGAGGACAAAACACTGTACGTATCGTTTATGAAGTATCAAGGAACATAAAAATTTATATACCCAAGTACTGTTATTTATAGTGGAAAAATTTTGCTTACTTTCCCAGAAAACATGAAAACCTGTTCAGCTTCTGGACTTAAGAAGAAAGCAGAGGCTGCAAAGACAACGAAATTTTGCAGAGTATTTCCAAAGTGCAGTCAGACCACTAGCTGTTTAAGTACTTAGTTCCAACACTGGAGAAGAGCAGTAGCAGCAGATGACTGTAGTGGCAATACTGACCTGTAAAATGCATGTGTCTCCGTAATTGCTCTGTAGAGGCCACTTGCTGCCCTTGTACTGATCATCTTAAACAAGAGAACTACACTATTACCAGACTCCTTGGTAACAGTCAGATATACATTCTTCCCAGACTGAGTTGCCATTTGAACAACAGGATAAGCAATCCTATAAATTAATATTAAAAAAAAAGAAAGCTTATTTAGCTGGTAAGGATAAGGGCATTTTCCACAAACTACTACATTGTACTTTTATCAGAAGTTACAATGATCTCCACTGTCAATAATGCTGGATTGTAGACGCTGCCTCAAAAATACACAAAAATCAAGAGTATTAAGGCCACTTGTTATCTTGGTTATAAGCAGGTAGTGTTCTAAGACCCTACATTCCAATAGCCACTTTTAGTAATTCGGAGCAGTTGTGTATTTATGTAAGAACTATTGAAAAATTGATCATGCAGCTGGTTTCACAAAACACATACCTGTTGATCGGACTTAAGTCATCTTTACAGATGGATATGCCTTCAGGTCCAACACCAATAAGCAGTTTTTGCCCTTCACTATCTCTCACTGAGTGCCACTCTACCCCATAGTTCTCCAGTGTTGTAACAATCTGTAGAATCTGGTATTCAGCAGATGCTTGACTTAGACCTTCTAGCTCTTTGTGCTTTGCAATAATGCTGTTGATAAAAAGATTAAGAATAGGTGATATAACTCAAGTATGTACTGTTACTGTCAGCAGCTAGCTTTAACATGGGTTTTTAGATGACCTAGTTAAATAGATTATTAAATGCTCCTGACCTGCTTTAACTGCCTACGGATTTCCAGTAATTGTGAACTGGAAATAATTGAGAATCACCAAAACATGCTCACAATGCCTTAGAAATTAAAAAACTACATGTACTCAAGGCTTTCCAATGAACGCCATGACCCCTAACATATTTCCCTGAACCACCACTAAGTTTATAACTAAAAAATACTACATACAAGTAGGACACAAAGTTTCCTGATATTCAGGAATTGAACTATGGACGGTATCTGTGAATTTTGTTTACACCTCAGAGTAAGGGGTACTAAGCCAGATAAATTCTTGCTACTTTCATTCACCAGTGTAGGTCTAAGACATTTATAATTTATTACCCTGCTCCAGGTGCTTAGATACCTGTGTTTCTCCAAGTACTAGAGTCTGGGCAGCTTTTGATTTTCACAAAAGAAGAAAAAAACCTCTCATAGCTGAGCTTAAAAATTAACTGAAATCAGAACATCAAATTCAGGTTGTATTTTGATCTCCAAAGCTATGTATCTGCTGGTGTTTTACACTCTAGCACCATCAATTAAGGACATAAAATCTTCTGCTGTTGGTCTCCGAAAAGGAATCTGCACTACTGTGCTCTTTTTACCTCTCCAAAATGGTAGTGGTGAGCTCTTTTGCACACAGCTCTTCATAATTGTACTTGGCAGTGTTCTGGTTATAATCTCCGAACTTCATCTGTGCCAACAATGCACTAAGTTCAATTGCATGCTCTGAAGAACACTGAAGATTACCAGAGAGAAGATCTTCTTTTATATGCAAGAAAAACATATGCCTACAATAGAATCAGAAATATTTTCTTACACAATTTGTTAGATGATTTTTGTAATCAAGACGTATCAAATAACACATATATTTGGTAACCTTTAGTTTGGTAATCAAGAATTTGTGATGATTGTACCAAGTAGAGGAAGTCAGGCACAAGGGAAAGAAAAAGGCCTCCATCTTATTCACTTACCCTTAAACACAAGGCTACAACTGAAGGTGGCATCTAAAAGTACTATTAAAAGAAATTAGCATTTTAATCATGTTCTTAAGAATAAGGACTGCTTTAACTCCTAATCCCATTTAGTCATTTCAATTTAGTGAACAAAATATCAATGAAATATTTGAATTAGTTTCCCACGTTTAAATTTTTGGTTGCCATTTACAAGTTATCCTGCAGTTCACAAAAGCAAATTTGGGAAGAACAACTCAAAACGGTATTCACACTTCTGTCATGCAACAGGAGAAGCCATAATTCCTCTACACAGTGGAAATGCCTTTGCCACTACACTTAAGGGAAGGTGAGTGACATGATTAACAGAACAACTTGAAACACCACAAAAGGCATTGTGGAACAGAATAAAAAAACATCTTGTGTGTAAGCATTTGTCAGACCAACCTTTACACTTTGGGCCAAGGCAGATTCAACAATTTGCTGAAAATTCACAAAGTTGCTCTTAATTGTCTAATAGGTCAGTTAACAGACAAATGAACACTTGCTCCAACATTAAGAGCAGCATGTTAGTTTCCCTTGTAGTCTGCTTTAACTTCTACAGAATCATCCTTTTCTCCCCTCAGGGGACAAAATATAAATGTCTTACCATTTGTTCTTAAGACTCCGCATATTTATGGAAACCAGATGCAGAATTACATATCAGTTACGAATCACTGAAAAAAATATTTCTATAAATGAAGCCTACCACCCACAGTGATGTGTCTTGGCTTCCACTGGAATGGGACATTTACGTTTCTAAAATTAGTTGTGATCTATTTTTAAGAAAAGCTGTACTGAATCACTCATCACTGAAGCTGAAAGTAAATGACTAGCTTTTCTTGCAGTGGGAATTGGATGATATCTTACATATATTCTGTTGTAGCATTCTAACATTCTTTTGTACAACAGGGCAAATAGGACTTTTTTCAGCACTACGAGCAAGTACAGAACTTGCAAAATTCATGTTCATTCTTAGCTCTACTACAGTAAATGTTGCAACTAAGAAGACAGCAGCCCAAGAGATGCCCCATTATCCTCTAAGTTGCCCTACAATCCATTTCCTGCAACAAGTCACAGCTCCAACATCTCCCTTTGCAAGCTATTTGAGGCATGCTGGAGTATCACTGCAGTTGTAGCACAAGCATTTAATTGCATTGCTCTGATGTCTAGACATCAAGGGTTCTTGATCTTGTCTAGACATCAAGGGTTCTTCAGCAGTGCTAGTGGGGATCTGGTGTAAGCCAATATCCTGACACTGTGCAGGATACAAGTTTAGGTGGCTAGAGGACCAGAACTTCAAGCAGTATAGCTGCCTCCACTGTTAGCAGGTTATTCCTTGTTAGGGCTCTCTTTTCCAAGCAAACCTCAAACTTCTGCTCCAATCCCTTTCTCCTACCCTGCTGATTTGTAGCTCTTTCAGCCTGGACCACAGAAATACATATCTGTGGCCTTGTAAAATACTTGGGTTATACAGACTCCTTTTGGGGCTTAGTCCATAAACACAGAGGACTTGATAAATTACTAAAACACTAGGGCCAAAATAAATTCAAATAGTAGGCATTTCCCTGACTCCAATCAACACTTCATAAAAAAACAGCTTCTCATGCACTTAATCCTCTGACAATACAAAGACAGGATTTCCAGTCATTTTAACTAAGTACTAATTACAAATACAGTATTTCAAAGAAAGATCTGACAATTTTATTCTCATTAGCTGACACACATTTACAACTACCACACCTAAATGCTTGTATCTTCACTGTTTTTTTATGCATACGACAGCACTGACTACACAGGGGAAAATCAAGAGTTCTCCCCTTGCTGGGACGGTCTTAATGACATCACAAGGGAAGATGAAAACCAGAATATTGCTCGTGCAAATACAGATGCATTACAGAAACAGCTACAGCAGATGCATGGCTTGTCACATTCCATTACTAAAAAGTCAGCAAGGGCATAGGAAGACAAATGAGTTTAAGGAAAATGTGAAATAGCACCAGATCAGCTAATGTGCACTAACTTCACATAACTGGCTCATATCACACAAGGGAAAACATCAGACTCAGCTACTTAGTATTTTTCTGATAAATGGAAGTTACAGCACGTATAAACCACAGTTATTGCAAAGTAACTAAAGCTGCACAAATTCATGCCCCAGCTTACACTATGATAAGCTATTTTATTAAGTCAGAGAAAACAGACAAAACCACCTGTATTTAACAGTCCATCTCACAAAGTCATTGGTCTGCATCTAAATAACCTAAACTGCACCCTTAACAGGTCAGTGAAAGACGTCATACTGATCTGCTAGAGCAACTGCCCTGAACTGAAGTTCAGGCAGCAAATTCGCTGCTGTTTTTTTGTTTTGGTTTGGTTTTTGTTTTTGTGGGGGTTTTTGTTTGTTTTTTGTTTGTTTTTGTTTGTTTGTGGGTTTTTTTGTTTGTTTATTTATTTTCCCCATTTTGAGTCCTTAAGTGTGTTGAGGTAGGAAAGACATCTAGAAATTGCAGGACAGCGAGGGCTGCAAACATTTTATACACCTGAAAAAGTGATTTGATTAGCCTACCCAACCATACTCTGATTGCACTGCTCTGAAGTTATATTAATATCCATTGTAAAATCACCCCCCATTCAAAGGTTCAAAACGTGACACTAGCCAGAATATGATTATATAAGCAGATTGTTCTTTTCCTGTTTTACACAAAACTAAACAGTGTTTTTTGATCCTTAAAGAAAAAGGCAAAAGAATGTGGTTTTATTGCTAAATATAGTCGAGGAAAACTGAAGCATTAGAAGCCTTGAGGCAGTTCTCTATCCAATTCTGCAAATTCTAAAGGACCCAACAGATTGTCTGTAGAAACCTGATCGTATTACAGATTCTAGTAGTTACACAGAAAGTATCTATAAGTTTCTGTAGATTAGATTGTGACCTAATCCACCTAATCCTCCCTCCTGGAATCTCTAGGTAAAAAAAAAAAAAAAAAAATCGTTAAAGCTTCTCCCACCTCTAAAGACAGTCAGGTTGTGCAGTAAGAGGATACTCATTTCTTCAAGGAATTATTTCAGCACTGGTATTTTACACTTGGTGGAATTTTTACCTAGCAAGCTTTAGAACAATGAACTGTGAAAACTGAACTGTTTGTAAGTTCTCTAAGGTTACATTTCCAACATTGCTAGTAAAATGCCTTAATTTGTCCACCATATAAGAAACTAAATGTTTTTGTTTGTTTCTGCATCATTCACCACTTAGTTACACACAGTACATTAATATTACCTCTTATAAATTTGAGGAGTAACTCAATCATACGAGACATATGTTTCCTACCCCACCCCCCAAGCCCCCACATTCTCTTAGCACATTCTGCAGCTTCTTACTACTCTTGGCAAAGCTTCATTTAATCTTTCAATCTTCACAACTCTGAACTTTGCCCATCAATTGCTGTGGCTTGTAGTCACCCTAACACCTGCCAGACATATTGGGACATTGAACAACTAGTGGCAGCTTTAAGAACAAACAGAATTTTCCTTTGCACTTGCAGCCCAAGTTCTCTACATGTGACAGCACTGGTACAAAAGACAGTCTTTATCACCTCAAATAGTCTTACCTTCCCCTCTGAACCTCATGGTACCTAGATGTACCTGTGTATTCAATTACAGAACATTTCCTTTGAGTCTGGTAGTTCAAAACAGTACATAGAAATACTGATTAGAAGGCAACACATTAGTTTTCCAAAGCTGTACTACACAAATCATTGCCCAGACAGATTCTTTCCTTTCCAAAAGAAAAGAAAGGAGTTTTAGAACAGTATCACAGGTTTTCTTCAAGCACTAACTACACTAGTGATTTTATATTCATTTTGCATCTGTGTTTTTCATATAATTCAAGTTTTATGTGCTTATTAAAACACAATAAAATGAAATGTACAGTAAGAAATGTATTACAGTTGGACATGAGTAATTTGATACAAATACTATAGAAAGGGGAGATTGGATGGAGATTTAAGCAGATGGTCCATTTCACAAAAAAATATAGCTAACAAACCAAAGTGACAGACCCAGATATCAATCACATCAATTGCTTTTTGCCTCCCTCTGTAGCAATTTATGCACATACTGAACACTGCTAGCAGAAACAGACATCAGTATTTCACCACAAGGAAATTCCTACAGCAAGCAAATCACCTAGTTAGTGTTCATCCAACTGAACTGGCAATAACTTCACAAAAAGTACTATAAAGTGGTGAGTATAACAGCAAATTAATTTTGCTTGTAACCCATTGAAGACAATCACGTACATTAGGAATTGAAGTTTTGCACTACTAGTGATAGTTTCTACTACTTTTTTTATAATAAAGGAAAGAAAAACAGGACAACTAGAAATAGAAAGCTAAATATTTTAGGCTCTCAATTTAGCTGCCAGTGGAAAAAGTGACAAACCCCTATCTTTTACCAAAGAAAGTATCTGCATATGACTAATGATTCCTAAACTAGAAGTATAACCAAAAAAAACTCACTCTCTTGCCAGACTACTGGCAAGAATCTCAGCATATATCCCAAGAAACTTCCTGTTCTCTTTGGGATATGACACTACAGGTTCAGGCTCTTTCCTACTGTGAAGTAAATTTACAATTTTCTGTAATCCAAAGGAATCAAAATTAAGAATCAAAATTATTCTTCCTAAAAATATATTTATAAAGATCTCAAAATCTATAGAATATACTTCTGTTTTTAAAAGCACATGTAAGGCCACCCCACATGAGAAAGCAAAGTGTACAGTTATGCTCCTCAGTATCTTTGTTCTTATTTGCTCTCAGCAGAGTGGGTGAAAGGTTACCAACTGCAATTCAACTTTGATTTAGACAAACAGATCCATTAAATTCACCCTATTACAACAGACTTTTATTGCATTGGAATAAAAGTCATGTCACTGCTGCTCTGGCTAGCCAATGCTAAATTGAATGTTTTTCCTCATTTTCTACCTACTATATGTATCTGACTGCTCAACATATTTTACAAGCCAGTTCTTGATTGATACTAATTGATCAATGCAACCGGATAACACTGCAAAAACAATGTACTTTGTAAATATAATTCAAATACTGCCAAACATCACACACCGTTTAACGGCCTCCAAAACAACAATTACCACTTTCAAGGCTTGCAAACTATAGCTCTTTTGAATGCTTTGTGGTACTGTGTGGCTTGCTTGAATTTGATGTGTTACTTTCAGTCGTCGTGGCTTACATATGAATATTTGATTTTCAGTCATATTACACGAGACAAATAACTTTGCCCATTTTGACGTACATCTGGGTAAACTTTACAGAGCTCGAAAAGTTATTCGCTTGAAAAATTTTCTTTTTTTGTGATCACCACAAGGTTGACTTGATCCTGCCAGACCTAGAACCACCCTGTCCTCCCAGACAGGCACTATGCGCAATTCGCCTCTTGCACGGCTCGGGCAAACACTCCCGCTGTTAAAAGGTGGATGCAAATTTCAAGACTCCTCTGATCCTCGTTGCACAAAGTGCTCGTGGCCGGAGCCGCAGAGCTTTCTGCCCCGGGACAGCGGTGGGAAGCCCAGCCCGGCGCCGCTGGGTCGCCCGACCCCGGAGCTGCCGCGGGCCGGGACTACTCCCGGTCACTGACTTGGAGCTACAACCCCAGGAGGGCTCCGGCACCCCCCGGAGGGCCCCGCAACCGGCGCGGCAGGGCCGGCGCGGCTGCCAGGCATCTCACCCACCCCCAGTCAAAAAGTCTCCTGAAAACTCCGATTAGTGAAGTATAATCCTTTCTCTAAGCCCCAGCTCCTTAAGGCAACTCAACACTTCATAACAGTTGATACGTGAACCACCCACAAATCATTCAGTAGAAGAAGGGAAAAGCAGGAGGGTTTTTTCCTAGCTGTTGCATGACCTATCAAAAAAATACAGAAAATGGTGGAACAAACCGTGACACAAGCCAGAGCTTATGGTATTAATCTTGGACTATCACATGTATCTTCAAGCAAAGAGCAGTCCTTTTAGAGCCAATGTGGTTTTCCATTCAAATGAAAACATGTGGATATTCAAACTTCTCTTTAACAGCACACTGTTCACATTTCAGAATTGTTTGTAAAACTCTGACAGCAGCAAATTAAATTTGAGTGACATTCTTGCAGTGAAGCACTTTCATTCCATTGAAAACAATTCTAAGCTATGAAATCATGTGGTAAAATTCAGTACCAGGCAGTCAAATAAAAAATTAGATATTGCAATCCAAAGAATAGAAATAAACTGCTTTTAGCCCTGTAGAAGGAGAAAAAGTAGTAAGAAAGTTTTCCCATTCAATTCTCCAATTCCAAAGTGCTTAGTAAAGGTGGTTTGTTGCCATAGTGGTCAGACGTACAATTATAACCTGCTCTACCTTTGAGACAAGACGGCTCCCTTGCATAAGAAGATTAAAATGCATGAGGCTATGATCTTCCACTGGCTGATTAAAGATAACAGAAGCAGAGGTTGATGTTCAGTTGCCAGATCAACTTTCACAGCATGTAAAAACCTGAATATTAAATTGTTACAAACAAACATACACCTGAGTTCTAAATCAAAGTGCACGGCAAGAATCTCTAATGAAGCAGTGCAACTGGGGTTGGCAAAGCTTCCAAAGTATATAGAAAAGACCTTGTAACAACTCAGTCACAACACTTGCTATTATAATCATGATGAGGCATAACAACAAAATTTAGAATTACTTGCAGCTTCCCAGATTTCAAAAGCAGTCTCAACACGCATCTAATTGATATGTAAAAACTGCATCAGAGGCAGCAAGCAAAAGACTGGAAGACTTTCCCACTGTTCTTCACGCACACAGGACTAGAAGGCATCAGCTCTGCCAGAGACACCCTATTACATCAGATGTGGACACAATTGCTAAAGGAAACCCAGGATATTCATCACTTTCTTCCTCAATCAGCACGCTGACTTCACAGGTACAGAAAAGAAACAAGGTGTCAGCTGTAACTGTACAGCTAATTCTTACAATTCTATGATATATTTATTGATTTTTAATTTCAGCAACAGGTTTAACAAGTTTTGCATCTTCTTCTTGATACCAAACGTGCTTACACACAAAGTAAGTATGAATTCAGTTACATGCATATGTAAATCCTCAAGCAGATCTGAGTAGAAAGAGTAAATCTACTGAAGCTCAATATCAACAATACAGGAATAGACATTAACCACTGGAATTCTGGGTCTGCTACTTGTAGACTACTGGGCACACACAACTAAAAGGCAATTATTGCAAGTGGATGTACAACTTGTATTTGTTTATGATATAACTCTTTTGATGACTGAGACTCAACTTTAAAATTAGTTGTTAAAAGTATTAGTTTCAGAACATAGTCATAATTAATACATAAAAGAAAACTTGTCCCACCTACATCCTTTTAAAGTCATCTTTACAATGGAGAAATACCTGCTACTTTGATGTAGGTGTATAAGCTCTGTTATATTTTAGCTTCACAACCCAGTCTTTGAGGCCCTTAGGGCATGTTTCGTCAGTTCAAGCTCTCTATTAACTTGCACCACCTGCCAAGTCTTGCATTGACAGTGTTGAAGACAGGTACACAGATGTCTCTAAAAACCTTGTAAACCTGAGCAAGCATTCATCAATGATAGCATAAAAACACCAGTTTTGGGTTTCTTCAGACTTTTGCTGAGAGGCACATCCGACATGCTCTTCCACCTTATCAGGTATGAAATTGTGTGGCTCCTTTTGTTCTACATAAAAACCCTTTGTTATTTGGTTTTATACTTACTAAGAATATTTAAATAGGAGGACAAGTTTCTTTAAGGAAAAATATTCAAAACCAGCCCAAAGATATGCCATGGATAGTAGAATTTATTTTTTCAAAATAAAGTCATCAAAACTGGAATTTAGCCTGACTGCATTTGCCTACCTGAGGCTATTATACAGGACAACCATGGTCTAACAGTATAGCATTCTGAAAACTTCAACCGGATTGATGAGCTGAAATCACTGTTCCCCCAAAGCCTCTCCCCTGCACTTTAGATCAAAAAATAAAACAATACATGCATGCTTCTAACTCAAAACCTTTTTCCTATGAAATAAACACCAAATAAGACCTTCAGCATCTGACCAAATTCCTTAGACAAACATTCTGTGCAGAACCACCATGTTGGATTCATGGTCTTAATTCTGAAAGTACAAAGTTTAGGATTCTGAAAGAACCAAGTTAAGGTGAGTAGTGAAAAATGTGTTTGGCACTATCGCACAGACACTAGATTTCAATTGGCCCAATTTACACTAACTGTACTACCAAAGGCTAACTAGAAAAATGAGTTGTGCTAAATACATATATGCACAGCTTTCTTTAAAGGTAATTCAACTGCAATTCATGTGGTAATCAAACTCAAGGAGTAAAAGTGAGTATTCACTACTAATCTTAGAAGACTAATTTACTAACAGTATAACAATTTAGTTAAGAGGACTGGCCTCAGAAGAAGTGAAACAGCTGTTTCTTTTGTAGCCTCTAAGGGCCTGTAGCTATTTGAAAGTTACTGTAACATAACACCAGACAAAAAGGAATTCAGCAAGTTTTTTGCTCTGTGGGAGGAATTGTTTCCTGCCTTTCTGTACCAGCAGTTCAGAATGACCTAGAGTAACACCACAGAACAGGGGTTACTATTGGACACACAAATACCATATAAAAACTCTGCTACTACTAGCTTAGTTTCTTCCACTTCCAGCAGTGAGTGCTCACAAAATTACCCACAGTCATTACTTACTGATAGCTACACAATACTTACTGTTACCAGTTTAATTATTTAAAAAAACCCCAAACTCAACACTAAGACTGTAAAATTACACAGAAAAGTCAAGCAAAATTACCAGATGATAAAAAACAAAAACTGAATGTGCAATCAGTTTCATAAGTTACAGAAGTTGAAAAGAAAGTATTACATTAGATCTACTTACAACCTTACCTTGTCTGTTCCTGTAAGATAAGATGTGGCTCAACAAAAAACTTGACTCTCAATTTCAATCGATAAGGGGCTAAACCATCCATCTGCTGGGAGATCCTGTTCCTCAAATTCAGCCATAGATTCTCCCCTTTGCTGCCAGTGAACTGCAGTCCAAAATAATCAACTTCTATAATCCCCAACCTTCTGCAAACCTGAAAGAACGAGTTTCTTTATAATAAGGCTACAACGTAACAACGAAAAATAACACCTGAAGTGCTATTTCAGGCTGCTCACTTAAAACACACACAAAAATCCTGCTGTCAGCACCTTCATGCAAAGGATTACTTAATTACTGGATTTTAGGTTGCATACAAAACATCACGGAGAGAGAAACACTAAGCATAAACTACGAATTTCTCCACTAGCTGAAGAGCACGTGTTCAAATTTCCACGGTCAAATTTCACCCCAAGGACAGGCACTTCAGAGGACCAGCAGATTTCCAAAAGAGGAAAATCTGCTATTCAGCATCTCAGCCAGTAGCACTTTCTGGGCACGAAGGAGTGAAAAGTACAGCCACCAACAAGTTTTATTTAGATGCCACAAGCAGACCGGACTCCTGCGCCTGGATCCCTCCAGCATCCCCACGGCCGCCCCCGCTGGCGACGGAAGGGCGACCTGGACAGCAGCTCCAGCCTGCTGGGTCCCGGATACGGAGGGTTGGATGCAGAGGGTGCTGCATCTCCCGCCCCGGGTCCCACTCGTTCTCCCTCCCCGAGAACACTTCCAGCGGGACGCAGCGGTGGGGCCCGGGCCTGCGCTTCCCACGGCAGAGGGACGGGCGAGCCCCGTGGCGGGGGATGCATCATCCCCTTCATCCAACATGGAGATAGGGGTTGGAAAAAAAAAAGGAAAATAAAAAATGAAAAATAAGAGATGTAAAAAAAAAAAAAAAGCCCAACCAAAACACAAAACCAGAAGGGAAGCGGGGAGACTGCGGCGCTCGGCGCTCCCCGCCCCCACTGCCGGCGCGGCGGCCGCCCCCGCACGGCCCAGCCCAGCCCAGCCCCGCGCCACCGCCGCCCCGCATCGCGGCGCCCGCCCGACCCCCACCGCGGGCGCGGCGCCTCGGGAGCGGGGCGGCGGGCTGGCAAGCGGGACACACGCGTCTGTGGAGCACCAGCGCTCCGCGCTGCCCAGTGGCCGCCGCTACCCCCCCCACAGCCCCCCCTCCCCGAGCCCTGGCGCCCCGGCGGCCAGAAACGCCTCACCTGGTTGAGGCAGTCCTCGCCGTTGGCTTTCGCCTCCACCTCCACCTCCATCACCACTGCGTCCGGCCTGGTCACATAGCACAGCATGGCTGGGGAGAGCCAGCGCCGCCGCTGCCAGGGACACCGGAGGAGCGGCCGCTGCCGCCGCTGTCGCTCCCGGCTGAGCCCTCCGCGCGTCCCGGCGTCCACGGCCCCCCACACCCTCCAGCGCCCGTCGCACCCACACGGCCTGCGCTCCGCCACCGCCGCTCCCTCCTTATGTACCCTCCGCCCGGCCCGCCCCTCCCCGGCCCGCACCTGCGGGCCAATCGCGAGGCGCGGCTCATCGCTGCGGCCGCCGCCGCCACCAATGAGCGCCGCCGTCCCCGGGAGGGCGGCCGTTGTGCGCGCTCTCTGGCGCCCCCCGCCGCGCCCGCGGGGCCCTGGTGTGCCCCAGCGCCGCCGAGGTGCCGTCAGCGGCCCGCAGCCCTCATGGCCCGCACCTTCTCACCCCGCACCTTCTCACCCCGCAGCTGCGTCCGCTGAAATCAAAGCCACGTGCCTTCTTCCAGGCACAGGTGGGCTGCCAAGCCCACTGGGCAGCGGCAGCCTGTGAAACTAATGTGACAGTGAGCATTTGGGGGGTGACAACCAGATGTTGGCTTCGCGGAATCAGTTAGGTTGGAAAAGATCTGAGATCATCAAGTCCAGACTATGATCAAACACCACCATGTTAGCTAGACCGTGTCACTGAATGCCATGTCCAGTCTTTCCTTAAACACATTTCAGGGACAGTGACTCCACCACCTCCGTGGGCAGCCCATTCCAATGTCTAATCACACCTTCTGTGAAGAAGTCCTTGCTAACATCCAACTCAAACTTCCCCTGCCGCAGCTTAAGGCTATTCCATCCAGGTTAGTTGCCTGGGAGAAGAGGCCGACTCTCACCTGTTTACAACCTCCTTTCAGACAGGTAGTTGTAGAGGTCACTCCTGAGCCTTGGCTCATCTCTCAGCTTTGCAAACACTCCTTTTCGTGGAGGGGAAGATAACATCCAAATAGACGTCCTCTTTCCCATGCTCTCTTTGGGCTTCTCCAGCTGTGCATTATGAAGCATGTGGAGCACTGGAAACATGGAAATTTTAAGAAAGATTGGTCAAGCACTACCCCAGCCTCAATGCACTGCCATGCCATATCCATTTTGTTCATGTGAACTCTGTAGCTAGAAGACTGCTCAGTTCTGAACCAGGCAGAACAGTAGGAGATAGTAAGAGATGCATAACCTGAGTGGTGTTACATTTTATCCATATACTTACTAGTTCAGAGTTTCATGCCCAGGTCTATAGTATTTAAATTGAAGAGCTCAGAGTCTTAAGAGACCAGACTCATGGAGTGGAGGGTAGAAAAAGGAACTAACAAGAAAGAAAAATGCACAAAATTGCAAAGTTAATTGCATCTTAACTCCGTAATTTTGCAGGGGAAAAAAACCCTAACTCTTTGGGAGGGACTTACTTAAGAGCAGATTAGCCACTGACAAAAAAAAAAAAATCACAAAATATTTTAGTATAGAAAAAAGCCTGTATTCTCCACTTTTTTAGTTTCTGTTGGAGTGGATGCAGGAAATAAGATTTTAGTTCTATTTTAGTTTTACTGATATTTATTGCAGCGTTATGGTATTTTGTGTGGTTTTGATATTTCCATCATAATCAAAAGAATCCTAGAGATATTTTGAAGAGGAAACACCAAAACTGCCATGATGACTCATGCCATTAGTATTCTGATAACCTCTCCCTGACAGTAGTAGCTCATATCAGATGTTACAGAGGAAGGTGCAAGAAGTCTTTATATAATTGTAAGATAACGTGCTTGTATATGTTTCTCTAAGACTAAACAGTTAAAATGGGCTTATACCTAATAGAACAGCCTTTACTTATTTATCTGTGTTACTTGTATCCTAGGAATCAGTTCACCTTAGGCTAGGTGTTGTCCAGACAAACAGAAACCTACCTTTTCCCTACATATTAATATCCATCCTGCGTTTTCCTTTTATCTGACTTAATGTAAATGTAGGTGTTCTTATTATGTCTGTAAAAGTGTTATCCTACTTTGAAATCTGCTAAACGGTAAGCCACAAAAATAGCTTGTGGCAGTAAATTGCGTAGATTGGTTAAGCCCTGTGTAAAACAAGCATTTCTTTTCAAGGGTGTCATCTGGACACCGCTGTCACAGAAATATTTCTCATTTCACAGTCTCTCTGTGATATTTTATTCATGCTGTACAGGAGAGAGTAAAGGACCAAGCCCTGCGTTAGCACACCGGAGACAGCTCCTGCGACAAGCGCCTGTTGCAACCCTTTGGGCTCTGTCTGAGAGGAAAAACTGAAGCATCTTACAGTCTCCTGACTGGTCTCTTTGATGAATTATCAACACTCAGTGAGGTACACTGTCAAACTGCTCCTAGCACTGATGTTCACCTTTTGTGTATCAGAAAGGAACAATGTTTATCCACATCATCTCAGTGCTGTATGTCACAAAATGATATGTGCTATATGACATATATCTCTATGGCGGGTCAGCCTTTTGCTACAGTGTCAGTGCATAAGTAATTCATCTTATACACATTAATATATTTACATTTCTTGGCCTAACACTTGTTGATCACTCTTCCTTGACGTAATCCCTCTATAAGGTTAGTTCTTTGTCACATCCTGCTTCGAATAACAAATGTTAGTTTCAGTGCCTCCTTGTCTGACTTTTGAATGGAAATCCTGTGAAAAGTCCAGTTGCTAGAAGAAGGGAAATAATTTCCAGACCTCCGAATTTAGACTCCAACATGACAATACTGATTGTTATTTCCAAGGAACACTAATGCCTCTCATTGTACAGATTTTGGTTCATAAGTTTTCCCAGCCTCCAACCTATTGCCATGATACTTCACCTTGTGAGGAATTCAGTAGTGTAGTTATGGCGCCTTTACCCAGATGTTTATGCAAGATCTTACTCTAAGATTCTCAGTTGTTCTTTGTTGCCCGTGGTACTGACTCTGATCAAATTCAGGATACTTTACTGCTACAGAAATCCAGGGCAAAAGGTGCAAAATGCTTCATGTGCTCAGGATGAGGCTTCTTTAAGTATTTAGAAGTACCTATCTTTTACCTTTACTGTCCATTTGTGGCAGTAACATTAAAGGCATGCATGGAAGTACTGTGTTATCCCAGCTCTTGGTGCCAAAGCTGTGCCCTGCTGACTGTGAGGGAGACAATAACCCAGGCAAATGATGATCTTCTCTAGCCCTGCACAGAACCACAGCTTACACTTCTCTAGGAAAACTAAGAACCAACATACTTCTCACAGTGCTCGCTGTGTGTGGTGTCTTATTCTAGCAAGAATGAATAGCTGAATGAGAAAATATTTTTAATTGTAATGTCAGTTTATATAATAAACAGAAGCAGTATGAGGATGTAGACTCTGGCTTTTCTGTTTCCCTACTCTTGTGCCTTGTATATGCTTTTCTCCTGTTCTGATTTATTGCTTTCTCATTTTGTTTGGCTTAAATAACAGATATTAAGGAGTTTACATATATAGTTTGTTAGGCTACTGACAGATTGTTTGGTTAACTCCACACCATGACAGGAGAGCCATGAAAGGCACATCTTTGTGAGCCCAGAGGAGCACAATGGACACAGTGGCATGCAGGAACACAAATTAAGGACTAAGCGGAAAGGAGACCTTGTCTGCTTGCCTCCCAGGGCTGGCCCAGTAGGGGCTCAGCTCCAGTGTCCAGGTGTGAAATCTAGCGTGAGATATGATGGGGAGCAGCTCTCCAGGTTATTAAGGGGGGATGCTAGCTGGAGATGTGGGACACATCAGCAGGGCAAGAGTTTTTAGGAACTGCACAGGTTTTATCATGGGATGTTCAGGGGAGCAACCAAAAGTGGGACAAAGGAGGGGTTTGAGATATTTGGTCAGTAACAAGTGTGGAACAAGCGAATAAAAGGGTTTACCTGTGTAAAGAGTTGGCTGGTCAGAGTGCTTGTCTGGCCATGCCCTGCTCCTGACCACACAGTCAGTCATGTCTCTTCAATAGCTCCACCTTCAACTGTTTTCCCATAAGGGGCTCTTTACTCTCTGTGTGTGGCAGGGTGCCTGTGTGCCTATGGGATGAGTATTGGTGTGATTGCTGACAAAGATAAGGTCAGATGAGTCAGTGGGTTCATAAGGCGGGCTGGGGGCCAGGGTAAGTGTGGAATACTTTGAGGGCCTCATCTAGGTTGAGAGTGACTGTTGGTCAGTGGGGCTATTTGAAACAGGAGAGTCCTGGACAACTCTGGCTGTGTATATGTGTGATGATGGTCTGTATCAGAAGCGTAAGTGGGGTGTGGCTTTGAGAGTTTGTACGTCCAGGTGGCAATAACTGGGGAGACCGGGATCGGGAGCAGCTGCTGGACAAAGTCCTCCTGCTGGAGGACTCCACTTTGTATTTATATTCCCACTTATGGACCTCCATCCTCCTCAGCTATTGCAGGGAGCAGGATGAGGCTGGTGCTGCTGTCAGTGTTGGTGTGAGTGGTCTGTGTGTCTGTTCATGATCTGTATGGCCAGCAGTGTATATATATATGTATTTTTGTGCTGTATACATATGCTCCACGTGTGTGTGTCAACTGGGAATATATGTTCAGCCTCATTAGTGGTTAGACCTGGGGACGTGGAGTGGCAACAGTCTTGTCTCTCTTAGGCTGCCAACACAGGTATTTTCCACTAACACAGATCCTTAGAGAAAAGCACTGGAAAGCACATAGCACATCATTGGGATTTTTTTTGGCTTTTTTTTGTTTTTTCTTTCTGTTACATTTTCTCACTGTCTCTTTGTATTCTGTATCAAAATGAGTAACCAAGGACCAGGTCAGCACAAATGCATTTTAGGATGATTCAAAATGAAACTGAGTGGGATCATATGATTGTAGTCAATCTCTTCTGCTGTCTCTTCCCTGGGTGAAATTGCTTTGTGCATAAACACAACACTAGTGTCTATCTTCCTTCTTGTCACTGTCAAGGCCTGCTGGTCATGTTGCAAATGCACATCACTCACATGGATGATGATCTTCCGACTGAGAAGCATAGAGAGAAGCATAAAATTGAGGAGCTATGCTGACAGTGATGGTTGCTTAGGGGAAACACCATAATCCATCCATAAACACACAATGCTTTTCTTCTACCTAAAAGATTCTTTTAGTGTTCTCATATATAGCATGCCTCTGTCTAAACTTTTTGAAAAATATTCTTTTGCTCCACACTATTCATGGTGCATAACCAGGTTCTATGGAAAAGAGTGTGTCAGTCATTGACATGCTTCCCATAGCATTGGTTAGCCCTTGCCAAAATAATGAACACAGAATAATGTGCTAAGATTGTCCCTGCAGCTAACAGGCCAGAAGCTGACTGTTTTATGAAGCATTATCTGGTGGCCATTCCCAAGACTTTTGATAAAAACTATCCTGCTAGATCAGACCAAGGCTTCACATACCACTAAATCCTGCTTCTTGGGGATTTCATCCTCGTGCATAACATACAGGAGGTACTTATTGACGGTTACATGCTGTAAACTGCAAATACCTTATGGTATATCAAAGAATATAAGAAAAAATGCTTATTCTTACTCCCAAAATCCTTCTATTAACTCTGCTTCAGCCAAAATGCCCCTGCTGGTCTTGGCTGGTGTGGAGTTAATTTTCTTCTCAATGTCTGCTACGGAGCTGTGTTTTGGATTTGTGCTGAACACAGGGTTGATAATACAGAGATGCTTTTGTTATTGCTGAGCAGTGCTTACAAGTGCCAAGGCCTTTTCTACTTCTCGTGCTGATACGCTGGCAGGGAAATTTGGGGTACATAGGAGGTTGGGATGAGAAACAGCCAGGACAGGTGACCCAAACTGACCAAAGGGATATTCCACGCCATATGACATCATGCTCAGCATATAAAGTAGGTGGAAGAAGGAAGAAGGGGGGGGGACATTTGGAGTGACAGTGTTTGTCTTCCAAGTTGCCATTGCACATGATAGGGCCCTGCTTCCCTGGGGATGGCTGAACACCTGCTGGCCCGTGAGAAGCAGTAAATTCCTTGTTTTTCTTTGCTTGTATGCATGACTTTTGCTTTCCCTTTAGAACTGTCTTTATCTCAACCCACAAGTTTTCCAGCTTTTACCCTTCCAATTCTCTCCCTGATCCTGCTGGTGTGGGAGTGAGTGAGTGGCTGTGTGGGGTTTGGTTGCTGGCTGGGGTCAAACCATGACGTGCTTATATGCTGCAAAGTACCCGAGACAAATACCTCATGTTATACCAAAGAATATAAGAAGAAATTCTTGTTCTTACTCCCCAGAATCCCTTCCCAACTTCCACTGATTTGCAATTCAGGGACTTGCAGTCTGGTTTTGTGTTAGATAAATAATTTTGTCTAGAGCCATACTCCAAATCTTTCCCAGTTTGAGATCAGACTCAAATGTAGAAATCCCATTCTTCTTGTTGGGACATACATCAGCTGCTCATAAAATCTATTAAATCTATTTAATAACCAGTTTATTTATAATTGCTAGCAGAAAGAAATTCCTCAGTCTGCACTTGAGCTTGTTTTCCAGGTCATTGATACCATTTCTGAGCATTTTGCTTCTTTTATTGGTTGTAGAATAGAGTCATCATTGATTATTTTCCTGTTGCTAAAATATCCTCTTGTGGTCTGGAATCAAAGCTTTCACAAATTAAATTCTCACCAATGTTTGTCCCTACTACTGTCATTATGAGCTCATATATTAAAGCTCTTTGCCCTTCCTTACACCACCTTCAGAACTGCCAGGACATTGATAAAAATGGGTTGGAATTTAAACAGATTAAAACATGAAGAAAGACTTGGCATAATAGCTTTTTTTCTATGTGTCAAATAGCAACAACAAGTAAAAAAATTTTACATGTATCAAGGAAGGATTTACGTTGTCATATAATAATAGTCAGTTCCACAAAACACAAAAGAATATAATAAAAAAAAGGCCTTGTCAAAGGTATTTTTTTATTCTGCTGTCTCTGTTATATCAGAGATGTCAAACGCTCATTTTACAAATCTTGTGATATAACCCTTGTGTTTTTCATTCTGTCAATCAATCAATAGAATCCTTTTAGTGTACTTTTATTACAAATAACACCTAACAAAGAGACTTGACAAAATACTTATTTCTCTATTTTTGATTGAGTTGGTCTGTGCATTTGACCTAACTTTATCTATACTAATTTCTACTGTTTCTCCAGTGCAAACCCATCAGTTTTTTGTCTGAAGAGAATGCAAAACATTGTCACTGGTGGAAAAACTGAAACAAATCCAACAGTGTCATTAAAGCTTGATATGATAATGGAGAATATAAAGTAGTAAAATAATGTAAACTCTCATAATCAATTCTTCTATTTTTTTTTCCTAGTTTGTTTGGGGTTTTTTGTTTGTTTGGTTTGGTTTTTTGGTTTGTTTTTTTTTCTTTTAAGTTGATTTTGAATTCATGTACATTTTTTTCACAGGCCCTGCACATCTTGAGTTCAGATCCATCCTCACTTTTTAAGTATCTATCTGGGTAATCAAAACATGTATGATTGGGCACATATATAAACAGGGTGAATACTAGTGACAAAGATGCTTTTAATTGTAGCATTTTTTAAAAGTTGGAGTTCATGACTTTGCAAGTACATGAACTATTCAACAAACTGTATTATAATACTGTTTTTAAAAAATCACCTCTTTTTCTTCTTTGTCTTGTTGTATTGTGTATCATCAAACAGTCTTAGTGGGAAATTCTATAGAAACATTAGCTTCACCACACTGGCCTAACTGAAGCTAACAAAATTATTAATAACAGCAGTATTTTTTTACAAAAAAGAAATAATGTTTTCTTTTTATGACTGAAAAAATCAGGCTTCTGAGAGTAATCAAAGTTCAGATGAATTCACAGTGGTTATTTGATTGCAGAAAATGAAATTATGTGGTATAAATTCTTGCAGAATTTTGATTGGACAAAAGGATCTATGTTTTATTCTATTGTCCTGTAGTAATGGCCTTTTCTTCTGATTTTAGAGCTGCTCCTCAGATTTCATTAATTCATGTGCAGATCAAAAAATTTCACATCAAGTTTAAAAAACAATTATCTGTCCTATGAATCATGCATAAAAAATTGGAAAGGGAAATGGCCATTTTAAACCAAGAAATTTAACAGTAGGTATTTCCCTGGCTTCTTTTGAATAGTAATTCTGAGAAAAAGAAAACAGCATGTTTACTATTATCAATTTAGTTTATATTTTTATTTCACTTAGAGTTTATAGAAACCTGTTTTCTTTAACCTAGCAATATTTTTTTAATGTTTAGTATCTTCAAAATATTTTATTGTATTATTTTATTCTACATCCTAATATCCCAGTTACAATTTGTATAAGTTTAATTTACACCATTCTTATAAGCAATTGAATACATAATTTCCTTATAGCCTGAAAAGAAGAAGTAAGAAATACCTGGGCTATTATATCTTTGTCTTCTGATATACACTGAGCAATGCTCTTTGCTGCTAAAAACTGTGTTCCCCAAGTATTATTATTAAAACAGCTTGTTTGAGAAAATAGTATTTGATAGCTGTCAATTGTATTTACTCCAAAAAATACAGTCTCTAGGAATTAGTGTCCTCGTATTTAGCAAATGGAAGTCTGAAACAAAGGCACATGAACACAAAAGTGATCTGATTGCACAATTTTGTAAGCATATTTTTCAGAAAGACATTTTCATGGACTATTGTCTTTCAATTGGAAGTATTTGCAGTCAAAACAATTACATTTTCTTCTAAATGTCAGCCAACAAGATTGCCAACAAAACAGAAGCAAAGCTGGTTGCTCTTAGAAACAACATAACTCACCACTGTTAGTCATTTTTTCTCTTACAATCTCTTCAAACTAGACAACCTCAATAACTTCAACATTCTCATTTCATAATTAGAATAAAGTTTAGGGTCTATAGCTCTCATGACCACAGTAAAGAGCTCATAAACTAATTGGAGAGACTAATACTTTCATAATTTTCAAATGTTGCTCATTATTTTTAACAAAAAAAAAAAACATTCTAATCTAACAACATATTAAAAGTTCCTATTTAGGTCCTGAAGCATGTATGGAATTTATTGGGAGCAGAAGAGTAACAGATATACCAAGTTGTGTTAATTCCAGTTAAGTAGAAATAAAATGAGCAAATTAAGATAGGTCAGAAATTCCAACTCCGCCATAAAATGGAAACAAGACTTTTAAAGAGGTGATTACTCCTTTCTGTGAATAAGCTTATCTGTTCCTAAGTAAGGTCAAAGTAAGCAACTGTAGATAGAGTAGGATTGAGAAGTTAAAGCAATACGTGTGGATTCTCTCTACAAACCATGTTTTAGGGAGAATTTAGGTCACAGTCAATGATTTTGTCACTTGACAGATCCAGTACTTATCATGTCTACAAAAAAGGGAACATCTAAATGACGCAGAATTCTGCCATCGTGGTGGTACAAAATGTTTTTCTGTGCTGAGGTATGGAGTAGGTAATGGTTTGTTTCAAAGCCCTGAAGGAAAACTAGCTCACAGGTTAGCTGCTTTACCTGTGTACTTATACCCAAGACAGCACAGTTAATGGAGGGGGGAAGAAAGAAAAAAAAAAAAGGGTATTTTATCATTTACGTAAAGAAAAAAAAATAGTTCCTGCTAAAGATATATACACATCTGTATGTGTACTTATATATATATGTATATACTTGCACATGTACCCTGATTAATACTGTGAAAGGTTATTTATCTTGCATTGTAATTGTTACTCCAGATGTGTGATACCAATTGTTTAATGAACTCAGTTGAGTTTCAACATTGCCAGTTTCGAGAAATGGATGAAGTGTGACAATTGATTTTCTGACACATTCGTCTCACAGTTACATGATACCTTCTTAGTAAAATCAGGAACTTGTTAGGCAACAGGCACAGCTCATGATACTGACTGTGAATGAATTTGTTTGCATGAATTGGCTCCCCAAACTGACACTAGCTTAGTGTATTCTTGAATGCAAAAGAAAAACAGTACTCATTTCCTGAAAGCAGTGATCTGATAGTTAGAGTGCTTATTGAAAATATTTTTAATAAGCTCATGAAGAAAGGTATTTTATTCACAGAACACCTGCACCCCCACCTCCACCCTCAAACTTAGCTGTAGTTGCTTCTACAGCAGATAATGAAACTGCTAACAGAGTTGGTAGAAACAATTTGATTAGTTATTTGATTAAACTAGTATAGAAAATAATCCAAACAGAAGTCACAACCGTCATACATATAGAAGGATACATAGTTGATACATGTGAAATGCTCCAATAGCTGCATCTGCAGCTGATGGGCAGTGCCATGCTTCTCTAGTACAGGATGCACATACTGAGGAGCATGAAAAGAACATCAGTGAAGAGAGGAAGACAGAAAGGCTTTGGGGAGGTGCATTTTGTAGGAGGAGAAAGAGCTTGTTTGCCTGGTGCAATTTGGGAAACTAGCTTGAGCAATCAGAGGCAAGCTAAAGATCTAGGAATCTAAGAAACCAAGGCAGTGCAGAGGAGAGAAAAGACACAAGCAAAATAACATAAACAAATTTAGGAATAGAAAGAAATGCAATGAAATAGTTATGTCCTTGATAATGAAAGAAGATAAATTCCCACGGACTGTTATTGCATCTGCAGTTTTTGTGGGAAAACTGTATTTCTCTGCAAGAATTACAATGTGTTTTCTTGTAGCCTGTGTGAGTCATGTGCAAGTCATTAAAGTCAGAGCCTGTCCTTTGTAAACCCACCATAATTATGTAGGCCAAGGTTAAAGAGAAAATGTCTGGTTTATGATTCTCCTCACTCTTCTAGCTTTTATACAAATTATTTTAACCAGAAAAAAAAAAAGGTGTTTGAGAACTGACAATTCCTTGCAATTTCCAGATTCAACATCCATTACACAGCATCTCTTTGCAGACTCACTTGGCTAAAATATTATGTTTGTATATGGTAGCTTTCACAAAAACTTAAAGAAAGAACTGCAGCTACAAAATAATACATGCATAACTCAAACTTTCAGCACAGAAAATGCCATTTCCCCGTTTCTGCAGAAGGTCTTACATAATCAGGAATTCCATTTAGAAAGAGGACCATATACTCTTTATATTAATTAGTATTTTAAACTGAGGAGAAAACTAAAGCAAACTGGAAAAAAAGTAAAGTAATATGCCCACGAGAGAGCACAGGACTGAATCTCTTGCTTGAGGAAACCTATTTTTCCTGTGCCATCAACATGGGCTCTTTCACTTGACTTGCTCTGCATTTTTCACAGAGCTCTAACAACTACTTTAATGTCAATGTTCATTTAAGGCCAGTATAAAACCCTCTGTCTCTTCCCACAGATTTTAAGTTACTTCCATATAGTTTTTAGAAGTTTCTTTTTACTCCATTGTGTCTTTGGAATCACAAAACCCGTGACTTTTAATATCTCCTTCCTCTTATTACCAAGGTCTTCAAATTAACTGGAGACTGGAAATACGTTGTCCTGTGCATTAGTCTTAATTGCTGTTGTGGGAACTCATTCTCAGCAGGAATTCTGTGAGTCAAAACTTACATTTTGTAAGAACCCCATTCCCTTTTTGAGCTGTTAGCCTGTAGGTAACATAGCCCTTGACCTTGGTCTGCTTCCCCTTTATATTCAGATCTTCAAAAAGGTTGTGGTTTGGGGTTTTTTGTGGTGTGGGTTTTTTGTTTGTTTGTTGGGGTTTTTTTAATATCAAACCACTCCCAGTTTTATAAATTATTTGTAAATCATTATTTTGGTAGGTGAAAAAATAATCTTTTTGTGAAACTGCTTTTGGCTATGGCAGGAAGTCATTAATGGGAGGTTTCAGCGAGTGCTGGCATCCCATAAATAATGACTATTTCCATCAAAACTAATGAAGCCTATGGATTCGTCTTGTGGTTGGATTCCCAGCTGCTTAATAACCTGCCGTCTCTCAGTGAGACTTTTTCTTTAACTGGAGTATTCATAATGTCCCTCTTGTGGTTTCTCTAGTGTCTAATAAAGGCTGAGTTCGTGCTGCAATCTTTCTTCAGACTCCAATACTGTCTCTTTTCTTTACACGAGTATCCAGTTTTGCAAAACTTACATAATAATTTGCTGTCTTTTGAGACAACTGCCTCTCTGTCAGACTTAGCTGAGACTGGTCAACAGTTTCAGAAGTTACTGGATTAAGACTTGGCAGAGAGAGTGTTGTTTTTTGCAGGTATTTTTACAGCCAGGAGCTGAGGCCATAGGCTTTGTGTCAATTTGTTTGTGCATGTCTATCAGCTTTTGCTAGTGATTAATAAGCTAGTAACCTCTGGGTTTGACTATAAAATTGTAAGAGGAGGGTGTTGGTAACCTTCTTGAACTGTGTATGGCCATTTCTCATAAGACAGACTCTATGTCATAAATTCCTTAAACTTTCTGTTCCAGGCATCATGTAATACAGGCTGCCTGGCAGAGTACTACTCTCAGATTGCTTGTGCAGACAGACTAGGTTAGGCATGAGTTCTACAGCAATTGCTTTCCTGACGGCTACTTGCACTCTGTTGGAGAGAATTACCAGTGAAGACCACGACGTTAGGGAATTTCTCTATTGGGGCATTTGGTAATTACAGCATGCTAATTCTATTATAATGTATTGATATTTGTGCCCAGTAATCACGTTGTTACTTCAATTTTTATGTGAGTCTTTACAGACAGTCTCTCTTAGATCAAAGCTAACCTCTGTGAAAATGTTCCTACTCTACATCGAAAACAATCCATTGACACTTGCTGGTGAAACACCTCATGCCAAACAAAACAAATGTGGCAGTGTGTGGTGAACATCTTATAAAACAGGTGTACACTAATATGCATCCTGTTTTGCCAACAGAACCCGGCAGAACCCTGCAGATACAAAAAGGAGAGAAAAATATTTGACATAATGTGATCTAAAATGTCTTCCTGTGTAAACAGTAGAAACTGTAGAAAGTTTTCCCTTTGTATATTTACTTATTTTTGCTATGTGAAGTGTTACTTCAGTGAAATGTTTCATCTCTTCTTTAAATGTGAAAAGTTATTCCCTCTATGTTTTCCATCGCTTCCTGAGGAAAAAGCATTTCAGACATTATTTTCGCATATGCCTTACCAGGAGCTTTTGCTGAGATCTGGTGGAAAGTGTTCCTGCCCAGACAGAGGGGGTTGGAACTAGATGATCTTTAAGGACCCTTCCAACCCAAACATTCTGTGATTCTATATAATAATTTTTAATTCAGTAATGGATACTTTAAATATTATACCATTGCAAATTATTATGTTGCATGGAGACAGAGGTAGGTGCTTAAAGTAGTTTCTTGAACTGCTGGTAGTCTTTTCTTCATCGGTCCATTACTATACTGTCTTGTACATCTTTGTCCAATTAAAATGGACAAAGAACTATTCCGTTGTCATCCCCAGTCAGGGCTCCATCTTCTATTGCAAGTATTGGCTTTTGCTATTGTGGTGATTTTCTTTCAGAACTGAAGGTGCTGGTTTTGGTGCTGTTTTGCTGTGTGTACACCAGCATTCTCTGTTAGTACCAGCAAATTGTTGCAAAGTGATACACTTCACTGAAATTCCTCTGCCTTATGTTATGACTAACAAGCCAAGCTCAGCTCGTGTTATTTACCACAGCATGTGATGTTTTTTTGCAGGCTTACTTTGACCTCCACATGTCTTCCTGCCTCAAGCTTCTTTTATCAGAACTGCATTCTCTGAGCCTTGTCTATTCTCTACAATTGCTCCTCTGGACAAAATAATTTCTTGTTATTAAATTCTGGTTGTTTTGTCATGGACTAGTTTTAGCCTTCCTGCTCACTTGTGTTCTCATGCACCCTTTCAGATCTTTGTTCTGTATCCCCATGATAATTTGGTCTTTTATTAGGTGTTGAATTGCCCCCCAAAATTTTCAGTTTGTTTCTTCTCCTTTGGATTGCAGACTCTGTTTTTCTTTCTGTACTCTTTGTTGGATATTTGCTTACCTTACTTTAGACAACTGAGAAGGTTTGTGTTCTACAGCATCCTATACAGTCAGTGAAGAGACAGAGGAATTCCTTACTAGGACAACTGCATTTAAACTAGGCTCTGAATTACTCTTTAAGGAGCCTCCTTCTCTCAGCCCTTCCCCTTTCTCTCTCTTCCCATTAATAACATATGAAAACTATCCCTCTAATTTAGCTAACGAATTTATAAAACCAAATATAGACAGTCTGAGTAGACCTAAATGCTCAATTTTCTTTATTTTTCTGCATTTTTTTTAGGTGCTTTAATGTTACGTTTCTATACAGTTTTTCTGCTTGAGCTAACTGGAAGCTATTCAGATGGTGCAATACTGTTACCCAAAATAAAGTTTCCTTCTGATCGATCATCCTGTTTTCACTGGCATCCACTCATTTAACCTTCCCCAGTTGTCCTTTGCACTGTACCTCTCTCCTGCAGGGCTCTTAATTGCTCCATCCCTTTGCTGCGGTTATTTTCTTAATTTGTACCACTACTCCTGGTATCACATCCTGTAGTTAAAATACCTTTCAGAGCCAAATATCTGATGGAGCCCTGCTTCATTCAGCATCTGACTTGACTGGTCATTCCTGTCTGCCATAAGTCTCTGAATAATCTCAGTGTCCACTTGCAGCTGGCTCATGTCCCAGCTTCCTGAAAAACAAAGTTGTTTAGAAACAGTGCTTTCTCAAAAATATTGGTACTATGAACCCAAATATATTCTTCAAAGCAAATCCAAGGAAAGATCCAGAACAAAAAAGTCATAGCCTTTGAAGCCTGTCCCAACCCCAGCATGCCGGTTTCTGATGGCATTAGTCTACATGCAGCCATAACTAATAACCATAATAAAAAAGAAATTATATTGTAGGGTGCATTCTGCAAAACAGATTCCTAAAGCACTTTAGCCAGATGGCTGTGCTAATCTATGAAGACTAATTTACAAAACAAGACAAAAATGTTCCAATGTTAAGAAACAAATTGCAAATAGGACTACTAAACCAGGATGTGGTTTTATTGAAAGTTAAGTAGAGTTCCCTTAAATTATTTTCTGTGTTCTAAAAGATGTAGAAATAATGCCTAGTTACTCCAGCTTTACATGTGCAATTACAACTTCTGAAGATTTGCTTCATTCATACTCATGACCAACCCTTAATTATTGAAGAGGGAGTGAGGGATTTTGCTTGTGGAGTTTTGTTCTTACATCTTGCAGACAGTTACTGAAGAAAATAAGGTTTATTTTAAACAGTTTTAGTTAACATTTCAATGACTCTTTTATGCTTTTCAAAATTTAATGACTTGCTAGGAGTTTGACATGCAGTACCACCTACAGATTTTAAAGTACTTGATACTATTGTTCTTTGTTATCTAAAGTACTAAAATATTTAGTCATCTTCAGCATGGATCATAGTCCTGATGCTTTAGGTACTTCAACTGATGTACAATAGGCATGATTGATTACTCCATATAAGAACTGCTTTCAGCCCATGTTGAAAAGGGTCGACATCAGTCTAAGAACAGGAGGTATTTTAAATGGGTATCCCTAACTTGTCAGATCATCCATTTAACACAGAAACTTGTTCTTAAGCCATGGATAACCAAAAACACAGACAATGTTTGGGTAAAGCTTATCACTGTTCCTACTCCTGGAGACTGCAGAGTGCTTTACAGGTACTTGAAACCAATTCCAATCTCTTCAACTACGTTGAAATAATGTGGGTTGTTGCTGTTTGTTAGCCAGCAGATTTATCAGTATTTTTTGCTATGAGGGCTCTAAATAATCTGAAGGATAAAAAAATATTTATCCTCAGTGGTATTTACAGGCCAAAGTGGCTTTCATCCCTTCACCAGAATTAAGTAAAGCAGAATTAAGTAAAAAGACTACAACAACCTAGGAAGTTATACATTAGAGGAAAGTATCCCAGATCTGTCATGCTGCAACTTCATGCCTCCAGGTCCAACCAGTAGCAGGGACAGACTGTGCTGACCAGTTGCAGGGCATCATCAGACAAGTATCCTTGCCAGCCCCTGCTTTCCATAAGACACCCTTTGGAAGCTTTAATGCTGTTAGCTGGAGAATTTTGTACACCAATTATAACAATTGTAATTTTCTATGATCTCTAGAGAGGTCTGAGAGAGGGTCATCCTTATATTATCTTTCGTTAAATAGCCATGAAAAGTTAACTAGAGTCTGCAATGCATTATAATTCATGCAAAAATCACTATGGAATGAGTGAAGTGACATAGAGTCCCCCAAAAAGAAAAAAAGAAAAGCTTGATGGGAACAAGAAAACAATCCTACTCGAGGAAAGAAATGTCAGGACCACATACATGAATTATGAAGCAAGCTGAAGGGTAGACAGAGTGAGTAGTAATAAGTAACCTGGATCATCTCAGGGGATAATAGTTTGTATGGTATCTTGCCAAGATTTCAGACTTAAGACAGTTGCTCATTTTGTCTGTAATATGACAGCAGGATTGAGCTGCATTTCAGTTTCAGAAAGGTTTTACACTGTTCAAAAGGACTGTTCACAAACAATAATTCAAACTACCTCCAAGCATTTCTTTTGCTTATATCATGCAACTAAAAATAAGAGAAATAAGTCTTCTTATTCTGAATAAATATGTAATTGTCTTGAACTAAAAGTGTTTATGAGCTCCAGAATACATTACTTCATCTTCACAAATTACAGAACACAGAGAGAGTTTGACAAGCAATTAGGAGTCTCAAGATAGAAATCACTATGAAAGTCCAAGGTATTCTTGTTATTAATCATTATGTAGCTTCCCATTACTGTAAATCAGCACCACTACATTGAAGTCAATGGAGTAACTGAAGCGACATTGATTTTCCACAAGCTGCAAAGCTGGCCCAAAGTATTTCAGTTTTATTCAGGTTTCTTCAAAGAAATATAGTTCTATTGTTTTTCTTCTCCCCCTCTTTTGTAAGTCAAAGGAAGTAATTACAAAATTGTTTCCAGTTGAGCACAAGAGAGAATTAAGAACTAACTTATATTAAAGGTTTTTTTGAGTCTTTCATGTATATAATGTTTCTATTCTTATTTTGAACCAATCTGTAATTTCAGTTACAACAGTGTAGTTATGGAGCATTGCTAATGAAATACAGTGCTATTACTGAGATAAAGGTCTGACTGATAGTACTTTACATGCACTCCAATGATGAATTCACACTGTAGCAATTTTTCATAAAGGAATGGTTTGCCAGGATACATTACAAAGACATTTGTGTAGTCACAGGATCACAGGTTGCTCTGAATTGGAAGGGACCTCAAAAATCATCTAGTTCCAGCCCCACCAGACCAGGTTGCTCAAAGCCCAATTCAACCTGACCTTGAACACTTGTACAGATGGAGCATCCACAGCTTCTCTGGGCAACCTGTTCCAGTGCCTCACCACCCTCCTTGTGAAGAACTTCTTCCTAATATCTAATCTAAATCCACCCTCTGTCAATTTAAAACAGTTCCACCCGGTCCTATCACTACAGCTGATACAGAGTCCCTCCCCATCTTTCCTGTAGACTCCCTTTAAGTACTTAAAGGCTGCAACACCTGCATTGTTTTGTCATCAGAGTGAAAAATAGATGCAATAGATTAATGAAGGGAAGGGAAGTTCCTGTATATACCTAATAAAATATTATGCTTGCTTGTTGGAAGTAAACTTTTGTGTGTTGATTGTTCGCATTAAATATACAGGATGTGTCAGATAACACTGGGATATAAAATATTTACCCCACAGTTTTGAATTACCTAAATTTAAGGTACTTATTTTGAGCTATCACATTTCCAAAAGGTAAAAAGGTGGAGCAGGGGAGATAGAAGAATATCTCTGTAGCAGCCCTAGAAGGCGGGAGTGCGCAGCAACACTGTTCATGTCTGTGCTTCCATACCTCTGTCTGCTTTATGAGATGGAAAGAACAGGTCTGCTTTATGAGGTGGAAAGACTGCCTTTAAGTAACCACAGTGACTTTTGATGGGCAGTATGCTGTGCACCCCACTCCTCCCGTCTCTAGAGTATTCCTTCTCCCAGGTCTCAACTCCTCACCCTTTCGCCCCCAGTCTGCGCACCCAAATCTGTTATTGCAAGCCTCCTCCTTTCCTGCCTTTCTCATAAACATATGCTGTGGTCCCTCACTCTCCATGCCAGCCCACCTGCTTTCTGCTAGGATCGTGCTCCTCCAGCCTTGGAGTTCTCCGTTTGTTACATGCCTTACACCTCTGCCTTGGGTCCATCTTCGCCAGCAAGAATCATATCACACTAGCATAGTCTCCTTTAGCTGTTGCCAGTCAGGTTCTGTTTCTGCTGTCTTTCTCCTTGCTATCCATACTCCCATGGCTACAAGCACACACAGAATCTCCTCCTGATTTCAGCACCTTACCTACAAAATCTCACTTGTGGCAGATAGGAAAAAAATCCAGGCACAGGTTGCATTTACAAAAAAATCCTCTTGGATGGGACACATAAGGTAAAAAAAATAATTGCTCAGAAGAAAAGCCCACAAGTGTATCATGGCCCTACTAATTTCTCAATTATAACATTGTACTAATACACTGTTTATTTGAACAGGGCATTAAATAAATGCAGATTCTGTTATGCAACATATCACATCACAGAGAATACAGTGTACCATGGATTCATCACATCTGACATGGAATAACCTCCAGCAGTAGGTCAAAATGAAAGCACATTTTTGATTCTTGCTGACAGTTGGGCCCAATTAGCTGTGGAAAACATCCAGTTTTGAAAGAATGGGTCTGATTTTGAAGCCTGAAAAGCAATCACTTCGAATCTGTGTGGGGTACTTCACCAGATCTATATTTACACAAGCCTTGTCAAACTGCCTTCAAACAGATGTTGTAAATAACTCTTGTCTAGAGCCATCTTATTTTATTGCTAAAGTAAATGAACTGAGGAGGAGACAAAGAATGCAGAGAAGAATAGAAAAGGTCGGTGTAACTCTCTCTACAGTGACAATAAAACATGGTAAAGCGGGGGCACCAAAACAGAGGTGGGAGGAGGGGAATTGGAAGGAAGGATACCACAGTGCTATCTTGCAGTAGCGTGTGATTCATAAGGCGGCAATGCGTGAAGAGGAGGAAAGGGTGATTCACCTGAGAAATTAACCCTTCTTAATACTGCAGCATCTCTCATTTCAGGGATCTGAAAGCTTTGACATATCTACACTACAACCTCAGTGCTGCCTTTGGTACTGCACTTGCATACTCTGCAAGCAGCAAGCCTGAAAATAAAGGGCCTCAGGTCTCATCAGCTGCCATGGAAATACAGCTAAAATGTATTATACGCCAACTCTCAGTGTCTTTTTGAAAAAGGAATTGTATTTTCACCCCAATTTCACTGAAGAACAACTCAGGCACAGATAGATCAACTGCCTTTTCTGAACCCAAAATACAAACAAATCAGTGGCTAATCTTTCATTAAAACTCCAATACATTCTCAAGTGTGTACTGTTACTGCCCATAAAAATCTATACTTTCTTAGTGTTCCCCTGAATTAACCAAAGGGCAGCAGCAACAGCAGTTACTGTTGCAGCAGCAGTCAGTTAGGTCTCTGCAGTCTGCTCTCCCATTACACCTTCCTTATGACTAGGCTGCTTAAACAGGAACTTTGTATTTCAAAATAAATAGTTTCAATTTCTAAAATTCTAATTCTGTATTGGACTATCACACTCCACAACTTAAAAATAATATCTGCCGACACTTGTGGGTTTCATATACACAGGAGCGCCAAACCTATTAAGCAGAGAAAAGAGAGCTGCAGGAGTAACAGCATCCACTTTCAAGTAGATTGGTTTAAATTTAACAAATCATAAAGCATTTAATTTTGGGATCAGCAAGCTGGTAAGCCTAACACATGCAGATTCTATTAATTTCCATGCCTGGCTCTCAGAAAAACTAAAAGGAGAAGAGGAAGAGCTACACGATACATTGGCGGAGCTTGCTGCACCGCTGATTAAGAGGACACAAGGAAGCTTACTCTGCAGTACTGAGCACTCGGATGCCATCTGTCTCTCTCCTTAGAAGATCCAAGTTCTGCAGCGCTGGACAAAGGGATGGGAGGGCTCTGGGTAACCCAGCCGGCCCTGGCAATTCACTGCTGCTCCTGATCTACAAATAAAAGCATTCACTCGTCTCTCATTTGCATGCACGTCTGAGGCACAGAAAGGAGGATTCTGCTTAGGATGATTTCCAAAGAACTGAGCAAATCTAGAGATAGGAAAGCGTTACTTTGCTAGGTGTGCTGGATATTAAGAAGCAATAACTAACACTACACTGCAAGTGATACGTGACACTCTTGGCATACGTAAGTGTGCCATCTCTACCTCAAAGATCAATCACCTCTTGGTGAAGGCTGTCCCTGATTCAGTTTATACTGAATTAAGGACACTATAAAAGTAAATTAGGCAAGACTGGAAACTCAGGAATGCTTTTTCCAATTAAGAACACAAGAAGCAATTAGTTAGGCAAATTGCAGTTGGAATTTGGCCAGTAAAATCAAACTCTGTTTTTATGAGAAGCAGCACAGGATCCTTAAGAGCACAAGTCTAATCTAAAAAAAGGAGAGGAAATGGAATAACTGCTCTTTTTTTTCTTGTCTTAGTAAGATTCTTTCATTTTCCCGATTTTTGCTTATAAATTACTTAATTATGATCTCTATTCATAAACACTCTACAATACAGTTGCCTGGAAGTCTAATCCTACAATTGTTATTGCAAATTAACAGAAATATGATTTGAAGGGCTATATATTCAGAATAATTCCTTGATCAGGAAACTAAACATATCTTAGTGAACTGAGTACAGGTCGCATAATAATAAACACATGTACACTGATATAAGTGTGAAAACTCCAAATATGAATTTGGGGAGTTGTTTCATTTTTATATCTGAATCAGACACTTTTTGTTTCTCCCAGGATTACAAGATTCAGAGAGAATAAAGGTGTCATTTTTAATACAGATGTAAATTTGTGATATATTGGACATTTTTTATTTGTTCACAAAGAAAATTTTTGTTGCATAGAGTGTAGGTGAATTTCTAAAAAAAAAATGAAGAGCAAAGCAGAGTCATAATAAGCAATGTTCCCTGAACCTTGTAGGGGCACACTTTGTTAAAAAAACTCAAACCCTGTGATAACAAAGCACTGTTCAGGCAGATAAAGGTTTGTTGATAATATGAAAGGTATGAAAGCTGAACAAAGAAAATTGACAGCATAAGATGATTTTAACTTTAAACTGCACATATAAATATATATATGTGTGTGTGTGTGTATGTTACTGAGAATGAAAGGAAAATATTGCTTTGGACAAGTTTACAAAGAGAAGAGCTAGAAGAAGCAATTTTCATTTTTCTTTTGTAATCTAGATAGTGTAAAATTATTCTGTCTTCACAACCTCAAGGCAAAGAAGACAGTCTGCTTCTCTAACTATAAAAAACAATCTGTCAAATTTCTTTTAAGGAAGTCACAACTGATTTCTCATAAAATAAAAAGCAAGAGGATTAGAGCTTTGTGGTGACAATGAAATCTGCTCAAAACTCCTACATTGAAAGCTAGAGCTCCAGGGAGGTCCTGCTTGAGGCACTGATCTTGCAATAAAAGCAGTTTAGATTCTGTAGATTCAGGGCTTGAACTGCCAAACATGTAGACCCTCTTATTCATCCAGATTTAATTTTTTTTTTCAAAACTCCTATATTTGAATAGAGCTGAAGGTTAAAAAAATGAAAATAACCTGAAGACATAGACCCCACACCTACAGCATCAATGAAATACTTGTCCTTCTCTTGGAAAAGTGGTTGAAAAGCAAGTAGAAAAATATTTTCCTGAAAATACAGTTCTAAACAAACGGTGTCATGTAATGTGTTAAATTTACTATTCTGCCATATTACATGCTACTACATCCAACTGGCATTCTTTTCGCATACTACCTATTTGCTGTAACAGCTGATTTCTAGCTCTGGGGTGATGCTTACTTGTTTTTCTTTTAAAGATTTGAATATGATCAGAGTCTCCCCGAAGTTTTCAAAAACCTCAACATTAAGTTTTTTGACTACTCTGTAAGAAAATCAGTGTTCTTCTCTGGCCCTAAGGCCTACTCTAGTGCTTATGAAAAGAATCTGATGAACTTCTAAACACTAAGCTCAGGTATCTGGGGTAGAGTCAAAGGAACTGAGCTAAGGATCTGTTTTCTGCTCAAAACCTTTTTGTAAAGGCTGGATCATAGTCTTATTTAGAGCTAACAAGCTCAATCTGTGCAATTAGGGTGCAAGGAAATCTTCCAGTACTGCTCAATTTGGTCATTTGCCAGAACAAACCAGAAGCTGTTTCCAAATTAGTAAGTACTTAAGATAAGGAATTATGTGTGTAAGTTTGTTTCTTTAGTAGTTAGCATGCTGTGGAAGGTGTGCAAACAATCAGTCCCAAACCTCCTGAAAACAGGCAGTTTCTCTATGCCAAGTTGTTCAGCATCCAGGGTAGTATTTAATTTATTAGTGTACAGAAATTGCAGTTTTGTTAGGTGCTGGCTAGCACAGAGAGCTAGCACAGCTCTAGTGCATATAAAAGAGATTCATAGCTTTTCCTGATAGAGAGAGATTTTAAGGGAACAAAAGGAACAGCAGCCTACAACTACTTGAAGGATAGTTATGAAGATGATCAAGGCAAACTCTTCTTCATAGTTACAGAAATGTAATAAGAGCAATTGCCAAATAGGTTTGGGTTGGGCATTAAGGAAAACACAGAAACACGGTGGAACCTCTGTACTGTTTTAAGGACTTGGCCAGCAAGGACATGACTCGCATTAATTCTGCTTCAAGGAGACTTCCAGAGGTGCCTCCAACTGACAATTCTGTAATACAATGAAGTCACATATAAATTTTCTGTAGGCTTACTTGCATGATCTTGTGCTTCTGAAAATTCCTACTTTGCAGTATTTTAACCTTCACACTGTGTGTACAGGAGTGGAGATGCAAGCCTTAACTACTGATAGGAAAGAAAGGATACTCTTTGTGCTTACCTTGACTGGTATTTTCCAAGCCCAAGGGAAAACATCAACTAGGTATTTTGTTATTGACTAAAAAGATGTGACATTCACATAGTCCCTGCAGAGGTAACTTTCAGCACTTTTACCTGAATTGAATTTGGATTTTGCGTGTGCATACACAAACCTCAAAGTTCAAGGTAACTGAAATCTAAGGGACACAGCATGACTACAGAGAACAGCCTGGCATTTCACTCTTAAAATAAAAAGTGTGTTTTCCCGATCTATGCATTACGCAGATACTACTCATTGCATTCAGTTAGTTTCAACACTGCATCTGTCTTACCTGTCCAAGTGAGTTTTGCACTGGAGCAATATATTTGTTTTACTGTATGTAAATGGCATCTGCCTTTTGCTTATTTAAATGGAAGTTTCAAAATCAGCTTTGCTACTACATATATTATATTTAGAGATATATACACAACTTCTATCATAAAGAAGTTTCCACCCCCTCATCAAGAAGAGTGTGATAATTCTCAAAGTCCAAGCATGCAACCTGTCTCATCTTGAAGTGATGCCTTTGAAAACAAGCATCCATTTTCAGTACTTGAGGAAGCTTTGCCTTGGGGAAAGGATGAAGGCTGGAGGCTGACTTATTTTTCTTGCAGTCAAGTGGAAGAAGTCTCACCCTATGTTGCAGTGATAGAGATACAGGGAAGAAACAAGCCATGTAGAAATCTGCAGAGTTGCCCGGAGGACAAGGCTGAGTTTACAGCAGGCTGCTCACCTCTGAGCACAGCAGGCTGTAGCGACACCACAAAGCAAGTATCCATGCCAGACTAAGCAGAATGCCACACCTATTTACAAAGAATAACATGTCAAGAGCAATTTTCTTTAGAAAATTCCTTATTACTCATGGTGGTTTAAAGGCCTCCTACGCAACTTAAGGAGACAAAAAAGGAAGAGAATATGCTTCAGTAGAACAAGGAATTCACCTATCACAATACTTAAGATTCCACTGGAACTAAAAAGATACCCAGGCATTTCATAAAATGAAACTAGCATTACTTCTGTTTTCTTGCCTAGGAAAGGAAATGCTGTTTAGGAAAAAGTAAAAGATTTAGAAAGCAGCTTGTCAAGACGTCCTGTCAAATACTTCAGATCAGATTCCTCATTTATAATTTATAATTTCATGAGGCCAATCAGTTTGTAATTTCCTTTCTTCCCTTTTCTATCAACAAAATATGGTAGCAAAGACTGAAATAGTTAATCAGAGAGAACCTTTTGGCTCTAGATATTCTCTCCCCCTGAAACCAGAAATCATACTATTAATTTATGCAGTAAAATGAGTTAATTAGAAAGGTAAATCATAAAAGCATACACATTTCTAGACATATACTACATATTTTATAAACTATATGCCCACCTGAAGAACATGTTGGAACCCACTGTTCTGGGACTTCAGCAAGTTGTCCTGGCTCTGCAGCCTTGTGGTGTTCCACAGAAGTGCAGTTTACCCTTTTTCACTGAAAAGGAGACATGACTACTTTCTTTCTGCAGATGAACCAGATGCAGCTCAAGATTCCTTAAGCATGTCTCCCATGTTCATCCAAATAACCCAAGGCCTACCAGCAGACAGACTAGGCTGCATTTTCATGGCATTTTTCAGCCAGTCTAGATGCAGACGGCAGCTGAAATGTGTGATCTCGCACTTCCCTGGCACCCTGACAGACGTTGCTGCTCCCAGCTTTGCACTGGCATTGCACTAATGTGTGAGGGAGAGCAAAAAGTGATCTGGCTGGAAACTATTGGTTTTTGCTGGTGTTTCAGAGCTGCCACTGGTCTCACTCACCTGAGAGTATGTGAATGTGAGAAGCAACAGGAGGAGGCACCAGGAAAGCACTGCATGGAGCAGAGGAGTGGGTAGCAATCATCTTTTGCAGCAGCAACTGTTACTTAAATTATCTCAAAACAATCATGCAATCACTATCACACTTACTCTTTTCTGATACCTCCTCTGTGGGGTTTGAAGTACCAGTGCAGCTGTCCTTCCTGGCTTGGCCCTCCCAGGGGCAGATGGTAAAAACCAACAAAGTCCTTTACCTTCCTCCAAGGGCTTAATCTGTGGAATTCAAAGCTCTTGACTCCAACCTCAAGCAGTAAGTGCTGTTTATGTCTTTTATGTTCAGTATGGGCCAGCTAGAGACAGCACTTCTAAAAACAGCTGCTAGCAAGTAGGTTAGACATCTAGTGGAAGAAAACATCCTTGTTTTATTTTATGAGACTCAGCTTTCCAGTGGACTTTGGTTCCCTTATAGCACACTGACAATCTTAAAGGCCACATATGTGGTAAAGGCATTGGATTGTGCTATAAAAGAGCTGGGAATGAGACTCCCTAAAAAAAGTTTTATCAGGCTGAAACACTGTGAGACAGCAATACATTGCAGCCAGAGGGGCAAAGGAGAGAAGGAAGGCTAATTTTATAACTCTTTTAGTTTGTTACTGCAGGTCCTGACATACTGCATAGCTGTAAAATTCCAATACTGATATCCCATGATGAAATGTGGGCAGGTCTATATCAAGCAACCAAGAACTTTAAAGGAATGGGAATCTAAGGTTGCATTAGGAAAATTGTTTTAATATACTGATGACAACTTGATGTTGTATGTTTGCATATAGCAGAATTGTAGAATATGGATTTGATAGAAAATTCATGACAGAATTCAGGCATAATATTCTGCCTATTGCCTGTGGGACAAACACTGCCCATAGATTTGTGTGGCATATGCATGTACAGTTTAGAAGAGAATTTGTACATATGTATACCTAAATACAAAGATGAATAGATTTTGTAAGATCAATACTCCAGTTTGTACTGAAACAGTTCACATAAAAACCTGAAGAACACTAAAAGTGATCCTGTTCTGTTAAGTCTGGAACTTTTTGGAAGGGTGAAGTAACACTTCTTTTTTGCTCTTTGTAAAAATCTTGTAGCACTGCAGGGGAAAAGGGATTAATAGTAGGAAGCTTTTGTCATTTTATCGTCCTTATTATTCTTACTGGAAGACTACTGAAGATCTTCATTACTCTTAGTATTAGGATTCTTCTAATTAGAATTTTCAGCCTAAATCAATACATTTTCTAAAACAGAACCAAAAATAAACAACAAACATCTTCAAATTTGGTTGAATTCCTCTGTGTTGCAAATTGAATTAATTTTAATTTCACTTTGCCATTTCCCTTAGCAGAAATGACAAACAATTATACAACAACATTTTTCTTCATCTTTATAGCCCTTTTGTATTGGAAGACATACATCTTATTTGAATTTTCTTAGATAGGACCAAAACCAGCCAGTTGTTTGAACCTCTGTTCATAGGTCTTATTTTCTGAACCTCTTCTTTCTACTGTTCTCTCTTACAGCCTCCTAAAATCATGGTGACCTAAGCTGGCATGCACCTAAGCCAGCACACACCTCCAGCAGAAGCCTCTACAGGAAGAGCAGAGCAGGGTAATTATCTCCCATGTGTTTTACATGACACTTTTATGATGTGCCAGAATACTATTGCCCAATTTTGGCATCACATTGCTGGCTCATATTTCACCTCTAATTCTCTATAACAATGCCTTGTTTTCTGCCATACTGTTTCTCCACTATACAGTCCCATTTCTACACTTCATTTGCCTTCCTTACCATAGCTCTTTGTGTTCACCTGTCCTGCAGTATTTTTCCTGGAGGTGGCATCCATATGCATATCATCAATCAGTCAGACTCCTTTATTACAGAAGAAATACATGGTAGCTCTTCTAGGAAACCCTGCTAAAAGGTGTGCTGATGATTAGTCACATCAGGTAAGGGAAAAAGAGAGAGGCATATGGTGGACAATATTGATCAACAATTATGCAATTAAACTGTAGTGTGGGTTCAACAAGCCCTCAAAGCTATGTTGTGCTTGCAGATCACTACCTAAAAGTGAATGTACACATCTCCTGGAGAACTTCACAGAAAGAAGGCAAACTGCACAGTGGATTTATGACAAGAACAAATGTATGCATTTGTGCAGCACCCCATGAAACCGATGGATTATGGCAGAACAGCAGGGCTGTAGGAGTCATTTGCTAGTGAAGAATGTGCAGAGCTGATTTAAACCTTTCAAAGTACAAAAGGGAACAAGAATTCAAGCTCAGATGTGACAGTTACCATATGTCAGGAGTTTTTTTGTATATTCTTCCTAAAAGATACAGGGAGGGGGTTGGGGGTTGGGTTGAGGAGAGCATCTAATTTAGGCACAAATGGCCTTTATTTGCATTTATGGAGATGTGTGAAGAACTTCCCCCTGTCCTTTGAACTCAGGTCATCCACAGATACTTCAGAAACCATTTGTTTTCTCTCAGTCCTACTGGTCACCCAGGGAGGCTGCTAAGCTCAAATCATCATCATAACTGCCCTTCCATTTTCACACTCGTGCCAAACAGGGCAAGCAGAATACACTGTAAACAGTCCAGTTTGCACATTACCAAGTGCACTTCATGAAAATCTTGAAAGCTCATTCCTGCCCTAGTATCAAAGCTCCTTCTTGCAGCAATTCTTTTGGAGGTGACATCTATTTTCCCAAGGAAACCTGAGGACTCCTTTCTGTAGCCAAAAAGGTTTTGCATCTGCATAGTTTGATGAACATGATCACCCTGCCTGGCACTTTTTGCCCACTGTAAGGTGTATCTCCATATTATCTTAGCTTACTTGTACAAATGGCCTGAAAATTTAATTTAAAAGAAATACCTAAGACAGTAAAATAAGGACTGCTAGAGTAACGGCTCTTGGGCAGCACCACTATGGGTTTGAGAAATGCAGAGTAAATTATTTGGTAGGGTAATATATAAAAAGAAAATGGAAAACAATAATGAAAAATTCGTGTCTCAAGTCTAGTCACTGTATTACTGCATCTATTCAAAATTATTCAGCACAAATGACAGAACAGGTCAAATTGTCCCTGCTTATGCATAGCCATTATGTTGTGTAGTTCACATGCCTGAAACACTGGAACATATACTGGATATTCAGATTATTCAGTGGCACTGATAACTATGTATATGTGTATACGCACACACGTACATACACATAGATGTATGTCCTTCAGTGTGTACACGTATATAATATATAAAAACATATAAAGGCATATATATATATAAATATATAAACACACAATGTACTTGTAATTTTTTTGCATTTGTAAAGTGTGGGTAAGACCTGCAGTTTAAAATGTCATACCAACCATATAATGTTTTTCACTTAAACATTCCTGTGAAGTTGCTTTACTCAAAACTATTTCTTTATCGTTTTCCTGTGAATGTGTCTTCACTTTCTTTTGGTTCTTGAAGTTAGTATTCAGCTTGAAATACGAAGCATTACGAATGAAATACAAAGCGTGGATCTCACTACGAGCCTGCTTGAACTCTGGACCGGTAAGATCACATCCTTGAATATTCATGTCCTCGGTGGCTGTGCATGCCCCAGTGTTGAATAGCATTCACAAGTACTTGATTTGCTTCTCTCTTTACAGACCATGACAAGTTGAAGACACTTGGTCATTGAAACTTCCCTCCAACTCCTTGCTCCTTGTCAGAGGATCTCTGACTAACACCTCAGAGAAAAGATTTATCCTCAAAACTTCAAAACTTTGCTTTTCATGATACTGACTCTCAACCCATTCCTCAAGACTTGGCAACAATATGCATATACAAGCCCAGAGACACTCAGACATATTTAGGATTTGTGCACAATGACAAAAATGCGTATTCTCATTGTGATTTCTGCTGCTAAGAGCAAGTGCTGGGGAAGCTGAGAAGAATTTGGCTTGTTGAATGTCTGTATGAAATGAATTTAAAGATAGTAGTTCCAAATGTAGCAGCTTATGAAACTGAGCATCACCAGGCTGTCACTGTCTCTAAACAAAGCAGTAAACAAAATTCTTGCTGATATCCACTGGAGTACTGTGGTCTCAGTCTAGCAGTGTAGTTTAATGGTTTTAATGGTGTGTTTTAATGGTGGCAAACTGCCATGGTGGCAGTCTGAGGTGGCCTTCAGGCTGCCTTCGAAAATGTATGGCCTGAATGCTTCCCACATACAAGTATAAGAGTGAGTGTGGGTATGAGGATAATCAATATGCCTCGTTTTTGTTGAAGTCACCCAGGGTCTCTCTTAAACCAGATAATCTTTAAAGGGGAGAATTCATGTTCATTATGGCTGAATGTAAATAGCCATTAAAGTGCTGGAAATAAAGTTACAGGGACAAAATAAAATCAATTTGTAAAATATAGTTACTAAAATACATTCCTGTATGCTCTTATGAATCTCTGAGACTTAATAAACAGAAAGAAAACCACAAAATCTTATACTCTGAATGTTATCTTTTAGAATTAACTTTTAACATCTTGTCTGGGTGATCTTACTATGTATCTCCAAGAAATGCTGCCAGGTATCTTTGAATACTGTCCATCCATTTGTTTAGCACTGAACAGTTTACTTTCCTAGATTTTGATATTTCCTTATGATCACATTTCTTCTTCTTGCCTGTTTGCTCATCTTACAAGTGCCAGTTTATATGAAGGGTTTTTTTTCTTGTGTGCCTCCAAATCAATAGATGCTGAGCTGAAACTGAATCTGCTGCATTACTCTTTGGATTGCCTTGTCAAGCATTTTTTAAGCAAGGCTGGATAAAACGATTTTGGGTAGGACTCACTTTCAACATGTATCATATTGCACAATAAAAACTCCTTTTGTAGAGGACAAGCATGCAGGGAATATTGAATCAATTGCAGCAGCTATTAAGTCAGATGACTGTCTTTGACTTTGGTCCTAGATCCTGTTTTATGCTTTCCATAAAATCAGTCCTCTTCAGTACCCTTTTCATACAGGAAGAGGGACAAAGCCAGTATCACTCTTATAGCTTAAGATTGGCCATGATACTTTTGCCTGGCAGACTTGCTATAGATATAGTAAATACAGACTCATACAGCTGCTGATCCAGCCCTCAAACAAGGACCTAAACTCACACTCATGATGAAGTACTCTGTCCACAATTTAAATCTCTGTACCTAGGATTGGGATGGATCTCTGCCTTATTACTATGGATAAGAACTGCTCTCTGCAAATCGTAAAATCACAAGCAAAACACTCAGTCAACTGGAAAGACATTAATTACTTGTAGCAAAATAACTTGCTAAGTATATTGATAAGCCAATCTCTCAGAAAGTGGTTTTATCTCTTTCTGACTACAGCCTGGCTATCTCACCCCCACTCACTTTGTGTGAGTCCAACACAAATTACGTGAGTGTTTCCTCTTATAATCCACTGCCTGGCACATGTCTTTCACCAGACTTCAAAGTTCAGGGGCATCTTTGGTTTTATCTAGAAGAGTGTCAATATGAAAAACTGGCATGGCCAACCTAGGCCACTAATGTTTGAAAGAACTGTACTTTGAACATCACCGTTAGTCACACTGCCAGCTCAGAGGAGCAGTAATGAAAGACAAAGTGTTCTTTATTCGCAGCAACCTGAAGAAAACATTAGCTTGTGCAGATAAAAACCAGCTTGGGAGCATGAAAGGAAATTATTTACCTTAAAGCTGCTGTGGTTCTCCTTGATGTCATCAATATAGATTTCATGGTTAACCCCCTGTGCTCACTTTCTTGCTCCCTCCAACAGCTTCAGGCCTGAATTATGAAGGAATAAGGAATGGCTTTGCTTGAAAGCATGAAGAGGTGTGGAGCAAACAGCCAGCACACACCAGATTAAAGGTTCCTCTGTCAGGCACAGGACATAGATGTACATTTATGGTAGGGTTATCCTGGACCTGATGTTTGCCAAATCAGTACTGTCTTTTTCTAGGGGAAGAGTAAAATTCCACAGCTGACTACAGGAGTCACTCTGCAAAAGCAAAATAAATTGGAAAGGAAGAAAACGCAGTTCAAACGGTAAAGGATGGGGAGACAGGGTTTTTGCAGTTTGATGGATGACTTGTTTTATTTGGCCCTGCATCCTGCTGCTATTTTCCCCATATAAAATTTATACTGAAAATTCTTTGTCAGTAACTCTTTTTGACACTATCAACATTGGCTATCTTACCCCAGAGTCCAACACAAATTACATGTGTAATAAAGTTTATAAAGTTTATAATAAAATTATAAAGTAATAAAGTTTATAAAATCCTAATAAAATCCTAATCCTATAAAATCCTAAGCTTTCAATCAGTTTTCCTTAGTCCCCATTATTTCTGCTACTCGGAGGGCAAAGAGCAAGCTTATGAGTCCACCTCTCTCAATTTTCTTACTTTTTGGAGCTTGTGAATTTTACCTCTATTTTTTTCCTCTGAGCTGACATGAGTGTGAGTCATGTGATCCCTGTTTCTGTTTTCTTTTTCCAACTGTTCCAAGTTTGGTGGAAATGACTTACAGGAAGGACCATAAAAATGCATTTGTGGCTTGCTAAGAGGACATCTGCAAATCACCTCTCTTTCTGTTTCAATTTGCTCTTTTTAAAAGGAATTAATTCATTCTCCTGCCTTATGGATACATTGGGGAATGGACAGACCAGTTTCTCTGTATGGGTAGATCACCAAACTATGTCACATACTACCAAAGTTGTTAGATATCCATATAATCCTGGTCATCATCTGTACCACAAAGCATGCAGAGAAGAGAATCATTGCTTTTTGAGACTGTCATGGGAGAAACTGGGACTTAACTGATGTGTAAATATTCAAGACTATTCCTACAATAACTGAAACAATTAAGAAGTGCCATATTCTTTTAGCTGTCCCTGAATGTGCTGGACTCAAATTTTCATCTGGCATTAATTATTACTTTATATTGGGTGCCATTGTCAGTTAGACAGGAAACAATATTTTTTCTCCATTAACGAGTTTGCCAACATGACATAAGGCCACACTTTTTAAAACTGAGGTTTGTCTATTTGTGTCTAAAATGTGTTTTGCAGTTCTGGAGGACAGAACTACAATTCTATAATCCTTTCATATTTTGTCATCTTGGGAGCTGCTGGCATATCTTATATTTATGGACACTCCACAGTGAACAAACTACACATAACATCTGAACAAAAAAAATCAGTGTTCTGGCCAGTATCAGAGCCACAGTGAAAAAGAGACAAGCTAGAAGAAGAGCATGCATCCAAGGATGAAAATGCCTCTGGTATGGTCTGGATGATGAGAAAGGAGAAAATGTCTTTTTTTACCATAATAAGGTAAGGGCTTTTTTTTTTTTTTTTTTTTTTCAATACAGGTAAAGTTGGCACTTAAAAAAATAAATAATGGACTGTATTTTTCAGGAATAATACTGTGTGATATTTATACCAGTTTATTACAGTTACATGCCCTTGTGTTTCACTTTTACTCTCTATTGCATGTCAGGACCTGGAAAAAAAGTGACTTGCTAGACCATGGTTCCCTCTTCTTGCACCCTCCTTACTTCCCAGCTCTGGGATTATGGAAGGTACCAAGCTGCCTTTCAAAATTTGCTCTTCGATGCAGTTATATATAGATCACTTGCTGGAAGTCTTTAATTGTAGGGGCCACAAGAAAAGAGCTTTTGAAAAATATTCATGTTATATTTGTTCATAAACATGTTTTACATAAGAACAATGTTCTTAAGAACTTTTGTTGCAGTTGCAAATTAAAGACTTTGAATTTAAATGTTTGATGAATGCTGTCCAGCCTCTTTCTTCTCCCCTCTTCCATTCATACTATGCCTGTGGGAAATAATTTCCTTGTGTTCAAAATGGTAAAATCTTAGGCCATGATGATAAGTTATTTTTCTTATAGGAACATACCTCATTTGGAACATGCCCAAACAGAGCTGAATCAGTGAGCAGCTATTCAATAGGCTGCTTTCTTCTTGCTTAGCATAGGGCTCCAAGGTCTGAACATCACCAGCTAAGCCCTAGTAAAAGGACTATTACAAATTTTCCCAGGGGTTATTGCTGGCAGTCATCTCTACAGTATCTTGATGAATCATCAGCATGTTCTGGTCTAATTTAAGATTTTTAGGTCTGATGTTTTGTGACTACTGAAGATTACATAGTCCCTGTAATTTCAAATGCAGCCATGAATGCTCTAGCACTTTCACACTCCAGTCTCCTTAAACAAGGCACTCAGAAAATCAAAAAATAGAAATTTGTAACTGCCTATGAAAAAATTAAATGACTTACCTCATATCACAGGAATCTGTTGTATAAGCAAGATTGAGTTACTTGGTATCATATTTATCTTCTGCAGATAACTAAAAAAATAGTAAAGTTGAGGTCAGTCAAAGTCTCTCTCCATCCATCCATCCACCCACCCTCCTGCCTCCATGCCTTAACAACATGTGAACCTGCTGGGCAGCTTCAACCCAGTTTCACAGAAGGTCAGTGATGTCAAAGATAATTAACACTCTTCAGATTTGGCACAATTGGGTAGAACTGGGGACCCAGAAAGGACTCAGACACAACATGCAGCCATTTGCTTAGGCAAACAGAGAAGTTACAGAGGAAGCAGGAGAAGGAGTTTAAGGAATGAGTTTAAGGAGTTTAAGGAAACCATGGAAAACAGTTTTTATTAGTTCTGTGGTTCATAAAAAGATTATTTTTCTATGGACTCCCATACCTTCCAAGGTTTGTAGGTAGAGCCACTCATTTTTTATTATTTTTCTTCATTATACAACCCTAATTAACTCCCAGAGAAAGCTTAGGGGAAAAAGAATAACTGATTATATCTTTAAAGACTGTAGAAGGATGTATATACATCAGCAAGAAAGGTGTGGACAGCAAATTATACCTGCAGAAGGCTGTCTTAATTCTGCAATTTCCTACCTTACATGTGTTTGATGCTTGAACCTTAGAAACCTTGCTTTTAACAAGGTGTTTCGCAAATCTAGTCTTTACACATACACAGATGGGAGCTGCAGGACTAAGAGAGTGTGCAAAGTATTTCTGTCTGCAATACTGAGAGTTTGAAATACAGAGTTCTGGATATTGTCTTATTAGTGAATTGCTAAATCTGGCATATTTTGAATTCACAGTTCAACTATATTATTTGAAAGCAGGAAACAATTACTGAATTCACTTTTAGAGATGCGTAAGTGACAGCAGGATGTGTGAAGTACAACAGCTTTTTCATGCTGATGCAGCTGGGTCCTGAGTTTAAAAACTTATTTATTTTATGGATTTCAAATAACACATTTAATGCCTTGCATCTTGAAAGAACTGAACAGACAGGGGTTCATTGATTTCAACAAACTGGTTTACAGATAGCAAAAGAGCAACAAAGTTCTATTTGAGCAGGACGTTTTTTAGTATTCCTTGTTCTTACAAGAAAAATATGACAGTTTTAAATATATCATATCTTCATTCAGGAACTGGGGGGTAATTGGCTGAAGAGAAAAAATCCCACGAGATATCCATACTTAATGGGTGTTTTTATACATGAGCCCAGTAAGGAAGACAGGTCTGTAAGCAGGAGGTAAGCCTGTAAGCTGCACATAAAAAATACACTTATATGAAAGCAAGTGTTAATTACACATACGTTTGGGCTTGTCCTTCTACTCATATATGTATACACACACCTACTCATCTATGGAGATTAATTAGGAAAAAAGCTGTTCTGAGTAAAGAAGATTTCTAAGGTCAACGTTAAGGCAAACATAGACAGTCCCAGGCTCTCGCAGGCTGTAATGCTCTGGGCTCCCAGGGTCCAGGTCACCGTGACGAATTTGACATATGCTAATGTAGGTCTGGAAGCCTAAGGTAGAAATCTACATCTGTGCCTGACTAAGGCAGGAATTAAAAATATATCAGGAGGATGATAAAGAGAAAAGAAGAAATAAAACGGTTGTGCAGGAAGCATGGTAGGATACATTGGAGGTGCCTTACTGACTACATGGGTTAATTTGCTGTGAATTCTTTTAAGTCCTAACTTGTGGCTGAGGGTTTTGACTAAATCTGATGACAGAGGAAATGAAAACAATATCATTCAGTGGCAACACAATCAGGTTCATCTCAGAGATTTCGTCTCTCCCATGATGCCTGTATTTTGGGATCTATCTAGAAAAGGTTGATTTGAAAAGCATGGTAAGCATCACCCAGGAATTTGTGTGTTTAAAGTTTCCCAGGAACTCTGGCCTTGTTCCACGCAACCAGGAACCCCACTCAAAACTGATTTCCCTCTTTTGTAAAATAAGGTTTTGCTGCTCTGTTTTCCCACTAGCAGAAACCAGCATAATGTGAGAGAGAATAATATATGAAGACAATGTTTCTTGATTTGCATAAAGAGGAAAATGCAGAGGGAGTAATTGACAAATGGAAGAAGTTGTGAATTGGAGTGACATATTCACACATTCACTTAAGCATTTGATGTTTTTAATCCTCTGTGAAATTCCAGATGGTGATTTGAAAGCAGGAGAGCTTGCTGCCTGCAGCCAGGTCAGTACTTCATCATTTCTAAAGAGGTGGCGTCCCTCAACCAGACAGAAATGGACTGCTCCTCCACAGAATCTAACAGCTGAGCAAAATCCACAGGAGCTCCTTTTAGTTCATAAATACAGTTAGGCTACAAGCCCATGCTTTAAAGTCCTTTGAAATCACTGATTATCCAGGCATCTCCTGTGATAAACTGCCACACAATTTAATTATCTTCTACAGTATCAATTTAGTGCCATCCCTCGAGACATGTCTTTGAACTCTGTCTTCACACTGAGCAAATGGTTCAATTACGTCGTCTTCATCCCATTGGACACAAAGGAGAGGCACATTCAGCAGTCACACACCTCATTAAAGTACCAGACACCAGCAGTCATCTTCAGCAACTTCTTACTGCTTCTTTTTTAGCATCTGTACCAGCTTTGAGCACTGTGTCCCACCAAGGAGCAGAAACCAAGAAAGAGAGCAGATGAAAACCCGCAGCAGGACACTTGTGCTGCCTGCTCTTTGCCTTCTTCCTTGATGCACCCTCCTGTCCCTGCCTGGAAAGCAGTTATCAAATGGAGAACGCTTCTACCTCACTGCCTTGTATAACCCGCTGGTAGCTATGGAAAGAGGCTAGGAAAGCATTCAGAGATACTTTCAGTCATGCAGAGTTTTGTTCCCACACATTTCACAGGGACCTTTTGTTAGATCCCACAGTATAGTTGCTCAGCTAGTACACAACAGCCTCCTTAAACTTTGTGATGGCAGAAGCTCACAAAATCTTGTGTAAGCCCATAAGAATAGCATATGGTATCATTGCAGAATAAAGCAAAGCTGAATGAAAGAATTTGAACTGCCCCTTAGTTCACAACAGATCCAGGGAAAACTATAAGATGAACATAGTCAATAGCGGAACACCTGGAATTATGAATTCAGGACAGTGAGAGAGAAACCTCAAAGTTTTCTGTTGTGGAGATGTTTATGAAGAAATCCTACCTCTGAGCAGGCCAAACTTTGCAACAGCTTGGCTCCAGGCCTAGAGCTGTGGCTCAGACTTATCTCTGCTTATTGCAGGGTACATTGTACTGAAAGCAGAATTCTTTTCTGAGATCCTCACCATGCTCAAGGTTGTCTTTTAATTTTGCAGCACAGGTTAATTCTGCCCTTCTAAAAAGCAACAAAGGCCAGCAGGATCTCAACAAAGTGCTTTTCACCTTTCCAAAATTTCTGTGCCGGATCCCTGGAAACAATAGAACAACACTCAAGGTAGTGATGCTGAGCAAGCTACCAAACAGCTCTGGGACTGGAGCAAGCAGATGGATAAAGGAGATGGGTGTGTTAGATCTGCAAAGTCAGCATTGTCCTGCTCTCTTGCTTGATTGAATTCTTGTAAAGGAAATTTTTTCCTAGTACAGTTTAAGAGGCAGTGGTTTTCCCACTAAATTATTATTATTAATATTACTAACATTATCTTTCAAGACCCTCTCACCTAAGCTCTGTCTCTTATCTTACATGGCTTTCAGAAAATCATTTGTTATGTTCCATCAATATGAATCACAGCTTGCTCAAAGAGTATGGTGAGGAGAAAACATTTATAGGAGGGAAGCAGTCAATTACTCCATCGATGTGTGCTGCTTTATAGGCTTTTCACTGCCAATCAGTGTCACAGCTTTTCAACTCTTTTTACGAACCACTGCACATTATTTCATGCAGTTCAACTGATTTTAGCCTGGCAGTAATCTGTAAATAAAGCTGTCCCCTGTCGAACAGTTGATTTCTTTCCCTTTGCACATCACCCCTGAATATTGCCAGAGAAACAACAAGCCACCATCAGTGGTTACTGGCCTAGACAGGCACCAGAAGGCAATCTGACCATCTCCATTTCATGTCAGTGCAAAATGTAGCTGGAAAAGAAGCATACTGGTAGCCTGGGAGCCATCTCAAAGCACAGCAAGGTTCACAGTATCCTCCTCTGGAGCCTTTGGGCATGAGGCAAACTGATTACTTGGTGCAAAGTTGAGTTAGTTTGAAATGTCAGGACTGCAGAGGGTTTTAGTGGTGTGGGTTTAGTGTGATGGGTGTTTCTGTTTTGTTTTTGTTTATTTTTAAATTAGCTAAACAAGGAGCAATCTGATGTGAAAGCAGCAGCAGTCTTATCATGCTAGCACAGGTTTCATCTCCACTGCCCTTTGAGCATTTTGTTGCCATTTTTTCGGCTAGTGGTTTCAGCAAAGGTTCCTGTTCAGCTGATAAAGATATAACCATATAAGTTGTTGAAGACCGTTCCCACTTGCAGACAGGGCTCTTGAAGCTCTGAAACAGCCCCTGTTGCACGAGAGACTTCTGTTTATGCAGACTGACACAGGCTCTGGCAAAGGCTGTGCTGTAAACAGGAAATTGCTGTGTCCCTCCAGACAGAAAAAGAAAAATAAAAGCAACATTCAACCAGGACCTCTTCAAGAGGGTCTTGCTTGAGTGAAATGGTGCTGGAAACTCATAAAAGCTTTTCAAAGTCCTACCCAGTTGGGAAATGCACTCACTGCTCGAGAGACAACTTAGTTCATTCATGCTGTACAGCAACATTCATATTTTTCCAGCTCAGTGACTCTGATATGCAGACATGGGTAAAGACAGAGTGGAGAAGAAAGACATTTCAGCTTTTTCCTCCAGGCTTTTAGCTCTAAGACAGTATTATCCAGTGATTAGATTGCTGCTATCCAGACCCAGCTGTTATTTTTGGATCTGCCCTTTTCCATGTTTCCGATATCAGAGAGTTGCTAAAATTCAGCATGTCTCAGTTTCCTCATCTATAAAATTGGGATGAAAAACATTTTTAAATATAAGGGCAAAACATTTTTAACATGTTGGGATGTTTTCCTATCAAACTTTCTGTGGAAGGACAAACTATGCCTACCTATCTTACAGGCTACTATTATCTTATAAGTGGACTTCTCTCTTAAAATTCAAAGCAAAATGTTGTTGTGACTGGGAACACAATTTTTATTGCATCTACCAGGAAACCTGCTATCAACAGTTATATTTAGCTGACTGGATCCAAACCATGAAAAAGTATTCTTAACCTGCATGTCCACACATAGAGTTATCCAGCAGTTCACAGATTTTTATTTTCTTTCCCCAAAGTAACTCCACATAGAAGCATGCCCTCAAGGTTCATATCTTTCACTGAAATCAATCAATAATATAGGATGAGGGCCTAGTAAACTGCTTTAGAGGCACTCTGTAGATTGATTTGCTCAACCAAACTGTTACTTAATTTAAGATAAAGAAATGTCCTGTCCCATCCCAGTTCACACAGCTTCAGAGGGATGTCACAAGAAAATACTACCCTCCTTGGAAGAAAAATAGAAAAGATAATTCATTTTATTACTTTCTATTTAGAAACCAGTTTCTGTCTCTGACTCAAATTTTTCCCCTACTCTACAGAGAGAATCAAATTAGTACAAGCTCACCTCTGCAATGTGAGCAGAGGAATCTCTGTAAAGGCAGTAAGAAACTGTTGCTATAATCCTAATACAGCCCTGAAGTCAGAAGATATAAATTTGCTTAACTCCATCAGCTGATAAAAAGATGAAAATTTCTCACAGTATTTTATGATTTATGATGGCTGATTTGAGTAAAAAAATAGAATTGCACCAAGCATGGAGAAAATTAATTAAAAATTGTGTAAAATGTAGGAATGCAGGAATGACAGTGCTGCTGATAAAAGAAAAAGCTCACCACTTAAATATGCTTTGCAAAGGCAGATGAATAAACAAATGCCCCTTCACTATATCAGATAGTAATAAGATTTTCTTTTTAGGGTTTTTCCTTAAATTGTTGATGGTAATCTGTTCAAATTGTTATGATATTTGTCTTTATTTCTCGTTATGATGAGCAAAACTTTGTCCTTCTGCCCAGAGTGAGACAAAACCAGTCCAATTGGAGATTTTTGCATATATTTATTTTTTGTTCCAAAATTAGAGAAAATGGATGAAAATTGCAAGCATCATTAGAGAAACTGAATGTTTCCATAGTTTGCAGCCTATTTAAGGCATGCTTTTAAACTATATCATTAAACTGCATCACATTAAATGACACTGCTTCTGCCTTTTTGGTCACCTTTTCGGTGGTTTAGTGAGAGGAAGGATGTAGAAGGATTTTATGAAGTGTATCAGATATGTAAGAAATGAGAATCCTAGTATGAAATCATATCTTAGAAATTGTTATAGAATAACTTAAAAATGTAATCAGAAAAGTCATTATCTGATACGGTGAGCAAGGGGAAGTTTTGTGTTCAGTTATAAGCTAAAAATCAATACATGCACAGAGAAGTCATAGAGAATATCTAAGAAATACAAAGGTGACACCCTGGAAAAAAAAGATAAAGACAGTGGTTTGAAAACTGAGAGTTAGACGTGTTGCTCAGGTGCACCATTTACCCGTGCACTGTCTCTCAACATTGCTGAATATTGTTGCTGCATAATATTGCTTCATTCTGGAACACTTAGGCAGAAATTAATATGCTTTATAGGTCAATATTTGCAATTAAAAAATTCAATAGATAACTTTTTCTAATCCGGTCTGCCTCTTTATACCCATGATCTTTTTGCTGCCTTATCAGAAGCAAAAAGAAATTAGAGAGCCTGCCAAGGCTTAACTTGCACAGCAGGCTGCAGGCATTAGCATTAGCCCTGTAGGAAAATGCTTGTGCTGGCCTTGTCTGGGGAAGGTCAGCTCCCATGGGGACTGGGTGGCAGGATAATGTATAAGTTTACAGTTCCTAGGACTGTTTCACAAAACAAATGACTAAATCTCATTTATAAGAAGCTGGCAGACACTGTAAGCTGATACCTTCAAGGCTTCCTGGTCAGTTGGCAAAGCAGTGTTTGACAGCCTGCATCAGAAAGTCTCCTTAATGTTTGCAAGAACAGTTTGAGTCTCTTTCAGAATGAAACTTTAATTTCAAGTCACTAAAAATAAATAATAAAAAAAGACAAAACCCCAAACTACAACAACACCCCCCAAAAATAACAGGAAAGATGTTCCAAAAAAGCATATTGAAAGTATTGTAGCAGCACAGCAAGATGTCTGAGGCATAACTCAGCTCTGCCTTACCCTGTGGCATCCAGAACATGTCTGGTTTTATCTGTTATTTTTACACAGCTTGCCTCTTGGCTTCCTCAGCCATCACAGCCCTATATTTACACAGCTGTCTCTGAAGCTGTAAGTCAGCAGCAGAGATTGTTGCACAAACAAATGGAACATGTGGATCTTGCCAAATATCACTTACCCCAGTTTTCCTCCTCCTTCTTAAGTAGTTTATGTTTTGGCACTAACAGACTTCTGGAAATTAAAAAGAAAATGCTTTATGCTGTGTGTCATGTATAATGCATATCTGTTTTGGCAGAAAAAAAGTTTTGAATAGTTTTAGGATGGGAGGATATACAAATAAGAGAAGTTTCAGTGTAAGGAAGCAAAATTCAAAGCCACACCAACATTAGTGTTGAGGATGCTACATGTGTTACACGCAACCTGAGCCACAGAGCCCCTTCCACATGACTCTTTGGCTTTGACACATCCTGCCAGGCCAGGCTAATTCAGTCGTGTTGTGCAGTCTAACACACTGGGGGCAGACTCGGCAGCTGCACTTGCTTTCTCCCTCCTTCAATCATACTCATATTATCAGAGTGGCAAAACAGCTTTTCATACCTTAAGGATGCATTTTAAAAAATTATATTTTTCAGCAGAATTTTGATGATCACTTGACTTTCAGCAAGAGGGACGGGACTGACTAACCTTCAACCTCTGTTTTTCTGCTTTTTTTTCTCAATTATATCAGCTGTGATAAATGAATGTATGCTGTTGTTTGCCTCTGGAGGTGGAAAATCACCACTACATGCTGAGTACATCACACTGAATATGGGAGACAGATCAGATGAAGAGATATATATACTCTGAAATGAAGTTATCAGAGGTCTCCAAAGCTACAGATGTCGCTATAAATAGACTGACATCCTGCACTAGTAGAAAATTCAGAGAAGCACGTTTCACAGTACTTCGTTCCACCCTTGCTCTAAGTGAAAATACAGATTGGGGAAGATAGAGTTGTATCAGGTTGAATAACAAAAGAGGTGGGTTGCTGAACACAGGAAACAGCCAGATATGAATTTAGCTGCATCAAACTGTATACTTCATAGAGGAATTTAGGCCAGGAGGGACCAGATGAGTTGCACAGGTCCAGGTCCTCTAATGCATCCTTTGGAGGGCTGCACCTCTCTGGGCACCCATGCCAGCATGGGATCACTCTCAGGGTGAAACAACTTTTTCCATATCTGACAGCAATTTCCTTTGTTTTAACTTGTGTCTGCCTCTCCTGTCACTGTGCACCTTCAAAAGAAGTCTAACTCAGTCTCCTCTGTGCCCTCATGTGAGGCATATACAGCAATGAGTTCTCTCCATTACTTTCTCTTCCTTATGTTAACAAATCCCATTTTCTGGGTAAACCCATCCAGCAGCTTCCAGCATTGAAGGAATTCATTCTCTCACTGCTTTGCTCCCCTCCCAAAACACAAATGGTGTTGAGGCAGACTATTTGCAGAGGCTAAACATGAAGAAATAGTTCATCTGGAGAAAGAAATGAGGGCCATAAGGAAGCAAAAGCACCTTAGCCTCACCCCTCCTTTTAGCAAATGACCATGGGCTTTGCCAGTTACAGCTGTGCCAGCCAAGGATAATGATAAATCTGAGCCCATTCAAACAACATTACTGCAGCAGAAAGCAGCCTACCTGCAGTCCCACTACCTTTTATTACAACCTCGGTGAACTACACAATCTGTTATGTTTTAGTCAGGATTAATGTGTGGGTGTAAAAAAATTGAAGGAGCAACTAGCAGTACCTGCTGCAGGGAGAGATATCAGCTCTCCAGCATTTTGAAACACCAGTGTCACACTATGCTTACATAGTACTGTGGTGCTGGCAGGGATGTAAATATTTAGCTCCTTCTCAAATCAGCAGGTTGAAGGTACTGCAGTCTCCTGGGAGGTCCAGGTGCACCCCATGGCCCCTGCTTACCATCTGGCACCCCTGCATGCCTTGCTTCTGGAGCAGGGCGGGTAGCTGGCTGCCTGACCTTGTTCCAGGGAAGCACTCAGACACTGTTTCAGGGGCATGGGTTGGGTTGCTATCAGCTTCTGCATTTGGCTCTACCCTGAAACAACAAGATCGTTCCCATGCAAGGCAACACTGGGTTAGGCAGGGATGCCTCAAACCTCAGACCTTCATGTTTTGTGGCTCCAGATGCAGCGGTGGAAACTGCCAGGCAATGGGGAGCTCTAGAGCTCGGACCTCTGGAAGCACCAGGTTGACTCAGGTCTGAGGGAGAACTGGTGACACCCACAGGTTATCAGACCTATCTGTAAGGTGATTTTTAACTTTGTTTTCTACCACCTTCCTCATGAGTCCTAAAATAGTCTTTTCCTTTTTTTTCCCATCACAGGCTGAGCAACAGTCTGCATGTAAGCAGCTTGTGAGAGCATCCTGAGCCTGGCTGACAGACTCATGCAGGAGCTGTGAGCAGCACCCAGACTTCACTCCTTTGTGCCTGGCCTCCCTGCAGGCACTGGAGAGAGGCTGTGATGAAAAAAAAAAGAGTTTGAAGAACAATCCTTCACAACGGATTATGATCCAGGAGACAGGCAGTTTGTTCTTCAGACTGTGCTCTGAACTTACAGAGCTGCTGTCAAGGAAAGTGTCGTACCAGGAAGTACCTCTTACAGCACAGGCATCCAGATGAGCATGGATTGGGCTATCATATCTATCAAATAGGGCAGCCACATTTCATTTTCTTTCCTGCTATCAATCATTCTCAGAAGAAAAACCAAAGCAATGTAACAGTAGGAATTTCTCCAATTAAGGTCTCCCAGAATGGCCTAAGGGATAAAGCAGGAAGAGCTGTACTGAGCCATGAGAAGGCTGCAAGATGTCAAGATGGACTTTCTGATGTCAGAGCCAGCAGGTTCAATGGGGATTGGTAGAAGCTCACTCTCTGGAAAATATCTGTACAAGGAAATTCATTAGCATTGAAGGTCTATGTGAGGACTATTGTTTGAAGAACTTTGGGTTCATGTAAATATGAATTTTATTTCACCCAATTAAAAAAAAATATTTTACTGCTGGATTTTCCTTTCAGATGCTTTCAGCATCTGCAGACAAAATACCATCATGTGTCTCTTTGTAGTTGGTTCCTTTTTCAGCTGAGGTTAAATGAGACTTCAGCCTTTGAATGCACCTGGAGTGGTAAAAAAAAAACCAGTTGTAGCCAACAGTGTTAGCTTCCTAGAGGCACTGAAATGATTCAGGAAGATATTTCTTCACTTTGAATTTAGACCAGGTGGTGATACATGAATTAGCATTATTTTTAAAGAACATCATCCTTATCACAGCCTTAGGAACTAATTTTTTGGCAATCAATTTCGTGCTCCAAATTAGAATACTATTATATTCAATTTATGCAGGTAATTTTCCATAATTATTAGCAGCGACAAAGTCTAGCACATGCTTTTTCAATTTACATGAAGAGAAACTGCAAACCTAAACTTCCTAGTGCAGTTCAAGATTTCTGGTATTTCCTGGACTTCCTTTGACTTCTTACTGTTAACTTGTGCCAGAAAGTCCAGTGCAATGTGTCCTGTGCTGCTGAAGAATAATTATTTCATTCTTGCTAACCCATAATGGGGTCAGACTTTATTAATTTTAATCTGTTTTACTCAGATGTTAAAGCAAATTAATTATCAAGTTTAATTAAAACACAGGTTTTAAATATAGATTAACAATATCTAAGAAACCAAAGAGGGTGGTACTGTTCTTATTGAACTTACATCCATGGGACTTCAACAGATGAAGAATTAGACCCTTTTGTTTCTTCTTTAGTTTAATGGTCCAGACCCAGTGGTGTCTTACATAACTAATATGTGAGGAACACACATTTGCCACCCCCAAGTATGTTGTTTACAAAATTTACGACTGCGTAAAGCCAGTGATTTAATATTCCACTTGAGCGAGGCTGTAAGCTCTTACAGTTGCTACGCTTCCACCACAATAAAAACTGAAAGAGTTTTTAAAATCCTTGCTCTCTCTCACTTCTGGAAAGCAATGGAGGTTTTTGACAATTATGGTAGGAATAAACATATTGGTCAGAAATTAGAGACAATTGTTGCCATTGTAAGGAAATTGGGTGACACATAGGAATATTTATAGAAGAAGATGAGCTTTTAAAAACACTTGAACCTGTAAATTGAAAAAAACATAGCTGGATGGAGGCTTCTGCATGAGTCATCTGATTGCCAAATCAAGATGCATTAGCGGTGTATTAAGTGACACAGCTGAACAAAGGAAAGCCTCTAGCCGAGCTATAATAGCACAGGATTTCTGCTGAAAAATCAACTGGGAAACCCACGAACAGTACCCAGTCAAAGCACACAAGGAATAAGAATATGCTGCTTTGACAGGACTTCTTTTGTAGTTGTGTCACTATGTATTCTTACCTGAACAAGCAGTGAAATTGGTCTGGTAGATATCCTTACCAAGAGGGAATATTAATTACATACTATTAAATGGAAGTTTCATAGTGCTATTAAAACTCTTTTAAAGATGGACAAGCAAGAAACACCGTCCTGCAACTAATAGCAAACTAGAATCCCTCCCCCCCCCCCCAAAAAAATGCCTAAACGTGACCTCTACAAGGCCATGTAGTACTTGAAGTTGTGTGGCAGGTAAGGAAGGGATTTATTATGTACAATCCAGGGTACTTATCTTACTTGTAATTTTGAAACTTAAAGTCAACAGTGGAAATGACAAGCTATTGGGGGAAAAAAATTGCAGAAACAGAGGCACATTATTTCCCAGCAAATTGAAGACATAAAAGGAAAATCGTGTGCAATAAATAAGCCAAAACCAACTGATCCAATACGTATCACTTCCCACATATTTTGGTTTTCCTTTAGTGTTCCATGTTTTTTGCTTTTGTCTGCAGAACACACTTCATTTAAAGGAACCTTTCCTGATACTCTATCTAAAGGACATCCTAGTGAAGCGTTCCTTTGATGTATTGTACTTTTAGAAGAATCTCTGTTTGCATCATATTTTCTGAGCACAGTTAAGCCATTAGATTCAAGTTATACTTCAATATGTCTCAGAGATTGAAAGAAGTAAGTGCATCATGGTTGTGACTGCCCACTGATGAGAGGACATGTCCTGTTGTCAGTATATCCTGAGGAAATGCAGGTGTGTGTAGAGAAAACACATGGTCCTTTTTGTAGCTGTGACTGACACTGAGCATTAAAAATATATTGCAGTAGTAGACACATATTTATCCCGGGGAAAAAAAAGTAGATTTATCCATTAAACTCTTGTTTACCAACAAAAACTTCAAACTACTCACCTAAGTAAATGTTTTTTGTAAACAGTGAATGAGAGTCTTTTTCAGCATGAACACAGTCATTTGAACTGTATGTTGCTTTGAACATGGAAAGAAAACTGGAGGCGTGAAACAAGAACAAAAATGTATACAGCATTTGTAAGACCTTGCCAATTCACAAAGCATCCTTGTTGCCTTTAAAGCAAATAAGCAGGAGAAATCTCAGATCAGGGGTTAAAAAAAAAAAAAAAAAAAAAAAAGAGAACGAAACAGGTACCAATACTCTTGCCCTGCTATACAAATCAAGGAATATCATTATTATATTTTCCAAATATTTCTCATTTGAAGTAAGCATGCTTTGTAGTTCCAGGAAGACTTTTTTGCAATGCTGATTTTGAAGGATATACTAACTTGTTCCAATGTCAACTGGCAGCAGAGTTCAAAAAAATTCCACCTAATGCAATTGAGTGAAAACTGACATTTCAGTGATTTATAGCTTTGTTCCATTCTAGCCTATGACATAAGAGAATAAGAGAGAAGCCAGCAAGAATTTCAGCTGACCCAGCTTCATGCTCTAACATAAAGCAGCTAGGCTCTGACAGAGATGCTTGCGTCTTTTGACAGGTTAGTGCTTCTGGATACTGCGAACATACACAATACCCGTGTGTGACCACACATCACATATGTCGGCAGTTGTGCAGACAACATATCCACGACCCTTTTTAAATCTGAGGGCACTAAATCTGTTTTGCAGTTGCAAGCCCTTAAGCAGGGCAGGAGCCTTCCTTTTGGCATCAGAAGTCACCAGCTTCCATCCTTCACCTTCTCCAGAGGTTGCACTTGCTTTAACAGCAGTGGAGCACACCACCTGCCCCTCTACTGCAGGTGGGATTCGTGGTTCTTCAAGCTGCTATACTTCAGAGAAGATCCTGTCTATCCCACTTTTCTCTCCTCTGAGGCTGTTCACCTTTAACTCCTCCAACTGGCAGCAGAGCTTTTGCAGGACACACAGCTTTTGCCTGGCCTCACAGACTCCAGGCATTCCCTGCAGCCTAGAACACTTGCAGGGCTGCATCAACCAGTTGCAACTTATTCAGTGTTGCAGTCTCTGCCTTGGCATGGATAGCTGCCAGGAAAGCACTCCGTGATATCTTACCACCATGTCTGAGACTTCTGAAGCAGAACAAATTGACCTGAGTCCCTCTTCTTTACACCCTTCTATATAAACTGCTCTGTCTGTTAGCTGTGCTCTGGGAGTTGCATTCTTATACAGTTCTTACTTGACCATCAGCTAAAAGGATGCTTGACTCTCCCTAACTGCGAGCAGCTGTAGCAAAGGTTCTAGGCACCTGGGTGAATGGCAGCTAATCATGCTCGTTCAAAGCTGTTAGAGTATCTTCCCTTACCTTGTCCTTACCAAGTAGCAAGAGGTACCTCTAAGTTTCTCAAAACGTTCACAAGCACTCCTTGATTATCTTGGACTTTTTCATCAGAAGGTCAAGAATCTCCCAAAGCTCAACCCAGAGACTGCTGAGCAAAATGATGTATCTATTACCTGTGCTCTCATAATACCCAATTCTTAATATTCTGAATTAAGCCTCTTTTTAAACCATAAATGGAGCAGGGGGTCAGTACTATTACATGGTTTATAAAAGATGAAAAATAGCTAGGAGTCATCTTTTACAACAGATCTAGCTCCATTTGTAGCTGCCTCTCACTCCAAACAAGTCTGGATGTTGCAGAAGAAGATAACATACTTTCATTTCTTCCATTTCAACTTTAAAACGCTTCTTCAGATGGTGAAACTTGAAGATCAAGCCTTGATTCACTAGCATGATTTATAACACCAGCGGATGTTTGGGTAAGCCACTCCTCTGTCCAGTTTTTAGTCCTACTAAACTCTAGACCTTAACACTGTTATGTTAATGAATTCAAGAGTCTGTTTCTACAGAAAAACCTGACATTTCCTAGGACCCATTTCACTTACACCTGTTTTCATGCAAAGATCTCTGCTACTGGAAATGCAAAATCTGGATGTTATAGTGACCCCTCTACTTCACTTAATACAGGACTTAAAATGAAAATGACAGTCTATCTTTCAGGCCTCCAAGACAGCCCTGCTTTTGTGGATTAATATTGTAAGTCTCATTAAAAGGCAGACACTTAGCTCAATAAAGTAGCTCACTTCTGCTGCTATTCTGACTCATCAAGTATGAAAGGTGCTACTTCTTATTTTATCACTATTAGGCACAAGCAAATATGGTTTATAGCATGATAGTCAAACCAGCTGTAAAAATTAGCAGGTACTTTTGCTCAAGTTCACTACTCTGTTCCAGTCCAGCTGGAAGGAAACTTGTAAAACTTAAAACACAGCTGAGTGAAGGCTTTCACACCTTCATTGCTTGATGGTGTTTCATGGTTCATTACGCTGCTATTTCACTCAATCTGATGACCATCAGGGCATGACACAACATTATTATTCAAACAGGAAATTTCAGGTCCAACACTTGGTTTCCTGTCTGACATGATTCACATGATGCAGGATTGGGGATTTTTGGTGTTTTGCATCTTTTTTAGTGGAATATCAATATCAAAAATCAATCAGTGGCTGATATTGAATGCTAAAACCCCTGTGATGCTAAAAGATAGTAGCTTTTGAACAGATAACAGGTTTCTGGAGTCAGAGGGCAAGGAGGCTCAAAGGTCAAAAAAAATTGTGAAGTTTGGCAGACTACGGCAATGCTTCTGGCACTGAGTAAAGCTACATTGCATTTGTCAATTCCTATTTTTGGATTCTCTCCTTATTTGCCTGCAAGTAGCAACTACATTACATGTTACTTTGTCTAACATCTTCACATCACGATGCTGTTTAGTAACTGAGGCAGCACTGGGGAAAGAAGCATCAGAAGACGTTAGAAGATTATATATCACACCAATTTGATGCATTACAGAGCAAATCAATTGCGATGGATGGAACTTCAAATAATAATCTGATTACAGAAGGACAAAACCAAGAAGCATCCAGGGAGTTCTACAATGTGGAAAACCAGCAGATTAGGTCTGAAATAAATCTTAACTAGATAATAGCTTTTGTATTCTGGACTTGCATGCACAAAGATGACTGACAAAAATGTATGTCCCCCCCAAGGGCTACCACAGGAGTCAGGGATGGAAACCCCCTCTTCCCTGGTCAACATCAGTGTTGCCATTCATTTGCTTACACATTTGCATACACATGCCATGACCAGATTGAGCTTTATAACTTTTCCATTTTCAGGGGCATATTTCTGTTATACTCCACAGAGTTTGGCCATTTCAGAGGGTCATGCATGATGAGCTCTTCACAGGAGGACAATCTAAGTCTTCTGTCCTGCAGACACTTAAGCATGTCTTTGTGTTTAAGGCCATGAATAGTCCCACTGAATCCTCTGGGATTACATGGATACTGCAAGTCAAGCACATATCAGTGTCTACAGGATTGCTGCCTAGGGAATGAGACACAAAAGGCTGTAGAAAAAAATACTCCTTAATGGGACTCTATTAAAAAACCCACAAATGTTATTAAACTTTGTTTAGGTTGTTACTGATTGAGAAACACACTGACTCTAGCAGTGTGTATTTTCACTGTAATTTTTATTATTTGGATACATGCTATTATTCATGCATATAGTGATGTTATCTATGCTAATATCCTTCAGATATTTTACTTTGAATGTCATAAGCACATAAAATCAGCTAATTCCTTCCATGAGTGCAGAATACTGATTGTGGAGCTATTAGTAATATGCATTCAGAGGACACACTGCACTGACTCTAAAGGATCTGCAACTGAATACTGAATAACTCACAAAATTTGAAAAAATGCAAATACGGTGACTGACATGATATCGGAATGCTGAATTACTGGAAGAATACAAAGGAGGAATTAGTATTTTGTTCCTCTTGTAGAAAAATTACTTATGAGACTATGATTTAACTCATTTTAATTTTTATTAAAACCCCTTTCATTACTCTGATCCACTGCATACGACAGCTGCATTGCAAAATTAACACTAATTTGCAAGTGCAGCTGGGCTCCCTTGACATTGAGACAAAGCACAAAACGTTGTTAAGAGAGAAACTGAGGGTGGAGTTACATATATACTTAATTTTATGGTACATATGTTTCAGAATAATTTATTATAAATATACCCCAGTGACATCAGTGCCAATTTTGCACCTACGAAGACCACAGATCCCTGCTTCTGACTTCCTACAACCCAGAGCTCTGCAGATTGGTTTGGGCCTGGTGTACCTTGCGTTACTATTTTATCTTAGGCAGCTGTTCCCTCCATTTTTACTCCTTCTGGATTGCAAACACTGCTGTGCAGAGATGTAGAGTTTGAGTTCAAGGAACTGAAAGACTGGTTTTCCCTTGCTGGAAGCAGTGTCAGCTTTGGGAGGGAAAGTTGCTTGCGGACTATTGCAGTGCCAAACACCAACACAACCTGCCCGTTCATCAATAGTTAGCATAGCACAGCAGGTCAGGCCCGGACTCGACTGGATATGTGCTCACTAAGCATGTTTTTATCCAAAGATCTTGCTTGAAGATTTAATCTGATAAACTAGGGCCTAAAAAGACTTCTGGAGCTCTTTGAGGTTTGGTTGTGCTATACGTTAATAAAGTAGCAATAACTTAAACAGCAATTTAGATTTTGAAATTTCTAATATATACATATATATAATCATAGAAACATCAAGGCATAGAACCAAAAGATGTGTAACAGTCCAACTGTTAACCCAGCACCATTAGTTCACTATATTCCCACTAAACTATATTCCCAAATGTCACATCCACATGCCTTTTGAACATTTCCAGGGTTGGTGATTCCACCACTTCTGTGGCCACCCTAATCCAATGCTTGACCATCCTTTCTTTGAAAAATTTTTTTCCTAATATTCAATCTAAACCTCCCCTGGTACAACTTAAGGCAATTTCCTCTGGTTCTGTCACTTTTTACCTTGGAGAAGGGATCTACTCCCATCTGACTGCAACCTCTCTCCAGGTGGTTATAGAGAGTTATAAGGCCTCCCTCCCCAAGCTTGAGATAGAGATAGATAGATAGATAGATAGATAGATAGATAGATAGATAGATAGATAGATAGATAGACAGATAGATAACTTCTAAATTGCAAAATATTTAAGTTCCAAAGTATATCCAATTTAGCTTTGGAAAGATGTAATATAACACCTTTCACGCTGTAAACTTTTAAAAGGACTCGTTAATTACAAGTGATCTAACATCCACATGCAAGAAGATGTGAGGGAGATTAGCACAAACAATAAAGTCAGGATTCAGACACCAGCACTGGAGGATTCTTACTGGTCAGACTCTCATTTAGAGGTGTCTACAGTAGATTTTATGTGGCCATTTCCAGAGCTGAGGTCCTGCTCAGGGATTAGTACTGTGCCTAGGTTATAATTATGCAGATTTCTAACCTTCTCATTCCTTTCCTCCTCTGGCCTATGACTGTCAGAGTTTGAGCTAGTCTAAGTTTCTGATATTTCTTCTTGGGCACTGCTAACAGTCTCCAGAGGTGACTTCTCTTATCCTGAATTTTCTACGTTTCGCTTTAAGTTTTTACTATTAACAAAATCTCTTCTTGCCCCTTTAGCTCCCATGTCACGCACGTGTCAAGCTGGTGATCCAAGCCCCACTTTATCTAGGTAATTCCTACTGTATCACCTCTGTCTACTGGAGTCAAATAAAAGAATACCTCTTGTACTTAAAAAGCTGTAGGACGATTAAGCCTTCACAGCATCTTGAGGCCTGTTACACAACGTGATCTGTTCCCACCCACTTGCTTTGTGTAGTATTTGTCTGCAAGCATCATCAGGCAGCATGACACCACATTCAAGCCCTGAACCAATAAATTTCAGAACTGATGTGGGCACTCACCGTGGTGCCACGTTATGACAGGGACACAGAAATCATAAACCTTTTAAAGAAATGAGAAGAGGAATACAGACAGGCAACTCTGCAGCAATATTGTCACTGGGCTCACAAAGCTACTGGATTTTCAATATACTATAAATTGAAACCTGCCTCGTTCATTTTCCATGAGTCTTCCATGAGTATTAATATTTTTAAAAAATAGAATCAATGGAAAATTTTGGCTCTTGATAAAATCATTCCTTCTCAGTACACTCTGCCTCACACAGAGGTAACCTCTCTATTATTTTTTTAATAAAATATATTATTTGCCTAATAAAAGGGATTTTAAATCATAAATTTATGATGTATCTATCAGTGGTTTGCTAAACATCTCATTCATTTCGGTTTGCATAGTGAAGATTTAGGATGAGGGTGCTGATATTTTTGAATACCTGTCCAACCCCAGGGAAGCTGGAAAAGGTTAAAAATTTATTGCAGGCACTCAGAATGCACTAATATCATACAGACAGAACTGGCATTGATCCTTTCCCCTCTCCTGCTAAATCTGCCACTGATGAGAGTAGCTATTTACTTTCCATTGTGCAAGCAGAGCTCCTTGAACAGAAATAAAATCTTTCTAACTTGGAACATACTGCTTGGAGCAGAGTTGGATTTCTGTTACACAACGACTGATTATTTCCATCTTAGAAATATCTGGGACAAAGAATATGTGTCTTCCAGAGCATCAGCTCTAGGTGAGCAGAAAAAGAACTGACAACCTGGAGCTATCTGCAGAAGCACACAAGGAATTTATTTATCTGGGCACAGGTTGAGCTGGGCTATCAGCAAAAAAAGCATACCTGTTTTTTTTAGTTTGGGGAAAAAGGTGGAGAACATTCAACAAGAAAGAAGTTTAATTAATACAAATGTATGGAATAGCTGAATATAAAGACAGGAATTTTATTGTGATGGTGGAGATAACTGAGGAGAAGTGTCATATCTTCCAAAGTATTTATGGTGCTTGTTTTAGTGGAGCACTTATTGAAAAAAATCGAGTTGACTTCAGGAGTAGTCAATGTGTCTTACAAGCATATGACACCCCTCAGCTCAAACTTGTTAAATACTAGATTAAAATGGTACATATGATTATCAGTGTGGCTTTATCAAGATGGTACCAAATCTCTTGCACCGTGATATCTGCACTGAAATAGTTGGGGTAGTTCCATTTAACTCCAAATTTGGCCCTCAGAGATGTCTGTGCTCAGCTCTTGTGAAAAGCCATGGAAAGAGTACATGAAATCTGGCTTTAGAGCATAGACCCTTATGAACTCTGCTTCTGAAGCATTTCTTGTTGTTTTGCCTTACAGCAGTTAATGCTACGGTGGCATGTGAAGGTCCCACCTGCTCTTGGGAGCCTTTTTACCTAGGTACTATTCCGGTTTGCAACTGCAGGAAGTCTCTGTGGAGTCCTAGTTCAATTCGTTGCCCTGTCTGGGCAGCAGGGAGGGAGCTAGAAAGCTGAAGGATACCCTGTGATATTCTCTGTTTTCATATAAACAAACTTCATTAAGGCATAAAGAGGTTTGAGCTAAACTGTATATGAGTGTACATGACAACTATAGACTTCTAAGCAAATTTCTTTTGAAAAGATTTGGCTGGCTAGATTCCAGCAGCTTCCTTTACCAGAAGGTTGGGTGGAAACTCAAAGTAAGCGTAGTGTTGCACAAGCTACAAAGCTGGCAAATAATTTAATACGAGCTGAAGATGTGCATCAGCCAGAGTCACTTGCGTGCGCCCAGGTCCCAAGAGTGGTGCTGTCTTCATGCAACTGCTCGTTCTTCTGGGCAGACAATAAAAGCCAGTGACTTGCTGTCAGTATACAGCTACCAGAATTTTGCACAGGAAAGATCTGAGTTGTTACCAAATACAGAGTTGATCTCGTCATTAGCCTTTTATGCATAAAGCACAAGTTCTATTTTATGCGACTGTTTTACGAGGAACATATTCACTATCAGCCACATAACCAGTGTGCTCAGTAAGTGCATATACAAGCATTAAAGCTTTACTTTTGCCCTGAATACCACAGTGCAGAAAGCAGCTGTGTAACAAAGGCAGAGTGAAAGGGTAAGGATGGTATTTGCATGAATCCTGTAATCCACAAACCTCAGAAACAAACCTGAGTGGGAGTGGTTGGCTGACTGGGCTGCCCTAGAACTGTCTGGCTGCAACTGTGGCCTGGAGTTACCTTCATGACTAATCACCATTTTGCTTGCATAGGACTTGTTTGTGAAATGTCTCCATACACAAAGCAGAACTCTCTCACCTACATTTCTTCCCCCAAAAGAACGATATTCCTTGCACTAAAGGTTGTGCAACTGAACATTTGAACAAGGCGATACTTAAAAAAGTGCACTGAAATCATGTGATATTCAGGAGGATTTTTTCTTCTTTCTGGTACTCCATTTTCCTATGAAAAGGCCTCTCACTTTACAGGTAGGTTTCTTGATACCTTCCAATATTCTTCTCTGTCTTTCACTGATTGCAAATTTTCACCATTTGTAATAACAGATGTGGTGGTGAGGTTGGGAACTGACTTGTAGACTGCTTTTAACTTGAATTGCTTTTTGAACCAAACGCAGCTAAAGCACTAGAAAACCCTGGATAAAAGACAGCTCTGCTCTATTTAAGAGAGGATTATTGTGGTTCAATTTAAACTGCTCCCTTAATCAAATTGACATAAGCTTGCTGATATCTATTTAAGTTTCCATATTATTTTTTCTCTTGTTTAATTAAATCCATTTTGAATTATGCTTTAAGGCAAACCTGCACAACTCTGTATGTACACAAGCTCTCAGATGGTGTTACCAAGATCCCATTTGGAAATGGTACAGCTCATTAGCTTTGCTGGCTTCCAGACAGTCCAGAGCAGTTTGAATTTCCTGCCAATTCAATGGTATTATTTAGTTTGTGTTTAAAAGCTCGTGTTTCCTTTTGACCCACGATGGTCAGCAAGCGCAAGCACTGAAGGGCCTGGTCTTTCATCAGCGTCTGCAAGAGCAGAAGAGCCCTGAGACTCTGGGTAAGTGCAGTGCATTGCCTTTTGCTTCTTTTTACTGCTGTTTTATGGAACAGAAGGAAGAGACAATGTGAGCTTTTGTACAAAAGTGAGGTGACCTTTCCAAGTTACATGTGGGATCTGCTGCTGTTTCTATAGAGACCAAATGCATTAACCTGAGTCAAGTGGGAATGCCTGAAGCTCATTGAAAGGGATACCATTTCTCAGAGAAAGCTGGAAGATTTAAGTAAAAGGCTTGATTCATGTGTTTTGCTTTACAAACAAAGCTAGCTGCATTTAAACTTCCTCAATTGGATATCTGAGAAAAGACATATATTTTGTGTCTGATTTCAGCTTCCATTTTCCAACTTCCAGCAGTCTTACCAAAAAACTGTCCTACTTTAATGTCCCAAATGCTTCTTTGGCTGAACAAGACTGTAAGAGAACCAGGTTTAGACTGGTGAAATATGCTTCTTGTTCTGTCACAGAGTCTGTAAAAATACTCTGAGATGCTGCTTAGTTTGTCCATCTTACATTCACAAACTCATAAACAGAAATCAAATCTCCACTCAAGTCAGGTCCTAAAATCTAACTCATTCCCTTCAGCCCTAAACCCATTTTGTTTCAATACTCAGAATTAGTGCACAGAATTTTTTAAAAAAATCTTAATAGATCACTTGTATTCCTTTTCTGGGAACTTACGAGAAAAGAGAATGATGATAAATTTCTATTCTAACTCATAAAATACATTGTTTTTGCTGATTTAAGGTGCTAGGCCTCTTTAATTTGCAGGTGGGTGGACATGAATCATGTCCCAAGTACTGCTTGTTGTCATCTGCCTCGATATATGCTGTCTGATCACAGAAGGAAATTCAGCTTCTGCCTATATGACTAGGGAGTACATTTTTTTGTTGGAGTAATAGAGGGTAAAGCTAGGATTCTTTCCAAATTCCTATTTCTACCTAGTCCAATATTTGGTAAAGCAATTCTTTGGAAAATCATCCCCAAGCCCTTCCAGTGGTTTCCCCTCTGTGTATTTGGGAATCCAAAAAAAGGCTTTTGTCGTTCAATGATTTTTCTCTTTTCATCTCTTACGCATGCACTCCTGAAACCACCTCTGTCTTTGGAAAAGGGGGTATACCTGCTGGGCTGTAGAAGTTTAGAAAAATAAAATAACAGTGAATAGCTCTTTAAAAAAAAACCAAACAAAACCAAACAAAAAAACCTACACCACCAATAACAACAAAAAAGCCCAGAGTTACAAAATTGTACAGTTTAAAGGTTGATTTAAAGGCTAAGTTGTAGAGGAGAGAACCATGTAACTTTCAAAGAGGAAAAATTTTAATTATCATGCATGAAAAAGAAATACTGTGATTAGTTTGAACTGTGTTGAACCTTTGACTATTTAAGGAAAGAATTATTCAAAAAGGCAGCCAGTGCATAAACAGCTCTTCATCTTTTACCTAGATCAGTTGGCTGTAAGATCAAATAAGTTGGATCAAAGTTTGTTTTTACAAAGTCTTCTTTAGGTGCAAGAGTCCCAAAAGTACTTTATAAAATGACCCTTTGAGAAATGTAATATCTATTAGGTAATCAGTTAGAAATGCAGAATTTAGCAAAATAAAGACTGATGGTGGGTATCAGCAATGAAATAATTGGTTTTGTCATCTCAAATACAAAATTAGATATTTCTAAATGACTTTCATTTTCCATTCTGCTCACCAATCACATAACACATACAAAATGCTGCCGTAAGGGCCTGAACACTCTACTAATCTTAATAGTTTTGATGGCACTGCTCACTGCTGAGTGTTAGTTTTCCTGGAATGTTTAATGGTCAGCTTTAGGATGCCCTTCGAACTACTGTCTAATTGTACAACCCAAGGGTGAAGGTCGTGTCTCAAACACAACTCACTGAAAGTATCTTGCTCTTCCTGTTTGCTGGCTTGCTGCAGTTGGGAAACAGGGATCATCTGCTGCCTGTACCTGCTACTCTGGGTGTAAGGTCAGGGAGCGAGAGCATGTGGGGAACAGAGCACTGACAAAGAGCAAGAAAAGTTTTCTAAATTGGAGTTATTCTGATCCGGCACTTCATGGGTACATACTCTTTGTTTGATAGGGGTTAAGCTTTTTATTAAAGACATTCATGTGGGTGCTTTGTGTGCCTGCGCAATACGATATCTCCAGATAAATAAAAGAGCATTAGTTTTGAACACAATCCTGGTTTATCCCATGCAATAGCACATGCATATGAATAGACTGGAAATATTGACACAGAGTAACGGGAAAGGTTAAGTCAATGTTTGCTCAATGCTGCAATCCAGAAGTCATTTTGAGCGCAGCAAATTCTGAGATTCCCGAGCAGGAAGTAAACAAACAGGTCAAAGCAATTAACAGATAAGTTAGGCGAGCTCAGTGCATGCACAAACAGGCTCAGCAAAGCACACCATTTGTTCCAGTCTGCTGGCCAGCCCGAACCCATTGGCAACATCTTACTGCCTGTGCTTTTGCAGTTGTGTGTTTTCCTCCTTGCAGGGGGCATTAAGTCTGTCCTTAGTCAGGGATGTGTGACAGACAGCAAGGGGAATTGAGGCCCTGCTGGGGAGCAAGGAATGCAGAGATGTACATTTGTGGGGGTTGTGTTTTATCAAAGTAGGGAGCTGCTCCTGTTCATATTGGCAATTAATATATTGACTTCTATAGGAGCGGGACTGCGAGCTGAAGGAGTCATCAATCTTGTTACAGAGTATTGAGCAGAAGTACAATAGATGCTGAGTCTGGTCTGTATATTTTTCATTTGCAATAACTGTGTATCAGGGGATAACATAAGCTTATAGGAATTGATCTGACAGCCAGAATCTGTAACTAAGAACAAGTAGTGCGTCCAGGAAGATGGGATCAAGCAAGCAAGACAGTAGTAGGTCTTTGAATTTTCCTGGCTAGCAGCAAGGAGAGCCAGTTACTTGGCCAATCTGTTTTACTGCTGCAAATTACACCATCTGCACCACCTCACTCTGGGCAGCAGCAGTGAAGCAGTTAATGTGACTTTTGTGGGAGAGATATGAGCTCCTTGCAAGCCCAGGTAAGTAAGTCAATATTACAAAGCAAACTCCATAAAATACTTCAGGTTCTCAGGCAGACAACCTTCATTAAAGAAGCAAGCGAAGCAGTGCGCTTATTTCCCAGGGGTCAACCACTTACACCTTAAACTTTAAAAAATTAAATTTATTCCCCATATTCCAAAAGACATTCTACGTAGTAGTGCCCTTTTGGGATTATAAAATCAAAATCTCTGACATTTTCCTGAAATTTCTGTGATGTGAAGGAGGGCATAGGGATCACAGTTAGAGCTAGCAACAGTCTGAAGGACACTAGAGTGCCCCATAGTGCAAGAGCTCTCTTTTTGAATATCTGAGACAATCTTGGCTGAGATGGGGTACCTGCAGGAAGAAATCAACACTTCAGCGAACTCTGGAAGAATAGATGTTTTCCAGAGAGAAAAAGAATTAAAGCATTAGACTGGAGTTTCTCAAAACTCTACATTCAGCTGCCGGTGATTTTTAGATGAGGTTTATTTCTATCTGACGTCTCCATTACATATTTATGTGAATTCAGAGCCACAAATGTGAGAACCTCAAGAAGCACGTGGCAACTGGAAGAAGTCTTTCATGAATAAATACAATTTAGGACTCGGCAAAAAAAAAAAAAGAAAAGGTTATCTCGGGGCTCTTTATCCTAGAGATGAGAAGATGAAAAGGGAACATCATAACTTCAAAGTACATGAAAGACTGCTGCAAGAGAAGTAGCTTCTTTTCTTTATTTACTTGTCAGATGGGACAAGAAACAATGTGTTTAAACTGAAGGAAAAATCAGGCCAGGCACTAATAAAATAAACTTCCTAGCAGCAACACAGTGAAGCACCAGAGCAGCTTCCCTTGGAAGCTCTTGGGATCTTCTTTGCTGGAGGTATTGAAATCCTAGACCAATCTAGTGACCTAAATATATCTAAATATAGCTGACATTATCATGTGAGGAGGCTAGACCAACCTTTTTCTTGAAGTCCCTTCAACACTGCTTCTTTTGCTCACGATCAGGAAAACTCTACCATGGACCAGACCGGTTCCAAGACTTCAGAGACACTTCAGAGAAGATACAGAAGCGAAGATGTTTACCCTGGCAGAACAGTTTGCCCATTAGCAGGCTTTACTTGAACCACAGAGACAGCACTCAAAATCTTTCAGACCTCTTTTTCTCCTTATGCATGATTTCTGTGATGGTAAATAATATTAGAGGGGTTTTTACACAGTTTGTCGACTACTTTCTTAGCTGCAAAACATGACAGCATGAGTCACAACTTGTCTGAGGGTAGAAGTTATTTAAATTGAAAATAAATATCCAGGCTGAGGCTCAGAGAAGTAAAAGGGAAATTGCAGACCAAAGCAAACACTCAAAATTAATATTAATATCTCCCTTTATAAATTACTCTTCTAGAAAGAAACTTTTCTCATGCTACATAGTTCAGATGCTCATGTAAATCTTAAATATATGCCTCAGAACACTGTAAGTAATGCACATCATGTACAAAGTTGTGCGGTTTTCGCTGGCTTCAGCTTCATTTGAGATTTTGAGAACAGCTTGTATTACCTCATTCATCAATCTCTTGTCTTGTTTTATTCCCACACTATTCTACTTCAACTACAAAAAAATGTTCCTGTTTACTTAATCATTTATACATAATATATCAGACCCCAAGGAGAGCAAATGGAATGAAAGACCTAAAGCAGTACCTGTTAGGTATGTGGGATCTATAAAATAGCTCAGCTGTAGGTAGAACAAAATATTGGCTAAGGAAAGCTTTTCTCTTTGTAATTCTTAAAGAAATATTTAGATTTAAGAAACTAAATGTGCTAGACATTTCATAAAGAGCTCTCTCTGTGCTCAGACTACTGAACTGACAGGATAAGATGAAAAGGAGAATTAATTAGAATTAGTCTTAATAGGAAAATGGGAGCAGTTGGATCAAATTCTTGCAGGAGAAAGTAAGAGGCTGTTTCATTACCCTCTCCAAAAAGGAAGAGCAAATATTTTTTGATCTTGAAATCAACTGATCCAAAGCAATTTGCACTTGACCAACAAAGGAGTATTTATTCAACCACCTGCAACGTAATATAGAAACACCTAAGCTGACTTGAGTCAAGCTGGGTGAAAGGAAGCAATGTAAATTAGCTAAAATTCCCTTCCATTCTGATATGATTACACCTCTTTCAGTGCTTAATATATACCGCTTTAAGCTACCTTGAACCTTTTCACACAGCGCTGACACAGTCTTCTTGGTTCTGCTCTTTCACTACAGGAAGCTGTACTGTGGTTGAACAGGAAATGTCGAATAACTGAATTCTAAGTTTTTTCTTTTTCTATTCTTCAGAAATGTTTTGTATTTAAAGACCTTATATTTTACTTTTAATTTTCTATTTTCCATAGCTTTTTTCCTAGGTGTTTCTTTACTCAGCATTTTACATGTCTAGGTAAAACATTATTTTGAAACAAAAAAGCTGTCTTGAAAAATTTAATTTTAATGAGAGGAGGGGCTTGCTAACACAATTTGAGTTTGGTGGTAATGTGTGCATACAAATTAGATAGATCTACATTTTTGGTAGTTAGCATTTTAGTTAATATTTCTTTGCTCTGTGCCCATCAACATTTTCAGTGTATTTAACCAAGAAAGCCCCTTAGTTATCTATGTACATCTGCTTACCTGCATCATAGTACAGTCTTAATATTAAAATGGAAGTTGGCCATCATGTGGTTCTGCTAACAGACTTCTGATCAACAAACATGAGAAAATTACACATCCTTGCCTTGCTCTTTTCCCACTGCAGTGTGCTCAGCAAATGTCATGAGTGACTGCAGACTGTAAGACATGCATCCACTTAAAAGATTTCCATCCTAAGCAGACAAAATGTAATCTCCCTCTGCACTACCAAGGACTTCTTTCATGTCCTACACTATCTAAGAAACATCCAGTTCATCCACTGTCTCTCTGAGAGGAAATAAAAAATAAAGAATTCAAGACCTGGAAAGTCTTATGACAGCTATAGAGGAGCAAATTTGGATAATAAGGCTCACGTGATGCAAGCTGACACTACATGCTCTAAGTAAAGAAGAAGAAACAACTATGGGATTCAAGAAAGGTGAAGACTCTTGCCTTAGAGCAGCATCTTCAGAGCAGCAACCACTGAAAAGGCTGTAACCAAACACCTGAACTATCCTTTCTGGGGTAAAATTATTTATATACTAACTACTGAAACCTATTTCAAATAGTGTTTTCTAATGTGAAGATTTAGAAGGCAGAATAATTATTTTGATTAATTAAAAAATAAGTATTATCCCTAGGAGTCACTGTATTTTCACCACCTTTCTTAAAATCATTTTGCCTTCCCCATTCTTAAATGACAATTTAATTTAATCAAAATAGCTTCTTTGTCTCTCAAAATACGTATTTAGACTGAGTACCATTTGATGTGCTCCAAAGAGGCAAGATACCCTCTGAATCTGTCTATTGGGTAAAAATGTATGTTGCTGCATGTGTATAGAGGAAAACAATTTCATAATGTAGGCAGGGATTTTCAGAGGTAATTAAAGGGAAAGAACTCAATATCAAGCAGCTCTGGTCATATCACAATTACCCTGAGGACATTTACAGTACCTTGAAAAACATTTGCAGGGAATGTAAGAAAAATCAACACAGCTCAAGGACAATAAAGTAATTGGTCTTTTAAAAACAACTCAAACTGCTTTAGGAACTGTGTAAGGATAAAAGGAGCGCACAAAGTTTGGTTAACAGGATACCCAGGTATACTTGCAGGTAGTTCACGCTTATTATAATAAAATGCCCCTTCATTATCATGTTAGCTGGGTTTCAAATAACTGCAAGAAATGAGCCAAGGGAAAACGGCTGAAACAAATCAACGAGCAATACTTGTCACTGAGTGAGGCAGACAGTGCCATGTGAGGGCACAGGCTGCATTAAAATATTTGCCAGGTTTTTAGACAGGCAATTATCGCCTCAGTCTTTTGTAGGCCTCTGATGTATAATGTCATATTCACACACAAACACGTTCTCTCTCACTTCTGCATTTGCCATTTTAACCACATTTCTTTAATTGAGATCTTTTCGTGAAGATTAGCAAGCTGCTTTCACGTGGCAGCTGTGGCAGTTCACCTGGAAGAGATGAGGGTCAGTGGGGTCAGAAAAGCAGCCAGACAAGTTAATCATCCTCTGAATATGAAAATGACAGAGAAGGGAAGCAGTCTATTCTGTGCAAATTAAGACCTTTTGTGAAAGTAACTGATTGAGCTCCATACAGCTTGTCCACCATAGAAAGGGAATAGTAAAGGGGGGAGGGTTTGTGCGCAAAGGTACGTGCTGTACTGCTGGCAGCAGTTGGAACTGGATAATTATGTCTCACCAGAAATAAGTACCCCAAAGAGAGAGACATTTGTTACATATTGTTACCCCTTGAGGTGAACACTCAGCGTCTTTTTTCACTTAACACCCTTAGCAGGGTCTGGAGGAAGCTTTCGGGACTCTGTTTTTAGCCAGTGAGAAACCCCTTTTTTCCATTCCCTAGCATCAATTAATCACACCACAACTTCAATGGCAAAAGATTAGCTCAGCAACAGCATCACTGAAGGTGTATTTTACAAGTACGGCTTGAAGGTTCCCCTGCCCATGGCAACAGGGTTGGAACTAGATGGTCTTTAAAGTCCCTTCCACTCCAAACCATTCTATAATTCTATGGCTTAAACAGAGAGGGAAGAGACAGAACTCCCAAGTCTGAGCTCAGACTTCACTGTCTGTTGGCCGAGGTGTAATAGGGTGCAGTTTAACATAGACCCAAGTGGATTTTTTCTTAATAATATAATGTTATCTTAGCTATTGCAATGCAGGCTGAACAGCTTTAACCAGATAATGAGAGAAGGAAACACAGAGTTATGCTCTTGTAAACACAGCTGATTCCATCTCTGGTATGTCATTTGATCTCCAAAGAGTCTTCCAAAGGAAGGCAGAACCGCTCTAAAAAAAGTGCATTTTCTGTGGAAGACTGAAAGGCTTCTCATGGAAGATAAAATTGTATGTGTTTGATCCTAGCATTCATGTTATCATTCTGAAAAGCACAAAAGACAGAAGTGTTTAGACATTAGATTGTCAGTCTCTGGGGTAAGGCTGTATTTTCCATGTATGTCTATAGTGTCTAGTCTAATGAATACCTTTGCAAGCTAAATAATTAGTAACTACTGAGATACTTCTCATATCTACTGAGATGACTCACAATATGTGAACTAACACCAAATAAAGCATTTTTTAATTGTATAAACCATTACTATTAGGAAGAATTATTTGATTCTCCACCAAGTGGATACAAAAATAGAAAAAAATAGATAAATAGAAAATCTAGTCACATGTAACCACTATCTGATGTTCCAAGATTAAAAATCAGGTCAAATCTCATGCAGCTTTCCATTGCTGTAGTCTGCATATACCCAGTATATTTGTAAGCACAGGAAATCAAAACTGCTCTCCTTAAATAGAGCAATTTCCTACCTGAACAATATTCATCTGTCTGTGTTCATGTTGAAAAAAATCCCTGAAAAACTCTCTGACACTTATTTTCCCACAGGCACTGAAATATCCAAAGTGAATGTTAGGAACCTAAAGGACTTTGGACATAAGAATCTTAATGTCAGGTGATTCTTTCTACCTTCTTTAACACCAAGATCCTTTATGCAGAAGGCTGAACGCTGGTTGCAAATGCTCTGTGGCCACTGCTGAGGATACAGGACCTTTGAAAGTCGCCCTAAAATGAAGCTATGCTGGACAATACTAATATGCCAAACACATTACTCATCATTGCTTCCGGGCTGTTCAAATACGTGGCTGAAGGAGGCTATTGCGTGAGTCCTTCATACAGATCTGCCAGTATCCTTTAAGGATGAAGCTTAACTGTACATGATGGAGTGGATAATACATCTTTTGTTGCTATGTGGGTAAGAACAATAATTGAAACTATTTAGAGGATAATTGGTGTGCTCTATTTTAAAAGGAAATAATCTGGTTTCCAAGGGGACTAACTATGAGACTTAAAGCCTGTAGTTTATCTCAGTGTAGGAATGGGATCATTATGGAGGAAAACAGAGCACCCATCCAGTTCAATTACCCCAATTGTATTATGAATGTAAAAGAGGAAATTGTATGTATCCCAAAAAGGAAAGTTTCCCACTCTTTCCCTTCCACCCCACTTGGAACCTACCCTGGAAGCATTTGGTCTCCTGCAGAATACAACAGGGCTTTTGTGCTCAGAAAACTTGCAAGGTTTGTTCCTTGCTGATTACTCAGCTTCCTCTTAAACCCTTCTTCATCCTATATGACCAACCAGCTGGAGTTTGTCAGGCTGTATTCATCCGTCCAGTAAACTGCCATATCTACAACTCCTTGCTGGCACTCTTGCAATCAACTAAAGAGTAATTGTAAAAAACACTGCTTGGAAGGGACAAAACATTTGCCAGTTATAAGTCAATTATAATAAGTTTGGTCTATCTGGGGGAAAAAAAATATTGCTTGGAACTTCCAACCAAAAAATGTAAGGGGTGGATAGAGGGGAGGAACCATGTTACCCACTCCAGGAACTTTTTTTTGATAGTTGGATACCACTGTGTTGTTCTCTTCTGACTTGGCCAACATCCCCAGATAACTAGGAGGTTATGCTATATGAACAGCTGGTCAGCATAAAGACATTGAAAATACTTCAGTGGAAAATTAACTGATGAAAGTGGTGGTGCCAGGCTGAAATATTCTGCCTGACCAACAGAGCTACCTGCCCTGTTGTTGGGCTGGTGTTCAATTAACCACTGCAACCATCAGCTCTCTCATATGAGTATCCTGCATTTTATGAGCCAGGTCATCTGCTTGTAGAGTTCATTGAAAAGCTCTGTCTTTCTCCTTAGCAATACTTTTACCTTATCCCTCCTTGTTAAGAGGTTTTCTTTCCTCTTCTTCAGTAATCTGGAGTATTCAGTAACTTGGATCCTGTTTTGTTTATGTGTGCTGACTGCATATGCCTGTGCTGAGATCAAATTAAACACTATTAAAAAGTAATGTATCTGCACTCATTTTGTTATTCTCTTTAAAACACAGTCACATATCCAGGCCCACTATGCTGGATTGTTGAACTTGGATCAGTGTGCTCTGAAAATACTTTGGCAGTCCTGTTGTGAAACCAGAAAACCTTCTCAGAGTGCAGCACCAATGCATTTTAGGATTATTTATTGCATTTGAGAATAGCATGAAGTGTCAGACATGTGTCATATTTATACTGACCTAAGAGAGTAAACCAACTTTTTACAGAGATTTGTGAAAGTATTACTGTAAGAAGAGAAAAAACATATTCCAAACTGTTTGGGACATTCTTCAATTTAAACTACTCAGAGCTTCTAAGTAGTGGCCCAGTAGTACAAGTCTGACAGTTGCCTCTTGTTCTTCTTCAAACTTCGAGTTTGGTGCAGTCCTAATAGTCTGTATCTGCTCTCTATAAAGGAACAGATGTACCAATTCATCAGTCTAAGTCCGTAAGTCAGTATGGTAGCTGGAAAAAGCTCTCTGCAAATCCTGTGCATCACTGCAGATGGGACTGATATCCTGATGATCTACTGCCAGTGGTTCTGGTAGGTATTGAAAACAAGCATTCATCAAGAGGGACATATCTAATTATGTATACACTTCCACTGCAGCCATGGTGGCATACCAGTGAGGCTGGACAGCTGTTGCTCTCTGGCATAGCCAAGGGAACTCTACTTTGCACTACAGTCACAACAGTGACTTCAGTATTCAGTCTAAAATAAGCTGGAAAAAAATAAGAATCCCCTGACCCTCTTATCTCACAATCTTTTGAAGGTGCAGAATATGGTTAAATAGATACTATAAAGATTTTTTTCATTTTTCTTTTTTTGTGGCTTGCAGTCTGAAAGACATGAATTGGGAGCTGATGAACAAGCAAGGATAAAGCAACTCCCCCACCACCTGCATGTTTCCTCTTCTATTCAACAGGTAAAAAAACTGGCTGGATGGCTGGGCCCAGAGAGGTGTGGTGAATGGAGCTAAATCCACAGAATCACAGAATATGTTGAGTTGGAAGGGACCCACAAGGATCATCAAGGGACCCACAAGGATCATCAAGTTCAACCCTTAGCCCTGCACGGGGCCATCCCCAGACCATGTACCTGAAAGTATCATCCAAACGTTTCTTGAACTCTATCAGGCTTGGTGCTGGGACCACTTTGCTGTTCCAGCACTCAACACCCCTCTGGGTGAAGAATCTTTTTCTACTATACAGCATAAACATCCCCTGACACAACTTCAGGCCATTCCCTCAGGTCCTGTCACTGGTCACCACAGAGAAGAGATCAGTGCCTGCCCCTCCTCTTCCCTTCCCAAGGGAAGTGTCGACTGCAATGAGGTCTCCCCTCAGTCTCCTCCAGGCTGAACAGACCAAGTGACCTCAGCCACTTCTCATATGGCTTCCCCTCACTTTAAAGAGGACACTGAGGTGATGGAGCATGTCCAGCGAAGGGCAACAAGGCTTGTGAAAGCACTAGAGAACATGTCTTATGAGGAACAGCTGAGGGAGATGGATTTGTTTAGCCTTGAGAACAGAGGCTCAGGGAGGACTTGATTGCTCTCTATAACTACCTGAAAGGAGGTTGTAGTGAGGTGGGGACCTGTCCCTTCTACTATGCCTGCAGTAAGAGGACCAGAGGAAACGGCCTTAAGATGAGACAGAGGCGATTCAGACCCGATGCTAGGGTGGTTATGCATCGGAATATCTTTCTCAGGGAGGTGATGGAGTCACTATCCCTGGAGCTGTTTAAGAGGCATCTGGATCTGGCGCTGGGTGATGTGGTTTAGTGGCTTAGGGTTTACAGTGGTAGTGCTGAGTGGACAGTTAGACTGCATGATTTTAAAGATCTCTTCTGATCTTGATGATTCTATAATTCTATGATTCATGCTCTGCCATTTTGGCCCAGCCCTGCAGGAACATTTAGATTCTCATCCATTATAGATTTCAGCAGGAATTAAACATTGTGCATCTGGGCCTCACTATACATTTGTCTGCTATAAAGTTCTTTCATAACTCTGAGTTTGCTTTAGGAGCATGGGGTTCCAGGAAATTCTGTAAGCCACCAGAACCAGTTCTTCAAAATGCAGGTCACAACCATTCAACAAACCACCATGCAGCATTAGGTGAAAACCTCCTCCATGTCTCTATGCCTTCCATAGAGACACATGATGTGCGACTGAAAGAGAGCAAGCCCACCACAACACCTGACTGATACAATGCTTGGTTTTAGTGAGTGCTGTCAGGGTCACACTTTCAGGGGAAATAAATTCAAATATGAATGAGATTCTCTGGAGAAGACTTGCCTATTAGAAAGCTTTCTAATGCCATTGTAACAGACCTCAATGGATAACACAATTGTTTTATTGCAGGTGAAGCATCATTTAGGAGAAAACAAGAGTTCTTAAACCATACAGTTCTTGACAGCACCACTTAGAATAGGAAATATCACAATTCAACCCAACAGCAGCTCAGTAACAGTTACTTTTTAAAATGGCAACTAGTAGATGCCAGGGGCAGCAGTTTGTTAGCAGCTCAAGTGTACTCTAGCCACTTCTTTCTGTCTTTCTCACAACAGGAGGCAATTTTAGACTGCAGAGCACAGATGTGTCTGGCAGACACATCCTTCTTCCTGCATCTTAAGTAAGTGTCTCAGAGACTGTCAGCCATTAATCTCATAAAAACAGGTACTCAAATAGGATTAGAAAAAAATATAACAACAAAAATCACCTAAGAATTGTCACTAGCTGTAAGAACCAAACCCCCTGCTGTGAGAAAAACCACTGTCTTCTATTGCTATTATTACCCTGACTCCAAGAACAACGGCTGGAGGAATCCATTTATCTAAGCATTTCTAACTCACCTGTCCTTTCAGGACCAAGTGCCACTGCCAGGTGCATTCCCTTAAATATTTTATTTAACTTCCTCACAATGCGTGTTCGTTACGCTGTCATGGTGGTGACTAATTTTGAACTTCTGTGATTATTCTTGATTAGTGAGTGAAGTGAACACAATTTTATTCCCTCAGCTCCTCATGCTCCCAGGCTGGTATTCCACAGTCAGGTTCTTCCCATCTGCCAAGGCAAAAGCAGGGAAATATTTCACCCAGGAGTGAGTGAACTGAACCTCACTGCTTCACAAGCAGGGATTTTCTGCCCATCTCTCCAGGTCACTTAAAATGAAGTACAAAAGAAACAATATGAAAATGTTACACACTACAGAATATATAAATGCCTAAATATTCCAATAAGAATTTGGTTCAAATTACGTGCAACCCCTGAGACCGAGAAAAATTATTAGCTCAATCTGACATTTTCATAGACTGGAGCATGGGCTGGCTTTAGTGAGTCAGTTACACAAGTCTACACACGAAGGTTCTGCCACGGTGGGAACTTTCAAGTCCTGTGTCTAGGCCTTGGAGTTCTTTATAAATTACCCTCTGACTACACTTTTTGTGCGTGATACATAGTAGGTAGGTATCAGCCTTTGGCTGAATCGCTACACAACAGTTAAAATAAGGGCTTGAAAATTCTGAAACCCAGCCCTCATTGCTGACACGCTGACTGACTGCACGATTCTGAGAAAGTTGTTCATTTGCTCTATGCCTTTCATTTCTCCATCTGGGAAAGCTGATACTTCATTCAAGGTACATATATGGAGCTCAGTTACTTGCTGTTTATAGTGCACTTTGACACATGCATACAAAAAGCATTTTGAAAGTGGAAGTTTTAAGTGTTGATTGTAACACTTTCAATATTTTAAATTTCAGGTGAGTTTCCTCTAAAGACTTATATAAAATAAGACTTTTAAGGGATATTTTCCTTGCCTAGCTAGAAACGCTCTGTGTAAAGTAATAAAAATGTTGCAGAAATGCTTTGGGTTTATTGTTTGGCAAAATGAAAAAAAGCTGCACTTGTCAACTACCCTACAATTTATCACTGTTATCAGAGCTGAGGAAAAGGTTTTCTCTGCACTCTATTTCTGAGAACACACTGAGTCTTTGCCAATCAGGACTAGCCATATTTTCTTGAGCACTAATTTATTCTTCCTGCCAAAATAACTTGTGTCCTCAAATCACATTCTAGACACAGACATGAATACATCCACAAGGTGGAATGTAGCACTCATATAAACAAAACCAAATTAACTTGTGCAAAACCAAGTGCACACTTCCTCAACACAATTCTGAATCCTTTGCCTTCTGAAAACCACCTCTTTGGGGGGAAAAAAAAAAAAAGCTAAACAATTTTGCTACCAAAATCTATGTTAATTCACTAACTTCTGTACAGAGCTTCTCAGACAGATCTTTTATCAAAACAGCTCTAGCTGGCTTTAATGCTTTACTTATGCTGCATCAAAGCTCATATGGTATTTGATACAATTTACTTACTGCTTTCTATGTAAGCTTCTTTCCAACTTGTTTCTTTTATATGAACGGTTGCTTTAATGCTGTAAATATTCAGCAAACATCAATATTATGGCCAGCACAATGTGGTTCAGTGTACCAGTGCCAGATTTTCATTGATTGCTGCTTTTATGCGCCAGTTTTAAGACAGGCTTTTAATAAGCTCAAAATATGTTCATGGGATTGGTCTCAAAATGTCTCTAGTGGAATAATCAAGCTTCTAAGAGGCTGCAAAGAAAAACAACAATTTTATTCAAAGAATTCCAGCTCAGACACTCCGTCAAAACAATTCCTGGCTTAGCCTCATTAGGCAGGTCTCAAGATGAACATCCAGATGACAAAGGCAGCTCTGAAGGACTGCTTAGGGCTTCCCCCAGCCCTGGCACCAGGGCCTTTGCAGATATTGCAATGCCACCCTGTGGCTGCTCCCAGGTCCCAGTCCCCAAGGCCATCAGAGCGTTTGCTCCTCCCTAGGACTCCACTGGAACCCGGGATCCCAGTCTACCTCCATGAACTCTCATCAGCCGCATCTAAAAGGCTGAATGCAGTCCAGCCTGTTCACCATCTCCTGCTACCATCCAACATTTTAACTATAGATGGTATCTTCCTCAAAAGTTTTGTGTCTCCAAAAACCTGAGCTGCTGCCAAAACTCTGGGCAATTACCACCCACTGATGTGCAGCTGAAGAGCGCAGGGGAAGGGGAAGGTCACCAGGCCCCGGAATCTGTGGGACAGCAGCCTGCAACCTGAAGGACACGGGAAGCAGCAGAAGGCCATTAGCCCTAGGAAATAATGAAAAGAGAGAGAAGGGGACACAGATAAAGGCAGTATGAGTAAGGATTAGATACCCAATTTCATTGGAAAGTATTAGAGCAGAATAATGTAGTACTTCATAGGAGAAACAGTTTGGGAGGTGGGATGCAAAGGTGGACATGGGTGAGGACCTTCCCTTTTCTCTTCATGTCAAATATAAAGAGCTCCTCTGCACTAGCAACCCATTATTTTTATTATCATATTTCAGCAATTCTAGCAGTTCTGCAAATGAGAATTGAATCAAGCCTGGAACTTGATGGGAAGAAAAAAAGGACAGACACAGAACAAAGAAAGGCACAAGAATAATTGGAGGATACTCTTTTAAACAGAGAGTTGTGATTGTGACAGTTTACTAGAACATTGGAGATAGTGAGGGAATCTTTAGAACCAGTGTGGTTATTTGACCACATTAATGGTATATCTACTAGAGAGAAGAATATGAGAAAAACATACTTTTAAAATGGGAAGAAAATAAATTTAAAAAAAATAAAGTGATCATCATTTCACAGACTTACAAGTTGATTTTGAAGACTTTAGACTAAAATAATCTTTTCAGACTTTAGTCAAGAAAACAGATCAGAATGAAGACCTGAACTCACATAGGGAGATAAGCTACATTTTTCCTTACAGCATTTTCCACACAGAACAGAAAAAATGCAACAACATGTTCTGGAAACTTCTTTTACAAAATATGAGCCCTTGTCAGAAGTTCGAATTCAAGTGCCTTTTCATGCCTCATCTTCACCACCCAGCACATTTCAGAAACAATGATTCTCACTCTAGAATCAGCACTCTGCCTTCTGTTAGGGACTTAGGCATGTTCCCAGGGGAACATTAATTTCACCTGTGGCAAAGAGACACTTCTCAGTGCAGTTCAAGTTGGGATATCTCAAACGTAAATGAATAGGGAAAAAAAGCAGTCTTTATTAAATAGAAAGGATGGAAACCTAGAAAAAAAAGCCTGCTATTTATGCAGCCTTTTTTATGACGTGCTTAGGTTAATTTTAGATTCTGGAGGTGGTGCTGTTTTTCTGTTCTGTATTTTTGAAGCCCTGTCACCACACAGACATTACTCTATCACATATCATGCCCTTGTGTTATTTCCAGATTCCAAAGTTAAGAATGTGAGTTTGGGAGTGATGTGTACAAGTCCACATGGGTTACAGCAGGCCCTGGAAATGAATCCAGGTCTCCTGAGTTTCAATCAAATACTTTTTCATAAGGTTGCCTTTCATCTAGGTTAGATTTCTTGCTTTACTTGTATAGACATACCAGCACCAGAGTTGCACAGAAATCAGACAGAGTTAGAGGGACTGAAGCAAATTTTCAGACCATTTTCCATGGTAGTTATCATCCCTTTTGTCATAGGACAATTAATGTGTAAGCTCAAAGTTCTGGAACAAGATCTAATCTGTTCCATTTTCTTCCTCTCCCACCCTTTAAACAACAAACCATGTCCTTCAGCCTTGAATGCTCCAGGCTAAACTCTCACTTGAAGTGCGTACACAGCAACAAGCTCTTGCTCCTGCTCACGTCAAAATCCTGAAGCTCCTGCTAAAAAAGAGATAAGCACTTCTGAGAATGAATCAATGAACTGAATTTCCTTCTTTGGGGTTCAAAACACATAGTTAAAAATTGTTCAGGTGTTTATTTTTCTCATGTATTTCTGGCTTAGCCCAAGACTAAAACTAACAATGTCTAAAATAATTCAGAGACAGTCTTTTTCTGTTTAAAGAGAACTTGAGTTTTTTGAGTGATTGACAGGCTTTACAATACTTATCATGATTTCTCCACAACAGTGACTGCTCAGTGAACTGTCAGACATTGTGCAGTTGTAGAACAAAAAACCTATGTGTGTTATTTGCTGGAATTGAAATCTCAATTAGATCCTGTGATAAGTTAATTAATATACTTAATGAAGAGTGATATTTTTCTTTGATATGCAGGAAAAATAGTGCCTTGAGTGTCAAAAATGTTTGCTAAGTTTGCTGCAGAAGGCAGTTGCTCTCTCTCTCCTCTTTTTGAAGTATTTTGCTTAAAGGGGGGTGAAGCTTTTGAAATGAAAACTGTTCACTGAGCTTAATGCCTTCTGTCAGAGTACATGCATCTGCCTCCCTTAATAACATAAAATAGAAGTCAAACTGGAAAATACAAAAGTTCTTGCATGGTCTTTGTTTTATTTATTAATCTCAGAGGAAAAGAATGGGCCAAGAAAAAATATGTGAGGTCATTTTTCACTCTTAAATGGATTTCATTTTAAAAACAAGTCTGCATTGATGCTTAATACCTTCTCCCGCTTTGCCCGGCAACTTTCAGCGCATCTGTTGTCACTGCAACTGCTTGTATCTCAGAGCCCAGGAATGGCAGCCTGTGATTGAAACACAGAAGTGGTAAGTCGAAATACTTCATGATCGTAAAGAACATTGCTTGGCTTAAAGGGTGGTCATGCCGAACAAATAATTATGAACAAACTGATATAAAAAATAACTATGAAGTACTTGGAGTAAATGTTTTAGAAAGTGACCTGGTCTTGTGCTGGTAGGTGTCAAAGGAACTTGATTTAACATCAGATGTACTAGATTACATAGGATTTTGATTGATGTATTTTCCTCATATCAACTCAGGATATTTAATTGGGGGTAAAAACCAAAGCCTAGAGTTTAGTTTAACTGGACTGATGAAGACAAATTCCTAACTCTCTATTCTGAAGATCCTCAAGTTCCGATTTAAATTCACATATCTTGGTTTAGATGCATCTCAAGAACAGAGCAGGCTCAGTTCACAGGGACTGTGGAGTAGGTCTGCAGCAAGACAAATCAATGCCTGTCCCAGCAGAGAGCTTAACAAATGACCATCCCCACAACAAGAAGCCATTTGTAGTTCTTTCCAGTTGCCCTTCCAGCTTTTCTCTATTGTTTACTTCTCCAAGTCTGATTAGACAGGAGAAAAGGAGGCAGCAGCTGTCAGGAGAATAACCTAGAACTCTTCAGACCTGTGTTCAGTTTGTTATTTTACTGCTTCATGCTTTTATGTAAAAGAAATAAAACAAGAAATCTAGTAGGATTATTCAATTTAGTCCCAAGCAATCGCATGTGCAAGCAATCACATGTTAAGGCCAGATACCATCTCCTTCAACACATAACAGAAAACACCTTGTAGCAAATGTAAGATTAGTCATAGAAAAAAATGACCCAAAATAAGGTGTGCTTCAGTAGTAAGGATTAGATCTACCTTAGTATGGAACATAGATATTAAAATTTACTTATTTCTCAGAGGTTCATCCAGAAGTAGTGGCAAGACATGCCAGTGAAGTCCTGGCAAAAAGAAGTAGCTGAATTGGAGAGCAATGTTTACTCACAAAAAAAATTCTAGCTAAATTACTCCAGCTCTGTACTTAATGCAATTGGCATGCCACTGAGTAATGAAACCATCCTAAGGATAATTTTGCTTTTAAAATTTAGCTTAATTACTTTTAACTTACAAACTTAACTTTTAAACTTAGCTAAAGTTAACTTTAACTTAAACAAAGCTTAAGCTTGGCTAAAAGAATCGAGGCACAAAACTGTTTTGTTTCTCAGTGTTATTTAATACAATGAAGAATTCTTAGATTTACAGCTTTGGCTTACAACTGTAAAGGTCAAACCAAGAGGCTTTTTCTGGGGTTCTAAAAGTCCCTACTCATTTTTTTGGAAGGGTAATCCATTAACACAGGGCTACTAGCAGTGATTAGTAAATCATCCTTGTACAGAAATAAAAGCATCAAATTATATCAGCTGTTTTCCAGTTATATTGTAGCCCATTAAAAAAAAGTAATCTTGAAAAAATTGAAAAATACAGCTAATGCCTAGAGCTGTTTAAATGATTCAAACCAAATGTGTCATAATTTGGCTTCCATAATCTTTTTCTTTGCCTTCTTCTCTCACACAAAAGGCTAAAGCCATTTTCTTCTGTTTGAAGAATTTTTGCCCTGAAATGCGGTTCCCTGCAATGCAGTAGGCCTTTTATGAAGCAAATAGGATTAGGCCACTGGAGGAGTATTTATCCTGATTTTTGAAAATCTAAATCCAATATTGTTTGAATGATGTTGACCCTCCTTTCATCAGTCCTAGTCCAAAACACATTTTGAACTTTCTGTCAAAGTGCCTTGTACAACAACAGGACAGTGACACAGGTTACTAGAATATCTCTACTCCTCATGACAGAAAAATTGTATAGACCAATCTGTGCCATCATATATTAAAGAACCAATATTTTGGGCTGTCCCCCTCCAGGAAACTCCAGTCAGGATAAAGTGGCCGCTGTATCCAGACTTGAGATCCATGGGCAAGTCTGTGTAGACAGCCCACAGCACAGACACAGTGTAAAACTGGGGCATTAGAAGCCTCACAAAACAAATCAGGTCATCCAGGTAACTGCACATTTCTGCCAAGAAAACTGTTTCTGAACTGCAGGCTGTTCCCAACTCGGTTATGCCAGTCAAGGTCACATCTCATCTTTTCCCTACTTATGTAAGCGGATAAAACCTGCCAGAATAGCTCTACTGGCCTGAGCTGGAGTGATTTTATGTGGGAGCCTGTCAGAACTGCCACTGAAAGGATGAACAAAGACGTAATCTCTGGCAGTCAGCACTGAAATCTGCCTTTGCTATGGCCAAATTCAGTACTGCCAATTCTTCTCAACTATGCTGGCTCTGCCTTTTGAACTACCCAAATATGAAGCCAAAAATTTCCCTGTGTATCCTGTAAACAATACAGTGAAGAAACATTCACGTAACCGTTTCCTTCCTGGTTTGTCCTGACCCCAGTAGTGCCGTAGATGAGGCTTTCAAACATGCTGTGCTCTTTGGCTGATGCCAGGTCTGTATAATCATCATTCCTGATCTTCACGAGGCAGATTCTGTGCGGCAGTTCTTATGAACATTTGTGCTGTTCCCCTAGATACTTCTAAGCTGCCACATGCAATCCTAGCTGTATTTCTCCCTTCTGCCTCCCAAAGGGGCAGCATTTGGAGAGCCAAAGGATCTGCTCTACCTTTGGCAAAGAAAACTTTGGTTGTTCTTCAACAATTTTTTAATGGTTTCTCTATGGAGAAAAAAATAATCACTGCAATACATCATGGAGAAGAGATAATGCAGGACTATAGCAATTGCCTCCAGCACAACACAATATCTAACCTCCCTGCTGTGCCCTATATATCGTATGGCATGCGATATATACACCTTTTAAGGGTGGGAAATTGCACAATTGTGACATTGTCCCATAGGGAATTCTTGGGTTTAGTGGGTTCAGTCCATCTCTATTACAGTTAAATTTAGATGTAGTTCTGAGTAGGTGTTGCTGCAGTCACTTTTGAGAGGTCTTTATAGCCTAGAGGACAAGAGGAACACTCTGTGGTCTTTTTGGAGACAGAGGGTGCAGGATGCAGCATGGGGGTGTGGATTTCTCTCTACCCCCACTAGCTATGGCCATGAGGGTGCTAGTACACTGCATTTCCTTCCTACCTCATGAACTCTACTCATCTAAAGACAACCCACCGAAAGCAGGTTAGCAGTGCCCTCCAGCTCGCACAGCTCCCGTCGTGTCAGGCATTTGCTGCACTGGTTGAATCTACTCCAAACGCTTCTGCCTTTATCCTGCCTATGTTTTTGCCTATGCCTTCTGAAAATATTATATATCAAGTCAAATTTTCTGCTTAACCAGCTGCATACTATACGTGTATATTGCAGTCCACCACCCCTACAACCCAGTTTCCTGTTTTCTTCCAAGTTCATAGCTTCACTTCCTAAAGACACATAGCTCCATCTAATCTCACTGTTCTTTTTTGTCCTACTCTCAGTCCTCACCCTTGGTTCCCTTACTTTGCAGCACTTTGTCTCCACCTAGCAATCCTGTATCTTTACCCATGCCATTTTTGTGGCCAAAATCAGCATTTGCTTCTTTACCTGAGCTTTGTTTCTCATCTGATTCAGTGCTACCCTTTCCTTAATCATTGTATCGTGTCTGTCTCATTCTCAGTGTGAGACCCTCCGGTCACACAGAGCATCTTCCTATATTACTTGCAGCACCTATGATGTTATATAAATAATCCAAGTGGGCACTGTGTCAGGTAAGCTATGTCATACAGCCTGGACCATGGCCAGAGCACAGACGGAGATTTCTATTCATGGCATCAATCCTCTGCTTGTTCCCTGTTCTTACCAAATTCTTTTTCTCTGGCTTCTGAGAGTCCAATTCCTACATATTTTCCACTGTGACTCAAAACACAGAGTCATTTTAATTTTCTTCTAATTTTCTCAATCTTTTGTGCATCAAAAAAATCCCATTAAGAAATACATTGCAATTAGCACTTTCTCATATGCACTTATCTGTTGAGAGCGCTCAGCACAGAGCACCTTTTGCAGGTGGGTAACTTAATGCCTCCTCTTACCACTTTTATTTATCTCAAGTTAGTTGCCAGAAGTGGCAAGCTCTCAGTGTTCTGCACTGAATTCATGCTCATACAAATACTTAAGATGATGGATTGCGTTGCTGTGACACTAACCAGTAAACTAGAGATGGAACAGGGATTCTCAGAGCAAACAAGAGCACCTGAAAAAGCTGGTGTAGGTAGGATGTAGAGAAAGGCCTGAACTTGATACACATTCAGCAGCAGTCTAGACTTCTTCGGTCCGCCTTGATGCAATATGGTCCTTGTTTGTAGATCCAGAGATTTCTCTCTCCTCTAATTTTTACACTTAGTGGGAACAATGGCTTACACGTAAAGTGAAGTACATACCACCATTGCTAGAACATTTTCAGCACTGTCATCAGAGAGATGTGACAATAGGACTGAGAGGTGGTTCCCATGACAGAGCAGAGTATGACAGCTTTGTAGGCCAATTGTTTTTCAGCCTGTCTGTACAGCAGAACAAGGATGGAAAATTTTGCCTTCTCCCAACAGAAGGTCTAATCATAACCGTACCACCACTACCAATGATAGGTGAATTCATCTTCTGCAAGGCACTGTGCAGCAAGAGCAGTGCCAAGTCCACAGGGCCAACATTCATTGACCTTGAAATCAAACAGTTGGCCCTGCCTTGCATAAAGCTCTGTATTCTTGTCTATTAGCAGGATGGAGCCCAGAAAAACAGGTGGCTATTACTGACTAGTGCTCATCACTATCATTAATCAATAATTTATTAATTCCTTATAGATGCTGGGGGATGCATGTTTTGTGGGGAAATACACAAGTGCTAGAGCAGTGCTGCTGTGAAGCACTGATCCACTGGGCTTTGCGCAAGAGGAGCTTTACAGGAGGTGTCGCATCAAAGCATGGACTGCGTTGACTTTCTCAGCAAGCTCTTCCTAACAATGTTTCTGGTGCATATACTGTTGTGAGAAGCCAGCTGGCTGCCATCTGAGAGCAGATGCCAAGTGGCTGTCAGATTGTCATCTTGAGTTTTAGTATTCAAGCCGTTTCTCTGTGAATTGGCTTTTGGCCTTTTTTCCCCCAGGGAAGAGTTGTTCCTCAGCCAAACCTCAGATTTATCTCCTGTAAAATGAATGAAAGTACCAGTCTCTATTACTTCTTGTGAAAAAATTTATAATCACAATTTCAATGCTTTAAGTGTTTTTTCCTTTTTTTTTCGTAATTACGTAACTTTTCCTTCTTTAGTTCCTAAAAGAAACCTCAGAAAAACATGTAACAGCCACTTCAGACAGTTTACTCATTCAATCTGTCCATTATGTAATTAACTAGAAAAGCTGAAAGAAATATAGTGTTTCAGTTTCTGAGCTCCTGACGCTCACATTTCAAGTTGTAATAAAAAGGCTGGTTGCATATGGTCTTCAGTACTGTACTGGTCAGCGCTGGAGAAATGTCAGCAGTTTATTCAAAGATGCAAGACTGAAAAAAATAAAAAACTAACTAAAAATTTCTCAAAAATATACTGCAAAAATCCCTGGAACAATTTTTCCAGAAGTAGTGCTTCAAAAGATGCAACTTCAAGTACCCTTAAAGGATTGTTACTTTTATGAAAAGTGCTTCACACGCACTCTTTGGGAATGGAATAATTTTCACGTATGTCATGGTAGGCCATTTAACTCACTGATCTTGTGGAAAAATAATACCCTTAAGAATTCTGGAGACCAGAATAGAAAGAAGTCGTTATTGCCACTGAAGCAAGAAGGTATCGGCTAGAAAGATACTTACCTAAGTAGAAAAGACATGTTTTCCATCAAAACAACTTGCTAAAAAATGTGCAAGGGCTCAGAAAAGAGATAGTTTCAAGTAACTTTTCTCATTATGTAGGATTTACATTCTGCATTATTATTTGACCACCTGAAACCAATCATATTTGTGTTAAATCCCATTAATGCAGAAGCATTATGCAGGATGCATATTTGTTAAAGTATTTCTGGTTCTGCCTTAAAAAAATAAAATACTTGTTCCTTTTTACATTTTGGGCGTTCACGTTTAGCTTCTGACAATAGACTGTTATTTAAGTTTATCCAAGGACACAAAGCACCTCCTTGTTCACTGCCAGACCAAGGAAACTGAAAGAACGAAAGATGTTTCTCAGAGTTTACAGAAACAGGGTATAAGCACAAGAATCTGAGGAAAGTAAAATTCACCTTACAACACCCAAAGAAATGACCACAAAAATATTGAAAGGTCTAATACATAAAGATTACTCTGGTCTGTGTTGCCAGCTCCCATAGAACTAAGTTAATAATGAGGAAATGCATTTATTTTTAGGTCTTTTCAAGAAGGAGAGGGCTGGTGTCCTGACACAGCAGAAAACCTTGGGACTCTGCCAGCATTTGGCACAGTAATCCTTTCTGTATAGCTCACATAGCGAGAAATATTGGTTTGGGTGAAGAACTCTTGATTTTGTTTGGTAACAGCAGTAAGAAATTAAAATGTTAAAGTAGAGACGACAAAGAAGAGCAAACCACAACATCCAATGCAGCAGCATGCTACTTCTGGGTCTCAGTGCCTGGGCTGACAAGGTTTGGAGGGTCCTAAAATAGGCACTTGCATGTTCTGGCTTTGTTGCACGTCCTGAAGTGCCACATAATAATTTATTTGAGGTTTCTAAGAAAAAACATGCTCTCATTTGAAAGAGACAAATTGCAGGAAAATCAGGTACCTTTTCCTTTCCAGTGAGCTTCTACTCTCTGCATTTCCAGGAATTTGTAATAGAACCATGAAAGAAACCAAAGCATTTTAAACCATGGCTGGGATTTAGAGGCATTGCAGCAGTCACAATTGAAAGCAGCTGTCTCAATTCATGCTTGAGGGCATGAGAAGTAAGACAGAAGGAAGGCATACCCTTTCCAGTACTCTGCCAAACCAGGTTATCAGAAAAAGTACACAAGAAGAAAGAAGACACTAATCACTGCAACACAGATACACAGGAGAGGCAGGGCAGCTGCAAGCACACATCTCATTGACTATCAGCAACTCTTCATCTTATTTTGCCTCTTAATACATATCTTTGGCAGGTTAATAAATTAAAGCAAGATAATTGTCAGGGCACAGCAAGGTCCAGCAGCTCCGGAGGCAGTGGCAGCTCCCCGTGGGGTTTAGGAGGGTTCATCCCACTGTCCCAGTGAGGGAGCAGGGCAGACCAGAGGGCATCAGGGGCAGGGAACAGGGAAAGGCCAAGGCTAGGCTGGGATGTGGCCCATGGCCAGAAAGGGCAGGGCTAAGGGGAGCTCGAGACTGGAACCGCTGCAGCATCACTGGGGCAGGGACTGATGGTGCCAGGAAGCTGACATGGGTTCCTGCGCTGGGCAGGGATACTGGGGATGTTGGTGCCCTCGGGCCCCTCACCACTGAAGCTGTTCAAAGTTGGAGAGATCCAGAGATATCCAGGAAGTTCAAGGTCTTGTTCAGGAAAGCATAGATCAATTTCATAGTAAAATACAATTTCAGTCAGATATATCAGAAAACCTGAAAAGAAAATAAAGACATATTTGGCTCATGTTCAATAAAATAAAAGGAACAAACCAGGGACAGATTTCTTTAAAAATATTTGGCTGTTTTTAAGAACAAAAATGCAACAATTTTGTTTCCAATCCTTGTGTGTTGTTTTTCTCCAAGTTTCTCCAGATCATCATAAAATTAGTGCACTTGATGGAAAGATTGTTTTGTCTGACCAAGCTCATTGAAATGAACATTTCTCATGAAAATTTTATTTTTGTGAAAATGTCAAATGGAGAAGGGTTTTCAAAAGCAGGATTAAAAAAACAAAAAAAAAACAAAAAAAAAACCCAAAAAAACCCAAACAAACAAACAAAAAAAACCCACCAAAAACAAAAACAGGGAAAAAAGTCTATTTTAAATAGCAGTCTTTGAAATGTCATCAATTTTTTAAAATTCAGCTTGGCCTGCAAGGAACTACAGAAGACAGTCAAAGAGAAGAATGTGTCTATGGTTGGTCTCCAGGAATTAAAGTAATATTTCCATTAAACATTCACATAAAAGTGAAGTGGTACCCAAAAGACATGAAGAGCTCTGAGACTGTTTTAATCCTGGTCTGTTCAGATTTCTGAAGGTCTTGCAAAGAAGGAGAGAGAAAGGAGCAGCTCTTTTCCACCTGGATGCTGAACTGTGAGGGGAAGAAGGATGTTTCTGTCCTCACTGTTCATGTTGTCCTCCATGCAGTGGAGGACCCTCTGGACTCTACCCAGGCTATTCACCTCACCAATGGCTCCAGGAACAAGGTCTCTTGGCACACAGCTGGGGTCAGCTCAGGGACTTCTGGCAGGCAATCTGACCCCCTCTGCGCTCGGGTCACTTTGTCCTTGACAGCTTTCCTTACATCACTGCCTGCCCTGGCTGAGGTGACCACCAACCTGTTTGCTTTCCCAGGCCGTGACACTCAGTCCCCTGCTCCTCCTGTGCTGCCAAAGGCACGCAGTGACATTGCCTCACTTTGAGCAACACTGCAGCCACACATGAATGTGGTGACTGCTGGCCTGGGATTAGCTCAGTCAGTCAGAGCATAGTGCTAATGACACCAGGATTACGGGTTGGATCCGCATATGGGCCATTCACTTCAGAGTTGGACTTGATGGTCCTTGTTGGTCCCTTCCAACTCAGAATATTCTGTGATTCTGCAAAAACGGGTTCTCCCTGGATACTTCTGGCTAGAGCCTCTCTACTCCAGGAGGACTGGGGCACCACTCTGGCCTCTGTTGCCTCAGGGGTGTGTGGCCATGCTGCTGACTTTCCTGCCTGACATCTTCCAGTGCATGGTTGGAGCTGGTGAGTCCCAGAACCACCAGCAAGGCAGCATCATCCCACAGCTTCTTGGTTTCTGACAAGAGCAGCAGGTCAGGCCAGACAGGGACAAGACCCCACCAGTCTGTATATGCAATGGAGAGACAGCCAACTAACATCAGGTTGACTGAAGACCAGGGCACTGTCTGAACTTCTGGACAGTGGCACAACCAAGTATTTGACCACTTGACAAAAGCTCCACAGATGGGAATTTTAAACAGTCCTGAAGATCCCCCATGAGGTCTCCTGGTTTGAAGATCTATCCATAGGCAAAATCTGTATGTGTTGCTGTGTTGATTAGCATCACAGTGGAGGATCTGACCATTCAGACAATCCTTCACGTGGTTTCTGCTGCAAACCAGTCCAAACTGATAGATAATGGATCCGTTCCAAGTCAGCATACTCTATGATTCTATGATTAGGTGTCAGTATAAACTGTTCCTGCAGATGCCGAAGTGGTCACACAGAGGAGTGATCTCTACACTGTTCAGATAGTTAGATGTTTTGCACATAGTACCAGGGATGATGGATCTTGCCTGTGCAGGAGTGGTAATGTAGTAGCACTGGACAGTTGGATATGGGAATTAACATTGCAAGCAATACAATTGTGAACTCTATACTGCTTTTCCATTTTTATTGAAGTCTGGTTTAAAATGCTTCTCCCTGATCAGTCTGCAATTTTTGAGGCATGTCCCCTCTCCTAAAAACTACTTTGAAGGCTCTGGTTGTTTCAGAACCCCTTTTACCTTCTAGACCAATGTCTTAGTCTGGCTTCGATAACATTTCTTATGAGTGTTAAGATGTACTGTACACTATCATAGTGTTTGGAAAACTCTTGCACACCTACCAAACCTGCCTGCCATTGTGTGTCCACCTCTGCCACACCACCTTGTTCCTTTTGAAATACTTTCTTGGCACCTTGTGTAACCTGTAGGCTTCTTGGTTTGCAAGCCAGTTTGCCACTTTTTTTCTGTTCAAGCTGGCAACTTGCCTTTTAGCAGCTTCAAAAAGGAGATTTGTACCACTCAAGCCTCCTCAGTTTCCTAGGCATGTAATAAAATCTTTTAACAGAAGCAGAGGTGTAGACATGTGGACTGTCACGATGCTAGTTCACATATGTAAGAAGTTAAACACTGGGCTGATTAGTGTTACTTTTTGTTGAAAGCATCTTCTGTGCCAGTCTTCCTTCCCTGGGCTGCTGTGTGCCTGAGCAGATCAGAGCACCCTTTTGCCTCCTGTCTCCTCATTTAGTTATCAAAGCTTTTTGTATGGAAATACAAAGTCTTGTGTCCAACTGAGTGTTTGGGATCCAATCTCCTAATGCACGAGTTGAGATCTTTCACAGAGTCCCAGCATTATACCAATGCCAGCAGTACCTCATTGAAAACTTGAAAACTAAAGGCCTAAAAATTTCACCGGATTTGGCCTAGTGTTCCTGTTGGTTTCTTATCCCATAACTATAATTTCCAATCAGTTCTAATTTAAATGACTTTTTATTATCTTCATGGTAATTGCAAGCTAACGATTAAATGCAGCATGTAGTTTCCAAGAAGGAAGAACAAAATCTTTCACAATAATGGCTACTTTGGGACTATGAAAAAAATCTAAAAATATTCAGAGCATGTAAAAACACAATGCTGTAAAAAATTTCTGTTTTGGTAAGTAAAATTAATTGGGTGAAGCTGAGCAATGAAAATATGTAAGTCATACGGTGTCACAAGGGATGTCCTGGCACTCCATTAAACTGCAAAATAATCTCCTGATGGAAGCAGTTGGAAGCATCATTAGTTCCAGTCATTTAAAGCAAGTCAAGGCAAAGCAACGAATGGAGCAATGGCCTTTGAGGCCATAGAGCACCACACTAAGCACTTAATGAAAGACCCTTTTATTGGTATTTCAGTTGAACTTGTGGAACCAGTGTAGTGGTTCATACCATACCACATAGGTCCATTATATACCCATTTGAAAGGAGGAGGCTGGGTTACCTGGAGCAAGAGCAGGAGGACCCGGAAATGCAGGTCTTGCTTTATGCAGAACCACAGAGCAGCCATGAGGGGCACTTCTAAGACTTTTGGCAGACATGAAGTATTTCCTTGTCACTTAGCAGCTTCAAGGCCCAGGAGTCTCTGTCAGGTGTCACAAAGTCCACTTTCCTCAGAGGTGGCTGTCAAGCTTCCTGGAAAAAAACAGCTTCGGAGGATATCAAGCAGAGACACCAGTTGTTAGGTAAGATAATGCATCTGATGCTTCTGAATGGCCTATGGAAAATAATTTCCTACATTTTCTTGTGTAGTTGCTACAGGTAACTGAAGCAGTAAGGTTTCCACTGTTTCTCCAGTGAAACTTTTCCACTTGATACATTCCCTGTAAAGAACTGATACCACGTTCTCCTTTACTCAGATTTACTACTAACCCCCAATTAACATCCTTTATGTGACAGTTGTCTGATTAACATTGCTGTTATGTAATTGAAGTAACTGAAACAATTAATGCGAAGTGGATAAGGACATCACATTATCCCAATCCTGATTGTCATCTCCTGATGGGTTGCAGTGTTGTCAAGCCCCTCCCAGAATGACGACAGGCAAGAACTACCATGAGGCTTTTATGAGAACATCTCTCTGGCTACCACCTTAGCATCATCTAAGGTGCAGATGCATCTCAACATCTGCTCCATACTATCAGGTGGCAAAGACATATGAGACAGCAGGCAATTAAAATTAGAACAGTTTATGAGTGGGAATACTGGTTTGCCTAAATAGACCACTTCAGAAAGAAAGTTATTTTTCAAGGGAACAGCAGCACTGTATAGTTAAGCAAACCATAAACTCTAGGGTTACCTTGAGAAGATGGATTGTTGAAATCAGTGTTTTTCAACATTAACCTTTTCCTTCTGGAAAGGTCAGTTCACTGAACATGGGAGCTTAAGTGCTAGAATTAATGCATCTTAGGAGCAACCATCCCAAGAGGGGGGCCTGTCAGAGCTTTAACAGCATAAAACAAGGGGATTTGTGTAGTTTTTTCAGTCTGCCACATGCAGTTTTTACAGTCACTAGTATAATGCTCTTTTGGAAATCCCTTCAGTGATAGCACACTTCATTTGTTCTGCATTTAGGTTACCACTTCTGAACAACTAATAGAGGGGCAAAGGAGCTTTCTTTTTTTTAGCTACAGAAGTAAGCAGAGATATTATGGTACTGCAGAGCAGTTCACACAGCATCTCCCCATCTTAATCTTATAGCAACATCCTAGATTTGTGAAGATAAAGTGATGACAGATTGGAGGCTTTTATTCAAAGATTTTTGCTAAAGTTTTGAAACATTTTCAACCTTGAATAAACATTTCCTTACACAAATGGCCTACTAGGCAAATAATCACTTGTTTCCTCATCTAGCAATGTCCTTATTTAATGTCATTAGGTTATTGCTCCTATTAACAGCACCAAAAATTCATCAAACATCCCCCAGGTTTGCCAGCAATGATGTACTTGCAAACGGTGTTCTATGGCCATTATGTTTTTGCACACATTAAGAGGCAATTCTTGTAAAACTCAGGCTTAGATGATAACACTTGGAAACTGCTTACCCTAGTATAAAATATACATACGAAATATGTAAAGAGCCTGTCAGAGAAATGTTGCCCCATAAAGAGTAAGTTAATCTTACAGGCGTACTAGTCACTGAAATTACAGGTTGTGAGTTTCCAAGCTTTCAATTATCCTGCCCCACTGGACTTTCGTGGCTTTCAAACCTAAACTCAGAGGCAAGGCACCACAAAAAGTGAAAACAGCATGGCATGTGCAGGCTCAGGAGATACCATCCTCTCCTTTACTGAGGCAAGTGCTTTTACTCTGTTCCCTGCAATATTCTGGGTGCATCTGTGAGATTTGTTCATACTGAATACACTTTTTTAATCATTTAAAAGATTAAATACTTTTAGTTAAAAGGAAAAAAACACGAAACAGATTTTTCAACAAGTGTGTATTGACCACTGCTACTCTGAGCCAGGGTAACCTTTGAAAAACATGCTTAAGAAAACAGTATACTTCTAATATGCCACTCATCTCCTATATTGTGTAAGGGTCCATGTAAATATCAAGTCTTTCTACAAGTATCAGAAGGCAATAAGTGATAAAGAGAGAAGGACACTCCTAACAACAGCAAGATTACACAACAAAGTTCCTGTTATTTGCAGAAAAAAAATGTTGGGCTTATTAAAGCTCCTCCAAAAGTTTGAGGTGAAAGTGACAAAGAAGCTTCTCATCATGGAGAGGGGGTAATTTGAATTCCTTGGTATTTCTTCCCCAAGGAAGACATGGAAAGTGGTCTGTGCTCCATCCATGGTGCCTTGCAGACAGACAGAGGAATCCCAGTGAATAAGAGGAAGCTGTCCTGTCAACTGGAACTGTTTTTCTTGAGTGGTGTCAACAAGAGCTGGATCTTCACCACTGTTTAGAATTACAGCAGGGTCTCCCCTTTGATATGTTTTTTTAAAGAAAATAACTTCTCGCCAGAGGAAAGCCCAAGAGGATGTAAACAAAAAGCCTCAGTTGTTTCAGAACAGGTTAAGTTTTCACTTGTTCCAAGAAATTTAAAAAATCAGTAAACTAAGAGGGAAATAATTTTGTTTTTTCTTGAATCCAGCTTGCATTACCACACAGACAAATTCTTAAGTCAAGATATTTTCAGGTCAGAATAATCTTTAAGATACAATCAAGACTCTGTCTGAAACTTGAAGGCAAAGTTAGAGCAGAGTTATTTGGGGGAAATGTGAGACATTTATAAAGAGAAGGACTCAAAATAAGTCAGAGGGCAGAAAGATGACTGACCGTCTGTGTTATAAAATATGCCAACTGTACACAAGTTAAAATGTGTTGTGAAAAAAAATTGTATATGCAGGAGCTGGCAACAGTTTAATAATTTTGAGCTCTCACTGGACAAGTTAACTAAATAATTCAAGGCACTTTCACAGTTACTTAACTGAATTCATCCGCTTAGATTGTTGATCTTGCATATGGTTCTGGGAAGTCTGCACCAGTCCATATCATTATCACCTTCAATTCTAACTCTTACAGTTACACCAGTTTGGGAATGCTCAATGTGAAAATTAAGTTTTTTACAAAAGCAGAAGTGGTGAAATTCTAGCTTTACACTCGATTCTTCACTCTTCAGTCATTGCTGCCTTTGTTTCTAATTATTTCACTTTACAGAACTACAAAAGGAATCCAGGGGCAACTGGAAACCCACCGTGCTGAGTGCTGTACAGACAGCTAGAGACAGTCCCTGTTGAAAGCAGCAGGAGAAGCAGCAAGCTTCTAAAAGGTAAGAAAGTAGACACTATTTAGGGATATTTTTAAGGGCTGGAGTGTTGATCTACTGGGGCTGCATCCTGTTCAATTAATAAGGTAACATTAAAATGAGACCTAGTATAACCACTTCTGGAATAATGCAGAACAAAAATTATGTGTGTGGGGGGAAAGACAGCAAAGCAATGGCTAACAACCACCATGTCAGTATTGGAAGATAACAAAATACTAGGGATGTTTATCAAAGATCTATAAATATAACCTAGAGAAAAGAAAACTCACGGGGCCATAGCTTGAATCTATAAATACCTTCAAAATATAAATATAAATTAAGGAAGGGAATTACTCAATCTCAGCAGATGCTGAGACGCAGAAGCAAGATAACAAGGAAGGAGCTGAGATTAAGCTCAAAGTGTATTTCTGAATGCTAAAAGCAGTTGGAGTCTGAAAGAGACTATCAAAGAGGGTACAATCCTGGTAATACACAAAGACGTATTCAATGAGGCATTAGTGGGAAGAAATGCAGGCAGGATACAGTCTAACAGAGAGTAGAAACACAAGCTGGCTGCCCAAGAAACCTTTTTTATCTCCTACATCTGTCTGGTGTAAGGAATGGCCTGAATGGATTCTCAGCTCTTGGGATAGGTGTTTACAACACTCAGGCTCCTGCAATGTGACAGTAAAGTAGTAGCTGGAGAGCAAATAACCTCAGTGGTAACAAAACAGACATGAAGCAAAACCTTTTTGAAATCAAAAGGCAAACAAAATCCAAATTGACTTGGGGAATTTATGAGAGTTTTGAGGTCAACTTCACCCCTGAGCATTAAAGCTTTTGTCTTTCCTTTTGTTGAGGGGAAGCTTGTCAAGTACTGACGTGGCCCACAGCTATTTTCACATGGATATTCTGCCCTTGAAAACCTTGGTTCCTAAGACACACAAGTCAAAATGTAACATTGCATGCAGGACTGGTAGTTCCCTGCACCTGCCCACAGATTATGTCTGAAGATAGCTTATTCCGTGCATTTCTCTCAGGCATAGGGAAGTCTGGGAGTCCCAATGTAACATTTGGTTGGGGGAAGAGTGTAATTATTCTTTGGGTTTCTGTAAATCTTTGCTAGTACTGACAGTTACAGTATGGTCAGAAGGAAGTTCAAGCTTTGGCCTTGTATGGATAAAACTTACTGCAAGAACATTGTTAATGCAACAGCCCACATTAGGAAATCACGTAGTTGTGGTGCTCCATAGTATTTCAGTCTCATTAATTTAAATTTTAACTTCTTGTTTAAATGCAAGGCTAAAAATGCCTGTTATTGCACCTGAAAAACAGGCACATTAATGCCACTATAGGATCACTAACTTGTTCAATTTCTTGATTTTTTTTTCACATCTATAGTAGCAACTGTAACATTGCAGGAAGAATTGTCAAATATAACACATTTTATTGTCTTGGCTTCTGCAGCCTGACCAGTGACATTATTTTAGATGTGTTACTAATAAACAACTTTTTGTAGTGCAAAATGCCAGTCTTGATAGAGAGCAATATAGCAGTTCCTCTCAGACCTGCCAATTTCTAAGCACCTCAGCTTCTCTCATCTTCAATGATTTCCTGGAGACCAAGTGTCTTTTAAAGGCTTTGGATTCTTTAAAAGCTCAACTAACTATAAACAGCATAGAAGAAGGAATAATTCTCCCAGTTAAGCCTCCCACAGAGACTGTTCTCTGTGCCAGTGTACAGATGAATAGGCTTTGAATGCTAATTGTAACGCTGTGTGTACTCTTCCTGAGCTAATCAGCTCACAGGGTACAGACAAGCAACTTTTATTATCAATTCCATTCCACCAGACAAACCCTCCTGAAATGCTTTTCCAATAGCTAATTTAGAGACCTCCCGTTGGCTTAGTGCAGGCTTTGGAAGGTTTGTAAACAAGCTGTGTTACTCAAGAGGAATATGCTCTCACTGTCTCTCTTACTTTCTCTGTTTTGCAGAAAGTATTAGGATCTAATGGAAATAGTTGCATAAGAGAGGGAAGCAAAGCATGCTAATACCTACTGGCAAAGGGGCATGTTCAGTGTCTCAAGAGGTTTCATGTGCGACAGACAAGAAAACTCACAGACATAAGTAGCAGGGTATTACTTGCTTTACAAAGTAAAAAATCACTGCAAAAAAAAAAATAATCCATTTTCTCCTTCTGATACTGGAGTAGTTTTCACCATTAGCAGTCATGTACAAATTCAGGTTTGTCACTCACTTTGAAATGAGATATTCTATATATGATCCAAGCTAGCAGTGATAACCTTCAGATATAAAACCTCTGCAGGGAACCCTGCCAACATGAACTGCAGACGGCATCAACAAGCTGAATGCTAAGAGCTTCCCCTCACCTTGTACGGTTGTTCAGATTTGTATTGAATGGATAAAGAAGTGCTGCTAAAACTGAGTATTTTCCATGGGTACAAGTGACAATAACAGCAGTGTGGTGAAGACACTTTCAGACTAGGTGTTTATTCTCTTTTATACCCCCAGTAAGTGTACTCCTAATCTGTTCAGAAGGCTGTTTTGTTAAACAAAGACCACAGTTTCACAGAAAGAAGCCTCCTGATGTTTTTGACAGTGTTCTATTTTAAATCTTTGGGAAAAGGGAGTTCAGACTGTGGAAGAAATGAGCTTTCTTTGTAAGCTCAAGTGTGTGAATAGCTGGTAGCAGTCCTCAGGGGAAAAAGAAACCTAAACCAACCACTCCCCACACTCATCCCCCTCTCCTCTGAAAAAAAGAAAAACAAAACCAAACAAAATCCCAACAAAACCCCCCAGCAACCTGAGAGAGAACTCCTTGTTTAAGATAAAGGGAGTTTTGTTATTTAACAGTATTCTTACTAAAGAACGAAAATTTTAGTGTAGCACAAATGGACTTTCAGAGCTCTTTGTAAGTGTTCTCTCCTTGCTGAAATTTTATTTGATTCTATTTTGTCTGTATTCCACTGTAACAGGTTGTTACATTGCTATTACACTACTATTCTGAAGTACACTCAGGAGTTGCTGCTGTTACATACTGTGTGGAAAGCTATTTTTGCAAGCCATTTAAAATCCACATTGATTTGAAGTGTGGGCAAACATTTTTCTGGCATGGAATTAGATGCAAAACAAGGACATTTTCTTCAGATAAAGCCATTCACCAAATCCCTAATTTATGCTGAAAGAGGGAAATCCCTGAATGATCTGGTTCCTCTTATAGATGAAAACACTTTTATGAAAATTACTTAATTCTTCATCCACTCTCTGTAATCTATTTTGTTCAGCACTGGAGCCACATTTTTCATAGGTCTTTATATCTTTCTTGACCAACTCTTGAAATGGGAAGTGCAGACCAAACTCCCCTTCTGCTGAAGTTGTTAGCAGAATCCCAGCCAGCAAGAGAATAACTGTGGTTCCCATTAACTATATGAATACCTCAGGAAATAGTATGCATGTCCCACATAAGTGACCCCTTTGTTTCTCATCCATTTTGACAGGGTATTGCCACAGCAGCTTCTTAGACAATACAAGCAGAGTCTAAAGAGAATTTTAGAACTGCAGGAAAATGTCATCTTGTCTTCACTTTAGACAAGGATCTCTTACATACATTTACTTTGGTTTTTTCTCATTAGCAAGGAGACGAAAATCTCAAGCATCTCATAGCTCATTATTAATACATAGTCATGCTCTGCTGCTCGCAAGGGGCATGGAGATACTGGCAGCAGGCCCCTTGAGACAGCAGCCTGATTATACAACCCCTGTACATAGACAATTCCAAGTGATTGCTTAGAAGAAAGGACCAGTTACAGTCATTAACAACATTTGTTAGACACCAGTAGTGTTTGTGGTGCTCTACAAGGCAAACACTGTCCTACTTTATCCTGAAGAACAACAGATGTCAAAAGACTCTTTTGAAGATGCAGAGAAGGCGACAACTTGCAATGTTCTTGTTGGTTTTGGTTTTGCTTTCTACTTTTTCTCTTATCATTAAAGGGCCTGTAAATAATAACAGAATGGTGAGGGCAGGCTAGTGACAATGAGTCTAGTGAAAAGTGCTTTGAGGAAGAATTTAAATGAGTAAAAAGGGATACCGATGTGCTGGGAGATAACAAAGCAGCCAGCAAGAGTGAAGGAAAGTGAACAGAGCACTGGGGTTGGCACTGATGACTACACAAAAGGAACCAAAGACAGAGATTTGGCTTGGTGAAGTGTTCAAATGAAGCATCTGATCTTGGAAGAGAGAGAAAATTCAGTGAAACAAAAACATGATTTGTTTTTTGATTTTGCTCTCTGTCAGGCAGGAGAAGGTGGTTGTAGGAGCTGACAGAGGAGTAGGGAAAAATGAGAGCATGCAGAAGGTGAGGAAAGGTCAAAGGTTATCATTGAATGAATGATACTCAGAGTATGATTATTATGATATTACTATTATATGTTTAAGGACATGAAACATTAAAATGCATTTAGGACATAAATAGAAGGAGCCACTAGATGGATGCAGGAGGGGAAGGAAGTAGTTCAGTCATCTGTCACATATCACTGGAGAAGAAAACAGATGAGAAAAAGACCAGGAACAAAGGCTATTAGGAGAAAAGAAGGCAAGTTGATGGTAAAAGCTTGTGACAGAGCCTTCCCATCTTCTTGAAGTCAGAAGCACTTGTGACACTTGGAGAAAGAACGGCAACAAGGCAGCTTAGGGAAGGAAATTAAAGTCTCAAAGAGGGACTTAATGGGAGCAGTGGGACTTCTGCTTGAGAAAGATTTGAAAAGTCTCTTGGAAATGATTCAGTACAGACAGTCCCTCTGGCTCCTGAATGCCCTTTCAAGACATTCTATTGTGGAAGAAACAGAAGCAAGATGTGACCTGTGGTTGTGTGTACATCACTCAAGTAAAAAGGAGAGAATTATGAAGTGGAACTAAAAAATTAACTTGAGAACCTGTGAAAGCAAAATAAGGAACAGGTGGTAAGGAGACCAGGGACAATAGACATGTCCATAGCTTAGAGAGCGTATGTGAAGGGACAAGGAAAGAGGAAGGCACAAGGAGCAGTGAAAGAGCAATGGCTGGTGACCACTGAAAATTTCAATAATGAACATTCAGATAAGGTACAATTGGGCACCTGCATTCAGATCAGTTTCTTCGCAAAGGATAACATCTCTGATGTTCAGACATGCTCAGGGTTCTTGGTAAAGAAGATACCACAAGGATGCAATTCTGAATTAAAAAAAAAAAAGAAAAAAAAGAAAGTAGTGAAACATAAGCCAGCTTACAAAGCTCTTTTTACCCAGAGATAAGGCTAAATATATTGTTTTCTGGTTTCCTATCTGAGAAGGCTGCATGGTTCATCTCTTCCTTTCCATTTTGCAGTCTTTGACAGGAGTCAGCACTTGCTCACAGTAACTAAGGATCAATATCAAATGCAATCAAAAGACAAGACCATGCATTTGTTTAGATTAATTCCTTATGTGATGATGCAAAAGGTTTATTTGAAGTAATCTACAGAGTAGTACTTAGCAGATGCCACTTTGGCTGAAATCAACAAGTGTGGGATCCAGTAATTACAGTCTCAGCTACTTCAGCCTGTGGTTTCTGAACCCATGAGGAGACATTGATTACTTCTAAGGAGTATGCAAAAGCAAGAATCTGTGTCGTGGGTTTGCAAGGGTTCCCCCTCCCTGGGGGACTGTAAGTGGTTTGTTCAGGTGAATTTCCGGGACAAAACCAATCAGAAGTTTTGATAACGCCTTTTGCCAATTACATCTTTAAGAAATCGGAAAAGAAGGGTAGTTACGCAGATGAAATTAGGAGCCATGTAGGGAGGACTCAGCAAGGTCCCCAAGGGGGGCCAGGCCTCCCTCCTCCCCTGGTTCTGGACGGGGGCAGACGCAACCACTGAAGCCCCCCTGATCCAGACATGTAACAGAGCGAAGGAGAAAAAAAAACTTAAAGGACTTTGCAAAAGAAACTTAGAAACTGCAGCCAGAGAGATAACGGAGCCTTCAA
>JAWWES010000081.1:61949146-61962379 GCA_035583135.1 Lophotriccus pileatus | reverse complement strand
GACCCTGGGTAACCCCCAGCCTTCGGCCTTAGCCCAGGAGGGAGGTAGGCCCAGCCCTGTGGTCGACACAGAGGAGAAAAGAGCCAGAGAGAAACTGTTCCAGCTGCAACGAGTCAGAGGACTTGTCCGAGAGATAACAGGAAAGAAACAAGTGCTGCAGAGTTGACTTAGAAGAATCTGCATGCTTCTCCTCCTGGACTGATACAAAGGGGGGAGGGGTACTTTTTGGTATTTCTGTAAATACGTAGTGCTTTTAGTTAATTAGAATTGTTGTAGATATAGTTGTTTAGTTTTTATCGTGTAGTAATAAATCCTAATATTATTTCTCCCCTATCGGATTTGTTTTTGTCTGCATAAACTTTCTCTCAACTTAAAATAATTTAGAACAATTTGGTTGGGGGGTGTGGTAAAAATTGTCACCTAGACAAACCCACGACAATCTGTAAGTTCAGATTTGCTGTACAGGATCTTTATCTCCAGTGACAAATTTTAAGGACTCTGTGAATTAAAGAGGAATGTCCCTCTATGTAGTAGCTTTCAGTTCCTTCTCTCTCCAGATCATGGGGTTGACCTAGAGAAGTACTACATAAATGTATAATAATAAGTAAATAAATAAAAATAAATAATTAAGCATGCAACAGCTGCCTCTCTTCTTGAGTTTTATGACGACTTTCATTCTCTCCCTTCTGCCCCCAAGGGCATTCCATACTATTTAGGAAGCATTTGTTCAAAGACAGATTAATCTGTATGTAAGATCCTAAGAATGAGGTGAATATCTGAGATCTCTTCATTATTCTAGAAAGAGATCACATGCAATACTTACATGTAATGAAGTGACTCCATTTTAATAGGACTATCACAGTGGGGGATAAGGAAAGGATTCATACTTTACTGCCCAAAGTAATGGGCAATTACTCCTTTTTCGTTCAAAAAATGCCAGTTTTATTGGCATTTATCCTAGTCCTTTATAAAATTCTCTCACTTCAGCAAATCCAAGGTTATTTTTGACACAGAGTGAACTGAAACAGGGCAATGGGATTTGCTTTCAGAAAAGAGGAAGGTTGAGTTAACTATATCAGTAAGTGTTCTAGTAACTCCTTTACTTACAAATTCCTAGGTTGTCTAATAAGAAGATCAGAGGGAGAAGGTTTGCATATATATTGTATCACACCTGAGGATACACTTCAGAACAACCCTACAAGAAGAAAAGTCTTCTCTTCCCTGTTGGTTCCCTGTTCCCTATGGTAACTCTCTGCCAGAGACATCGAATCTTTGTTACTTGTTGCAGTCCTTAATTTGTACCTGCCACCTTCAGAGACCTCAGTTGGCTGTCAGTTTCAAAGGATGGGTTTGTAACGTGGGCTAGTATGGAGATGCAGGAGTGGACACACCACTTATGTAGGTCCTACTATGTATGTAGATAGAGCTGTATATGTTTACGTATATATTCACCTCTATGTGATGAACTCCTGCCTTGTTTGGCCTTTCACTCTTGTTCTTCAGTGGCAGTTTGGGAGACAAACCTCCGATACCCAGTTTCTGCAGAGGGGGGAAAAGAAATGCCTATTAGTAGTCTGAGAACCATAATAAACCCCAGAGTTTTCCTTTGACTGTTAATTTCTACATGGTAATCTGCAAGCAAGTAGGAGCTCACCCTTCTTGCTCCCAGCCAAGGAGAAGCTCCAACAAGTTTCTCAGCAAGACATACTCTGAGTACAGTGTTGCACTACTGAATCTGTACAACTGCTAGGGTTCTTGCAGTGTAAGCAAAGTGAGCATGCACCTGTCTTAAAAACATAAGAGAAATACATTCTTTTTGTCCCTGGGCAGAACTACTGTATCCTTGTTTCTCTGATTTTCTACTTTTCCCCAGAACAGTTAGAACAGGGGAAAAAAGTACTAGTAAGTTGCTTTAAAAAATATACATTTCAAGGTTAAGAGTTAGACCTTTTTATTATGCAACACAGTTTTTGGGTTTTTTTCCCCCACATAGCATTCTCACTTTATATACCAAATTTAAATTCGTTTTGAGCATAAAGTCATTACTCTTTTGTCTTAAAATACAGAGCCGCATGAGACAGCAAATATGGGTATATATAACCTTTACTGGGGAACATGAAGTTTGCTGTATACTCTTTACAAAAATGAGGGATTTTCCGACATGCCTCACAACCAACACTGGGCTGTACAAAATTATTACATATCCTTTAATCATGGAGAGTTCTCTGAATCTGAACTTTTGACCCAAAGGCTATTAAGGAACATTTAAAGGAAATATGAATATATAGGAGGCAAGATGAAGTAGATGGATTGGCACTAAAGGGAAGAAGGGATTCATGTTTATGCAGTTCACATTAACTGCTCCAAGTATAACTTCAAACAGTACGACCTTTTTTTCCTACTCACTTAGAAGTAAAAATAAATTCTTCCTTTTGATTTTATATGAAAGAAGGTACATCCATCATATCTTTGTCACGCAGTACAAAACAGGTTTTCAGTGGCACTCTGCAGTAATTCTGCTTTTTCAAATTAAAGAGAATTAAAATGCTATGTTTAATTTCTTGTAGGTAAAGGCGCATGAGCTATTGGAAAGTCAGAGAAATCTGTTGGTGCGTGTAGAAAGCTCTAGAAGTCTTTTCCTGTGTTTAAGAGGCCCACCGTCTTCTACAGATGATGCCAAGACCTCGCAAGAGTACTCTACCATCCTTGAGTTCAGGGATTAGTCTAAGCTTTGTCTTCTCCACAGAGGGCACTGCAAGCACTAGCAAAGGATGACATACTTGAAAAAGGATGGTCCTCAGAGTCAGATACAGAGAATGTTCTGTCTGGAGGACAATCATGCTTCCATTTTCAAAGTTTCAGTAAACCTGGGTGCCTCAGACACTTGCCTGTAAGTTGTCTGCAAGCAACAAAAGAGTTTGATGCAGTCTCCCAGCAAAATCAGTCTGTGTAACCAAAGGCACCTTTTTGAGACCAGTGTAGGATGGGCCAACAGAAGGTGACACACAGCTGGATCTGCTAGTCACTAAGAGGGAAGAACTAGCAGGAGATATGATAATCAATAGTAGCCTTCGCAGTAGTTGCCATAGAATAGTGAAATTCAAGATCCTGATAGGTGTGAGGAGGGACAGTAGCAGAGTATTCAGGTGGACCCTTAGATGAGCAGATTTCACTCAGGGGACTGTAAGTGAGTTCTGATGGGAGGCAGTTCTGAAGAGTCAAGGACCTCTGTGAATCTGGCAGGTCTTCAAGGACAGCATCATCCAAGTGCAAGAATGATTCTGAATCACAGAACATGCTGAGTTGGAAGAGACCCACAAGGATCATTGAGTCCAACTCTTAGCCCTGCACAAGACCATCCCCAATGCACAAGACCATGTGCCTGAGAGTATCATCCAAGTGCTTCTTGAACTCTGTCAGGCTTCGTGCTGGGACCGCTTCCCTGGGGCACCTGTTCCAGTGCCAGCAACCCTCAGGCCATTCCCTTGGGTCCTGTCACTGATCACCACTGAGGAGAGAGCAGTGTCTGCCCCTCCTCTTCCTGTCCTGAGAAAGCTGTAGACTGCAGTGATGTCTCCCTTCAGTCTCCTCTTCTCCAGGCTGAATAGACCAAGTGACCTCAGCTGCTCCTCATACTCTTTCCCTGATATTCAGGAAAACAAGCAGATTCTTCATGAACTTCCTAAGCAGGGAACTTGAGATGAAACTTCAGTGTGAAATGGCAGTACACAGGAGGTGGAAGCAGGGACAGTTTACCCAAAGTTGATACCTGTAAGGGGTATCAAGGGCAAGAAGAGTGCCCTTAGTATGAAAAGAACAAACAGTGAAACTGTGGACCATTGTCAAATAGGGTGTGTGACAGCACGCCCAAATGTGGCTGAATTACTCATTATCTTCTTTCCCTCAATCCTCTTAAATGAGATTTCCCAGGCTTCACTGTTTAGGAAAAAGGATTCAAGAGTGAAAACTAACAGCAGAAAATGAAGATTACTTGAGAGAGACTTGACCCATAAAAAAACACAGAACCTGACTGGCTATATGCATGGGAAGTCAGGAAACTGACTAAAGGAGGTTATCAAGAACATCAAACCCAGGCTCTTCACAGTGCTGCATGATGGGAGGACAAGAGGCAGTGGGCATAAACTGAAACAAAAGTTTCAGACTGGCCATAAGGTAAAGCTTTTTTCCTCATGGAGAGAATCAAAAAAGGTAACACATTCAAAGAGGCTTTGAAGTCTTGCAGTTTTCCAACACCCAACTGATTAAAACCATGAGCAACCTGACCTGATCCCTCAGCTGTCCCTGTTTGGAGCATGATAGTGGACTAGAGACCTTCTGTATTACCATTTGATTTTCTGAACATGACAACCGGTCTAGCCTTTGCAGCATGAATCCTGAAGAGCGCTGCAACTTCTTTCTTTACACTGCATTTTTAAATGATGACAGAACTTGCATGAAAATGCAAGGAAAAAGCCAGACCACAGTATCTAATGCCATCCTACGGCCTTTAGAGCCATGCAGACAGCTAGTGTCTCAGGCACACAGCTTGCTAGATGTAAAGGGAAATGCGAAGCTAAGCACTCCCAATGAAAAAACAAACAGCTGCTGTGTCTACAAGGAAAGGAAAACAAATAACATGCAGCTCTTTATTGCAGTGGTATTAATACTTTTATTTCCACTTGCAATAAAATTATTAATATCAGCAAAAATTACTCTAGATTGTAAGGCTATGCAAATATTTATATAAATTAAGTGTAGTGCTTGGATTCATGGCAGCTGGCCAGAATAACACTCTGTGTAAACAAGTCTGGCTATTTCTATATTAACCACTCACGGCTATACCTCTCTCCTGCGCTATCAAGCTAGAAGATTACCCTTCACTGTATGTTTCTCTGTGTGGGACAAAATCTAGCATTGGAGCTGCATTTCCAGGCCATATAATACGTAAATTATATGCACTGCAATTAAATAAATGTCCATTCCTCTGAGTGAGGTCCATTTAGGAACGCCCTCCTGACTTTAGAAAAAGGACTGTAGTTCCTAAATTCCCAATTGAAACAATAAATGAACTGTGCAAGTGGTAAAGTTATCTGGAGAAACAAACACAGAAGATCTGTTCAGTGACATAAATCAGGAGTTAAAATTATTTTGACAGTTTACATAACATTTGCTGTGCATGAATCTATTGCCTGTGGTGTTTAATATTGCATGTATGCTTTGGCATATCCAGTGCAGTTTTACAATGAAGAAAGGGCACAACAGATGACAACTCTCCATGAAGCAAGAAATGTGATAGCTGTACTCACATACTGCAGATGTAGTGAAATGAATCTGGGTTTAGTAATTATTTATTTATCTGCACATGGGATTGTTTTGCCTGTTTCACAGATTTTGGTTTGGTTTTGTACATAGGTCGCTATTGCCTAATAAGAACATAATATTTGTAACATTCTAAGTACATCACTTCAGGTTTTGCAGTCCAGTGCCTATTGCTTTTTGCAACTCAGCTGTAATAAGGAGTAATTTGAGACACTGATACTGTTCAAATCAAAATAAGAAAGATGATAAAATTGCAAATAAAATGGCATGCAAAAATCCAAGTGTGCTTTGTCTGTGTAATTGTAACTCTCGGAATTGTAACACCCTGCAGTCATTATGACAGACTGTAAATGTTTGAACTGAGGAAGCTAGACATGCCAAATCACTCTACACAGAAATCTATGGTTAGAAGAGGGCCTTGCCAGAGAGCATTTAATGCCTTCATACCACCTTGCTATCTGTTTACCAAGAGACTCAGCAAAGCACTTCAGTAAGCCAAAGACTTGCAAAGGGATACAGCTCTTGCTCTGTGCAGTCATCAAAAACCATTTAAAGTGCTGAGATCTATAGTTTTGCTATCTGCTATATTCAGTGCTATCAGCAAAACCCACCCAAAAAATTAGAGAACAAACCCCTAAACTAAACAACTCCCCCCAGAGCATCTGTGTCAAGAACTTTCATGTTACCAAGTAGCAATCTTGTCCTGATTGCAGAATAGCAGGGGGGAAAAAACTCTATATGCAACCTATCCATCCAATATGTAGATGAAGATGTGACTTCTGGAAGTCCCAGAAGGTGCAGATATGGCATACGGGCTTGTACTGGCCCCTTTGAGCTTTGCATGCCATCAGTGATAACAGGGCTATTTAAACACACTCTGTGGAAGAAATAAACAGCATTTTCTATTTAAGTGCCTGAACAGCAAGCAGCCAGTCATCTTAGTGCTAAAGGAAGGAGTGTAAGGCTTAATTTCCAGGAAGGTTTTCTGTACACCAGCAGTTATGTCAGAGGAGCAATGTCTACTTTACACAACAAAATAGCCTTGAACTATTAAGCTGCAGGCAAAGACTGCAAATCAAAATTAACTACAAGTATGTCTTGGCTGCCTAGAGACAAAAGTCCTGCAGTCCAGTAGAGAATTACAAAAAGCCAACCAGGGCACTGGTGAACATTTAAAAGGAGATTATATTTTGAAATATGTGAAATACATTGCTGGGAGGGCCAGCATTTAGCAGCTATTTCCTTAATTTGGGGTGCTTTTGGTACTGAGACCAAAATTAATTATTCACTTCCATGTTTTTTGAACATAAAATTATAGGGCACTCTCATAAGGTGGGGAGGACAATGACTTTTTTTTTGCTTTAACCATCTTATTTCAGGCTAAAAATAGACTTGCTTTCTCATTGTGGATATCCTTTGCCCTGCTCTCATCCCCAACTGTTTATTCAACCATGACAACATTTTGGGATAGGATTATCAGACGGCTGGGATAAATTTCCCTGTGATTTTACTTGGCACAGCAGTTTAAGTGAAAACATTTGCTATTACAGACACTGAAAATGGCACCCCTAGGTACAATACCCTATTTCAGAAGATCTGTGCTAAGCATTATGAATTCCCAAATAGTTACCTCCTCTGGAACAAAATCATTAAGCTGGGTAGCTTGACTTAATTAGACTTAAATGTCATCGGTGATTCACTCTGTTTCAATAAACTCATTTGTTTTCTTGTCACTTCCGTAATTTATGCCATAAAAAGCCAGTCATGTTGTTCCAATGTCTCAGGAGCACAGTTAGAATTATCTGAAAATCTTTCAGGGCTGCCTTCTTGCAGGTTTCACGCCACTGTAACAGATGCAAACAATGCCTGTGAAGGTTCACAGAAAGGCATCACAGAGAGCTTTGTGGCTACTAGAGAATTTAGAGCAACAGCATAAAAAAAAAGATACAAGTGCTTTGGAGGAAGAGCTCTGTTGAGAAATGTGTTTTGCCATAGAGCTCTGAAAGTTAGCAGAGTGAGAAGAAGAAAACATAAGAAGACAGGTGCTTATGTGAAATCTATTTCAAAATGGTAAGTATTAAAATTTGCCTGGTAGCTTAGCAGGTTCACTGTCTTCCTTAATTCTTTTGGAAAGAAGTGCCAGAGGGGTGGGTCAAAATCAAAGAACAGGCTTTCTTTAACATATATACTCTATTTATCCTGACCTTTCAATATATACCTGGACATTAAAGTTGCTTCACAAAATCTGTGTAGAACCAATTACATACATTCAGTCCAGTAGCAGTTTAAAAATCAATATATGTCTTACCAATATACTACACTTTTACATGTAAGAGGGCAGACAAGGAGCTGTGGAAAGGATCTCACTTCCATGCATTGAACTGAGTTGTGCACAAATACTATCCTAAAGGGAATTTAAACACTCTGCAATAGATCTGTATGTGATAACCTCAAATGCACAAACACTAGGAACATGCTCTCGAACTGTGTAAAGATATTCCCCTCTGATGATGGACAGGATTCGGAACATTTATAAACAACTATAGGCCAGCTAAGTTTCATAAGGTTGGTACATACCACTGTGATGGATCCAGTCTAGGAACTGCATTTGTTATTGGACAGGAAGCCTGCCCCAACCTACTTCAAAGCACAGTTGGGAGTATACAGGTACGCTAAATGTAGAAATTACATATGCTACTCATTTGTCAGCTCCCAGAGGAACCCTAATAGCAGGAGTTGATTACACATGCAGCAGCAAGAGGGTCCTATATATTATCAAATACAATTGTGAGTGCAGCACTCCTTTCTGTGCTAGAAGCAAACAGAACTGGCAATATACAGACAAAATTAATCATAATGCCATCTCCTGGTCAGATAAATAGGACCGAATGCTCATCCTGGTTGGTGGTGTTTCTAATTAGAGACTGAAAGACAGTACTTGACATAATCTGTGATTAAAGAAGAAAAACAGCAATTAAATGAGCATAAAAATACCTTATTTTCTATATTTTGTTTGTATGTGTTTTTTTTCCTTTACAAATACCAAACAGATTTATGTGCATGGGTTGGATTTTGCTGAAACTGTGTTTGCTTTCCATTTTGTTTGAAGCAGCTCTGCTGGAATCAGGTTTGTTTATTTACCAGGTATTTGACAAACAGTCTCTGACACTCAGTTATCAGGGGTTCATGCTCATGTTTCTTACTGGAAACTCCATTCTCCTAATTGTTGCTGCAAGCAGGACAACACAAGAGGTGGGTTTGCCTCCAGGCTATTTCAGCTGGGTCTGGTATCAGCCATGTTTTATTATAACCTGTAAGACTGAAATCTCTTTGATCGTCTTAAGTTTTCTTTTTCTTTTTTGTTGTTTTTCCACTTTCACATACACTCATACAGGGAAGGTACATTTAAAGGAATATATTGATCTTAATGACCTCTCAAAATTTATCCTGGGGCTAATCAGAGGCGTGCTGTGTTGTGCTGGCTAAATCTATCATGGTATTGAATAATTCACAGCCTGCCTTAAAGGCTCCAGACTAGGTGATTTACTCCATATTAATGTGATGCTTTTGCATTTTAATAGGCTTATGTTAATATTTTACAAAATGATAAAGCATTCTTCTGAACTCTCCAGTGACAAGGGATGATGGTATGAACCACATAATTCTAGCAAAGGACAGCCAATAACATCAGATTTATGGGTGTTGCTACAGCATCTGTGGTAAGCTTGTGCCAGACCAAACCATTTTGTTGAGGGTTTACCCCTATTCTGACTGCACAAGTGGCTTTTCCCAACCTGCCTGACACTTTAATGAAAGTAGTCAGGCGTAAGAGAAAAGGTAGGGCGTTCTGTAAGCAGAACTAAGCTTTCCAGAACTGTTTTAGTGCAGAGGTTTTAATATCCCTTTGAGAAAAGACCTAGAAGGGAACAAAAGGGATTTCATCTCTCTGAGGTTGGAATTTCAGAGAGCAGTGCTCATGAGTGGGGTCATATTTTTCCATTTGAAAGGGAGACAGCCTGACAGCAGAGCCCAATGTGTTAGGCATATGTTGGGTGTTGAGAATCATAAAATGCAGGTCAGGTGACAAGAACACTCACACTACTTCCCTCCAGCTGTACTGCACCTTTATATCTCAGCTACTCAACAGATCACATGAATGCTTTCCCTAGCCTCTCACGAGAACAAACGGATGACATTTATCTCTTAAAACCTGCTTATGTGCTTACCGTGAGAAGGGAGTTGGGGGGGGGGGGGAAGCTACCACGTCTCTTCAATATCTGCTGGCAATGGTGTCCTTGTACCCACACAGGATGGAAACAAAAGTCAAGAGTACTCCAGCCTGGGCCTTCTGGGAGATGGCAAGGTGGCAATGAACTTCAGTTCTGCTAAATGCAAACTAATATATATGGGAGGGTGGGGAGAAGTGAACTGCTTACCCTACTGACTGGTAAACTCAAGCCTTTGAGACAGGTTGCATGGAAAATTGTGGCTTCCCATCTTCGTACAAGGAAAGGCCAGAGAGCAGAAAGGAAAAAAAGACAAAGACATGGGAATAGGGAATGAACAACAGTACAGAAACTTAACCTAAAACAGAGTGTGCAGTATTCTCTGGATTGGCTTACCTTTTCCTACTACTGACAGGCAGAACAATTGATTTCAAAACCAAATTTTTGTTTCAAAAGGAAAAAAAAAACCAAAATCAAAACCTGTACTTGAATTTTCTCATATGATTTTGTATTTCATAATTCTTTTGACAGGGGAAAGAGGGCAACATTTAACAGAGTAAGCCATCTAGAAATGCTAAGATTTTGAATGCTCAGGTGCGCACCTAGCAAATAGAAAATTCATTTTTAGCTTGTGGCTTGCAGCAAAGAATCAAGCCTTCACTTCACATACTCCAACCCAGTTCCTCAAATGCCAAGGTATAGAAGCCATCTCTAGCATAATGAAGATGCAGTGCACTATGGAACATCTGTTGCTGGTTTTTAAATGGACTGCAAGCAATTATGAAACACACCTGGGAATTAAAAGACCCAGGTTTTCACTCAGTGTTTAGATAACCATGTTAACCTCTGGCTTACTGGCTGTTCTGGGGTGTGGCTGCCTATTCGCAGAAAATTCAGTCTGGACCCGAGATATTTTCATGACAGCTGGAATATTGTAAGACCTGTCAATATTAACAAACGGCAGCAGAAATGTCCATCAGTTCTTCTGGACACTTCTAGAAAGACATTACAGAATTATTTTTCACACCACATGCAATTGAACTGTCGAGACTGCAGCTACAGTTCAAAAAATAATGTAAAAAGTGACTGAACAATTAAAAGGATAACAATACCATCTGGAATTTAAATTATTGCTATTAATACAGAAGGATTAATACTGGAAGAAACACTAAACCGCATGTTTTGGAGTTCAAGCCAATCTTAGCTACTAGGTATTAGAAGAAGATCTCTTTCAGATTATCCTATCACTGCCTAATTTAGAGACTTGGGAATCTGCACTGGAGCATCTGGTGCAGTTAGACAGGAAACTGAAGCATGAAGCCACGTTGGTATTTATGTTCTTCTATAGCTACAGCATGTAGGTATAGAAGAAACTTAAAAACAGACTGTTCACCTTCAGAATTTCAGAGAATTAAGTCATGCATGTGAGTGATGAGAATGTTGCTACATACATGCCTAAGATTAAATATCTACATTTGAAAATGTTGGCCATAATATAAATCTAGCACTGAAATGAAGAGCCCATAGGAACATTCAGGTATCATGACACCCTGAATCATAAAAAAGAAACAAAAACAGCTTCAGTAGAGGTCCTATTCCATCTCCCAGGCCCTGAGTAGGATCTGTTCTGTATACAAGACTCCTGATGACTGTTATCTAACAATTCTTTAAAACTTTCAAAGAAGGAATTCCATGACAACGTTAGGTAGTTGATTTACAGTGCTTCATAAACTTTAGTGCTGGAAACTTTTTCCAATGCCCAGTTTACATCTCTTTGTCTGTACGTTAAGCCTATCAGCTACATACAAAAAAGATATGGACAGTATATATTCTTCCTCTCTGCAGCAGCCTTTATATCCCCTTCCTTCCCTTCTCCTCCCTTCTCCTCCCTTCTCCTCCCCTCCCCTCCCTCCCCTCCCCTCTCCTCCCCTGCCCTTCCCTGCCCTCTCCTTATCCAAGGCTATGTTTTCAAACTTATTATTATCCTTACTGTTCCTCACTGGACTGACTTCACCTTGTCCATCTTTCAGAATAGTCGTGCTCAGATTTGGCACTGTACTCCATTTTGGAACTACTGAATGTTGAGTAGATCAGAAAGAGTGGCTGATCTGCCTTCCAAGGCACTAGAGCATCTTCTTTTTTTTGCAGCTGTTGCCTTATGTTCAATGTGTGATTGCCAGGTCCTTTTCTAACAAATTGGATTGTCTGTTCTTATATAGCTGATTCTTCTTGTGTAAGAGTAGAACCTTTCCTCATTCTTTTTCCACTTTTTCATGGGAATTTGTGTTCTGTCATGATCTTTCCAAATTCTCATCTTCTCTCTAATTTTTTTGTGGTTTCTCTTAGTGCTGTGTTATCTACAAATGTAATAAATAGTTTCTATCCTGGTGTGAAGGCCCACGACAAACTCTTCTATATTAATAAAAATCTTTGGAGTTGAGTTAGCACTTTCACAGCAACTGCAGTCAAACTAGCACAAAATTGAAATCTAGAAGCATATATATATATAAGTAAATATATTGGGTTTTTGCTCATTAAGTACTTCTCTGTTGCAGTTAACAACCTAAAAAAATCCAGCATTCACCCCATTCTAAAATCAAACCGAGTTAATATCAGGAGTAAATTACATGTATTTCTGGTTTAGCACTAGTCAATTTCAACATCAGTCATACCAAAACAGATTTACCGCTAAAATGAGTTGCCTTCAAAGAATAAATGAAGCAAGAAACCTGTTATTTCCTCACTAAATCTTTTGCATACAGCATATGTATTGTAAGCATAGCCCATGTATTTCAAGGTCTGCAAAATTTAAATGCATCAATATTTGGCAAAAGGAGCCTTAAAACTTACTCACAAGACACTGATTATTCTGGACCAGGAGTCATTTGGGAGTATACTGGATAATAACAACCTGAAGTGGAGGAAAAAAGTTATTTCATACTCCAAAGACTTTTTTATCTTTTCCAATATCAAACTTTTTAGAAGTAGCTCTTCTCCTCATAGTAAATACATTTTTATGCTGCTACCTAACAAATCTCTTAGACTTTGGAAAAAATATAGGAAATTACAAATCCTCTCCCACAAGTTGGATAGAAAGAGTGTTATATGTTTCATATATAATTTCATACATTAGTAGAACAGCAACCATATCTCAGAAAGAAAAATCAGAATACAAGCAAAAAACGGTTCTTACTGGATCTTGTGTTCTTCGCTTCCCCATAAGTGTTCCTCACTCCTTCAACATGTGTAAGAACTTCTGTGTGTCTTTACAAGATCTCTTCAAGTCTAAGAATGTATTTGGTGTCTGTGTTGTATGGGAGACATACTCTTGCAGGACTTCTTGAATATTTTTTCAGCATTCTAAGATTTAAATGAGAGATGCAGTAAAAGTGGAAAGCATGATGATGACAAGTTTTTTTAATATCTCAACAATGATGACTTAATATCAGTCTTCAGTTTCTTAGCCAAAGCACTTGGTAATCTGGTTCAATCATCTATATAGTATAATTCCTTATTTACAAAAATAGAAGACTTATCCTGATGAAGTTGTCTCCCTTTAAACAAATGAACAATTTTCACTGAGGGTCTTCAACACTTAGCTGAAATATAACAGAACAGATTTCAAGAAATGGTAAGAAGTATCTTCAGAAGCTATTTAAATTATGAGTGGCTTTGTGTAGTTTTATAT
>JAWWES010000081.1:61918816-61949046 GCA_035583135.1 Lophotriccus pileatus | reverse complement strand
AGAACAGATTTCAAGAAATGGTAAGAAGTATCTTCAGAAGCTATTTAAATTATGAGTGGCTTTGTGTAGTTTTATATTTTGCATCTTTTCCATTCTGAATGGCAACAGAGTGAAGACTTACTGCATGGGTACATTGTAACTGAATTATTTTTCACAGGACTCTCCAAAGTAAAAGTGAAAAATTAATTAATTTAAAGCTTTATGGAAAACAGAGCCTAAAATGGGATCACCAATTATTACAAGTACATTGTTCCCTATCATGAGCAATGGTTGCTTGAGAACCTAAAAATACCCTATTCTATACCATTACAGAGCAGAAGGCTCTTGGATAGCTGTTATGGTATGTATGGTCAGGTATGTATAGTCTGTCTTGCACAGAGGAGTTAAAGCCATGACTGGCGTGTTTTAAGTCCTACCGCAAAGCAAAAAATCAAAGATAATTTTAATACTCTGAGTTTTCTCTTCAGGGCAGGGACTGTTTTTGTGCTTATGGGACACCTAATAAAACAGGGCCATAATTTAATTGAAAGGTCAAAGAACTATTAAAATTGAAATAACAAAATATAACTGCTATAGTAACCTGTTTCACAGAACCAGCCTGCAAACCCTGAATAACCTGACTAGAAAGGCTGAGGCAATACAGAGCAGGTGATAATTAATTTCTTATGTATGCCAACATCCCATTAGGACTTAGGGAAAATCTCACTGCAGCTTTAGCACAGTATTTCTTTACCTAATCACCACGGACAGAGAATAGATCATCTATTTTCTTTCTGAAGCAGGCTTTTATGTACCTGTCTGTTAATTCAACTCTTTCTGCTTCTTACTCTCAGTAATACCAATTCACTTGGATTTTTTTGAAGATCATGTGTTGTATACTTCTGCTTATTGTCATTGCTATCCTCCCAATAGACAATTAAATGTCCATTTTTTATTTTTTTTTGAATTGCAATGCTGTCTTCTTGACCAAGCAGGAATATTGAGGCATGTTGTTAGGTATAGAAGGTTTCCAGAGAGCTGAAAATGTATATCCTGTTAAGGAGCTGAGCAGTAAATAAAAAGCTAGAGAAATGACAGTCCATAGCAATGCCTAGAGTACTGTTAGCTAATGTTAACACGGTAATGAGTACACAGAACCATAAAATTGCTAAGGCTGGAAAACATCTAAGATCATTGAATCCAACCATTAACCCAGCACTGCCAAATTCATCACTAAATCATGTTCTGAACTGCCACATCTACACATCTTTTACCTCCAGGTTTTGTGACTCAACCACTTCCCTGGGCAGCCTGTTCCACTGCTTGGCAACCCTTTCTGTGAAGAAATTTTCCCTAGTATTCAATCTAAACATCCCCTGGCACAACTTGAGGCCATTTCTTATTGTCCTGTCGCTAGCTGCCTGGTAGAAGATGCTGACCTCTACCTGGCTACAACCTCCTTTCAGGTAGTTGTAGAGTGATGAGGTCCTCCCTTTTCTTCAGGCTAAACACCCCCACCTCCCCCCCTCTGCTCCTCAAATGACTTGTGCTCCAGACCCTTCACCAGCTCTGTTGCTCTTCTCTGGACATGCTCCAGCAGCATCATGTCTTGTAGTGAGGGACCAGAACTGAACACAGTACTTGATGTGCAGTCTCACTGGTGTCAAGTCTGGGGGGACAGTCACACAGCCCTAGTCCTGGTGGCCACACTATTGCTGATACAGGGCCAGGATGCCATTGGCCTTCTTGGCCACCTGGGCACACTGCTGGCTCATGTTCTACCTACTTCTAATGCTGTCAGCAAACTGCAACAGCTTGAGTAGTTCTTTCTGCTCTTTCCTAAACTTAACCATCTTAGAATCCCTGTGTTATGGAAAAAGAGTACAAACTGAAGGCTTCCTAGCAGTATTTCAGTGAATAAAAGAGGGAATTACTGTTATTTCCAAAAGAGGAAAACATGATACAGCAAGATAAAATGAGTCTGGAGATAAAATAAAAGGCTACTCCAGAGAGGCTACAAGTGAGTTTATAAAGGATATTGCTGACTGCATGCCTAGGGGACAAGTTAATACAGTGAAAGATATCCGAGGAGAGGAAATGAACTGAAGATTGAAATTGATTGGTACACATTTGAAAAAAAATCTCAGTGTCACAGCGAAAAACTAGTGAGCCAGTCTGCTTTCAAATATGTAATCAGTGCATTTTGTTTTGTTGATGATAGTAAGGTAAGTGGATAGCCAAGCTCGTGTTAACATAAGTGACTGTGAAGTGATTAATACTTAAGATACCCGAGTCAGAGTAACTACAAGAGCAAGACGTAATTAAAATAAAGAACATGAATAGTAATGCTTTTTGCACCTGGTGAGAAAGTGTGCATTGTTGACATAGAGTGATAGCTACAGATAGTACTTGAAGTGGGAATGTGTGAGAGGTAGTGACAAAACACAATGATTTGTAGGGCTCTTGTAAAGAAGACCTGATTTTCAATGGTGCTTTCAAGTCAACTCTATAAGTCAATTGGAGAAGGTGGGAGATTAAATTTTGTTCATTAATTACAAATATGTTAATGGCAGCAAATCAAAACTCCGAAGTTATTTAATCAGAGTGCCATTGCACTTGCCTCGTAGCTTAGTTCACAATTTAGGTGGATGTTTGCTAAGTACAGCTAAATAAATTGGAATAAGGAGTACATTTATTTAGGAACTTAAATTTTCTGCAAAATTACATCCCAAGCTGCATAGAACATGACCCAAACACAAGGGAACAATTCATGTGTAACACCTACCAATGCATGCAATGATGCAATGTATGTATCAGTATGAAATAACATTTGGGGTTCCATGTCTCTACGATCGCACTTCAGTTTTGTTTGCCTTGCAATTAACAAGTTATTATTAAATAACAAACTCAACTGCAAAACTTGCATAAATGCCTGCTTAAACTGTTATGCTAGAAGAAAGGGCTGTGATCTTTTTTGCCATTTGAAAAGAATTAAGCAACGACCTTGATAAAATAGTAGCTGCTGCTTTCATGTTTGAGATTGGTGGCATTTAGTAAAGTCTGTAGACAGTAAACTAAAAAACAAAAAAAAAAATTGCTGGTATAATTCACCTTCAGCAATGCTTCCATGACCATATTAATTAGCCACCATCCCAATTATCTCCTTCATGTATTCTAGCACCCGACAAGCAAGCAGCCTTGAAACACACATCACAGTCCATGCTTCCTCTTCAATTTTCTAAATAATATTTAGATCTAGGTATGATCTAACGGGATGTTGTGGATGTTGCATTCTTGGGGAAGGGGTTACATGCCTCGGAGGAGCAAAAATATCCGTGAGAAATCATTAAACTTGAATCCATTTTTTCCTGAAAACGGAATATTTTGCTATTTTCACGGGCCACCAACTTCTTACCACAGGATCATTCTTAATACCAGTCTCTCACCTTGACAATACAGCAAATCAAGCTCCCATGTGCTCCTGGCTGCAGAACACCCTTTGTTCATGGAATGGGTGCTCTATTCCCACAGCACTTCTAACCACCTATGAGAGAGGAAGGTCCTGTGTTTGTACCAATGAGGTCTTATCTACAATATATGCTTTGCTGTGGAGACAGAAACTAACCTGTCAGGCTCTAATCCTCTTCTCAATTAATCAAAGTGGTACTATTCAGCTCTATTCCTTTTACAACTCAGGATGAAATAAGTTATCCTGCAACAAAACCAAATGAAGTCGTTGGAGAAAGAAAATTGCACAAAACTTTGTGATCTCAAGAACTGCTGTATTACATGACTGGGGAAAGGAGAGGAAATTTTTAGCAAACAAAGGCTAAGTAAATATAAATCTAAATCAGGTAGCAAGTGAATGTCAGTGTTTGTTGGCTTATTTCAGTACAGGAATTTAAATTGATGACTTCCTTGGCTGCAGACTAAAAGGTTACAGAGGATGCAGCTAATCTTTCATGCAGAGCATGTTGGAGGCTTGGAATTCACTCTCCAGTATTTGACATACCAGTGTTAATCCTCATGTTAGCTCTTGGGAACTATCTGACCAAATGTAAACAGCCTGCTTGTCTCTTAATGAGCATCTGGACAACAATTTACAATAACCTCAGGTTTGTGTAGAAGGGATGCTGCTCAATGTATGTGCGTTATTTATTGGATGGAACACTGGAGCAGATTTAAATAAGCTGTATTGGATTTTAACAAACTATAAAATAGTTAAGCAGGTTCAGCATAATCAGATAATTTCCTAATCAATCACACACTAGAAATTATTTTTATGTTTAGCCAAATCTGCATTTATACATTCCAGATATTACCCTCAGAAGTAAATAGTTACTATATTCCTACTACATAAATGATCATTTTGATTTTGGATGTATCAAACTTTCTCCAATATTTTTAGAATAATCTGGTGTCGTTTTTTCTTAACAGATACTTATTTCACCCAAGAAACATAACACATGTGAGCTCAATTTATCCTATAAATTTCACAGACTAGTATGAACATCCTAAAAATATTTAGTCCCCACTTCTTCAGAATTAGCTTTTAAAATGACACTGTTCATAAAGGCCTTCATTATTGGATTTGGGTATATGGGTTAGAAAGGAAAGATCTTTTTTTTCTCCCTTTCCTAATGGATATATAGATCCTTCCCCTGACACTGCCTAGCTGGTATCCACTGGATTCTAGCGGTCTCCTCTCATTTTATGTGGGCAGTAGTGTCTCCAAGAACTAATAATCTGCTATTATACCACTAGTTTTTTAAGCAAGACTTGAAATCGTTTCGATTTTGAAATACAAAGGTACAGAGTAACCACTACTTAGCTGAAACCAGAAGATCTTTCATCACAGAACATTCTGAGTTGGAAGGCACCCACAAGGATCATTGAGTCCAGCTCTTAAGTAAGTGGCCCATATGGTGATTTGGTATTAGCACCATGCTCTGACCATGCTGTGAGCTAATCCAAGCAGAACCCATAGCAGAATTCCCACTTACTTCAGGAAGATGACATTCAGCAAGGACAAGTAAGAGTTGTCGGAAATATGTATTTACAGCCAAACCCACTGAAATTACATTCTTGTTGCCTTTATAGGAATCAAATAAACACAGAGAGAAGCTGTAGATAAAAATATTCCTATGAACCCAAAAGTTGGTGACTGTGATTCATAATTACTAATCAGTTCTTTAACATGTGCCTGTAAATTTTTTAAGGACTAACAATAACAATAGTTGCTAATGTTTCTTGGTTCTTGTTTTTTTTTTTTCAATTGGTCAAAAAAGGAAACCATGAAGATTGATCACCGAATACTTTTTCCAGAGCAAAAGATAAGTAAGGTTAAGAAACAGGAGAAAAATTAAATAACAGGAGGGGGGCTATGAGACTATGTTTAATGCCTTTGGCATTATTTCTTTCAGCAGTGAATGCTAAGCAATGCTTCAAACAGAGATCATAGTTGAGCAGACAGAAAAGGAAAATATCATTTTGCCTGTGAAGTTCTCAGAGGGATGAACCTGTCATGAGGTAGAGAAATAGGTCACATGAAAGTTAATGGAAAGTAATAAATGGAATACATTGTGCCACAATGCTTCATCTCAATTAAAAGTTCACGTGCTGAATGCCATTTAAATTGACAGATATCCAGCTCTTATCAACTTGCTCATTTATTGTCTTTGCATTTATAAAAGCTGTTGTTTATTCCACTGGGTGGCCTCTAGAATCCTCCTGTTGCATTTCTTAGTCAAGAATAATTGAAGTATAGAGAAGTAAAATGCCAGGATTCGTAGGAAAACGTTTCATGGGAAAATGTTTCTCTATTACAGATGTTCATGTGCTTCAGAATAAACTGACATTAGAGAAAGGCTAGATTTTAACTTTTAGCAGTGTCTGGCATTATGCTGACATGAACTAATAATTGCTCTTTGACCATAGCAAAGTCATCACTTCAAGAGGCAGCTTTAGCATCTGTTTTTAGCAGTTCAAGATTACAAAAAAAAAGAGTGGTTTGGAAGGCAAGACAGGAAACATGTCATATCTGCACGACCAGATAGCAGCTGCACCCCAGCTTCACACAGAGGTGTGACAAGAATAATGGATTTGCTGAAAGGGCTATGACATGCTTACAGCTTCATCCTTGTGTTATTCTGTTGCAAGAGCTGGATAATAGTTTATAAAGATGAATTGAGACACCTGTAGATGAGACAAGGTTTTGTAGCTTTTATGTGGGAGGGATGTCTTAAGGCTGAAGGTGAGACACAGAAGAATACCATAGGTACTACTAAAGTTGGGAATACAACCACAGCATGTGGAGGAGAAAAGTGTTAGGAATCAGAAAGATACACTTTTTGAGCTGCATGTGAACTCTCATTCTCTCCAGGCCAGATGTCTGTCTTAGAGCTCCATGTTTAAGTACTTCATGTTTAACCTCTTCTTAGGTTAAGCAAAAACTCACAAAACTCACTTGTCTCCGGGTGATAATGGGAGCCACTGTCTACATAATTGCTGCTAGTCCTTGACCTTGCTCAGGAAATAACAGCTCTGGTCTGCAACTCTCCTTCAATGCCAGGATCTCAACTGCATTTCCTTCTACTCCACAGTAAATGCCTTCACTGTGTAAGAGTGGTGGAGCACCTTTCACTTCCCATGTTAGAGCTGTGCCACTGAGCTGCCTAGACTGCCAGAGGCAGATAGCAAGAGGGAGTCTGACATTGCAGGAATGGTCCACCACTACAAGGTAGGAGGGACAATTATGAATCTCTGTTTTGTGACAAATGGATGGATGCCAGAGGGCCACAAGTACACTGAATACAACAGAAACACATGGGGAGTTCGGGAGTTTTACTGATTAGGAGCAGAACTGAGGCAGATATTGGTCACTTTCTTGCTCAGGCTGTGAAACGAGCATGCACGTGCAGAACTCTAAACGTGGATAGCTAACACTTCCACTGCCAAAGTGTAAATGGGATGCTTCATTTTCTGCAAAGATATTTCTTAGGTAAACTGATTGTTTGGGCTTGCCTTTTTTTTTTTTTTTTTAATCGTAGCCTTGGCAGAGTAGTGACTTGGAACAAAGACTCCATCAAATTTACAAGTGTGCAGGTGTTTCAGGCACAGTGGGAGGCTGACTGTGCGAGGGACTTTCAGTGTAGCCTTAACTGGTGGAACACAGTGCATCTCAGTGGCTAAGAACAAAACAAAACTCAAGTGATTAATCCATGAAAGAAAAGCAAACTCACAGTTCTGTGGATCCAGTTTACAGCACATCCGAGACCTGTACTGCCCTGACAGTCAGGCTGGCAAATAACAAAGCCAAGAATACCTCTTACAACTTGTCCATTTGCACGGGTATGCAGACATCTTTTCAGACATGTTATAAATGAAAAGGTAGGTAATTATTCATCCTTATCTTACAAATACATAAATGTGCTACCACGCAAATCAAAATATATGTGTTTGGGATTTGAAAAAAAAATCATAGCTGTATCTGAAGGTTTGATCCTGAATTAGCTGCTTATATTTAACTTTCTCAAGCTCTTTAACAGTCTTTAATGGTCCCAAGGACTTAACACGAAGGATTTTGCACTGAATTCTTGCTGATTCTTACTTGTTCAGCATAGTTGAGAAATTGAGCACCTTAGGTAGTCTCCTCTAGCTGTCTCCTCTCCTCAGCCAAAGCCTCAGGCTCATTCTGCCGTTAAAAGTGTGAAAAAGAATGTATCAAGGGTTATTTTTAAAATGCTTCTAAGTGGAATTTGTACTCAGTTAATATTTAAGTACTGCCTACAATGCACATAATAAAATGGGAGCATGCTCTGGAAAGCCCTGATTGAATGTGCATGTCGGCTGGTGCTCTACTAGCCTAATGCAATTTGATTTTGACATAATGTAATGGAGCACAGTGATGAAAAACAGCAATTCTAATAAGGCCCCTATTTTCACAGCTTATTTATTTTTGGCCACTGAAGCAGTGTGACTCTCTAAACCTCTCTCTATTTCAGAGCACGTAATCTCAAAATAATTAGCTAAGACGACTTTTCTTTGTGTCATAATTAAATGAAATTTAAGTAACAGACTGTTACTTTTGTATTGTAAAACGACAGGGTCACATTTTCAACTCGTGTATACTGGCAGCACAGAAGTCAGATGAACAAAGGGAAAAATCCTACAGCAGCAGCAACTTTACTCATGGGAAGCATTGGACCAATGGGTCCTGATTGCCTTGTAGGTGCTCAGAAGAGAGCTGGATGTGTTCCATGTTGATTCAGTTGCCTGCTCTTTAGCAGCTAGGAAGATCAGACTGTGCTGTGACTTGTATAAGGTGTGTTAAAGTTCAAAAGAGAATTGTATCAAGTTACCAAATTAATTGCTGCGTGATTCCAGTTTTGAACGCAGGTTTCTGGGGTGAAAGGCTAATACATTAATTCATCACATAAAGCACATCTCATTATGCAGACGTTAATGTTAATACACTCAATTTCCTACGTTTTTAAGAATCTGATGCTTTCAGGAACATTTTTTTCTCCTAATCCTAATTGTACAATCTGCATCTTTTATCTAACATGTAGTTTGTGTCAAAAAATTCCTTTCAATGAAACGACCATCAGGTATTCATGAAATTACAGATCATCTGGGAAGCAGGGAAAGTAAGTTGTGGCAGAACAGAGGAGGATGCTATTCTCAGTCCCAGTGGGCAGCAAAGCTAAGCAAATGAGAATTACCCCCTGAATTGAGTGCATTCAGTCTTGGAAAAAAAATGCTTTTTTACATTATATGTGGAGGCAATTATCCTCTTTCTCTCCCAGCCACATGCAAACACATCTGGTGGTAATCCTGGCCTTTACAGGATATTTTTTATGTCCCTGGGGGGAGGGGAGGCGAAGTACAGAAAAAAAGCTGTAAATGTTCTGAAAAGGCACTACTGGCATAAAAGTGCAGAGCCACCAGTATAGTGAGTAGCCTGTGACACTCTAGCTCAAAGACCTTAAAGGATGTGTCCAAGGCCATGTCTGAATTGTATTGTGCTGAACCAACTAAGATGACTGGCAGCAATAACTTCACATCCTTCACAGGCATGTAGGACGAAGTGTAGGGAGCCTTGATGAAATCTGTTGCTGACATTTAAATAAATTAATTATATTCTCTGTATACAAACAAGGGAAGCTGATGTTGCAGCAGTGATGGGCCTGATTAGTTTTTAATTATGATGAAGCCAGCACTTTAACGGTTTGTGTTGAGCTTTTTAAGTCAAACTTCCAGTAAGCCTGTTCATGTGGAAGTATATTGCTTTTACAGATACGTTCAGCTATGTGAAGGTATGTAGATACTGCTTAAATTTAAATTGTTTAATGAACACATGCTCCTAATTGTCCCAACAGCAGACTCTGTGCAGTTAATCTAGACATAGCCAATGCCATTTTCCTGTCTGCTGCATTTGCAATGAAGAGTAGTTTCTGTTCTTCTGTGATGGTAGCTATGAGGCAACTGCTATTTCATGAGAGCAACTGATGCAACATATTAAGTGAGCGATTTTAAGATGGATTACTGTTATTCTTTTTTGATTTATTGCTTTTATAGGTCTTAATATTGTCAGTCTGAAAAAGAGTGGATACTTTCTGTGTATAGAAAAAAAACTATTTTCATATAGTAAAGAGAAAGTGGGAATGTTCAGCTCTATCTGGTAGATTCAAGAAACTGATTGAAATTCATATTATTTAAGATGCCATGAAGACATGATATTAGGAAAGCATTAGCCTTGATCAAGACTACAGAGAATTGATTCACATGTAATTCCTAAGTGACTATTAAAATGCAGATAATTTGTCTGAGTTGGTGAAAAAATCTCAAATGCTCAAAGGGAAGGTGTTATGCCAAATAAGGGGACAGGTATTAAGTTGCTCAAAAGCCAACAAAACCAGTAATGCTCTTTTACTTCTCTTGACTTTCAAGTGTTGTTTGCGGCCCCTCAAAGCTGGCACAGATACAAATAAATTACATGGTCTATCATTAATCAGAAAATTAGAGAATCCTAGAATGGCTGAAAGGGACCTTAAAGATCATCTAGTTCCAAAACCCTGCCATGGCCAGGGGCACCTTCCACTAGACCAGGTTGCTCAGGGTCCCATCCAACCTGGCCTTGAGCACTTCCAGGAATGGGATATCCACAACTTCTCTGGGCAACCTGTTCCAGTGCCTCACAGTAAATAATTTCTTCCTAACATCTAATGTAATCTCCTCTTTTAGTTTAAAACCATTCTACCTTGTCCTATCACTATCTGCCTGTGTAAAAAGTCACTTTTCCTGTTTTGTGTAAGCCCCGTTAAGTACTGAAAGACTGCAGTGATGTCTCCCCGGGGCCTTCTTGTCCCCATGCTGAACAACCCCAGCTCACTCAGCCTGACAAATAATATTAATATACTATTTGTGTTCATTTTTATTAAACTGCAGGTGATAACGTAGGATTTTAGTGTTTTATTTCTATATTACAGAAAATTAAGGTTCTGTGACAGAAAAATTGCCAATTCACTTTCCTGTCTGGAGGTAGGCCATAAATAATTTTTCTCTCCGACTTGAATAACAAAAATCACAAAACTGTTCCCATATCCCCAAAAATGCACCTAAACACTCAAATTAACATATGGTGATGGGACAGAGACAGGTTACAAGTCCACTCTGATCCACTTTAACTAAAAAGGTACCTACACTTTTAACAAACAGGTTTTTCTTAAGCATAACATCCATGAATGCTGATGTAAGTTAAGGATGTGTGTCATACTTGGAGGCCATAGGGCATTTTGGTTAGAACATGAGACAAAATGTATTTTGAATTTTGCAGGTACTGAAACGTCCCCCTGTTTTAAAGGCTGTGATAAAACATGCCACATCTGGAATCAAGAACTTGCATTTTGTCCAGCTCAGCCATGGATAGTTTTGTTTTACAAAATTTGAAAGTAACAAGAGCTATGTAACCTGACTTCCTAAGTATGTCTCTTGTGGCTGAATTTGCTGACACCTCACATGGTGTCAGTTCCAGCTGATGCTCTTCCCATTTGGAGTGCTTATAACATATAGACCCTCTCATATAGACTCCCCTGAGCCTCATAAGGGTAGATTTCCTGTTACAGTGGGCTCTCCTTTCACAAGACTGCTCAAGTGGCCTCTTCTCTGCTCCCTGGAAACTGTGTAGGACCACAATACATTTGAGTCAACTGCCTTTTCCAAATTTTGAATTGCTCAGACAACTTCTGCTAAAATCATCAGTCACAGATCAGATGGACACAGAGAGGAAAAGCTGCTGCCATGCATGCCCTAGCAGGATTCTGACAGGACAGACCCAGTTCCATGTCCCTCTGATCAGCTGCAGTGCACCTCTGGTGCACTGACGCTGACAGTGGTTCCTGGCACTACAGCAATGCCATGAGACAGTTAATTACAGGAAAAGAAAGGAAAAAATGAAAAAAAAACAAAAAAAAAAAAAAAAAAGAAGTATCTGTTTAGTACCCTTCCTCTTTCCCCTGTCTCTACCAGCAGAAGTGTACAGTGCTAGCTGACACTCACTCGGTCATGCTCTCAAACCGTGCAGGAGAAAACACTGGTGTTTTGAATGGTGTTAGCACCTTCTGCCATTTCCCAGCATATCGTGTTACCTACACAGCCAAAAGAAGGACCCCTCTACTTCTCGCATTAAGGTAGTAGGACATATTAATTTTTACAATTAATATTACATTTAAAATGTAATATGAATTTGAGTGGTTGCAGATTGCAGGGCATTTAGTACATGGAGAGAACAGTACCTGCACAAGTAAATCACAAATGTGGTGACAGATACTTTTATTTAAGAGTACCAGGTAATAGTGTATCAAAGTATTCTCCTTTTACAGTGCATTAAAAGAAATCTTACCCTGGAACTGCTGAGAAAATAATTCATCATGTTTTTTTTTAAAGCCTGATTCAGTCCTCTTAGCATAATTTCCTGAGCTTTGAACTCATTGAGTCTTCTAATAAAGTCCTTAAATGAGGGAAGGAGGTAATTTTCTCTCTCACTGCCTTAGGGGATCATCAATCATGCATCACTCATAAGTGTTAGCATTGCACCACTCTGCCTTCTTTTTTTTTTTTTTTTTGGAGAAGTCTAATCATGCATGGAGAAAGTGTTGTAGTGTAAAAGTTTCCATTTATAAATTGCACAGTCTTTGTGCAGAATTGCTGTACCTCCTGCAAGGCAATTTTAGTATAAACCCTGACAGTGATTCAAATCCCTAGTTACAATAATTTTTTTTATAACCTTTCCTTCACCTGCTGCCACAACACATTTCTATAACAAGCAAATTTCATGGATGTTATCATGACAGATTTATAAATCAGTTGTAGTGTGATAGTGTCACAGAAGAGGTGGTTATTAAGCCCAGGGATGATGCAAGTATTGAGCCATTTGAGAAGCCAGGCTACTTCTATTTAAATCTCAAGAAATAGACACCAAGATATTAAGAACTAGCTTGATTGAGCACTTTTCCTCAAACATTTGCATATTCGGTTAATTTCAGTATTAGAACACTGTAAAATTAATATACTAGTCTTTTCCATTTAAAAAGCGGACTAGATCACATAAAATTTGATAGCCTTCATCTGAGCCTTCAAGTGACTTTTCCCACATTACAAAAATCAATATTTGCTTGTCCAAAAAGAATTGAAATTGGCGATAGGCGATTAGGAGAAATGAAGTCTAAATACTAACTGTACCCAGCAGCAGTAAGTGTACAGGAGGAAAACATGAAATAACTTCTGAATCTCACTGTTCTTTGAAAATTAAAAGCATTTCCGTACTAGAAATTAGTTATTTCAGGAAAATAAATCAGAGCTGGAACAAAATAGTCCTCGTGCATTTCTGCTTATTTGCAAAGTTCTGTTTCCTAAAAACACTGTTGCACAGCAAGAGACACCTCTGCTCACCATTCCGATGCCCAAGTGTGCTTGTTCAGGATCACACTCCCAAGACTCTCCTCTTTCTTCTTCCATTACTTCCACATACCTTTCCATTCAAACCACACCCTCTGAACTCCATCCATTACTCCCATAATACACACTTCTAAACGGCCTTACATGAACCTTTGCTGTGGGCAGTTGCGTGCCCATCTTTAGTCACAGGAGACTTTATTGTTTCAAAAAGATGCTTATTCATTTCCAGGTGCTTGTGAAAAAGGAATACATCTTTTCCCACTATGGTTTCATTACACTTTAAACCAGTCTTTCATGGAGTGTATATATAGTAGCAGCAGCAGGGAGCAGCCTACACTTGAAGCTAGCAGTCTCACAGAATTACTGTGCAAATACTTACTGCTTTCTCCTCTTTTGTGCAAGACTTGAGTAACTGGCACTGCCTCATGCCTGTCAAAAGACTGCTCTGTGAATCCATTCTTAGCAAAAAAAAAAGTAAAATGCACATGTTCACCAAGTCTGTTTTTTCACCTTTTGAACTCTAGAGCAGCTTTTTTAAGCAGTCAGATCTAAGAGGAAAAAATACCCTGCTGCCACTTAGCCTCCTTTCCCAAGAAACCCATTTGCAAAGTATTATTTGTTTATTTCTCTCAGGACAGAAATAAGCATTAAACATGGGAATGTTAATACACTTCATAACGATAAACCAGGGGTTTAAATGAGCACAAAAACTTGCTGAGCCAAAGCAAATGATTTTAAAACTCTAATAGGATTCCTTGCACGAATTTGAAACATATATGCACACAAAGCACTGACCAAGGACATTGTCACTGCTGTTTCCACTGTCGTTACGACTTTGCGAGTTGTGTCTCATTAATGAGCATTCAGCACAGTGCCTTACCTATTGCTGTATCTTCTACATCCCCCCTTTTTCTGAGAACCACCCCCTAATTAGTATAAAACTACTGTGAAAAAAAGGTAATTCTGCACATAACAGAAAAAGCCCAAAGATCTGCATATTGACAAGATGGTCCATCATAACACAGAGACACCCTGTGCTACCTGAGTGGTAAGCAGCAATCCAGCATGGGCCAGGCATGGTTCCTCCCCAGGCAAAGAATGGAGAAACTGAATTACCCCTGCCAGGATTACATAAAAAGACTCACCCCAGAGAGACAGAAAACAAAAGAAGTGAAGAATTACTGGGTTTAAGCATGCAAATATTTGATGTTCTTTTCCTTTGCAGTCAGCCACCCAATTATGCACATGGAGAGCACACACCAAAATTTTTCTCCTTGCAGGAGGGAACCGAGAAGATACACCAGTCACTTTATCAGGCAAGCGCTATGAAAGCACTTAGCCCGTCCAAGAGAGGAAGTAAAGGAGAGTCAGCAAACGTGTTTTGTTTCTGTAAACAGATGCCACAAAATTTAGTGTCCACCATGTAAACTTAATTTAAAGATTAGATGAAGAAGTGTTACCGCATATTTTGCTTCCCACTTAATTCTTGATGATTCAACTTAATTCCTAGGGTCCCTGAGGACAGTACAATTCCCATGGCTCTGTCTTTTCTCATCCCAGAGGCATGTATCATGCAAAGCTGTATGCATGAACGGTCAGGGCTGGACTGTGCTTTCAGAGGTCTTTTTATCTCCTGCAGTGCTGTCAGTCTCCCACAGGGTGTTCAGTGCCACTGGCACTATTAATACACTCCCTTGTCCAAATATGTGTCACTTCCAACTGAGAGCACAAGTTAGAGAGGTTTCCTGAAAATGTTGGTGCATCTCAAGGAGACCTCTATGCCTGATCCTGTAGAGGGAAGCAACCTACTGTGGTACACAGACATGATGGGCTCATTATCATGTATGCCTTCTCAGGCCCACATGATTTTTTCATGGAACTTTCTCAGTACTTCAAATCAAGACACTGTAATGGACTCCACCAGTCAGAACTGTGATACTTCAGGTTTCTTTCTTGTGTCTTCAGCTTTTGTTTGGCTCCAAATTTACCAGTCACGCAAACAAGGATGAAAAGAAAAATAATCTGAGCTCCTTAGCAGGAAACTTTATCCATTTAAATCAAATCTTCAGATAGTTATTAAAATGCAAGCCTAGCTTTTCTTTCCTTCTTCTGCACAGAAGCAGCCTCAGTGAGACAGTCACTACTGCCTATTTACAGAGCAGGTTTTCCCATTCTAATGTTTGTTTGCTGTTTCAAGTGCAGCATATAACCAGTGAGCAGTTACATTTTGTGCCTCTGATAGAGCTCTTAAGTGTCAAAATTCCCCAGCATGTTCACTGCTAAGCAGCATACAGTTTCTAGCCTCTACCCCAACTCTGACAATCTTTGTTTTCCGCATCCGCATTCTCCATCACACATCTCTTTGAAGTTGTCTATACATATAAATGCTGCTTGACAACTGCCTCACCCAAAACTCATGCACAATGTCAGTGCAAAGGCTTCCACTGACCAAACAAATCAGAGCGTTGATGTACAGAAAAGTTCTCATAACGGTAGATTCACCTGAAGAGAAAAACTCCCTCTGTTTAAGTTAAGTTAAATGAATCTGCTAGCCAATTTTACTGAAAAGCTCAAAACGTGCAGGATGATAGCTTTACGGATCTATTTTTTAGCCACTAGCTTAACAAGGTGTCAGGCTGATAGAGGCCATAACTACTCATCTGCCAGTCTACAAACCAATTCTCCTAAGAAAATGAAACAAATAAAAAAGGCTGACTGCATACCTAAGCAGATTTTGCAGATAAAGGAACCCATAAAAGCATGAATATTTATTCTGAGAACCTGAACAATGGGGTGCTTTTACCATTGAGTAATGTGACAGAAGAACTATTTTTGCTCCATCTAGTAGTTTATAGGCAAACAGAGATTGCTGGCGATAGCAGGAACTATGAAACAATTTTGATTTACTCATTTTTTACTTCTGGGAGTTATGAAAAGTTTGCACATAGAAGTTGTTTTTCTACCTCCCTGTAGGGGAAACCTGCAGTTCTCAGAAACAGCAGGTGCCGATGGTACATTTTTATTCTTCTGACTTTTGCAGGTGAATCTCCTTTATTGGAATCAGGAAGACCACTGCTGGAAAACATTCTAATTAATCTGTGTTACAATAACCCTTCTCTTCTTTATGTGTTCATCACAATTTAGGGAAAAATACTCAGAAATTCAGTAACAAACCTTTTCTAAATACAAATTTTCAATAATTATTGGGAAAAATAAAGAGTTGAAAAAAGGCTGCAAATAAGATCTTTAGGGACAAAAAGGGCAAATTTGGATCAAACTAGGAGTTATGCTCATGTAGAGCCTCATTCCATTATGAATTAAGAGGTTTCGACTTCCAGAGAGAACATGGCATAAATGACTTCTTATCACATGTCTACTTTTGTTTATTGGTAATTGAATGACTGGCTGACCGGTTCTGCTTGACCTCCCTTACTCCATTAAAATTTTAACTACCTATTATTTGAGCTCATTTGGTTTCAACCAGCTGTATCTTTCTGGAAATGTGCACAAGTAGCACACACGTACTATATTTCAACATTTTATTCAAAGACACAGTACTGACATCCAGAAATAACACACTTCTACAGAAATCTGTTCCAGTCCATGTGGCTATGCTAGCAAGAGTTTTCTGTTTGCTTTCTTTTTCTTTTTTTTTTTTTTTGTCACAGATCAAGTAATTCTTTTTGAAAAGAATCATAACCTTCTGTGCTAAAGTTTCATAAATACAAAGATAGGTACAAACAGAACATTTTTAGACAACATTCCTTCTCTGCCCTGCAGAAGTCAACCTTTGCAAGTATACTTACTGCCTAAAAACACAGTGAATCTCTGCCTTGTTGAATTTGGGGGTACTGGTGGATGAGAAGCTGGACATGAGTTGTTAGTGATGTGAATTTCCAGCAAAGAAAGCCAATTGTATCCTGGGCTGCCTCAAAAGCAGCGTGATCAGCAGGTTGAGGGAGGTGATTCTGTCCCTCTGCTCCCCTCTCATGAGACCCACCTGGAGTGCTGCATCCAGCTCTGTGATCTCTAGCACAGGAAGGACATTGACCTCTTGGAGTGAGTCTGGAGAAGGAACACCAAATTGTTTGGGGGGATGGAGCACCTCTCCTATGAGGAAAGGTGGAGAGAGCTGGGGTTGATCAGCCTGGAGAAAAGAGGGCTTTGGGCTGACTTCACTGCAGCCTTCCAGTACCTGAAGGGAGCCTACAAGAAAGATGGTGAGATTTACAAGAGCATGTAGTGACAGGACATACAAGGAGAAATGGCTTCAAACTGAGAGTAGGTTTATATTAGATATAAGGAAGAAATTATTTATTGCAAGAATGATGAAGCACTGGAACAGGTTGCCCAGAGAAATTGTGGATACCCCATCCCTGAAAGTATTCAAGGCCAGGCTTGATGGAGCATTGAGCAACCTGGGCTAGTGGAAGGTGGCCCTGCTCACAACAGGAGTTTTAGAACTAAATTATCTCTAAATTCTCTTTCAGCCCAAATCATTCCACAATTTTAAGATCATGGCATGACTTGGTGCAGTGTATAACTACGATGCTAACCTGTTGGAAAGAGCTTTCACTTCCTTAGTGAACGAGCCTGAATCTTGCAATCTATCACCCTCTTCTTCCAGGTATCCTGCCTCTGAACCCTAGTAATTTCCTGGGTGACATTCTAAGACACAAAAAAATATATCACCTAATCCATCCAGATGTTCATTCAAGCACTTTCACTGCATCAGTGGAAAAGGAGTATTCCACTGCATGCTACAAGTGCAGCATGAAATGCAAGGAAGGACAGAGCACAGTGGGAAAGCAGGGCTCTGTCTACAGCATGGCTGCAAGCTACCTACAGCCTGGTTGTTACTGACAGAAAATTTCACTTTAGATACAGTGAATAAGTTGTGAATAAGTGAATATGCTGGTCCACTTACCCCGCCAGGATGTTTCTCAGCAATAAGAAAATATTCTACTCTGTTCCTTTTGTGGTTAAAAAAATATTTGAGAGGACAGACTGTACAGTTTTTTGCTGTTGAGAAGCAATAGCACAGCACATGACAAGATTCAATTCTTGGTGAACAAGCCTGTGTATCGTTGCCCCACAAGCACGCCTTTGAATGACAGCTCTTCTGCAATAGCTCCTTTACAGTCTTATCCCCATCTTCTTTTCTTGTCTTCACTACCGCTTTGATTCTTCAGGTCTGGCTCAGCTTAGCTTTTAATGCAGTAAGTGATCCAGCCAGACACCTTCTCTTGTTCTTGCTTTCCAAACTTATGGATTTTCTCTCATTCAACACATTTCTCTTCTCTCTTCTATTTCTTTTGCAGTTTAGAGCCAGGCATCTTTCTGTTCCTTCACACTTACTACGCTTGCTGTAAACACCTTCTCATCTGTAACCTGCCATCTGAAACAGATTGCCTCTTTCTCTCTGCTTCATCAATTCATTCTCTCTTTTCAAATCTCAATCAAAAGCATAGATTTTCTCCTTGCACTATATCTTTTAATTTTTTTTTCTTTGTGTTATCGGCTTTATGCCTGAATGCCTTAATTAACTCACTGTAGAATGTCTTTACACAAAGACTTTTTGTAATTTATAGCCTTCTGTGTCTATGAGGGGCATTTCAGGGTGTATTATTTATGACATTTTCTATAAAACAGAGCACAGTAGTAATCCTGTGGTCTGCCAATAAATCAGTCTTACCTATGACAAAGTTATGACCCAGAAAGAAAGACTGTATATCATGACCGTACAATAGAATTAATGAATCAACTGCTTTAAAGCACACCAAACTAGGTCTTCTTTTTTCAAATATTTGGATCATCTGAAGGGTAGAACTAATTTCACATAAAAGCAAGGTATTCTGACTGAGTTAAATCAGTAAAACTTGTTTAAGTTATGAGGAGAGCCATTGGTATGCATTGGCAACTGTATGCACCTGCCCCAGCATTTTAAATTTACTGTAGGTAAAACTTCAATTCCTACTGAACACTGACAGCCTCACAAGTGGTGTCTTTACAGAGACAATCAAAGGAAAAAAAGCAAATGACAACCCAGTGCTAATAATGGAAAAGATCAGTTGTGTCCTTTGGGGACCCACTGGTTCTTGCTGCATACTGACAATTATGGTCAACCCATGGTCAACCCCATTACATCACTAAGTTACACAGACTATGAATGTATCATCCCAGAAAAAGTATTGTTAAGAGATGAGGGATATAGAGATGTTCACACTGCTTTTGCCCACACTCAGATTGGCACGGAAATAGAATTTTACTCACTAGTTTCTGAATTAATGAATCCAATTTAATTTTTTCATAGAAAGCTTAAGAATTAAAAAAATTTTGGACAATTGCATTTATATTTTACAGGATTTAATGATGCCTGTAGCATAGTAACTGATAAACTAAGTACTATTCTAGGCCATACTCCCTGGCAATAATCTTTCAAGAACACATTCTCAGACAGGGAAGCAGGAGAGGGAAGATAAGAAAATCAGAGCAGGAAAAAAAAGAAACCAGGCCACAGCATTCTTAATGGAGACAATGAGGTCAGGTGGATGGGAAAAAAATTCAGAGGAAAGAAAAAGTAGACATCAATGTATTTGCAGTGTGGAGAAAAGATAGCAGGAGAATATAAACTACCAGGTCCTGAAGACTACTGTCAATGTTTCTCAAATGGAAAAAAAAATAATCCCTACTCATCTTACTTTAGATAAATGAGACAGATATGCTTTAGATAACACTTTTAGACAAGCTTTTAAGAAATGCTTTAGATAAAAGAGAGAAATATATTTATTTATGTTCTATATCTTAGTTTACCTCATCACCCATTTCCGTGGTTGCCATATGGACGACATGAGTCTGTGACAGAAAATACCCTCTCTATTAACATGTGGTTGATAACACGTGAGAGGCCCTGCTTTATGAATACCTTCCTACACATCTCCTTTCTGTTTACTGGAAGACAATGATGTCTCTCTTATAATGCGAAGTTTTTAAAAGAAGTTTAAAAAAGTGGTCTGCTCCCCAGTTTACTCAGGTAACAGAGTCATAGAATCACAGAAAGGGTTGAGTTGGAAGGGACGTTAAAGACCATCTAGTTCCAATCCCCTGCCATGGGCAGGGACACCTTCCACTAGACCAAGCTGCTCAGCAATACATACAACATTTGAGTTTCTATGAAATACCTAACACACATTGCCAGCACGTCAAGCCTGTCTTTTCATGTTATGTTCTTCCCAGGTAGAAAATAAGTAAGCATTTAGCAGTGTTTTGTACTACATAACTCAAAGCATACAGCAAAGACGCCCACAGTGGTGTCTGGGCTGACAGAAAGTGTGCCTATGACTGTGGGGAAAATCTCTTTGGCAACTGACAAAAGCTTGTCTTAACTTGTTTTGCTCATTTTATTTTAAAGACAATATTTATTGTCATAGAAACACAGAAGAATCATGTTTCTACAAGCTGCAAATGAACAAGCCTTGGGAAAGAGGGAGAGGAGTATGGCTTGCACAGCATGAGAAGGCAGCTCCCTCTCTTCAGGACCTCACAGGAGAGCAAGGCAGGTTTGAAGGCTCCGAAAGAACAGGAGCTGTTCCAGTCAGTACCTTGCAAGCCAACTGGCCTGCTTAGGAACCATAGCCCTGTCCTTCTCATGAAATTTCAGTACACTTTTTCCTGCTCATTAGAGAAAAGAACAATGTTCACAGGCATGAATTACTGAATAATGGTATATAAATAAAAGTGGAGAAACTCTGTTCAGCAAAAAGTGAAACTCTGTCTCTCCACTGCCTTCCTGAGCAGTCAGTTATTCATCAGGATCCAATATCTTCTCTAAAAGGCCTTTTCATTCCTATATTTTCTGTCCTAAAATCAGATAGCATCTCTGACCCCTCCTCACAGCTTTCTTTCATGGTGATTCTTGGCCATCAACCTACCTAAAATATGAACTTCAAAAACTGTTTTCCCTGCAGCATTAGCTTGTATTTTTTCTACTCTTGTCTGAATAATTAATCTTCAAGGCTTAACAATCTGCCACTGATGGCTTTCTGCAAGGCACAAAAATTTATCCTGGCATTGCCAGCCTACTTCAGTAAAGGTGAAGCTGTAATATACTCAATTAATGCTTAGAATACAAAATGGAGTTTGTAATTTAATACAGATTCAAATAGCAAAGAAAATTCAATTTGCAGATTGGGAGTTTCTGAGATGCCACAGAAACCTTGAGGCAAAGTTACACAGTTTTGCCACAAAGTCCATATCAAAAATGTACATAGAATCTAAATCATGTGATTTCACTTTCATTTCTTTATTTTCATAGGAATTACGTGTATTCACCAGGACTATCTTTACCCTGAAGTATTTTCTTTTAAAGAATAATGACTAAGATACTTATAAGAGTTTAACAAGGATCTTCTGTGCATGTTTGCATACATAATTACATTAAGAACAAGTCTTCTAGATGAGGTTTCTGTATTACCACTTGCAAAATGTCCACACCATGTTTCGGTGCTTGTGTTTGGCTCTAGTTTAGAGCTGTCTTAATTCTGTCACATCAATTAACATTTCCAGTGACATAATTTTTCATCCTTGTGTCCAAAATAATAATTTTTGCTTGCCATTTCAGTTCTATGCTCCCATCTACTCACACCTCCTCTCCCAGAGACACATCCCTGCTGGAAGAGGTGTTGCTCATGGGGAGTATCGACCAGCATGGCACTGTGGACACTGACAAATGGACTGTTTGGAGGCTGGAAGAGCTCAACAGAGAGACAGACATATCACTATGCAGGACAGTATCTACTGCAGACATAGTAGGTTCACTTTTTGTCATTCACACCATCATGTGTTTTTTCCTCTGCTTGCAATTCTATCATATCATAACACAGTACATCACAGACCAGCAGGCAATTCAGGGTAGCTTGGTTTATTTGGATGAAATACATGTTTATGAAGAGAGCTGGAACTCTTTAGAAAGGAACTTGTTTTTCCAGGAGACAAAACAATTAAATGATTGTTGAATTCTCTGCAGACAGCCAGCTATGTATTGTTGACTTTCCCAGCCTTTGGTACCTATAAAACTCCAATGGCCAGAGAGGCTGAAAAATTATGAGACATGTTTCTTGCACTTTTCACCCTTCAGAATGATTCCAAATATATTTTAGATTAGGGAAAGTTGTTGGTTATGGACTGCTTTTGAAAGCACTCTCTTCATCTTATCTAATGACCTTTCTGACCCCTATGTTGTGAATGGCAAGTGAGATGTAAGCTTTCTCTCTACCTCCTCATGGCAAGGACTAGAACAGGGTATAAGAATAGGAAAGCAAACGTATGAACAAAGATGGTAGGGATTTTCCATGCGGGAAAACAAAACACACTAGAGGACACCAGCCCTTGTTCCTCCAAATAACCACCCATCAACACAATCAGGAAGTCAAAAACGGGGAATGCAAACAATCTCATAATATTTAGACCAGAAGGTACTTTTGAAAAGTCATTGCACTTCCTCAGATCTTTTATTGACTGAGAATTTTCTACTTCACTATTTCTAACTGTTCATACTTGGGTCATGGGAATGAGTGAGTGCAGAACAGATGGATGCATTAAACCACACTCCTAACAGAATGGGGGAAGAAAGAGATGAAACAACAGCAAGCAGAAGTAAGAATACCACGATCTTAGTCCTACAGCAATGGGTCATACCAAGTGAATGTATCTATGCATATTATACAATCGCAAGTTCCTAGACACTGGAGAACATTCTGGAGGTTCCTTAATACTCTTTCAAAACGGTACAGTATCCCATCTTTTTAGTGCAGACCTTCAGACTATCCATCTCAGCATGACTGTTTCTCAGAAGCAGAGAGGAGGGGTGGAAACAGTCTGCAGCACAAAAATGAAATTCTGGAAATACTACTATTACTGAGATGAAGGGATGGAAATATAATGTAAACAAACAATTTGTAAGAGTTTTGAAAGCAAGTTCCCATCTGTTCTGGGCACATGAAAATGCTACAGAAGGGACTATAATTTACAGCATAAACGGTAGTACTGTTAACCTCAATTTAACAAGAGAAGGAAAGCTGCTATACATGCCAAACACCATAGCATTATATAAATAATCCACACAAAGCAGAAAAATCAAGACAGAGAAATAAGCTGGTATGAGCTGTTCCACAAGGAAGCCAGGGCCAGGAGCCCACATACACAGGGATGCCAGATACACTTTGTCAGACCAATGCTGAAACATACTCTGCTGTAAATAAACAAAAATAACTCCCCAAATTCTTCACATATTCGGGGGGGAGGGGGGAGGTCCTTTCAAATATCTGATGATAATTCTGCCAGTAATCCATAATCAATCCATAGCAGCTGCTGTGATTCACTGCCTTTCACTCACAAACATAGAATGGCAATTATGGCTGTTTGGGAACACAGGTCCCCTTCAGCAGGGTTGTGTGAGCAGTGTGGCATTTGTAACCGAACTTAGATGATTTGGGAGCACAAGTCCTCCTTAAAGTCATGGTACAGACAAAAGAATTTAATCCACCATCAAAGATGCAGGATTCCTTTTCTAAGTGGATTGGTGATGAGAGTGGCTGGAATTATAGACATCAGAAAGAATTATTCTGTTCTGCTAGTTGAGACGAAAGAACATTTTCCAGTTCTTCAGCAGAAACACACTTGCTGAAGTCATTAGGATGAAGTAGGTCTTACCCTCAGGAAACTACACTGACTATAGGGATGTGCATTTGGCCTGTTTCATAAAAGCCTATTTTCCCGCAACTACCTGGGAAGGGGAAAGAAAGGGAGGCTTTGATGCATATAAATATTATAGAGTGATTTGCTGAATAAAGATTCATATTATACATAATAAAAGAAAAAATTATTTTTTTATAAAACAATTATTTTTGTCTTAATGCAATCGTTGCAATTTTCCTGTTCCTTGTGTTACTGTTAAATTTAAGAGTTTTGCCCAAAGAATATTCCTTGGCAGGCTACACAAAAACCTTCAAAAAACACAAAAGGCATTTGTACATTTGCATAAGGGGAAAAATTGGAAACACACTGCAGATAGAATACAATACTTGCCCATCGGTGACAAGCAAAGGTTTTGCAGCAATATGGCTCATCTGGTAGGACTGAGGTTTAGTTTGGTACCATCTCCACACTGCCAAAAATTACAAGTTAAAGCCACTTTAAAAAGAGAAATTTTCTCCTGTTTCAGGCAAGCAATTGGAAGTGTTTCCCCAGTGTTGGGGGTTTTTTTGTATTTAAAAGATCTTTTTTTCTTACATGTTACCCTTCTTGTGACATGTGCTAGAATCTGGCAATACTGTTGACCTGCATCAGCATACAAGGCTCTGCAGCTTGTCTGAGACATTTTAGGTGCCATGAAGAATCATGTAGAAATTGGTTGGGATACTTTTGTCTAAAAATGGGGAGCAACTCGTTTAAAGAAAAAAAAAAGATTAATTTACAAATCAGTTTCTTATGTTTGGAGTGAATATTATGAAACAACTCAGTTGCTCAGGTCTCCTTTTCCACCATATCCCTGACCTTACAAGGACACCTTTATAGCAGTGAGAGATCCTGCTCCAAAAGGGTGCTAATCAGTGCAACAAAATACAGTAGAGGTCACTAATTAGCAGTGTACCCCAGAAGTTGATACTGGGTCCAGTCTTCTTTAAAACCATTCATTAATAATCTGGATGATGGGGCAGAGTGTACCCACAGCAAGATTGCTGATGACACCAAACTCGAGAAGTGGCTCATGCAACAGAGGGTCGTGCTGCCATCCAGAGGGACCTCTACAGGCTGGAGGAATGAGCTGACAGGAATCTCATGAAGTTGAACAAGGGGAAGTGACAAGACCCACACCTAGGAAGTAACAACTCTGTGCATCAGTATCTACTGGAGGACAATCAGCTGGAAAGCAGCTTGGCAGAAAAAGATCTGGGGGTCCTGATGGACACCAAGTTGGATGTGAGGCAGCAACATGCCCTTATGGCAAAGAAGGCTGATGGTATCCTGGGATGCATTAGGCAAAGTATGGCCACCAAGTCAAGAGAGGTGATCTTTCCCCTCTTTTTAGCACTAGGGACGCCACATCTGAAGTGCTGTGTAAGGTTTCTGGCTCAGCCATGGAAGATGTGGGAAAAAGTCAAACAAAGGGCCACAAAGATGATCAAGGAACTGAAGCATCTCTCCTATGAGAAAAGGCTGAGAGAGCTGGGACTGTTCAGCCTGGACAAGAGAAGGCTCAGTGGGTATCTTATAAAGACATGGTACTAAACTGAAGGGAGGGTGTGAAGAAAAGAACCAGGCTCTTTTCAGTGGTGCCTACTGACAGGACCAGATGTGATGGGCACAAACAGAAACACGGGAGGCTCCCTCTGAACATCAGGAAACACAAGCACTGGAACAGGTTGCCAAGGAAGTCGAGAACTCTCCCTCCCTGGAGATGTTCAAAAGCCACATGGACATGGTCCTGTGCAAGCGGTTCTGTGTGGCCCTGGTTGAGTGGAGGTGTGGGACCACATGGACTCCAGATTCCCCTGATCTCAACCATTCCATGATTCTATATTTACTGCTTGCCAGAAAAGGTTGATACTAGCTTTGTCTCCATAGATGATTTTCACTCACACCAGAAGATTCTTACTTTTATTATGACAGTGCCATATATAAGACTTCCAACCTCTAAATTATTTCAGTTTCCATGTTTACTGTCAGTACAGAAGAGCACATTTGAATCTTTGGCTTTATCAGTAAATTGACAATGTACTTTCAGAACCTTACATATTTTAACACATGTTGCTTCCAATTGTCATGTGTAAGAACATTTTGAAAAACAAATACTGCTGAAGTTTCACTAGGTTAGTATATTTCATCTTAAATTATGTTGCTTTACAGAGACACCTAGCATCCCAATGAACAATAACAGACGTGACTGTTTTGGCTAAGTACCAGTTACCCAATAAACACAAATTCCTAGAGGATGCTTTCACCATAACAAACCTTTTGTGGTTTAACAGTAGATTATCACTGACAGTAACAGGCTGCTGATAGCTCCCCATTGAATCTTTTGACATACAGGATACAGACACAGGTGCTGAGTGCTGAACAACTTCAAGTGTGACATCTAATTCCTGGAAATTACTGAAGGAGATGTTTCTGCCACAACATATATACTGCAGAATGTGTTGAGGATAGGAAGATGCCTGAGATAACTCATTAAACGAGACCAAACTTCAATTCAGACTTAAAAAGATGCTTGCAAAAGCTTACTGGATGTTTTGTTTCATGGTTTACAGGGATCAGAGAAAACAGGTGGCGAAACTGGCTTATGGAAACTGGTGATGCACAGGGTAAAGCACTGGGAATGATCAGGGGGTGGTAGTACTGTGGAAGCCAGCTGATCCCTGTTCTGAGCAAGGAGGGTGAGGAAGGGTCCTGGATTAGCCTCTGTTCACAGGACAGATATGGGATGCTAGGAAGAGGAGGTATGAGAAGACATAGCTTCAAACTCCGACAGAGGTGTCAGCAAAGGAGCCAAAAGCTGCCCAAAGTAATCACTGGCAGCCTTACAAATGGAAACTGGCACATTCACAAGGTGCAAACACTTGTCCTAAAGACTATTTCATATTACCAAGAAATGTAGGAGTTTCTGAAAGATATCCCTGTGCTGCAGATGCTATATCAAGTAATGCAGACTAGATACTCTTTTCAATACAAGATGCCATTTTGCCAAACATCTTGACAGTGATAAATAATCGCCTGACTGTGAAATAGCTGATGCAGTCTCAGTGCTTTCTTATCAGCACTAGGAACTTCATGTGCTAGATTAAGAAAAAAACTAATTTACACAGACAGTGATATCAAGGAGTCTAAACAGCAGTGAGAAAAAGACCAGTGAAAATTAGGTGCAGATGTTTCTTTCACATTCCTTTCTTTTAAGAAAAAAAAACAAGCTAAGTTCCTTAGCAGAAGACATGTAAGGCTATATTTTAATAGGCCATGGTGATGACATCAACAAAGTGTATTATTACAACTAATTTATATGTATGAGAGTCACTACACTTGCACAGACCAGAATTTGAGTACTTTAATATTTATATGTTTGCTTAAATTATCTAAGACCCTTTACATTGTCAGTGATATAAATTGGCATCTACATAAATGAAGGCTGAGCCCACTACCATGCAATCCACTTACGGGAGGGAGACAGGCTCACAGCTCCTGTCTATGCAATTAAGAAGAGCAGTACACACTGTGGTCAAGAAAGAGATTTTTTAGATCATATTAACTGAAAATGCAACAATTGTTTTATCACCAACAAAAAGTAGAGGTAAAATAAAAAACACATGGACATAATTACTCTGCATTGCAGTTCTATCCTAAAGCTTCAGCACTTTGGTGCATGATGTACTATATGCCTTTTATGATTTATGCAACATAAAGCCACAGTATTTGAAAGCAGTCTCTAGCTTCAAGACCTGATTCTCTGCTCTGTGAAATTAGGTGTACCTCAGTGGAAAGAAAAATCAGTCACATAAAACCTAAATCTAAATTATATTGAAACTTAGAGCTATGCTCTTGGCTCCCCTAAAGTGAACATAGAAATGTTCATTTTAGAAAGATTCCTGAAAGCATATCAGGAACACTATTTGGGTTACATGACAAACAAATTACACTGAAGATAAGACCCACAAGATCCTGGAAATTTTATTGCTGCTAAGATTAGTGTTTGGCGGCGGGGCGGGGGGAGGGGGGGAAGAAGAACTCCACTGACATATACTTAAAAAAAATAAACACAGAACACAGTATTTTATGCTGGGTGTGTGGAAAAGGAAGTAAAGGTGATAGTGTGAAAAAAACAAGTACAATATCTCATAGCAAGGGAGTTTCTTATTATTACAGCCAGCAGGAATAGGCTACTATGTGTGAATATTTAGGATATGAGCAAGCACAGCATTAGAAGGAGATCATATGGCAAGATTATTGTGATATTACCCTCAAGGAACTTCATAGCACAATCTGTCACCATAACAAAAGAGTTCAATGAACTGCTTGACCACAGAAAATAACAGAAGAACCTGCATCTGGACAAAATAATCTACGTCATAATTCAGAGAAACAGCAGCTAGGAATAAATCAAGCAAATTGGAAAAAAAAATGCAGTCTGGTTTTGGCATTCCCTTCAGCCAGTTCATGTTTCCTTGATACATATCCACTGGTGATGTAACACTGGGAAGCTCCAGGGTGTCGTATTAAGTGGCTAATTAATACCCAACACATTGGCCAATAATGAGGTGCAGCCAGAGCAGATCTAGACAGCCAAATGGTGGGTGCTGAGACCTCGTACCCTGCAGTATGGGTATTTGGGGGCTACTGCTCTGGTTTCTTCGTAATCTGGTTCCAAGCACCAATGTTCATGGGTGGCTGGAAGGCACTAGGTTCTTCCCTACCTTGGGCTTCCCTACTTACCATTTATTTCTGGAGTTTCTTCACATAACAGAAATCCCAAACTCCCCACAGAAATACGATTCATCATTAACGATTAGGGTATCTTTATAAAGTGCAACTTGCTGCCATGGATACTCAAGCTATTTCTGAATTAACCAGCTCAGGTACCAGATACTCAGGCCCTTGTTTGGCTATGCAACAAGTAAATATGAAGGTGTCTTTCATTCTCTGATTAATTCTTGCACAGAGTCTAAGGGAAATCTCTTATCTTAAGAGTGCTTGAAGGATGACAGCTTCTTCCCTCATGACCCACCAAAGCTGTTTACCTTCCTCAATGGGAGAGAGAGCAGGGGAGTGGAAAGGTAAGATTAAGGAAGGTTTGGCATTCAGAAGACACAGGCTCAGATGCAAAGCTATCTTCCATTCTGTTTGACTTTACTATAACTATGGGGAATTCTTCTCCTGCATTATTTTGTTGTAGTTTGTTGGAGCTATTTTGACATCACATAAGTACATATCACTAATAATTTGGAAACCTGAAGGAAGTGAGTCTCAAAAATGGGTCTATTTGGTGGTTTTGGGCAGCTTTTCTGTACCCATGATGAGTGTTTGAAGTTTGAATAGTGACTTCAGGAATTCAAAAATTATGTGTTATTTTCCTGATTTATGTAGGCTCTTCAGAAAAAGTTGGAGTTGTTCAATTCAGTTCCATTCCATTAAAATTGTAATAAATAGATTTTTTAAGTTAAATAATCCCATTACTAGGAGCTAGCAGGATCTACAGTGTGGAACACCTAAAACTATAAGAACTATAGGCATTCTGAGAACTTGTGATACCAGCACATAATAGTGGTTAATAAAGCTGAAAGAGAAATCTGTGCTGCTCTACTATCACATAGCCTATACCTCTGCAAAATAACTCTCTGCCCACCTATAAATAACTTGCAACCTTTATGTAGGATCTCAAATTTGGCCCAGAAAGCATAGATAGGATTTGGGTTTCATCTCCATTAATCCCAGTCAATATGGAAAAGTTCTGCAGTTCTGCTTCTTTGTTGATAAGGTCAGAAAATGATCAAACCGAACAGAACGTCCAAACCACCACAGAGATAATGAAGCAACTATTGTGCATTGTGATACATCTTTGTTCCCAGAGTTTTTCCAAACAATTTTCTTTACAGAAACAAACATAAACAATTATTGCATAATAACCTCTCAATCAAACAGTCCAATTCAATGACGTTATCCTGTCTGGAATGAAATCTGTGTTATGCTACTTAGTTTAGAAAAATATATACTTAATATCCTTCAGGAAGGGATACAATCTTGTGACGTTTGATCGTGGTAACATGGTGATACTTTGTGATGCTACAAGGATTATTAGTTATCATTTATGAGATATTCCTATTTATGAGATATTCCTCTCTATTCCTATCAGCAAGCAGATACTCAATACCTGACTTAAAAATTCATTTTGTAGCTGGTAAACATGTCTCTACTATGCCTCAAGTTAGCCTAATTATCCTTAATTAGTTCTTGTCTTGGTTATGTTGTTGAAGAGAGTGAGTATTTGCAGAAACTTTATTTTGTGCCGATTTTAAGAAGAGAGAACAAAAAACATTAGAAAGAGTTTTAAATAAGTGTTCCAGCATAGATATGTAATTTCTGATTATTCTGGGAATTCAGCATTTTAGCATCTAGAGTTTGATGTTTGAATAAGTAAAGAAGATCTTATTCAGACTTTAGGCAAAACTCTACTCTTCTCATTGACACCTAAAGAGAACTTCAGAACTGGGTCATTAATATAGTTCCACAACTGTGGGGAAACCACATAC
>JAWWES010000081.1:61884179-61916210 GCA_035583135.1 Lophotriccus pileatus | reverse complement strand
GTAGGACAAGAGGGCACAGGCTTAAGCTCTGCCAGGGGAGGTTTAGGTTGGATATTAGAAAGAAGTTCTTTACAGAGAGAGTGATCAGGCATTGGAATGGCCTGCCCAGAGAGGTGGTGGATTCACCGTCCCTGGAGGTTTTTAAGATGAGACTGGATGAGGCACTGAGTGCCATGGTCTAGTAATCACACTGGGGTTGGATCAAGGGTTGGACTTGATAATCTCAGAGGTCTTTTCCAACCCAGTTGATTCTATGATCCTAACAGTTGATAGGGTGGTGAAATAGATACTAAACAGGAGACTTAGAAGTACCAAAATCATCCAATATCATTTCCCAAAATGGTTCTACCATGGGCAGACTTCTTCATATTTACTGCTCTCCAAAAGATGTGCTATGATTTCCCTCCTCCTTGTCCTCCAAACACCTTGCAGTTTTGAAGACACACAGAATTTTTCATGTTAAAGGTTTCAGTATTAGATTTAACAAGTGCTCCTAGTGATGAAACCTGGATAAATAAATGCACCTCCTAGAAGAAAATTAATTAAAACCAGGTTGAAATAATTGAAGGAAAAAACTGGATTCCAAACTGAAGTAATAAAAGGAAAAAATAAAAGGAAAGAATCCCTAATACACTGGCAACAGCAATTTCTTCTCCTCCGAAGAAGCTATAATACTGCTTTATATGGCACAAATAGTCCACTGCTGTGAAGCTACTCAAAGGTCATTTCTTTGGTGCACGACCCATAGAAAAGCTAAAATCTGACTTAGCTCTAAATACTGTTATATATACAAAGCAACCCTGAAACTTCTGAACTTCGCAAATGGGAGAATAACTTTGTGACTGTTAACTTCTAGAAACTTTAGCATGCATGTTTTTAGTAGAATGAGAAAAAGATAGGTTTTTTTCCCCTAAAACAACCCTTTGTCCTCACTATTTTAGCTTCTCTGAATGCAGCTTAGCAATTAAATCAAAACACAAACATTGACTTGGAAAACATGAAGTAAAATCAACCTGATTGCACATGTTCTTACTACTTCCTCCAATAGAAAAAGCAGTATAGAAAAACTACTTTCCTTAGGATTTGTGTACACACAACATAATGTTATGGTAGAGAGAGATAACCATTTTAGAGGTGAAAGTAGCCACACTACAGCCTTTTGAATGCCCAGCTCCATCCAGGCCAACGCACACTAGGAATACTCCTGCTGTTCTCTGCCTGTACTCTGAGGGACCACAGCAGCTGCCCAGAGCCAGGTCAGGTACCTCTGCCTCATGTTGTGCTGTGCAGGACAGGTCTTTCACTATCTCAGAATTTTGTTTAAAGATCTTCTTCCTGATTGTTACTGTCACAGCCTCTTTGCAAGGGAATTCAGCAGGACATCATATTTCTAATCTATTTGTGAAAAAGTTCAGCAGGATGTCTTATTTCTAGTCCTTCTGTTTTGCAGGGCTAAAAGATCCAAAGAACTATTTTCGGCTCAGCTCAGTTCTGTTATAGCCATGTAAACTTACACAGCTTGGAACTCTGCATTGCAGCTCACATATACAGTGAAACAACGCAATCACTGAAGTATTTCCATGAACTTTACTACCCGTTCCTTTTCCAATATAAATTGGTAAGAGATAGTCAAATCTTGCGAGAGAAAGAGACCTGATTCCCACCCTGGCAGATTAAAATACATCCAGCTGTCATTTTTAAACTTCTAAAATCACACTTATTTCAGATATGTTAATTTTTTGTTGCTTTTTTCTACTGTTATTAAATAACAGTGTCCAGTTTACAATAGTCTTTTAAAACTGTTTTGCTTTACAACTGCTCTAAGGTAGAGCAAAACATTAGTAGCCTAGATGAAACAAGTGGATGGTATCCATGTCTCCACAAACACTTGAAAAATTATTATTGGTTATTGAGAATTGAGAACATCGGGGAAACTATGAATTAGAAAAAATTCCATATTAAAAGGCTAGCATGGAAAAAAAGAATGCATCATTGACTTGCCTGTTCTTGCAAAAATAGACTCTTTGAACTTTCTAAAAGAACATTCACATGGATAAAAATTACTCACCCTTTAAACTGTTCACAGCTTCCAGGACTTTTTATTTTACGAAATTTGGAGTGTTAAAGGTAAGGTGTTTTCTCTTTACCCTTGGTAGTTGCTCTCTTTCTGTGACTCAAACAAAACAAGGGGAGAAAAAATACATGATATGGAACACATGAGTCTAAAGTGCACTATTTACAGTGAGATTCAAAGAAAAATGTACTAGCCAAACCTGCACACTTTCTTGCAATGCCTAAATTTCAAGTTGGCAAACTCCCTGTGAAGGTTACTCTCTAAGTATAATGACCAAGATTTTGGAATACTGCCATATTTGCCCTTAAATCATACTTATTAATGAGTTCAAAAAGGATGTCTCCCGCAAAGAAGAACTAAATATCTATTTAGATGCTCTTCCAATCCCCACATAAAGCTCTTTTTCAGATTTTCTCCTAGTTTAATTGTTTATTTTGTCTATACCTAGTATTCACTCTATGTCTGTGGATTTTCAAGTGTGTAATCCAGGAGCTGGACTTAGTGATCCTTGTGTGTCTCTTCCAACTCAGGATATTCTTTGATTCTAATCAGAGATGCAATCATACTGCAGCCTATGCCTCTGCATGGCACTAACAGAACTCTTTATTCCTCTGTTAATCTTATCCAAAACAGGAATTAAGTTTTATGTTATTTTGCTTCTTATTCCTCTAATTGTTTATGGGACTGAGCCTTTCCTTTTGTTTTGTTTTATGAATGTATTAATGCTTCTGGATCATGCTCACATTCTCTTTTCTGATCTTATCCTCTCTCACACTCATCTGTTCAAACTCCTCCTCAGATACAAATAGGAAACATCCTCAGGAGATGTTGCAGTAGGGAATTTCAAAAATCATGTTCTTCACTAGAGTTTCTGCTCTGGATATTGTTATTCCTGTATACTGCTGAATGGTTTGAAGAAAATCCTTTATTTTTAAGATACTTAGTTCATATATTTTATCCTTTTTTCTCCCCAACTCCTAATCCTTTTCTCACTCTTCACTCTCATCTTCCTTCTTACAACCCTCCTAGGATAATCCAACCTGAATGTTTAATTTAAAAATCCCCTCTGTATTTTAAAAATATCATGTCAACTGCAGCCACACCTTGGCTTGTAATAAATGTACTACTTCCTTCTCATCTTTTCTGGTTTCTGTTTAGAGTGTGAAATCATCAGTAAAAAGTCTACTATGTCACCTTTGTACAATGTCTGACACAGTGTTGCCCTGCTCTGAACTGTCCACACTAGTTGATCCTTCAGTATCTACCTGCTAAGCCCACAGGAATAAATAGTCATATTGTTAACATACTTGGAAGAGGAAAGTACTTTATCCTGTGCCTTTAGAATGGAGAGAGGTAATGTCCCAGATATTCTCTTTGCTTTTTCACCATTTCCTGAGTTTGCTTGGTTCGAGGCTACTTTCTTGAAAATACCTAAGCAGCCTTAACTTTAGCAGATAGGGGGAGATAAAACATGGAAGTGCTTTATATTTCTGTTCTCTCTGATCTGCTACCCTGAGACACAATCTTACCTAGTGGGGTCTGGTATCATTAACCTCTCCTCAATCTGGGGCTGACAGACTTTCAAAATTCTGCTTATTGAGAAGTCCACTGATTGTGGAGTTTCACATGCTGTGTACTTGGCATCTTCCACTACGTAAGTAGAGCCATCTGTTTTAGTTCGTCATCATCCCAGTAAGCCCTTCAAAACTCCATGGACAACTTTTTTTAACATTAAAATGCAAAGACCTCCACACAGCAATAAGGAGGAAGAGAGAACAAATTAAGCAATGCTCAGAATAGGAAAGACAGCAATCCTCAGCTAAGCTATAGATACTACATTCTCATTTGAATGTTAGCAAGTTGCTAAGGAGATGGGCAGGAAGAGAATTTGCAAGGGGTATTTACCTTAAGGAGCAGGGTGAGAGAAGCAGGCTGTCAGCTTCCCATCGGTTAGACTTCAGTGCAGAACTGAGGACAACTCCTACTTTACAAGATGTTGCTCTTTATCCCAATCCTCAACTCAAAACCTCTGGGATACAGTCGGCGAATCCTAAGTGAAAGAGGCTGAAGAACTGTAACATAATCTCAATTTTACACATCAAGAAATTAATATAGAGAGAAATGAAAACTTTTTTTCAGGTCACTCACTCAGCCAGGAGATGGAGCAATGCCTTTCTTATCCAAACAAGCCACTATACTGAAACAATTGCAGTATTAAATCCATGCAGGATTTGGTCCACAGATTGCAGCCAGAGAAGCAGAGTTGTTCCACAGATATTCCACAGACAGTCTCTTTTACTAGACTGTGATACTTCTGCTAGAGACAGAAATTAATACCATAGAGAAAGCAAACGGCAGCTACAATAAAAGCTGCTGAGCATTCCAAACTAATTGAATCTCTCGAAACACAATTCCTTCCAACAGTTTAGCAGTTCTAAGCACGCTAGCACCATCATCAGAGAACTCCATCCTCTGTTGAATTAGAAATACTTATCTATGCTCCCCCCATCATAATCAGCCAATCTCGTTATGCCTTCCTGCTTTATAATTATAGATCTTATTAACAAAGATGAATTTCATGAAAAATAGGCATTACAAATTGCACAGTTTTCAAAAGAAAAGGAAATCACTCAGTTTTGGATGCCAGTGAGAATGTTTCTTCATTTAGTTAGAAAGTTTAGGTACAGTTAATCATCACCTGCCTAGCCTTAAATTCCTTTTCAACTGTTCTTTTTGTGTTAAGCAGGACAAGCAGGATGTCAGTTATGACACAGGGATGCCTGGATGGCTGGAGCGTGTGGCCTATTGGGTGTCACCACTGCAATGGCACATCGAACAGGTCATTTGTGCCTGGAAAGCCCACAGCATTTCCCTGCAACCTCTGGGGAGCTGGGAAATTTGGAAGCACATAAAACTCCCACTGCATGTACAAAATCAGGATATGATTAGTGTCCAACAGCAAGGTGGGTGGAGGGAATAAGTACAGTTTATCAAGTCTATGAGAAGGAGGTGTTGGTCTGATGTTTTTTTGCTGTCATAGTTCTCATTGAAGATAGTGACAGCTATGACTGTGACAGTATAATCTCCCTGAACTACTCAAAGAATTCTACATTTGAGTCTGTGGGATGGAAATGGATCATTTACATAATGACAAATCAGTTGGTTTTGAACTTCATAAGGAAATGAACTGGTGGAGCTGGGAACTGACCACAGCTTGTGGTTGGGTTCCATATTTTAAAATCTTTATCCACAGAGAAAGAGGGAACAGGAACTCGGAATTCTCTTTATCTCAGTTCTGACTGACTACTTTTAATGGTAAAAATTGAGTCTTGTACCTTGTATAATATTGTACAATATTGAGATTATTCTGATACACTGTTACTGTCCTTACATACTGTTACAACTATTGGTATTTTAGTATTAGAGGGAGGAAAACAATAAGAAACTGTATTTGGTGTAAATGCAGGGCTTTGGTAGCAGGGGGAGTTGCAGAGGTTGTCTCTGTTGGCAGTCAGAGGCTGCCCTGTGCTCAATGCAGCCTTTCGCAGATGGTTCAATAACAAATTCACGACGAATCAAAGCTGTACCTATCAGCAAAGTTGTTTGTGGTGCCTCTGTGAAAAAATACTTAAGAAAGTGCAAAATAAAAAAAAAAAAAAAAAAGGAAGGGGGAACAGAAAGAGTAAGAAATAGCAGAAGAAACACCAAGGTCAGAGAAGGAGGAAGAAGAGGTGCTCCATGGTGCTGGAGCAAATATTCCCAGCAGCCTGGGGAAAAGCCCATGTCAGAGATTTCCCTGGCTATCAATGGCTACAGGTTGTTCAGAAGGGACAGGGGGAGAAGGAGGGATGGAGGGGTTGCCCTCTATACGAAGCAGGTCTATATTCACACTCTAGTGAAGAGTTGTCTATGAAGAACAGCCCTGTGCAGGTTGAAAGCTTATGGGTAAGAATCAGAGACTGAGGCAATGAAGGGAGTCTTGTGGTTGGTGTCGAGTAAAGGCCACCTGATCAAGGCGAGCCTTACTGACAAAGCCTTCTTGCTCCATCTGGGAGAAGCATCACGCTCCAGGCTCTCATCCTAGTGGGGGGCTTTGACCACCCTGACATCTGCTGGAAAAGTAGCATGGCAGTCTCTAGGCAATCCAAGAGACTCCTGGAAAGTATGGAGGATAAGTTCACAAGCCAGATATTAGACAGCCCTACCAGAGGGGATGTGATACTGGACCTGATAGTGATCAACACAAGGGAACTAATCAGTGATGTCAAGACTGGAGGCAGCCTGAGCTGCAGCAACCACACACTGGTGGAGTTTGCAGTCCTGAGGGATATGGGGCAGGCAAACAGTAAAATCAGGTCCCTGAATTTCAGGAAAGTAAACTTCCAGTTGTTCAAGGACTATTAGTCAATAGGACCCTCTGGGGAACTGCCCTCTAGAACAAGGCAGCACACCAGAGCTGTAAGATCTTTAAAGATGCTTTCCATAGAGCACACCAGAGTCCAGACGTAAGAAATTGAGTATGGAAGGCAAGAACTGGTACAGGTGAGCCAACAGCTGCTGGTCAAAATACAGGGAAAAAAGGAAATGCACAGGCAGTGGAAATAGGCACAGGTATCCTGTGAAGAGCATAGGGATGCAGTTTGGTAGTGTAGGGATGGAGTCAGGAAGGTGTGGATGAAATTGAACTTGGAAATGGATGCAAGAAATAACAAGAGGGGCTTCCACACATATATCAGCCAGAAGAGAAAGGTCAAAGAAAGTGAGCACACACCCATCCTCACCAGTGTCCCTCCAGGACAAGGCAGAGAAGTTGGGTATAAAGGACTGAAAGTGAGCACAGAGAAACGGGGAGGAAAGATGTAACATTTATCTTTGTTTCCCACTGCCCGAATATATTTTAATTGGCAGTACATTAAATCAATTTTCACCAAATTGGCTCTATTTTGCCCACACCAGTAACTGGTAAGTAAACTTCCTTGTCTTTATCTTGACCCATGAACTTTCCTATGCCTGTTGCTCTTCCTATTTTCTCTTGTGCTGCTGAGGAGTTGGGAGTAAGAGAGTGGCTGGGTAGGAGTTTGATCCTTAGCTACAGTTAATTCACCACAGAAACACATGATTAAACTCTTTAATCCCAGAAATCAGCAGGCATCTGTTACTTCAGCTCCAGTGTGTCTCTGAAAGGCTTTTGTAATAGTTACTGCACCTTAAAAAGATTGCTTTGATGAAAGCACTCTTTAGGTAAGTAAGACAAAGCGTAATTTTCCCACTATCAACAGGGAGTCCTGTTTCAGTATACCACAGATAACTGCTACACTTTATAGGCAATAAAGTGATTTTGTTCATTTATGAATACTGTTTCTTATATCAAATAACTTTAACGGTTGATAAATGGAATTAACTTAACCAAGCTGTAAGCCGCATGAAAAGAAGAAAATGAAAATTCATTTCTTAAAAGAAGGCACCACAACAAATAAGCAAACCAAGGGATATTAATATTCAACACCACTCTTTTTCTTGTTTGCAAGAGCTGCCTGGAAAAATTCTTGAAAAACACGTTTCAAATGAAAAATGCCAATTTGACAGAACATAATTGATGGGAGAATGCACCTATTCACTGAAATTGCTCAGCAGGAACCTTGTTCACCTGTCAGACTACACTGGCTGATGAATTTCTGTTTGATGGCTCCCATGCTCCAGGGAAGATTAGGAGGGCTTCCATGTCTGAAGCCTGCGAGCTTTGGACTTCCAACTCACTGCGGCAGCGAGAAATCCTTCTGCAACGTCCGGAATGTAGCGCCTTGAAATCACTTAACACAGATGCCGCACTGTGAAAATAATAATCGTGCCTTACGGACACAAAGGCACTCTAGATGCAAGCCAGCCTTGTGTACTGCTTTGACATTTCAGGTCTAAATAGTGTCCTTAATGAAAAGAGTTCTGTTCAGAAAAATCGGAGGATCTGCCTTTTGCCTTTCTATCAGTGGATCTGACCATTCACCACCTATGTTTTCAACCTCATGAAAGCGCAAAGGTCCTTGAAGAGATGTAGCTGCCATTTTATAGTTTGAGCATTTTGCTTTGCTGTATCAGGATTCGTCTTTCACTTGATCTGCAAAAGACAGCATAATAGTATTTTAAAGCTGCAAAATACTCCATTAAGTTACACTCATGTAACTTCACTAACTTTAATAGGTACCAAAACTAGTGGTTCTCCCACTTCTCTAAAGACACTACAAAATTAGAAGACATTCTGTTGCCCTGAGTAATTTAGGTTGGATCTAATAGTTCTGATAATTTTATTAACTTTGATGGACTTTGAGATTCTTTTTTTTTCTGAGATGTGAGTGTGGTGTATATGACAGTAACTTTGAACCTGTTTTCCCAAGGAAGTGAAGAAGGAAGTTCGCAAGGAGCTATACTGCAAACTTCAGAGAGATACACAGCTCTCAAAGACAGCAAATTCAAAACACATTTTTTGAAAACTGATTGCTAGAGACGGATCAAAATTAGTGCTACCACTAAGGAAAAAACAGCTGCAGTTCAGCCATTTGGCCAATCACCATGGATATAATGAACAAGCAATAGGCACACACTTATTTCAGCAACGGCATATGTTGCCAGATTCTCAGCCAAACTGGCAAAAGACATGAGAAGGAGCTGGAAGCACTTGAGCACTGAGAATGGGAGGGACTGAGGAACGTGGGAGACAAAAAAATAATTTTAAAAACTTCATTAGTTCCAGTGTTCACAGAACCACTTACTTTGGTATTTTACAACTGCAGATTCTGCCTTGAATAAGAGAATGTATGAATTCTCTTATGCAGAAGATGTATATGTACTTTAACACAAATGATTTCTGTCTTTTAGTCTATATTTCTGCAACTGATGATTTATTTATAATAAGATGCATTTTACTGGAGTCTATGTTTCATTTGTGAATAGAATGAAAACCAAGTTGTTCTCCTTTATAGTAACAAGGAAATGTAAAGTGAGAGCTGTTGAAAAGGATTTTCAAACAAGAATGAATGGAAGTAGGTGATGCATTCTTATTCTGGTAATGACAGAATGGACTAAAGGCATCATGTAAATACATGTATATAACCCAATTCATATGAACTCAGTAGAATCACTAAATTTTAGTAAATAAAGCTGGTTTCTTTTTCATTTTCCGATGTCTGTTCTTCAGCCTATCAGACAATTTGAAGGAACTGAATGGTCTATTTAAAATCAAATAACTTTCCTTAAAAATGTGATACAAATCAGATATCTAAGATTTTCCTGTGCTACTACAAAAATTCAAGTATTACAGCCATTACATTTCTTACATGCCCACATGTGTACTTACATACATAAATTATTATGTATATTACATTATTCTTTTTTTCTTAGTCATATTTAGGCTTGTCACAGTAGAAAAAAAACAACAACACAGAGTCTTGTGATGAAGTAAATCTCTGGACTAACATAAATATTTAAGGCTGAGAATCTTGATGAGACCTGATTTCTAGTTATACAACAATTACATCAGTAACTGATGAATATTTAAAACCTTGTATGTTTGTATGTATCTGAATCTTCATTTACTGATATTCAGAAAGCATTTTCAGAACTCTCAGTATCAAATGAGCTAATTTGAGATTACTGAATTACTCCTAGTGACTGGTGATTAATTGGAAGCAAAAAACCAGCACTGTCTAATTAAAGCAATACAGTAAAGGTATTACAGCAAGAATCAAAGAATCACCATTTTAGCTCACAAAATCTAGGGCAACCTCTACTTTTGAAGGTCTATGTCTTCAGTATACAGGCTACTTCTAAAAGTTGTATGTATGAGTAAAAAGGAAGTACAAATGAAGCAATAAATGGTCATAAGCTGAGAACTAAATATGGTATTCCAAGAAAATAAGATTACACAGACATCAGTGGATCATAGAAGGGTTGATTTTGGCAGGGACCCTTGGAGTCCATCTGGCCCAACCCCTCTGCCCAAGCAGTTACCTAGAGCCAGTTGCCAGGACCAAGGATGGCTCTTGAATGTCTCTAAGGAGGGAGAGTCCAACACCTCTTTGGGGAGTTTTTGTCCTGTGCCAGTTTTTGGTCACCCTCACAGTGCAAAAGTGTCTCCTGATATTCAGAGGTAACCTTCTGTGTTTCAGTTTGTGCCTGTTGTCTTAGGTCCTGTCACCAGGCACCACTGAAAAGAGCCTGCCTCTTTCCACTTTCCCCTCAGGTACTCGATGCCTGATAAGACCTTGATAAGATCTCCCATGAACCTTACCTTCTCCAGGTGAAACAGTTCCAGTTCTCCCAGCCTTTCTTCACTGGAAAGATTCCCCATTTTCTTGATCATGTTTGTGGCCCTTCACTGGACTCTCTCCACTATGTCCGTATCTTTCTTGTACTAGAGAGCCCAGAACTGGACACAGCACTTCAGGTGTGGCCTTACCAGCGCTAAACAGAGGGGAGAGATCACCTCCTTTGACCTGCTGTCGCTACTCCTAGGGCAGTACGGGATACCATCAACCTTCTTTGCCACAAAGGCATGCTGCTGGCTCTTGGTCAACTTGATGTCCACCAGAACCCACCATGTGCAGTTATAATCAAAAGCCCATGCCATAACTTCAGGCACCTAAATATGAGCATTTTACCTCTGTCTCATTCTTTTTCATATGAACAATATTTGTCTATGCAATGGACCTTGATATTCAGCAATGATAGCTACTTTTCAAATGAAAAGTGTACCAAAAAAAAAAAAAAAAAAAAAAGAAAAAGAAAGAGAAACTGAGAGAGAGCCAGCAGACAACACTTTAAATCAAAACTCGCTTGTGCAATTCTCAGGTCCAGCCTGAAGCTATGCAATTTGAAATATGGAGTACTTTCCAGAAGGATGAGATACTTTTACTGTAGCTAGTAAAGCAACTCCAGGTTGTCACAACAACTGTAAATAGACAGATAAAATAAATCAAACTGACAAAATGTACTGTGATAAAGTTCTGCAGAAGTACAAGAACCATTATGACTTTCATTTCATTCAAACTGAATTATGCTCAATAAATAAAATACATGATGATAAAAAAAGGGAAAAAGCTCTATCTCCAGACTACTTACATCAGAAATGGATTAGATTCAATGCATAATGGACTAGTAAACAGCAGACCAATATAAACTGAGGAAAGACAATTTGATTTCAAATGCCGAAACAGTATAAAGTTGACAATTGCACAGTTATTAGCCAAATGCTAGGCAGTCAGCCAGAAGGCTTCAACAAAAATTGCCTTAAGCAAGAGCAGCAACCAAGGGGAGGAGTTAACGGAAAGAAAAAGAAAAAAAAATGGAAAAAAATCCATTCAATTCACTCATGGGATGATATTTGTCACCAGGAAGGCCAAAATGACAGATGATTAAGATCTTGTTGATGGAAAAAGAATCCAAAATTCATAAGCACATTTAATGTAAGAGGAAGTTAGTGAAATTAGCAGTACATTACCAAATAAAAATCTACAAGACTCCTCCATTAACAGCAAAGGGACAGCCATTTTATTCAGTTAATCTGTTGTAATTCCCTTTAGAATTCACTTGGATAATGAGTGATTAATGTCTGTGTGCCTAAAACTAAAACTCTGTCCTAATTGGTTTTGGCCGAGCTAATTGCCTCTGATCAATAAAACTGACACATAGTATGCTTGCCCTTCAAGAATCTTACTCTGGGTACCATTCCACTTCCCTCAAACCATGACTCTGACATCCAAGGGAGCAGAAATTGGTCACGTTAATAGAAAATTGGAAATAACACAGAACTTAAAGCAGTAAGCACTGGGGAAATGTGTATTTTATTCGACTTGTGCTTCATCCCACCCACTCACAGTAGTTTCCTATATGTCTGCAGTCCCTTCTCTGCAAACGGCATTTCTGTACTTCCCTTACACCAGCAGAGAGACTCCAGTGGAGCCTCCTAGTCCAGACACGATACATGGCAATAGGACATGGGGCCCCTCCCAGAACACCTCCAAGAGACACGGGCTGTGCTGAAGTTCTCTCACACCCCTGCACCCCTGTAAGTGCAGCTACAGTCACACCAGTGTTTTCTGGCACTGCAGTGGCACGGGAAACACACGAGTTTTCCCTCAAACAAACCGATTATGCTTTACAGCCTGGGGGAACATGTAATCATGTGATATAATGCCTACTCCAGTAAAATTGCACACAAGTGCAAAAAAAATAGCAGATGCAGACACAACACAACTACTTAATACTACTCCAAATACGTATGGCATTCATCCACACATAATACACCTTTTTAATTTCCTCGTGATCAAGGTTAGTTATGCAAGCTATGCAATCTATACAAGTATGTTTTCTAATTAACAGGCTAAACCTGCCTGGTACTGGCAGCTGCTCTCTGTAAGGCCATGGGATACTCCCATGGCTTCTTTCAGAACCAGCTGTTAAAAAAGTGCATTCCCTCAGATCATTTAAACAGAGGTAACAATGTAAGAGTCATTGGAAATGGCATAACCTAGTATTCTGCCAGGAGGTGGGGACTTAACCCTCTCGCCCCTGTTTTTTTCCTGATGATCATCTACACTGTCCATAAAATTACAAATGAAAGAGTATAACACAGATCTCCCCACCCTGCTTAACCAGGAGAAAGGAGCTTAGGAAAGCAACACTGTGACTATGTCAAATACCCAGTGGCCACCACGCACTGAGCTTGATGCCACTCAAACCAGTGGGGGTTTTCAAGGTTTCCTTCTGAGATTAAATAAGCCATGAATTGTACTTAATACATTATCAGCAATATTTTGCTCATTTAAGATACATGCACTTCCAGAGAAACGCATACGAGCACACCTCTATTTTGTTTTTCTATACGCAGCCGTGCCCTCTAGTGGAACAGGCTGATTCACTGCGATTTTTGTCCTTTTCTCAAAATTGACACACTCTGAGCTACACCCAGCTGGAGTTATGACCCTTGCTTTCTTTTAGGAAGCTGATGATGAAGAATTTAATTGTACAGAAGTTTCAAGATACTGAGAGAATCCAAATTATAAAGCTCTAAATAATGTCCTCATTTTTGAGGGATCCTTCCTATTAGTTGTTATTTTGACAGGAAAACAAACCAAACCAAACCAAAAACACCCCAACCCAAACCCGACTTTATTGAGATAAAACTATATTCTATATTCATATAACATAAAAGCTTTGTGTCAGCTGCAGAGACTAAATCCCCAAGAGTTAGTATAGGTAAGAGCACAAATTAACTCTTATTAGAAAGCTATAATTTGGAAAAGGAAGCTCCTAAAAGCTGCTAGAAATGGTAATGGAGCCTCAGATAAGTGAGACTATGACAGATAGTTCTTACGATGTAATGTTTAGATTTAGTTTCCACTTATGTCACCTAATCCTGCTGAAGCTTTGGGCACATAAAACTCTCTGATAGATACCAACCTTTCTTTTCAGCATGCAATGCATTTCCTTCAAGAAATGCTGAATCAGACCTTAATACACACTTTCATTTTAGTCTTTATTAATTAAAATGGTAGTAGCAGATTTCTAGAATTAAAGTTTATCTCAGGTATTTCTAACAACATTTAGGCGTTATATCAGTACAGAACTAGCTAGCTAAACAAGATATGTATAGAATTGAAGAGCTGTAATGTCCACTAGTCAACCTTTAATCATATTCTACATATTATTAAAAATAAAAATCTTAAATTTGCACCCAAAATATATTGTTAAACCATGCTTATCATTTAACCATAAGCCATCCCTCCCATATTTTCCGTTCTCCCCATGTGTCCCACTGCATGTGTGACAATGATGTTACATGACTGATGCAAGCACTGGATCTTTTGACACAAATTGTTTCCAGGAAACACCGTTGAACAATACCTCAGTAAACTTCCCCTGCCTTGTGTCAGAGCCCTGGGGTTATCTAATGGCCCTCTCTAACCTCACTTGTGGCTTCCATCCACAGCTTCTAATTATGGGCCCAGGAACCCACTCCCAGGCTTAGCCCTGGGCCTCCAGTCTCTGCTTGAGCTTTGTTGTAGAGGTGCGGGTCTCCAGCAGTGTGCTCACCAGACACCTGAAGCCATTTGCAATTGCATGCAAAACACTATCATGAGTTTTTGATGTAGGAAGTGAAACTTGGATTCAAATTCCTGAAACATATTTCTGAAAAAGAAGCAGAGGGGCTGGTATTTGTTTCTGACACAGAAAAGCTGAGAGCTTTGCTGCCTGCTTTAACTGAACGGATATTACGTGTTATTTTCCATCACTTGCATTATTTTGAAAGAAACTGAAAATTGGAGCAAGAATGAGAGTAAAATGTTTAATGAGCACAGAAGTCTGTTCCACTGGACTTTGGTTTATCTTCCAAGTTAAAGGAGGCCTGATATAGCACTTCCACTTCAAGCATTCAAAAACTGTATGAAGGTCAAAACAGTTTCTACTGGCAAGAGTCCTGAGGAGAAAAAGACAAAATTACTTCCATAAATCTGGGAAATTTTGAAGGGCTGAGAGTTTCGGTCACTATTTCTAGTCTGTTTCAGAATGTCGTATTGGAGGTGATCAAGCTAACTCCACTCTTAAGCAAAAATCAAGACACAAACCAGACAGATACCTAAACAAACTACATTTCATATCAGATCACCAGAATGGAAAAGTATTTTAAAGTGTCTTTCACTGAAGACCTAAAAGGGGATAAGCCTGGACTCTTCGCAGTATTACTCTCTCAGAGCAGCCTTAATGTAAAGTCAATCTAATTGCAGGTCACTAAAGCCTAGGAAAAGGTGGAATCATGCAAAGTAATGACGGGGGATGACTTGGATTTGCTTAAGCTGTTTCAGAAATGTAGCCTAATGTGCTTTTAAGGGGTGCTGATCTAGAAAAGAAATCTTCATTTGCCAATACGGTTATACAGTCAAGTACATTTCTGTGTTTTTTGCTTTAAATGTTTCTTTCTACTGACTTTTATCACTGTTCTTTGCAGATGTGTGAAGCACAGAATGCTTTGGCATTTGTTGCACAGACCAGTATAGACACTTACAGAATACTTGCATGAGATTTTCTGTGTGCTAGTATCAGAGAAGCAGAAAAATAAATCAGGAAGTCCTGACTCAAATTCAGGTCATAATTAATATCAAATAACCAGCTGTGAACTACTTAATTATTAAATGAGCAGAACAGGTCATTGATATTAAAAAGTTATCCTGCATTAATTTTATCTCTAGAAAACCTGAGCCAAAGGCCCTGGCAGAATTTTACATGTTACTGTATTGAATTAACACCTGAAGGATCTGTTCCTGTGTCAGTGCTATTTGTTAAATTAATTGGTGTCCTACATGAATATTAATTAATTTGTATAAACATGTAACTTGTGTAGGGCTCAAAATGAAGCCATGTAATTCAGCCTCAGTGATGGAAATGCTATAGCTCTGTATTTTCTGGACAAACTGGAGAATGTCCAGATCAGAACAACAAGTATAAGAAGTTTAGAAAATTACTTAAAAGGAAAAAAAGAAAGTGGGCTTATTCGCTCTAGAAACAAGAAGAGAAGATCAAGCTAAACATGTGAACTGATAACTTAAGGAGCTTGTAGAATCTCCGTAATTTCAGGTTCTTAAGAACCAGTTAAACAAAACTCTAAATCATGTATTTATAATGACCCTAAAGCACAGCACGTGCTTTTAGAAGTCTCTTCCACTCCAGTATTTCTAGAATTACTGTGTTCATACTACCACAACACATTTCTTTTCCCAAATTCTACACAGAGGTGGAAATTAAATTCAAACATAGCAGTCTTTGAATACTTTCTTTTTAACTGCAAAAGCAGCAATGAAGTATAAAAGTGTTAATTCTCTGGGAATTATTAGAGCCAGCACTGACAAGAACCATTCACAAGAAAACTGAAAATATGTAACACAGGAGAAATTCATATGACTTCTCAAAGAAACGGCAAAAATTTAAGGTTAAAACACTGCTGCCTTGTTTTCTGAAAACTTTAACTCCCATAACCTATATATTACCTAAGGCCAGATTGCACAGTCTTTGTCAGCATTTGTAACATATGTCTGTGAATACAGCAAAAAAAACTTGATTCAAGGCCTTTCCCTCCTAGTTTGGCAGCCTAACTATCCAGGGAAGTAGGAAATCTTTTCAGATATTGTTGTTAGGGTAAGCAAGAGAAAAATATGGTCTAAATGTCATACATCCTTTTACAGAACTTCATATGTAGTCTGCCATGAAAATTGTCTTTCTGACATCAGGAAAAAGTGAGCCACATCAGTTTCAATTCTTGGAAGAATCAATCCCAATCATTATTATTCTTTTAGCAGGAATTTAGCTTTTAACTTGCATTAAGGCCACAGAGCAACACTGGTTTTTTTAAGCCACATCAGAAACCACCTATAGCTCCCATGCTCTTCTAAAAGCACACAAGCTGTGTTGGGATAATGGTGTGTTTTCCAGTTTACTGAATGTACCTCAAACACTCGAGTACAGTTTTGCAGTATTAAATGACACACCCAAGACACACCTTCTGCATACATTCTCCTTGTAACAAATTATTTCAGTGCTCTTCACTCAACTTTCAACCAAAACTGAATTGGTTAACAAATAAAATGTTTTGACTTTAAAATCTCATCTGCTTTTTGTAAAAATTGAAGTCTCAGTTGAATGTATGTCTAAGATTTCCCAGATCCATCTAAATCTTTAGTCCATGTTCCTCAAATATTAACTGAAAACACACAAGGTGTGAGACTGTCCTCCTGTTACTGTGACTGTAAAATACAGCCATCCAGAAAGACTGGCCAATTGTTCTGAAAAGGACTGATTCCACTTAGAACTGTCTAAAGATTTGCTGACTGACTCATAACAGTTATTATTTGAACAGACTGTACCTAGAAGCTTAATTAAGACTTTTCACTGCATTACTGACTATTTCTAAGAACAGCCTTTTTTTTTTTAGGTCATTAAGAATCACTAGTATCTATGTAAGTCCAGCAGCCTCCAAAGAAAGCAGTGCTGGATCACATAGACAAATAATTCAACTACCTGTTCTGCAAGGATTTTGAAAGGTTATCATCTATCTGTTACCCCAGGAACATGGCAACCACAAGGAGTGGTTTCGCTTTACAAACTTTTAAGAGCTTTTAAGCCCAATTAAGCCCAACTTTTAAGCCCAATTCCCTGAGTTCACAGAATCACAGAATGGGTCAGGTTGGAAGGGACCAGAGTGGGTTGTCTAGTCCAATCTCCCTGCTCAAGCAGGGTCATCCTAGTGCACATGGCACAGGATTGCGTCCAGATGTTTCTTGAATATCCCAAGTGAGTACTGACTCTGGAGTCTGTTCCAGTGCACTGTCACCGGCACAGTAATGAAGTTCTTCCTCATATTCAGATGGAACATCCTGTGCATCAGTTTCTGTCCACTGTCTCTTGTCCTATCACTTGGCACCACTGAGAAGAGCCTGGCTCCATCCTCTTGACACCCTCCCTTCAGATACTTATAGACACTGATGAGGTCTCCTCTCAGTTGCCTCGAGGCTGAACAGGCCCAGCTCCCTCAGCCTTTCCTCGCAAGAGAGATGCTCCAGTCCTTTGATCAACTTTGTAGCTCTAAGGAATTCACTCCTACGCTGTGCTATCGCTGATGTCAAAATCATTCAGGTGAAGGTCCCAACCTGCCAAGAGGCTTTAATGTGGTCTTTAAAAAAAACCTCTAAAAGGCTTCAACTTCAGGGATCCACACGCTTCTCAAGGCCAAACCTTGAAACCGTCCGGTTCTACCCTCGCACGACGGGGGACGCAGAACAAGAGGCTCGGCTCTCCTCGGCAATAACCACCTCGACTCACAACTTCGGGAGCAAACACACTGGTCGGAAGGGGCGGAAGAAAGGGGGCGGGCTGGAGAGGAGGCGGGCTCGGAGTCGAGCCCCGCCCGCGCCCCTCCCTCCCGGCGCTGGCCTCCGCAGCCGGGGAAGGCCGGGAAGATGCTGGAGACGCTGCGGGAGCGGCTGCTGAGCGTCCAGCAGGACCTCACCGCCGGGTGAGTATCGCCCTCGGCCCGCAGCACCGCGGGGCTGGAGGGGGGCAAGGCGGGAGGGACCCGCGTCCCGCAGCCGGGCGGGGAGGGGGAAGCAGGTGACCGGGGGGTCGGGGGAGGCGGGGACTGGCCCGGGGAGGGAGGAAGAGGAGGGGATTGCGCAGGCGGGACCCTCGGCCTGGGCTGGTCTGTCAGCTGGGGCACCCTCCGCGGCGCGGGATGGGCTGGAAGCGCGGCTCCGGGGTCTCGTTCCCCGCCGTGTTCCCGCCTGGGTCGAGCGGCTGATGGCGGGCTGGCGAGCCCTGCAGCTGCGGTGGGGAGAGGAGGGGAGGAGGCGCCTCCGTGCTCGGGAGGCAGCCGCGGTCAGGGGAAGGAGAGAGAGAGAGAGAGAGAGACAGAGCCTGCTGTTCGGAGAGGAGATGTGAATGGAGTCAATTAACGCGCTTGAATTTTTCATGAAGTGACTGACCTTCAAGGTTTTGTGGATCAACGTAATTGTTTAAAGAACATCGCCGCTCGCTGCTGGGCGTATGGGGAAGCTTTTCTTTCCTTGGAAGATGAGTTACTGTCACTTGGGGGAAAGAAGCGCAGGATAAGTGGATGGAGTAGCCCCTCGGTTCTGTTAAAAAGTAGAAAGATATTCTTCTTACGTTGCCTCGCAGGGTTTATTTAGATAGGCCCTGTGTCTATGCTATTTTTAGTACAAGCAGGTGGCCCAAATGAGTGTTACTGGAAGTCAGTGAGAACAAGGTCATGTCTGTGCTGCAGAACTGCTGGCTCGTAATGAGTCATAGGAGAATATCGTGTTGTAATCAATTGCTTTCAAAAACTCCATGGTCTTTGGCAATGTTAGGGCTGCCTTACAATACCCCTATGGTAAATATTTTTATATAGTGGTGAATGTGAATGTCTGTATACTCCAGAAACTTATGTACTTTATGGTGACATAGTTGCACCGGTATATGATGGTCAAGAGAAATTCGTAGAATAGACTGCAGATCAACCAGATAAATTGCTTACGCGTTATCTGTCATCTTACCAAACGCTAACAGAATATTAAAGTGTCTTAAGAATACAGACAATGGCATGGCATTGCTTTCTGTGTTTCTGTTTTGCTGTTATTTTTCCCTTCTCAGAGGGCTTGATACCTTAGTGCAGTGTAAGGTGCTTTTGAAAAAGGTGTTTTTCACGTAATGAAAGAGGACAGCAGAAAGGTCATAACATGCTGGATCCAATAATCATTTAATGCTGTATTTCCACGTATTGCAGCAGTGGAGTCAGTATGTTTCCATGTAGTCTCTAATTTGCCTTCTTCCTTGTGTTGCAATGTTCTGTTTTGAGAACAGTCCCTGATTTCGTCATTCCCATCTTTGTGTTTTGGCAGCTCCATTAATGTACCCTTATTCCAGAGTCCCGTGTTTAAGTGGTATTTTCATCTGTGGTGTAATCTCTTTTGCCATTGGCCACCTGTATCTCTGAGCCGCAGAGGCTGTGGAAAGCACCTTTTTTTTTTTTTTTCCCTTTAGTGTCCCCACATAGGCCATAACACAGTTTGTCCTGTTTTGCCCCCTTTCCATTCCTGGACAATGCCTTAGTGTTCTGGGTTAGCCCCTTCTGTACCCCCCCCCCTCACCAGAGTGATAATAGATGTAATTTTGAGCTGTTAAGACTTGACCTTAAAATTGTCAAGACCCAAAGAAGGTATTAGGAGGTATTTCTGGTGTCGATTTGTTGCCAATTTGTTAACTACACCTGAATACTTTCAAAGTGGAACAGTTGGATTTCTTGAAACGTCATGAGGGGGAAGCTGTTCAGGGCTTCTAAGAAAATAATACCACTTCCAAAGGAATTGTTTGTGTATGGCTGAAAAAGATTAAATCTGGGATGTGTGGCCTAAAGAGAGCAGTTTAGAGTTATTAGCCATCTCTGTGCACAAAGAAATGGAGTTACCGAAGTTTAAAGTTTTTAGCCATTTTTGTGCTCTCTTCCCCTGCTCAGCTGTGTTGACTGTCTACATCTGTGTATCCCATGAGCAAGGTATCTAAATTTTGACCCATTTACCTGTTAGTAATCTTTTGCAGGAGAAAGAAAAACAACCAAAATGGAACAGTGAGCTGTGTTCGTCTGTGCTTAGGCAGTAATTGTGCTCCTGACAGCTTGAGTGATGTGGCTTACACTGCCTTACACTTTGTACAGGGAACGCTGCCGAAAGGAAGTCAGTGCTTTGTAGTCTAGTGATAAATCCTTTAACCTTTGCTTCTGACTGCCTGGCAGATATTCTAGTGTAGGAACTGATAGTGATGACCCAGCATTTCCTTCTATCCCTGTATGCGGAGGAGCGCTGCTGTTCCAGGCTGGGGTGCATACCGGGGAATACGGCAGAGGTAGAAGGACAGAGGTGTTCTTCCTCAGTGTGCTGTGGTTGATTTTACTTAGTCTGGCTATTAAAAGTAGCTCTCTAACAGGGAGTGGAAACTTGCCTTAGCATGTCTTTTGTCAAATTGTCGACTGCCTATTTTACTGTAGACTTTGAAGTTTCTTTGAGTTTCTGGAAAATTGATGGTGGTCAACACTGGGGGAGTGATTTGGCTCACCCTTGAAGGAGCCTGAATATCTGTATATCAGGTTGTTTCTCAATCCCTGGGTCACTCAGGATTACATATCTCTGTCACGTTTGGAGGATATCTTTGGTACTCAAAACTCATTTCCATCTTGCTCATGTCTGTGTCCGTTACTTCTTCGTACCTCCTACTGTCCTGGACAGCTGTGACTCCAAAGGGCCTAGTAGAGACAGGACAGCCATCATCTTGGTGGTCAGAGAATAGCCAGAGGTTTTTGTTCTCACTCTACTTTGTCAATTTCAGCATATACAGGTTGACTGAAAAAGAGGAAGGAGTGGGAAGAGTTGACGGGGGCTGGGGAGAGGGAAGGGGGATTCTTTGTTGTTAGTTGGGGTTTTGGTTGTTTGGTTGGTTTAGGGGGTTTTGTGCTTTTTAAGAACAAGGTCCCAGTCAGTTTGAAATTGACTATGGGTGAAACAAGCCTCAGATATGCTCAGTATCAGGGCACTGTGGTCATGCTGCTGGAGATTCTGAAAGCTGGCAGAAGGAAAGTTGTGTGCTAGTTTTTTGTTGGCAGACCTATGGCAAGACATGTGTCTGTGTGACTGTCATGCTTTTCCTTGCCATGTGAGCCGTTCCTCATGATTGGATGGGTTATTTCTATTCAGGTCTTTAATACTTGTCTGCTACAGAAACTATATTAAGAGACTGATGACTTGAATATATCTCTCCCACTGAACTTTTCATAACAAAATGTTTGATGTACTTGTAGAAAAATCTCATAATTTAGAAGCAATGTTGGTGGAAATAAATCAAATTTCACTTAGTTTTGTTGAGACCATCATATGAATTTATTTGTAAAATAAGCTGAAACAAAATTACTGTAATAAACTGGAATTAGCACATTATGTGCTGAAACAATTTATTCTGTGATTTTGGTATTGGAAATGTCTGATCGTTCTGTGTTTTGATTTATAGGTTGAAGACTTTGGGCGACAAATCAAGAGATGCAAAAAAAAGGCAGAGGTACTTTTGAATGTTTTAATGTATAGCACGGATCTAGGATGCTCTTGTTTAAGAAAAATTTGAAATGGCTCATATATATGGCCCAGTTACAATATTTGCATGTAATTTTACAAAATACTGTTTTGACAACAGAAAAGCTTAGCTCTACTATTGAACAAATGCTTTGCTTCATAGAACATTCATTGATAGGCCTAAATAATTTCTGATGGCTGTTGATCATTTAAATGAAATGAATATTCAGTGTTATTGTAGTACTATATAGAAGCTTAAGGTTGTACTACACTGAAATGTAATTGCTTAAAATCTCTGAGTTTAATGTATTAAAATTATAATTCAGGGGATTTTTAACTGTAAAACAGAAATAGGAGCTTTTTTATTGTGGAAAATATATTTGTAATTAATTACTTCAATTATCTGTTTCAAGAAGTTTTGAGATTTGTGGTGCCTAGGGGGTTTGTTTGTTTGTTTTGTTGTTCGGTTGGTTTTTTTAATCCCCTGCATTTTAGTACATTGCTTGTTCTTTCAACCTGTGTAAGCTATAAGGAAAGACTACTTAATGTCTGTAAATGACATCTGTGAGTGTTACTTCTTCAAATAAGCTCAGATATGCTTTTTTGAAGCATCTTCTTACTAAAACACAGTATGTAGACACAAATCAATTTAAAAACAAGCCCTGAACTAAAAATAAAGTATCTGAAATAAACTGTTTTAAGTTCTGAGTCTTGATGTTTTGGATATAAAGTTTTTTTAATAGAAGAGGAGAGGCCAGTAAGGCTGGTGTCGCAATGGGAGTTTTCCACTGACCATCTGATCAGGGAGAGAATGATGTCTTCTCTAAACAACTTGAGGAATTCTCTGTATCATTAGAGCCCCATTCTTATATCTTTCACCTGCTGAAAGAACAACATATCAGTATGCAATCCAGTGTTCTGGAGGGTGTCTTCTTTATGCCTCTTCGTAACTTCTTTGGCATGCTGAAATAGAATTAGGAAAGCCAGAGTTCACCTGCAGTTGACATTTACAAGAGATATCAAGGACAAGAAGAAGAGCTTCTTGCCCTGCATTGATAATAAAAGGCTGAACAAAGAAAACATGGGATTGTTCATGAATGGGGTGAATGACAGCGAATGTAGATGTTGTGGAGGTATGATGTTGCCTTTGTTGCTTCAGCCCCTTGTGCTTAGTGAAAAGGGGGAAACTGACCAGTAGTGAATGAAGATAAATGGGGTGAACTCAGTCCATAAAAGGCCATAGCAATGTATATGCCAAGAGGTACTTCATGAAATTCAAGAGGTACGAATCCAGCATTTCACTGGGAAGGTAGTATCCCCCACAACAATACAGACTGGGGCTGACAGACTCGCTGGGAAGTAGCTTAGCTGAAAAGGCCCGGAGGGCCTTGGCAGACAACAGGCTGAATGTGAGCCTGTGAACTTTCTGCCCTCAGAGGTTTTCAAGTTGCAATTGGACAAAGACCTGAGGAAGTTGTTCTGATCTCCTAGTTGGTCCTGCATTTACAGGAGGTTGCAGTAGAAACTGCCTGAAGTCCCTTCCCACCTCACTGGTTCTGCCACTTTTCCCTTGGCTTAAGATAAAAAAGGTTTCATTTATGGTGTTTTTCTGTTCAAATTGTTTGGATGACAGTGCGAAATAGTTTATTCTGGTCATCTTCCAGGAGACAAATCTTGGATGATATTAAAATCTTCAGTCCCTTAAAATACTGCATTGTTAGTATTCTGTAACTTATAACTTAGCTGGGCTTCTCAATTCAGGAAGGACATTGAGGTGCTGGAATAAGTCCAGAGAAGGGCAATGAAGCCGGTGAAGGATCTGGAGCACAAGTCTGAGGAAGAGCAGCTGAGGGAGCTGGGATTGTTTAGCTTGGAGAGAAGGAGGCTCAGAGGGACCTTATCACTCTCTCTAAAACTGCTTGAAAGGAGGTTGTAGCCAGGTGGGTATCAGCCTTTTCTCCCAGGAAACTAGCAACAGGATGAGAGGGCATAATCTTAAGCTGCGCTAAGGAAAGTTTGTATTAGGGTAGGGTGGACGTCGGCAGGTTTGGACATGAGAAAGAATTTCTTCATAGAAAGGGTGATTAGTTAATGGAATGGACTGCCCAGGGAGGTGGTGGACTCACCGTCTCTGCAGGTGTTTAAAGAAAGACTGGGCATGGCACTCAGTGCCATGGTCTAGTTGACAAGGTGCTGTTAGGTCATAGATTGAACTTGGTGATCTCAGAGGTCTTTCGCAACCTAATTGATTATGTGATTCAGTTATAATAATTTTTCTTTCTATTTAAAGCTGTTACCAATGGAAATGTTTGCATCCAGTGTGAATTCATTGGAGCATTAAATTGGCAAAGGTTCTTCAGATTAGTATTTCTCTTTGATGCAGAATATATTAAGTGCAATATCTCTGTTGAGGAGCATAAAGAACTTGTGTTGTAGTCCTATTTTCACAACATTTCTGTGCCTTGTTTTAAGTTAAAACAATGTTCTTCTTGTATCTTTGTTAACTGTACTAAGAAATTATTTAATGGAAATTGCTTTTAATGGACATAGTAAAAAAGAAGTAAGAATGGGCTGTTGTAAAATAACAAAAGAAAAAAGCAATCCTAGCTTTGAAATATTCTTGTAAGATACACTGTGTAATGCATTTTAAACCAGAGTTGGCAAAATGTTTGTGAAACTGAACAGTAGGGAACGTTTCTGTACTCAGCATGTCTGTCAAGTACAGGTGTGTGTGCACACATTCTTTATTATAGACTTCTTTAAAAATTTTGTATATTTGCAATTTATTTTATAGAACTGTTCAGTGTTTGCCAGAGTTTTCTGCTGGACTGGAATTACTCGGCAGGTATGGCTTTCCTGTTCTTTCTTAGTGTCTGCTTCCTATAATTTCATAAATAACTTTATTAGATCAAGTTAATTGGAAGAAAACCAAAGTATTGCTAATAGGATTTTGGATGTTCTGCAGTTGGGAGTGTGAGAGTGGTTACCAAATGACAAATATGTTTAAAGCTTGCCCTATACTCAAGTGCTGTCATGCTAATGTAACAGAAGTTCTGGAGGAAAAACCATGTTTGAAAGATGACTTTAGTTCATGTTCTAATGCACAGGTATGAAGGAGACCCACACTGAGTCCCAGTCTGTGGTTTCGATTTGATGTTTCGTAATTTAGACATGTTTGATATGATTTCCTTCTGTAACAATAGAGACAACATGCCTTTCATTGCCTTGAAAAGAAAGTGTATTCCATATGTATTTAATCACATCTTTGCTGAATAACAGAAGCTATCAGCATTGTAAGTTTTCTTTGTATCTTAAAATAATCTATTCTCCTTTTTCTTTTTTTTTTTTTGGGGGGGGAGTGTATGTGTGATTACAGTGTTGTTGTTTGGGTTTTTTTTTCATTTTCTTAGTGAAATTGGGTTCCAAGTAGTGCTTAAGGCAGTGTGTAGTCTTATAAATATTGCCGGGACCATTTAACTGTTAATGTAAGCTAGCAGGTTAAAAAATATTAATCCCTTTTTCTTTAAGAGATATTATTTCTTACTGTATCTTTTTCTTGGTAGAACAGTAAATACTGTAAATAATTGTACAGCTTTTTAAGCTGCAATTTCTTGTAGTGCCTGTAATCTCACAGTGATATCTATGAAATCTTCTTCCGTAAGGGGAGCACAGTAAGAATAGTAATTTATCTTCTCTTCAGATATGAAGATGCGTGGGCTGCTCTTCACAAAGGAGCCAAAGATTGTGCAAAAGCTGGAGAGGTGAGAAAAAATAACAATGCCATACTTGAAACATTTTAAAATATGTAAATAATTTTAAACCAGAATTTTTGGTACCAGCATAGAGGGTTAACCCTGACTTCTAGGTAAGCACCCACAGCCTTGTTCACTCACACAGTAATGTAAACAAGAGTGTAATGCAAACATGAAATAATGTGATGCAATGTGAACACTTGCAAAAATGATGTTACATGTTACTGCTGTAGCTCTTTAAAAGCAGTGGGCGGGCTGGAAAAGTATAGAATATATTTGAGGTTGAGGCATGTTGATGGTTACTATCAGGGTAGGGCTGTTTCACTGATAATGTTTGCTGCCTACTCCTAGTGGACAAGAAGTGTCTAACTGAAAAGATTAGGGAAGTGTCTGCTTTCTCCTAATTTTGTTCAGTGTTCCTGCCCTGGAAGCAAAGCAGCAAGTTGTGTGGTTTATTTGTGGAATAAGGGAAAGGAAACTTCCAGTAAGTGTTACCAATACATTACTTTTCACCAGACTTTCCATTTTGAGCCATGTTTAAGGGGCAGACAGTGTAGGCTGAGCGGGACTGAGCTGTAGGATTCTTTGTCTTGGCTGCAACCTTCACTTCGGCTGCGTGCATCCTCCCTGGCTCTTCTGTTTTACTTAGGAGACTTCTATATATCATTTTCCAATGGAAAAATAATTCACTGTGTATTTATGGTAATAAAGAAAATACCTTATGTTCTTTCTCTTGCCTAATAGTATGGCCCACCTTTTCACATGTTCCAGTGAAAACTTTCAGTTATTGGAGATGAAGTTCTCTCTGTCAGTTTTGCATGTTTGACTGCTCATAAGGACTTTTTTTAGATCTCTTAAATGATTTGATCACAATTTTGTAATACTTGCTGCTTGCTATACTTTGCTTTAACAGTTGTCGTTCTGAAAACGTACATATGAGGTTTCATATGTACTAAACCAATATAACCTTAATCTCAGATGTTATAGCTGCTTGGGAAAATGAGAATGATCCAAAAAGACTGAAATTTTCCATGAAATTCAGATATTTACTTTTGGGACAATCACGTATATATATTGCTTGTGGGGTTTTGTTTGTTTCCTTTTTTATAGAAGTAGAAAATAAAAATTGTGTAAGAACACAAGATTGGCTGTACTGTATAAGACCTAAAGATCCACTTCTCCAGTATCCTATTTCTTGTACTGGCCAGTAGCAGATAAACTGCTCTGCTGTCTTATTTATAAATGTTGAACAGAGAAAGGAAAGTGACAATTTCAAGCTTTAATTGCAACCTACAGTCTTACCATTTAACTGGTTGGTGTTAACTACCAATTCCATGTACAAAATTGTCCTACAGCTACTGCTTTTAGATGATTGTCATTTATGCTGCATTGTTATCTCTGGGCTGAAATGTTTTTCTGGTGTTTGACCCCATCTCGTGGTGGCTTGTTTGGGTTTTTTTTGTTTGCTTTACTGTTCAACTGATGTAAATCCTATCTCATTCTCAAAAATAGACTTGACTTTATTTTAATAAGGGTGTTGGTCTTCTGAGGTGTTCCATTACTTGCTGGGCTTTGGAATAGATTTTCAAAACTTTTCTAGTAGAACAGGATGTCTTTTTGACAGGGATAGGTAGCTAGAGGAATTTGGAAATGGCGGAAGTTATTCTTTTAAAAGAATCAATCTAAAGTGGGTAGAATTATAAATTGGAGAACTCATTTGCTCATTGCTTAGATTTTTTCAGTTTCTGCAACTAAATACTATAAAAACCGAGGAATTCAGAATGCAGATACAGGCACAGGCTGCAGTTGTGTACAAGAGGAAGGATGGGTAATGGAATTAAAAGGAGGCTATTTCGCATAGAATGTGACCTATATAAGTACATTATACTATTATATAATAAAAGTTAGGAAAAATCAAAGAACAAAAAGTGAAGTAATGCAGAAATGTGTTCATGAAGACTTGGCACAACTGCAGTTAAGCTCATTGTGAGAGGGGAAGAACAATGCTGTTATAAAGAACAATGCTGTTATAAAGGCAACTTTTTTTAAATGTCATTCTTTTTGTTTCTTTTTCTAGATTATTTTGAATGTGCAAAGTTTTCTGTTTTGTTGTTAAGATTAAATCAATATGACTAGCAATATTAAACTATTAATCTAAATAAGCCTTACGTTGCAGCACTGCTATGTTATTGTGTACCAGTGCAACACTGCTGCCAAAATTTCAGGTACATCTTATTTACAATACTTATTTACAATCTTATTTACAATACTTCCTGCATGGATTAGTATATTGAGAAACAACTTTTTATCTTATTTTGTTCAATGCATTTTGGTATAAATATTTTGTTTTACACAGGAGTTTTTAAGGATATTTTATATGTACTTGAGAACTATACAAGGGGCAATACTACAGGGCTATTATGCTGACCTTATGCTTGAAGATGCATTAATTCTAAAAATAAGCCAAGATGCTCATAAAAGGTACATAAATTTACAAGTAAATAAAAAAGCTGTTTGTTTCAGCTGGTCGATAGTGAAGTCGTGATGCTTTCTGCACACTGGGAGAAGAAAAGGAACAGTCTGTTGGAACTACAGGATCAGCTCCAACAAATACCCGGGTTTTTAGCAGATCTGGAATGCCTCACAGCAAGCCTAGGTAAGGTTCTATAGATATAACAAGCATTCAAGTCAGTACAGAGGATTAGACTGAAGTTCAGCTGTTGTGAATGTTGTGATTATAAAATTTAATTTTGCTTTCCAAATACATCCTTTCAGTTGTAAAACAGTAGTTCTTATACTGTTGGGAGGTTTTTGGTTTTTTTAAAGTTCAACAGTTGTAGCGGTTGCTCTCTCAGCAGTTAAAATTTTGTATGTGTTGTTATTTAGAAAATGAAATTGTGATAACTGCATATCTTTTATGAACAGCAGAAAAATACTGTTCTTGAAGTCTTAGGAAGTACTTGAAATTTTTAAGTAATGTGAACACGCATGTATATAAGGTACTTCTCTGTGATTGAGTCTATGTCATTTTATATAATGTTTTAACTCATTATTTTGGTGGGACAGGGGAGAAATTTACCTGGCTAGGGACACTTTCAAGGCAGAAACCTTTGGTTTTGAGTAACTGTTGGTTCCAAGGCTGGCTTCAGTAGTTTGCATTAATGTACAGGGTTAAGGTATTCTGAACTGATACCCATCTCTTTTTGTGGGTGAAACTAGCAATGCTACATATTAAGATTGCCAAATACTTCATGTTTGTTAGATGGGTTTCAATTTTGATAACTTTACCAGATGATAACCTGTTGATTTCATTTAAAAGATGATAAATGCTTTAGTGGGCTACTTCTGGAAACCTCTCCTACAAAGCAGTTGATACACTGTTCAGAAATAAATTAGGAAAAAAGTGTTCTGCCCTCTTACTCTCTGAAAATCTCTAATATTGCTGAGTGAGCCTTGGAATGGGGATGCAGCATTTGACAAGTAGCAAGGCTGTCTTTCCACAGTAAGCCTCCTGCTGCCTCAATGGAAATCTATACAAGGTACATCAAATTAAAGTTTCGAAAAACTGCCGTCTGCACATGGATTTTAGTAGCTAAGTTCCCCAGGGGCTTTGCCTGCATTCCTCTTTCTTACAGCAGCTGGGAAGTAGGCAGAAATTCCTCATGTAATTGCAGCTCTTGTTTTTTTGTGGGGTGGGCTGGATTTATGTGCCAACATCTGATGTGCAGAAAAGGAGGGTTCTTTTCTGTCTTCAAAGCCTAATTTCTCATTCTCCTATCGTCAGTGGACATGCACAAACCAGCTTTTGTTCCTAGGTAGGCTGGTAATAACTTTGCTATTTTTTTCTGAACCAAAGAATGTATTTCATTTTTTATTACCAATTTCTTATACCACCTTATTTAATAAGGCTTTGTCATGTGCGCCAAACTTTAATATTGGCTTTTGGAAAAAAAATTTCTAAGGAAATATAAAGTCAAATAATGATCTATTAAAATACTGGGTTTAATATCATCCTGCACAAAGTGATACAGCCCACTGGTAGACCAAAGATAAACAATATATTAAAAAGCTAATTTAATTGTCTTCATAGTTCATAACTGCAAATGCTATAAATCCTGATGATTTGGGGTTACTTTACAATTCCTACTATGGTTTTATGAACCAGAATTAATCTCATTCTGATTGTAGAATAACTTGGAGAAGGTTTGTCTTTAGAATATTTTTGATTTTGCACAAGTAGGATTTAAGGAAGCATTAAGCAGCCTGTTTGGGGAAGCCAATAAATTTTGAAGTAAGCTGCTAAGGTTGCGACATTTGAACCAAATCTTCGAGCTTTATCTTGTGTTCATATTTCAATTAATTTATCCAGAGTTATTTATTAGTTCCTTCTAATGACTGAGTTTTTGTTTGTTTTTTTTTTTTTATGATAAGTTTTATGTAGTCTACTTGAAGAGGTAGGTGTAATTTATAGCAAATTCAACATCTACTGTTCTAGAAGGGATTTAACAGAAATTTACTGTGATATTCTGCTCACTGATTTTAGTTTTTATAACACTGAACTATCTGCTGCTTATAAATATAAACTGTATTCAATTTTCCAAGAGATGACTATTACTCTGACTATGAATTTTAAATATAAGTGAAACATTCTGTAAAAAAAGTGAAAATAGAATTACAAAGTGCTGCGTCCTGGATTATGCATCCAAGATGTAATTTGGCTAGTCTTCATCATTTAAATAAAGTAATAGTTCTGAATTGTAATATGATGTGCTTCTAATAAATCTTTACTCAAATAAATGCTTTAATTTTGAAAGTAGATAGTGGACTATGGCTGCTTTTGGTAAAAGAAATTTTAGATAATGGAAATGAACCTTTTTACTGACCTGCTTAAGGCTGGTATGAGGCATGTACAAATTCCTCAGCTTTTGCTTTGTATTACAACACACATTTTCAGTAGCAATTTCATAAAGTCCTTTAACTTACATGTTCATGTTTAAATTAGTCATCCCTCACTTGAAGCAAAAGGTCTATGTCTTGATTTGGTAAATTTACTGTATTATGCAATGTCTTGTACCTGCAATTGAGAACTCTGAAGAAAAAAAATTACTCTTATGTAAAAGTGAAAAGGACAGTTATTGCCCTTTCAAAGTTCGAAATTGGAATCATCACTTAAGCCTGTGTTTGTCTGAGATGTTGTAGAAAATATCTGCTTGCTGTTATCTGTCATACTTGTCTTAATATGAAATATGCTTCATGTTTGAGCAGTGGCATTTTACTCAAACATCTGTTTTGATTTCAGTAAATCAATACACAAAAACCTTGATCCAAATCCAATTTTATCTCCCCTCTCTCTCTTTTTTTTTTTTTTTTTTAATGATCAAATGTTAAGCATTAACTTGATACTGGTTTCGGAAAGACCATTCATATACGTAAGTGACAGATTCAACATAGGTTGAAAATACTTAGACTGGGACTGGGAATAAAATAAGGCTGGGGATATAGTCAGAGATAAAAGCCATTGCCTCCCAGTCTTTATTATTTTTTTTTTCTGAAGTATGAGTTAGATGGGTGTGAAAATCCATTAGGGCAACAGAACTTTTTTCACTGCTTAGGGAAGGTATCATTGTTTATATCCTCAGCAGAAGGTCATGCTTTATTTTCAAATTGTGTATCAAGTATAAAAGTTGCGATTTTCTAGCTTTGCAAAATTCAATCCAATTCGTTCAGAATTTACATTTTTTAAAAAATTAATGACCATGCTCACTTTCTTTAAGATATGGGAAAATTAATGACTTCTTAATGGCTTCTTCAGACATTAAGGAAATATACTAAAGCTGAACTAAAAGGTCACAGTGATTATAGTATCACTTTCACTGAATGTAAGATTTTGGTTTTGGTAACATTTGAGCTACTTTAAGAACTTAATACCCCATATTTTGGGTATTGTTTTGTAGCCAAAAAAAGAGGTGTGTTTCAATGAAATACACTTTTTAAAAAATTTCTTGATAAAAGTGGCAAAGATTTTTCCAGTTTGAAAAGTGCAGTATACTTCCAGCAACATCTTGTATTTTGAGATTATAGAATTTTATTTTTGTTCATTTCATCAGTTTGTAGACTACCTTCGCAGCAGTATTTTTAGGAGGAAAAGGTGTAGTGACTAATAGCCCGTGGACTAGTCTCTTTCAGGAAGACATGAGTGTCTTTGGTGAAGAAAAGTCATTAGTTTACTATTGCCTATTTATTAGTTGTGGCTTATGTAGGGATTTAGATATTAGCAAGTATTGGTCAAGTAAAAGTGAATTTAAGACTTGACAATTTATTAATCAAGATTTTTTGTAGAGCTGGCATTTGAACTTCTGATTTGTGTTTGGTTACTTAAACGAGAGTTTCATTTTTATTTAACATTTAGCAGCGGATAACTCTTGAAAAAGAGCTGGATAAAGGTTTTGTGATGCAGAAATCTAGAATATATTGTATTAGAAGACTCCAGTTTTTAGTGGTTTCCTTATGATTTTAAAATTATTTTGAAAGTTGGGAGAGCTGTGAAAACTTTTAC
>JAWWES010000081.1:61841203-61884079 GCA_035583135.1 Lophotriccus pileatus | reverse complement strand
GCAATGATTTGCGGTTGGGAAAATGTCTAAAGAAAATAATAATTTATTATTAATTAAAGCAGTCTTTCTAACTGGTTCTTTAAAAACTGCTGTTACTTTTCTTGCTTACATTAACTTCATTGTCTGAAATAAAACTGCATTTATCTTTTAATGAGAAACTCAGGGAAAATATTGGGAAGATAACCCAGGGAATTTGTATAATGCAGTGTAAAGACACCTGTGTTCGACAGGGTATTTTTCTCTTTCATAAACTCCAGGGCACAGTGCTTCAGTGGAGAGGGTTGTTGTATTAGGTAGAGGTATCTATGTATAAAGAACATACAGTTTGGTGCTGTAAACTTGGAAGTGTCTGGGGATTGAATACAGAGGGAAAAGTTTCTAGTGTATGAAGTTCTAGTCTATGTAATTTCAGTGAAGAAGCTGCTTTAATTTCATGTAAATGGTATGATATTAGCTGGGTTTAAGATATTTTCTTTAAAAACAGATTAAAATTGAGCACTAGTAGAACTGTAATTATGTAAAGTTTTTTCTTTTCTTTTTTTTTTTCCCAGTGAATGGGGCTCTTCCTGTTTATGTATGTCTTTCACTGCTTTTAGTAATCTCTGTCCCTGCATGGCCTAGAGGTGGAGAGAATATCTTGGATGTAATTGCTTCCATCCTTTCTGCATTTGTCTTTTTGCCTTTTATTCAGAAAATGAACTTTATAGAAATGTCTTTAATACTCCTTTGTGGTTTCTGTTGTTTCAGTGGCTGGGACAGTGCAGGAAAGCGACATTTAAAGTTAGTGTAGGAGAAATGGAAAACTAGTATTTACTGATATGCAGATGTGATTTAGCTTTTCTAACAGTTTTTGTACTCATGCAGAACTACAGGTAACATAGGTTTCAATTTTAAAAAATATGTGATAAGTTAAAATTAGGTAAACTAATTGAAATAAATTGTTTTCAGGTAAAAAAATTTATTTTGTGGTTGTTGAGTTCTAGGTAAATACCTGCTTATCTGGTAACTTGCTTATCTTAACAAAAATAGTGTGTGCTGATGGAAGATAATTCAATCTAATGTCATCTGATCAAACATTAACATACTTTCAAAAAAATTAAAACTGAGAACTAAATCTTCCGATAGTGTTGTTATACCTGTGGTAGTGTAAGATATATAGGCCAAACTGATATAATTGGAATGATGTGACCTAAAGAACAAGTTATTTTTTCAGCTATGTAATAAAAAGTATTATTTATACCAAGTATGGCATATTTACTATACAGGAGTATTCTTAATCATACCAAGTGTGGCATATTTACTATACAGGAATATTCTTAATCTAAAGGTAGACTGTATTCTTTAAATCATAAAAAAAAATTAAAGGAGATGTTTTTCACCTTCATAGCAATGCTAGTTTAGAGTGAGATGGTTGCTTGACATCTTGGTTGTGGGATTTCTTTGAGCAGAACCAGGAGTAGTAATCCTGTTCTTTAGAACATAAGCTGGCTTTCTGGGGCTTATTCATTCTAGGTGCCATATGAACTGTAAACTGGAATTTCTAGATTTCATAGTTTTGCTAAATAACTTCTCTAAATTGTGAGGTTATTGTCTATGAATATAGAGAAGAGCTGATCATAGACTTCTGGCTTAAGTTTCATACTGATTAAATATGTAGTTTTGTTTGGAATGCTCTTTGTCTGCGCAGTGTGTATATTCTCATTTCGATAAGAGAGAGGCTAATCCACAACTGTAGCTGGTGCTATTGCAATGGAGCTAGTATTCAGCTATTTTTGTGAAGATTAAGTTTTCTTTCACTTCAGAAAGAAAACTTCTGAAGCCTGTGTTGCAGTAAAGCGGGATTGTTACCTCCTGAGGCGTTCATTTCTGTGCTTCACGAGCACGGTGTTTTCTGCAATTCCCACTAGAGGCTGCTCAAATGCCAGCGCTAAGAATCAGTTGCTCTCTAGAATTCACTTCATCCTTTTTATTTTCCTTTTCTTTGTTGTTGTCTCTTAATATTATTTCAATAGCAAGTACAGCAAAGCAGGTAGGGTGGGGTATGTGAAATAAACAGGGGTTGATAGGTACCTTACTAAATTATCTTCAGTCCTGCTGTGTTTATTAATTTTGCAGATTAATAAGCAAGCAATCATTTTGAAAAGCAAGTTAGCATAATACAGATATTTGGATTTCAATGCACTCAGAAAAGTCCTTTCCTTAAGCAAAAAGGGACTACCAATCATAATTGCAATAAAGTATATTACCCTTTGAATACATGTGGATTTTGTGAGAGAAAGTTGAATATGTGGTAAACAATGAATTTTCTCATCACAATATGTAGAACTGAAAACATTTTTTTTCAGACTTTTTCCTGCATCAAATTGTCAACTGCCATTTTTTTCTTTTTTTTTTTTTTTGCCATCTCCCTCTCCCCTCAGAGATCTGTATGCAGATAAATAATTTAAAGAAATATTAGCTGATTATATGATCCATATTTCCCTTTCTGACTGTTGTGGAGCTTACTTGTTAGGGGCTACAAAAAATTGTCTTCAGTAATTGAAGCTGAACATATGAATGTGCATCCTAGGAAATTTGTCTGAGGTCTTAACTTTTGCTTTTCTAGGGGGATCACAAGGATGGCTATAACTGAGTAATGGCTACGAAAGCTGAAATTATGTATACTGCAAGACAGGCTCTAAGTAGAATGGGCAACCCGAAACTGAAGATTTAACTAATGCATCCAGCTTGCTGTTTCTTTCTTTTGAGCATCCAAAACACATTAACTTTAAATCACTTTTTTTCTACCTTGAACTTAGTAATTATTGTCTTGCTTTTTGAAGGTTGCTTCTGTCTGTCACAGGCAAAGGTGAAACACAGCCATTTGCCAAAACTCAGAGTTGCTTTACATTTTCTGCTTTCATTCCATCATCTGTGTAGTTCTTTGGATCAACACTCGGGTTCATATCCTGCAACAGATCAGTGTACCTGTCTCTGGACCACAAACTCCCTCCTATTCTTTGGCTGCTATTGTGTTTGTAAAAATGTAATTTATCCTTCCTCCTGCAATTTACCTTCCTTCTGGTTATAGGAGAAGTCCTGGCACAGGGCTGAATAATAGTCCTGTAATTCACACAGTTCCATCCCAGAGTGACTAGCTGGTTAGAGTTTGGGAAAATAGTTTTTCCACTGTGGGATCCTGAGGGGAGACATGGAGTTTAGCATTAATCACTGGCAGGGAGCGTGATCCTTTGATACAAGATGCACATGGGATAATTCAGGTCAGAAGGGAACTCAGGAATTCTGTAGTCCCAATTTCTAGTCAAATCAGAGTGAGCTATGAGATGCTTTCTGAGGGCTTTTCATAGGCATGATCTATTTTAAGCTGAGACTGAGCAATTATGGTTAAACAGGAGATTAAGATATTTTGCATGTTTTTAAGTGCATGTGTATGTAAAATAGCTAAATCTAGAGATTTACCTACAAGTAAAGGATCTGTCTTCAGAGACAGAAATATGTATTCTTTCATATTACCATGAGATCATGTGACAGTTAAAATTCTTTACTTTTGCTTCATTTGAATAAATTAAGATCAGTACTGGTTTTGGTCAGAGCTTTATACCTCAGATTGGTACCATATAGGAAGGGCTAAACTGAGAGCCTACTCAAGAAGTAAAATTATGAGTCCTGAATGCTTCTTTTCCTGAAGTACAGACACAAGCCTCTGATACCAAGATGCTGGGGCAAATAGAGTGGTTCAACATCTTACTACAAGGGAACCTCAGATAGATCTCCCTTAACATGGCTCTGCTGCCACTCTTCACTGTGTGATATGAGCTGAGATTTGTTTATCTTTCTGAGCCATTTATGTATGTGTAATTATTACAATGTTAATTGTTTACCTTTAAAAAATCCTGTTTCTGTTGAGGTGAGTTGTCCATCTGTTGATACAATTTGATATTCATGTAAGTATTTCTTATAGCCCAACTAGAGGCAAACTTTGAGGAAATGGAGAATCATCTGTTGTGTCTTGAGGACCTATGTGAACAGTGTGAGTTGGAAAGATACAAGTGTATGCAGACATTACAGCTGGAAAACTACAAGAAAACAAAAAGGTAAATAAAACAATAATTATAAATTAGCATAAAATATAAACCTTTTGTAATTACGCCCCATATGTAATATAATCCCTTTTATTTTCATCTTTTTAAAAAACAATAATCTTTGACAGGATGTTGCAAATTTGTAGTAGATTCCCTAAATGTCTAACTCTTAGTAATGAACAAAGATTTGGAATATTATCACTACATAGTTGTTAAGATGAAGCCATGCTTATTGTTTTCTGCAAACAATTGGATTAAGGGCTGTTGTTAACAAGCACTGATATATGGTTGTTTCTTTTAATCCCTTGCCTTGGTTTTTTGATTTCTTTTTTTGTTTCCCCCATGTACCTGTCAAATTAGGACCAGTATTTTCTTCTATCTTCCTTTGAGTTCTGTCATATCCTATCCTTTAAGTACCTTTCACTCTGTATGAAAGGTATTGATCTCCTGCCATTCTCTTACTTGCAAAAATGGGGCATTAGTTCTTGGAATCAAAGTTCAACTTAGACCAAGCAGTATATGTGAAAATTCAGAACTTCCAAATTATGAGATTCGTGTTTTACCTAAGAGACAAAATAGCAAGGGAAAAATATTGAGCTTAAATAAACTGTAAACTGTCTTAATTTTGTTACTGACAGCGCCAAAAATAACCCAACAGAAGGAGATAAGAAAAACAGTATTATGTCTGTTATATAAATGAGGAAATGAGGAGTTAAATTGAAGCAGTTTGTCAAAGACAATGTCTGGCAGCCTTTGTTGTGGAGTGGTGGGTAGACGCAGATGTTGACTGACATGGGGATAACCAGATTACTTGATCTGTCCAGCCTGTCCTGTTAGTCAGGGAAAGCACCTTGGCACACTCCTCACTTCTCTTGATTGTGGAAGCAAGTTTGATTGATGTGGTATGGTCAGAACAACTGGTCTGGTTTACAGTTCTAATGAGGATGTGGTGATCAAGGGCAGGACTGCTCCAGACAGCATTGGTCACATTGTGTATAGCTGATTTGGTTTCCTCTTTCTTGGCTCTCCTTTTGCCATTCTTGTAGGTTGTCTTTTTTTTAAATCCCTGTTTCTTCCCAAATAATCAGTTTACCCCTCATTACTCTTTTCCCTCTTGGCCCTTGTTTATTGTCTAGAGAATCTTAGCCTTCTGTGGTGTTACAGATCCAGTTACTGAAGTTGTACTGGTGTTGCAAGTTCTGCCTCCCAAAAGTTCTCAAATACCTTAAAGGTGCCCCTTCAGTTTTCTGCAGAATTTGGCTGTTTCTCACCTAATCCCCCTTCAAACCTCTGTGAAATCCAGTCGTCCGTCATGGTGCTATTTGTAGCTTCTGTTGACATCTTATTATGTTATCTGTCACATCTAGCAACTTCTTATGTCACGTCCTTTAGTTTTTCTCATCCTGTTCAGTTAGCTTACCCTCAGACCAGGACCTTGGCAGTGGTCTGTATATAGATATAGATATGTATCTATATAAATATCTAAATATTTCATCAAATAACACAAATTTTAAATGCGTGTAAAGCAACAGATTTGTATCCCTAAAATAATATTTCTAAAGTTTTCTCAGTGTTTTTTGTTCTCTCTGCCATCTTTGCTCCCTCGCCTCTGCTTTCAACATCAAAATAGTGTTAAACTATTGCCTGCTCTGCTTAGCACCATGTAATCAGTTTTATAAATAGAATGCTAAGCAAGCTACTTAGTGTAATTATAAGCTGATTACATTTGGTCAGATCTAGACAAAACAGGAAAAATACAGGTAATTTCTGGTTGATCATTACCACTGTATTTATTTAGGTAAGAAATTAACTGCTAGCTCATTACTAAAAGGACACTTGCTAATGTAGATACTTGAAGAACCAACAGCCAGTTAATGGGAGTGTGATTTGTTATTGTGTATTTGGAACTCATATCCTGTCTTCCTCTCTGATGCTTGAGATTTTTACTGTGATACCAGCTGAAATAATCAACGAGGTGGGTTCAGGAGTCTATGCTCTCTCTTTAGCACATGAGTTATTTTCAGGGAGTGAGTGGTTTTGTGTTTGATAAAAAAGTACTTAATGTGTTTTGACAATACAGGGATGAAAACTATGATGAATATAAACTCTAGAATCTGTGGTTATTTTAAGCACGTAACAGAAAGTAATTTTATTATGAAGTCTCCGTAGAGCTTAGAATAGAAGCTTGTGTATTTTAAGTCTTTTGAAAAAATTCTATGTGAAAGGCTTAGAAAAAGGTGTTTGCGGTCAACATTAAACCTATGAAATGCAGCTTATGGTAACTATGGGAACTTATTTTCAGAAATAGGTCTCCCTGTTAAATAGAGCAGCTTTATTTCAGTTCAGACAGATCATTTTTTTCCCTTTGTCATTGTGTTGAGTACAAGTTTCAAAGTGGATTCATAAATCCGAGGTGTTTTCCAACTTATATTAAAGCCTGGTATTTGGGGGGGATTAGTTGGGTTTTTTGTACTTATCTGTGGATGTTTAATATTCTCTTTTTTGTGTGTTTAAATCCATTGATCAGTGTACCAGTATTGTTATATGTTATATTGCTGTATTCCACTCTTGTTTTCTCTAGTTTGTCTTGCTGCAGTTGTTTGCATGCATGTTAGCACTAAACCATGTTGTATTGTTTCCAGTCTTTTCTCAATCAAGCACAATTCTTCTTCCTTTTCCTTCATTCTCCTACTGACGATATTCTGTTTCTGATTGCAGAAAACTCTCTGTATCCCTTCAGTCTCCTGTGACAATCCTTGGTTTCCCAAGTTGCACTATCAGAAGCTCACTTCTGTGCTGTTTTTTCATGGGCACTTATAATGTGCATCTCTAATTCACCCTATAATGGCAGGCTTACCGTGTAAGATGAAATGTTTCTGTCCTGAAGCTGTACTCCCTATGAAGCTCTTAATAACATCTGTATCCCTTTCAGAGGGATCGCTGTTTTTTTGAAAAGTAGAAACTTCAACTGCAGCATTTCGTAGGACTGCTTTGGGAACAGCAGAAAGACCTTGTCACTGGAAATGAGTGAACAGGTTTTACTGGGTGTCATTTGACTTAAAACGTAGTTGTCTGAACATTAATTTTTAAGATGTCTTGTTTAAGAAGCCGTTCTGCTTTTCAGTATTTGTCAGCTTTGAGAACTGACAAAGAAGGAAAATAAATGTAGAAATCTAAAATCCAGAGTCTAAAATATACCCTGAAACTAGAGTATACTTCAAGAGATGAATGTTTAGTTATATTGCAAACCCTACTGGGACTACTTTTTTTTCTTTCTGGTGAGGTTTAAAGAAATGCTTTATTTGAAGAGAAAGTGGGTTCTTAAAACATGTATTTAATTTTTGTATTTAGTGCAGTAGGTGAGGAGTTGGAGAGATTGTCATAATTCTTGTCAGGTGCATTGCCATGCCATGATGGTGCTTTAATGCTTCAGAATGTTAGATTTACTTTCTCATTCAGAAGGGTATAAAATTGATGGCACATTAGAGATGTATGTGAGAAAATGTCTTAGTTACTATCGTTTTCTTCTGTAGATTTTATCCCTCTTTTTAATTGCTCTATAAATAAAAGGGAAAGTAAGGGTTGTTGGACTGAGATAGGGTACCTTACCTTAGGCCTGACCAACGTAAACATTTGAAAAGTAAATACAAAAAACTTCTTCAGACAATTCAGACTGGTCTACTTCCTGGAAAAGTTCCTTCTAACTTGGAACAGTGAATGGTTATTTGCTCACTAACATACCAAAATAATTTGGAGGGGGTTTTTTGTGTTTGTTTGGAGGGGGGTTTTGCTTTCAAATATTATCTTTACCCCTGTACCACTTCACAAAGCTGTCTACTGACATTAAATGTGCTGTGAATTATTTCTGAGACCCTGGGTACATGTTCCATAGTCCTCATCAAAATTTTCATCCAAGTAAGGTTTCATGCCATATTCTTTTTGATTAGTCTTGTACTGGTATAGATTTTCATCTGCAATACCTCTGTGTACCTTGGTACCTAAATAGTAATTTTTGCAAGGTTGGGTGCAGACCTTTCATTATCTTCAGGACAGTTAGTTGTGCAGTGGATGACTGGTTTTGAGTTTTCATTAGGCATGGTATAAGTTTCTGTGCTCAAAGCAGAGTTCACATTGCAGAGATCTTGTCTGTTCTGCTGTTCATAAGTTTGCATACAGCACAGCCAGTAGTAAGTGTTTTCACGGTGATAACTGGCTGGAATTAATTTTATATCCATCAGTTGTTGCATTTCTTTAGGCAGACACATGAAATGAGAATTCTTATTGAGCCTGAAGAGATAGGCTTGCACAAGCTTTAGAAAACTTTCCTGGATAATTTTGCTGCCTTTTTTGTAGTTTTAGGGCTGTGAACTTTCTTTTGCTTGCAAGAATTCTTGCACTACAGTATTCTGCATACATCAAACCGAAGGGAGTATGCTGTTCCATTCTGTAGTGAAATTTACTCCCATCAGTGCTTCAGGTGTTTGAAAACATTGGCCGAGACTGAGCATGTAGCAGATTTGAAGATTGTAGGGACTCTGTCAGTTTTTTATCTTATTTGCGAAGTGTGAATGTACAGTGTAATTTCTGTCGCTTTGAAGTTGTTTTAATTTTGCCCTACTTCTTTGTTGGCCTTTGCTTGATGCAGAGAGACAGTGGCGTTGTTACAAAGAGATTTGATATGTAACTTCTTCTTACAGTTTTCTTTTCTTTTGAATAGGAATATAAAAGATTTTTTCTTCGGCTTCTGTGACCTGTGATTAAAGACTGAATGTTTGTGTTGGATCCTCTGTATCTTACAGCACCTTTTAATTCTGTTATCTAGAAACAGTTAAAATATTATGTCAATCCTGCATAATTTGTCTCTACCTTTATGTAGCGCTTGTTAGTGGGCATAATCTGCAAATCCTGTCAAGCTGTTAATACCAGGCATTCTTTGTCCAGACTTACTGTACCAATAATAGGAACAGATGGTTTAGGACTGCCTTAATCATCATTTCGTACCCTTCCTCACCTCAAAACTGCATTATTTATGTAAGTAATTAATTAACTGTGGCTAGAGGCAGAAAAACAGGGCTTAGGTGCTTTTCATTACCACACTAAAATTCATCCTCTGCTTTTGAGCAAGGTGTTGTACCTCCTGATAAATTCTGTCTTTCTTTGCTACGAACTATTTCCTGAGATCTTTAATAATTCCTTTCCACTTACGTCAAAAAAACTATTTATTTAAAACCTGTTTTAAAAAAATGTATTAAATGCATTTACTGACTACGCTTCTGTGAGGGAGATTTTAAATTCCCGTGTCAAAGGGTTGTGTTGAGGATGCCTGAAGAGGTACAAGTTGTAACTTCTTTCTGGAACAGTTGCATTCATGCTGCATGGAGTCACATTCAGCATTTTAGGTAAAGAGTGCATATGGGGTTACAGGCTCTTTTTACTTATTTGTTTTTGTGCACTTGTGTTGTATGATGTCACTTAGTGAATAAAGCTTGGCCAGTTTTTAAATACTGTAATTTTTCTCCTTTTTAATGCTTGGGAATCAGTAGGCAAGTTAAGAGGCAGTCTGCATTTTCTTGAGTGGATGTTTACCAAAAACAGGTTTTCAGGAATCCTTTTTCTTTTCTAAGGAAGATGAGTGGAGTTGATAACAGAGGTAGTTTTTGATAGTGGAATTACTTGTACCTTCTCTTAAATTTCAGCTTCTCCTACATTCTTTGTAGTTTCTCAAATTTATTTGTAGCTTGTAGTTGTTTATAGCTTGTCCTAGATTTCTCAGATTTTAAACTTTGATTCCTAAAATTTTGGTTGTGTGATAAAAATAAATAAACTGTGTTGATACATTTATCCTTTAGTGATCCACTAACATTGCATGCTAAAACATTTAAAAAATTTAAATTTAAAAACTGTCCCTTTTTTTTGATAGCAAGAGGATGAAAGCAAAACCAAAAAAAATGGGTCCTGTGCAAAATCTAGATCTGAAGGTATAAGCGTTTAGAGGGAGTTAAGCATTTATTCCACATTTCAGATTCCAATTTGGAGTTGTTCCAATGCTAAATGGCCTATATCAGTCTCTTAGCAGAGGATGAAACTTGCATTTAATGATATCACTTCTACCATTTTCTTCTGGTTTTAATACCATCTCCCTCATTTTTACTGTTTTTTTTTTTTTTAATGATAGTGCCTGAAAGATGACCCCCAGTGTTATTCATCAACATAAATATTTATTTCTTTTTTCTTGAAACATCCAAAGAGAAATGCTTTCAGTCTAACTTGAAACTGCTGAGTATATCACAGTGCTATTTGGTTTTAATTGTATTTATTAGCTTGATTGCCAGCTGCTAATGGTTGCTATTTCTGTTACAAAAATTTACTGTGATCCATTCCATCTTCTGGATTGAATTGATGTGGACGTTTTTCTGGAAGACCTGGAAAGACTTCAGCTACTTTTGTATCTGTGTAGGTCCGGGAGTTGGACTTGATGCTTGTGGGTCCCTTCCAGCTCCTGGTATTCTGAATTCTGTGATTCTGTGTCTGCATGAGTATGGAAGCAAAACAACCTCCATTGTAACACTGTTTAAAGCATTAGTTCTTTGCTCTTCTCCTTTACTGGATCAAATTTCAGAACTGATGGTGAAGAATCCTGACCTCTCTTCAGCGTTTCTTCAGGTTAATAGAAACCTTTGCCTGCTGCTTAATTCCAACAGTCTTTTAGTAGTAGTTTTAGATTTTATTGATTTTTTTTCAATACTTAAAGACTTTCCATTACTTCAGTCTCAAATGTATTTCAAAGTAGTAGTTGGCCTAAGTATCTGAAAAGGGTGCTTGAGGAATCTTGTGTGGAAGGAAAACACTTTTGTGTTGTTGTCACGAGTGCTAATACGAAGTACGAGAAACCCCAGTACTTGAATTATTTCTGTGCATCATGTGAGTGACATAAGTTTTGAGTTATGACTTTTTGACTTTTTTTGACTTCTACCTCTGCTGACATGCAGAGGAAAGTCCCAGAGGAAAGATCTCATGGCTTTTTAGCTTACTAAAGCTTGAGTCAGGCAATGGAAGGAATTTTTTTTTTGTTATTATATCCTTTTGAAGGCTTAACTGTACTAGACAAGCAGGTGAAATGCAGCATTTCTCGTATTTTATTTTGGATCTTGTGAGGTGCCATAAATGTTTTTCAGTTAATTTGTACACAAGCATCTATACTTTCTTTAAATGTATTTTTTGTAAATAGCATTTGCAATGCAACATTTATTAACATGTTTTATTGCAAAGTTGTTCCTGACATTCATTTATGACTTTGTTACTTTCTTATCTGCCTACTCTCTTCTTGAAGATAAAATACGAAACTGTCAGTTCTGGCTGCTGACATCTGTGTAAAGAATGTGGTGTTTCTGTGGTCTTCTGGGTATTTAACTGAATACCCTGATGTTTTCTTACATTTAGGAAATTGATCTTAGTGTTACAGCAAGATACAGTAGAACCTGAGAATGTTTTCTTACTTTTGTTGAACCAACTAAATTCCCATTGATTTCAGTAACTAAAAAGCAGGGTGGTTTTGCCTCTTCTCCTCCCATATTCTTCTTTCTGGATTTATTTTTGTACATCAATTATAACCAGTATAGTTTTCCTAGTGCCCATTTCTTCTGCTCAGGATAAGCAAGGTTATTCCAACACTGCAATGAAAAGCCTGAGGGGAATGGGAGGGTAACTGGAAATCTGTATTTTCCTTCTGACTTTTCTAACTGGTCATGCCAGTTGCTCTGTGGGACTTGTTATATATTGTAAACAGTTTGTTTTACCTGTTGTCTCCAAAATTATATTTTCTCACCCCAAACCCTGAATCTTGGCTTTTTTGTAAATGAAGAAGTTGAGACCACTGTCAACATGATCATCAGAACATTCCAGGTAACTTAAAAACTGTAACTGAGTTTGAGGGGTATAGAATTTCACAGAGTATATGTGCTCCCCCTCCCCCCTTTACTTTATGCAAACAAGCAACTGGAAAGGCAGAAGATTAAAATTACTGCCTGTATGTGTAGCCATATGGTATTCATGGACAAAACTTCAGTGTCAGTGGAACCTGTATGGTCTCTTGCCTCTCAGGAAAGAAGCTGGGATTCATAAGTTGCACTGCATACAGAGCAAGATTACTTTTGAAGTGCCTTCATGTCTTTATAGTCTGATTATTTTAAATTTTAACCAGTTTTTTAGCCTTTTTTCTTGTTCAGAGGTACTGAACTTCATCTTTCAGTGACAAGAGCTATTTAAATTATAATGTAACTATTAATTCAATCCTTTCTTCTCAAAGCTTACTGTTAACTATAAAAAAGTAAAAAGTATTCTTATTTGTGTAACTAGATGGATTTGTTGTCACTAACCTAAAATTTAGTAGCTAAAGTAAAAGAGCATATAGTTGATGCCAAGTAGTAGGTTATATTGATTAGTGTTAGAATGGGAGCTTCTTTAGTCCTGGACAGATGCTGAGAAGCCCGCACTGGCTTCAAGAGCCTTCATGTGTAGCAAGGCCAGGGGCAAGGCAGGTGTGTGTCTTTTTTCTAATAATAATGGAAGAATTATCCCTCTCTGAAGTGCATGATTTTTTTTTTAATTATTATTTTTATTTTTTTTATGAAAACTCTGTAAAATCCAGGAGCATTTCTCTATAGAAAGTTTCCAATTGCCTTAATCTAGTTGGCCAGTGGCATAGAGGGAAAATCTAGCCTTTTACCATGGCAAAAGTGTATAGGGTAATGCACTTGTGAGCTGAAGCAGTTGATAGAAGTCTTCTGCTGTGATGATTCATTGTTCTGCAGTTTTGTCTTCTAGTACAACGTTGTTAGTAAGCTATCCATCAAAGGCTGAGCTCTGCTGCTGTAACCCTTGTATAAACCCGATGTGAAAAACTATCTCAAAGAATGAACAATTTAAAGTAAAAGAGCAGCAAATACAAAAAAAAAAAAAGTGCAAATATATAGCATCAAAGCTGGTGATTTAATGGGGCAAGGTCTAAAATACTGAGACAGCAGTCCTAGCTAATCATCCAGGCTACTTCTAATGCAAGTTTTCCCTCCTGCTTGCCTTTTAACCTCACTTTGAAGGCAACTTTTCCAAAACTGTTTTCAGTTTAATCTTTTTAATTTTAATTACTCAAACTACCTGCTGTTTCTTTACATTGTCTGTGTTCCAAATATTAAGTTTGCTTCTTAATGTGTTTGATGTATTCTGCAAATGATTTTTTGTCTCTAGACTCTTAGAGAAGACGTAGAAGGTATTTTCTTTCTGACAGTTTATCAGTCAATTAAAAAATTATTTACTTATAAAGAGGAGAGGTGTAATACTTTGTAATAGATGTTTTTCTGTACATCTGTCTAGATCTTCTTACACGTCTAGAAAGTGTACTGATACACTCTTAAACTATTTGTTTTTCCAGTGTCATTACGAGTCAGTTTCCTTTCCACTTTTGAGCTTAGTGTAACGTTCTTAACAAAGGTGATGATAAATGGAATTTTAGGATTAAAACTTTAAAACTTCAAGCCTTGGGTAGCTTGACTTAATAAATTAAAAAAAAAAATCCTCCATGTTGCTGATGCAGAATGTATTTTCAGCAAGCATGTATTTCAGTATGTATTTCTAAATGTATGTTTCATTCAAAATGTTTTGAGAAACCGCAAGGTGTGATTGATTCATTTATGCTGCCTAAGATATAGACTCATCAGCCTTTGGGTCTAAATTGATATGAGGATACTAGGAAATGCAGATCCTTAAATTTCAAATCTGTACATGCTAATCATAGATATTTTTAAATTTTTCAGGGGTATGTGTTGAAAAAAAAAATTTGGTCAGATTCATTTCCAACTTTCTTAAGGAATGGTGATTATGTGTGTGGATATAGAGACAGCATCTTAATGCATCAACCCTAAAAATATTGAAGGATTTTGAAAAGGAAAGTTCTGGGGGTTTAGACAAAATCAGTGACTGTCACTTTGTTACTGTACTACCATCTTGTTTGCTAGCCTATTTGAACACAATGACAATAATTGTTTTGTCTTACAAACAATTAGACAAGTGACATAAGTAGACATAAGTAGACAAGTGGCATAAGACCTCCTGATTTTAACTGCAAGTAGTGTAGTTTTTTCCCCTCTTACTTTCACAAGATGTTTCCTCAGTATGGTTTTGTTTCAGCCTGTGGAAAACAAGCATTTCCTGTGATTGTTGTTTTCTCAACTACTATGCCATTACTGAAAAATAAGAAATGCAGCTTGTGAGAATATATAGGAATTTTGTAACTGGAGTGTGCAGGGTAGGAAAAATTCATTAGGGTAGTGAATTCACAATGTTAATTGTGAATTCATGTAAATTCATTCGATGTTAATTCACCTGCAAATCACTAAGTATTGTGAAGTGACTTTTTTTTTTCTGGTAAAAAAAAGGGAAGACCAGCTTGGGAAAGGGATGCAGGAGAAGCAGGAAAGGAAATAGATACTCACAGGAAGTTGCAACTAATAGACTTCTCTACTGTGAATCACACTCTAACTTATTTCCTGGTAAAACGTTCTCTCAAAACCCTATATTTAACATATGGGGACAAAAGTGAGATGTTTGCTGAAAATGTGAAGGTAAATGTATTCTCTTACTTCTTTTAGAATACTTTGTCCTGCTTAGAAAATAGATTGTTTCAGGTTTGAAACAGTTTTGCCTGTTCTTGATGCAAGAATAAATGCAAGAGTTGCATCATGTGTTAGGGAGGAGGAGGTATGGTGTAGCATATGTATTGTCAAACAGTGTCTCTGGTAGGTGACCAGTAATAACTGAAACATGCTTTAGTCTGTGGATAGTGAATACAATAATTTATCTTGGCAACTGTTAGTCTTTTTCTTTAATTTATTTTTCTTACAGTCACTTTTGCTTCAAAATTCAGAATTTAACTAGACATTCTGCAAGGCACAGACTGAAAAGGTGTTTGATGTAAATTAGTGTTTTGTAAGGGAAAGGCCAGCATTCTGCTTTAGCTAAGCTATTATGTTCTTCTTTAGCCTCCAAATTCATGATAAATCACTGCCTTGTAGCTATGGCAAATGGAGCATTTTGCAATTTCTTGAAAATAAGAGAAAATAATTCTCTTAGTTTTACAGCCTTTGCATTCACAATTGCATAACTGCTAAAAGTAGTCTGAAGGTAAAAAAGATACTGTTATTGTTGACTTCATTTTTTGACTTTCTGCTATGTGAGTACTGTAGGTTATCTGTCATATTCTGTACTTTAAAATCCTCTCCTCTGAGGAATGTCACTGTATGTCTCTATTGCCTTTAAAGTGTGTTGTAACCGAGTGAGTGATATTGTCAAATTTTTCTCCTTCAGTACTGCCAAAATGTTTTTGAATAGCATTGATGAAAATGGGACACTAATCATTATTCACTATGCTTTAAATTGGCAAAGCTCTGCTAAGCAAAGGATGTTTTAGTACCTAAAGCCTTGAAAAGTCTTTGTTATTTTTGAAGCAGTGTATCTAGAAATTATGTGGCTAGATATAAATGTGCAATATTTCTATAATTGTGCATGTTTTTAATATGTGGTAGCCTAATTTCTGAACAGGTTGATTTTATTTGCTTTAGATAAACTCATGTAGTAATAGAAACGTTATATATAATGATAATCAAATTCTTTGGTTTTCATCTTTTAATGAGTATTAAAGATTGCAAAATAAATTCTGTAGTAGATCTAATTTTTTAATTATTACTATTCTGCTCTTCTCCAACAGGAAGGAACTGGAGACCTTCAAAGGTAAATTCTATTTTTATTTTCTACTTCAATGTTTGTAAGTGTTACAGTAATTCTTGTATTAAGTTAAACTAGCAAGGAACTGTTGCACTTCTACATTTTACAGTGTTAATTTTATGTGAACCCAACAGGCTGTTTGTTTTTCAGTTTATCTGTTCTTGCTGCTGTTTTCTTTGGGAGAGTCATAAGTGTAGGAAGAACACAGATAGTTTGTTGCCTTATCTTGGTTTCAAAGATTGCCTGCCTAATTCAAACCTTTACCTTGGTGTTCAATTTTGGAAGTTAAGGGCCTTGTCTTCAACTAGTTGATGTCTTTTCTAGCATGAATATATTTTTGACACATGTCACAGCCTGTTACTTGTTCGATTTCTGTCTGGCTAGTTCTAGGGCATTTTCATAGTATTATATTATCAGACATATATAATTTTTGTAGCTCAGCATGATGATATGTACAAATATTTGTCCAAAATATGATGTAATGGCTGGAAACTCTGTCATGTGTTATTACTTTGTCTGTGGTACATTGATGGAACGTATTTCCATTTTCAGTAAATCTTAAATTCAGGTTTACTCTACTTACTGCTGTTAATGTTTGATCAGCTTGAGAACTGCTATTATCTTTTTCTTTGGTTAGGGTGTGACTAGCTTTGTGACTAATCTTTATGAGAATGAAGTCAGGTACATTGACTTACGTCAGTTGATTGCGTCTTGAAATTGAAAGAAGGGATGGAAATTTCTTTCAGCTACATTCCTCTTTGCCTTTTCAATTCATTACTATCTCATCTTTGTGATGCTAAAAAAAGGAAAATAATAAAGCTACATTAACAGATAAGCAACACAGATTATGAAAAATGTCACTTTACCTGTAGCTTACCATAACAACCCTTTTCTTCATTTGACAACTTTCAACACAGACTAGCTCAACGTAAAACCAAAGATAATGTGAAGCTCATTCTGTCCCAAAGCAAGACAGTTGCTTTGTAGCACCTGATGCTTTGAGAATAGTGAATCCTGGTGTTTTTGTTTGTATTGATTAGGTGTTTTAAGTGATTTTTTTTTTTTTGGGGGGGAAAGCCAGGAGAACGGTTTCCAATGTTATTTGTCTCTTGGCTTCTTGTTAGTTTAAGAGATTTTAACTTTATTTGACAGTAAGTATTTTACAAAGATAATTCTTTTGATGGAAGAGGAAGATTTTAGTTATGTGCTGACCTTGAAATTTATACCAAACTAAGCAACTGGTTCTGTAAAGGGTACAGAAGAATACAGATTTACAGAACTATTATGAAAGACTTGTCTTGGTAGCTAAGAGAAGGCTAGAGAAGCACAGACAGAGTGACAAATGTTTGAAAATGTTTCAACATCTGTTAGCCTATTTTCTGTGGGTTTTTTACAATGGACAAGCTTGTATCTGACAGAAGAGAGAGGAGTAATAGCTAGGAAAATTTGAAGAATGGTCTTGTTGAGCAAGTCTAAATTCTTTCTATAAGATGACAACAAGAAGGTTTAAAATAAACAATAGATTCAGTGTTTCACTGTCTTGCCTGACATTTCCCAGGAAATTGAGATTAAACTACTGGAAACCAGGTGTGTGGTTGATTGAAGATGCATGCTTGCAGGAAATGTTTTTGGCTTTCTGGCTTACTAAGTTGTTCCTGCTCGGATCTGATGCTACTTGGAATTTTTGTTAACCTGGATTGAACTAGAGGTGTTCATTAGCTTGGCTTCAGTCAGGTTTTTTTTGGCCTTTTGGACCTTACATCAATGTCTGAGTATCTAGCATATATTTCATCACCTCATTGGAAACAGGGAGAGTAGGAGATTCTTAGTCGTGAAAGATTCATGATTACATAGTGACAGATGTTTGGGTTCTGCGGCAGCTTTGCTTAATCTAACTGGTGGCTCCTTCTTGTGTTTTCTGTTTCGAGCTTCTTCCAAGGCTCACTAGATTTGGGCATAAAATGATCTGTCACTTGGTTTGCTTTAGTTTTGGTTGATGAAGCACGCTAAAATGACTTGGTGTATGTCTGTAGAAATCCTGTCAGAGAGGAAGGAAAAGGCAGCAGCAAGGTCAGGCGCAGTGTGTCTAAGTTTAAAATGTAACACAGTAATCTAAAAAGCAAATGCTTCTAGGGGTACATTACCTAATTCATTTGAAGGTTGTGGTGAACAAGTATTATTGCCATTATATAAAGCTTTTATGGTAAGAACTTATCTTGCTCGTAACTCTGTTTGTTGTATACAGGAAAAGTTGGTCCCAATTGAAACAGTTGAGTAGATGGTTCTTTACATTTTTTTTATTGCTAGTATAGACGACATTCTCAACTCATTTACCTTTGCACAACTGTCCAGAGTGTTGTCTTCATCAGCATTCTGTTCACTAAATACCCAGCTCAAGCGTCTAGGAAAGAAGAGACCTTTACATACATTTGTGTCTTTCAATGCATGTGCACTTGGAAGCATTGTACATTAAATTATGTTTTAATGGAAAAAAGCAGAAATGCCATTTTTTATAATAGTAACTTGTTATTTGGAAAGCTGAATACCATATGCTAAAAAGTAATGGCATCCATATTAAGGGTGGTAAATGTCTTGCATAAAAATATATTTCAAAAAGATACAAGTTAATTCTGTCTGAATATGCAGAAATTAAAATACCACTAAAACATTCCTTAAATATGTTTGCTTGAAAGGTTAAAAGAGGATTGTATGCACATTTTTCAGTGTCCAGATATAACTCTCACATTCCTCAGTGCTGAGTTCTTATGCCTTGCTCAGGGTAAAAAGTGAGCTTTACTGGAATGAAGAAACGGAATGGTCTAGTCTAAGGTTCAAAATAGCACAGCACTAGAAACTTGAATTCAGTGATACATCCCATCAATTGCACAATGAATACAGAAAAAATGCTAATTAGATGTTGAGACTGTCAATGAGAATACAGGTCTGACTCACAAGACAGGTGGGCAGCTTCACAGGCCTCTCAGATCTGTTTTAAAATTTTATTTCCCTGGAGTTTTGTGTATATATAAATAGATACAGATACAGAGGCATACTCTGTAAATTTGTGAAATCTTCAAATGTCTGTAACCTTATAAACATTTTAATTGTGTTTCATATGCCTAATATTTACTTATCTTAATATTGAAACAAAATCAACCTTTGCATAACTAAGAAACAGAATTGTTTCTGGCTTCATTTGGAACTTCCTACTCTGTGTGCTAAGGTACAAAGTGGTAATTCATTGACCTTATGAGTATGTTCTTTGGGGATACCAGAGGTCATCGAGACGGGGCTCCAACAAAGAATGTGTATACTTGTTTGCAACACTGAAACATATTGGGAATCCTTTAACATGTGTTGGTGTTACTACCTTTAAGGAGCATGAAATAAGTATTTAATACTATTCTAATAATTATTTTGGTATTTGTCAGTGGAGATGCTCTCATGCCATTTTCACATTGGGATTGTATATGCCAGTTCATTGTGAGAAGTAGATTTTACTTTTCTTCCTCTTGCTTTAAGACTTATTTTTTACAGACATTCTCCTTCATTGTTTGCTGTACCCACAGTGTACTGGGGCAGGACAAACCTCTCCAGTCACTCTTCTTTCAACTGCAGTGGTTTTCTATTACAATGTAATTGCAATTGATTATTACTTAGTAATCTGTGATGCTGAGAAAGTGAAGGTTATAAGCTTTCCTTCTTTATATTAAACATCTCTCTCTGAAGAAGGCAGAGAATGAGTGTGTCATGTTATTGTTGATGCTGCTTCAGCACTGGCATTTGTGTACCTGAAGTGTGAGTGTGCACTAGGACAGAACATCTCAAAGTTTGTGCAGTCCATTTTTTTTTTTTTTAGTACTTTATCTTTCAGAGATTTTTGCTGTAAAAGATGATGGGTTTATGAATGAAAACATTTGCATGCCACATGGAGTAGCCTGCAAGTTTCTCAGTCTTTGTAGAACTGCTTGCACAGGAGCAGGCTTATGCTCTGTGCTGTCCTGTCCTGTCTGAGACTTATAAAGTTGCTAAAAAAAAGGATTCTGTTGTGGATCATGGCAATTTATTGCAATAGTAATTTTAGTTGATGTTTGTGTGTGTATTTGATTTTAGTATTTGATAAATTGTACTCTTGCACAGTTTAGAAAGGGTGTGTATCATTTTCATTTTACAGCAGAGAAACTAGAAATTAGATAGCATATATGTGGTTATGATACTTGAAACCTAGTGCATTTATGACTGCAGTGAGATTTGAAATCATTCCACCATCTTTCTAGACACATGGTACCATTTTTAAATTTTTTTTTCTATTTTGATTTAACCTTACTTTTGTTCCAGTGAAACCAGGATTGTGTAGGCAATAGTTACAGGATAGTGTTAATCTCATTAGAAGATGGAAGGGTGAAGCAGATAATGAGGTAGGCAATCAGCGGTGAGATAGTATGGGGGGAAAAAAATAAAAGTAGTAGAATTGCACAATGATAATAACATACGCTCATGAGTTTACTTCAGAAATAGAAGTTTACTTCTAGTTTATCTAAATGGGAACTGTATACATGATAGATTTAAAAATTACTTCTAAAAGTCCCTTTTTATTAAAAGTTTAGGATGCCGTGTTTTGAATTAATTTCTAGAAAGAAAACTAAAGCACTAGAGGCCATTTAGAAATCATCAGCACAGCACTTTTGGACAATGAAAGGTGCCAGAAACTTTGTTGGGGCAAATATGCACATGGCTTTGGCTACTGAGTCATGCATATTTCTAAGCTTTAACAGGATTAGTTTCATTCAAGCTCAGGGAAACAGGTCATATGACTGTTTTCAGCACTTCTGTTTACAATACAACAAAATATTTTCTCAGCCTTTTGAATCAGAGATCTCTCCCAAACAAGTCCTGATAAGTTTTAAGAGCTTTATCAAAACACTCTTTGAAAAGGTGGCCACTGAAGTAAAAAGGTGTTTTTTCTTGCTTTTCCCTTCAAGGTTAAGTCATTGGGTCACATTTGGTATGCAGATCTTTTGTCATCCCTGTTCATGCATCTAAGAAGCCTCTGTTGAAATTGCAGTTTTCCAGTCCTTTTATCAGGAGCTTAAATATGTTTATATCTAGACTTTAATTTCCTGACTTTCACTGTTCCCTCTAAGAGTAAACAGTATTTGGGGCAGTCTGTTGACTCCGTTTCTTTGTTCTCCATTTTTTGAAATCATTTCGCTTCAACAAATGGTATGTCAAACTGATTTATTCTTTCTCTTCCAGTGCAGGGATCCTCTTTATTGTGCTGTATTCTGATGGCTGTCAAAATAAAAAACTTCTTTCTGCTTTTCATATTGCCTTCCAGATGCATGGGTAATACGCATCGTGGTTGACAAAGCTCATACATTCAGTGATGGAGCTATTCTTTAAGTTGAGCTGTAATTTTGAGCACATAATCCTCTGTGTTTCTTCTGAGCAAGAGTAAGATGATGTTGTGGTAGAAATTTGTACGAGCTACATGGAGTTTGTTTACTTTTGCATTTCCAAATATACTACTCCAAAGCCTGTAACTTAGGAACATCCGAGGAGTTTCCTTACTGTGAAGAATTTTTTCTTGGCAAACCGTGTCCATAATCAAGTTGTTTAACAGTAGGAGTTTTAATTTAATTGTCATATTTTTTGATTTTTGCATTTCAATGGCTCATTTGAATAGGGGAAGGATGGTGTCTTTGGTTGTTTGAGTGCATCTTGCAAAACATGCTATGGGAGATAGGCAGTGTTTTTGCTAGGAGTGTTTCCTGATATTTTTAGAATTTATTTAGGTGACCATGTTCCAAAACTTCAATGTTTAAACCTCATAGCACAGACAACTCTTATTTTGGCATACCAGAAGAAAGTTGGGAACCCAATTAATTAATTCTATTGTAGTAAAGCTAAGATGGAATTAATTTCAGGTTTATATTCATATTTCAGGGATTTTCATAATTATTTTGAGATGAGATGAAAATATTCTGGTAGTGTTTTACTGTCTTCTTTCCCATCCAGGTGATGGGAGGAGAAGCTCACAGCTTGGATATTCTGTATTGTCTGTGTCAAGAATTGACCAAGACTCTGTATATGATAACCATTCCCTTGAGAATGGAAAGATTTGAAACTTGGGCACTTCTAGTCAAACCTCAAGTGAAATGCAAACAAGTTTAACTGCTTAAGTCTTCCATTATAGTGTAGTAGGATGAGACATATGGAGAAGGAAACCGAAGTGTCCCTATAGCTACCTTGCTTTTGATTTTGCTTTTTGTGTTTTCGAGTTTGCAGACTCTTGCATCTGTTTAACTCTCAGTGTATTTCAAGATGTATTGTATTTCAAAGATGTAGAAAGAAAATTGTCTACAATTCTATCTTCAATCACTACATCAGAAAGGCATTTTCCATTATGCTTTACCAAAAGGAGGGCTGCGTTTCCAACTAACTTAGTCATAGAATGGTTTGGGTTGGAAGGGATGTTAAAAGTCATCTAGTTCCAAACCCCCTGCCATGGTCGGAATGCCACTCACTAGACCAGGTTGCTCAGGGCGCCATCCAACCTGGCCTTGAACACTTCCAGCAATGGGGCATCCACAACTTCTCTGGGCAGCCTGTTCCAGTGCCTCACCACTCTCAGAGTGAAGAGTATCTTCCTAACATCTAATCTAAACCTGGTCTCTTGCAGTGTAAATCCACTCCCTCTTGTCCTGTCACTATCTGCCTGTAGAAAAAGTCACTCTGTCTCCATTTTATAAACCCCTGTAAGGTATTGGAATGCTGCAATGAGGTCTCCCTGAAGCCTTCTTGTCCCCAGAGAGGGAAGGCTGAACAATCCCAGCTTTTAATAATCTGATATGATGGAGAATTATTTTCCCTTTGCTCATTTTTTATTAGTTTTGAACTGGTCAGGGAAAAACAACTTTTGTGGTAGTGGCTGTACAGGCTTGGGTGGATCTTAGTGATAAAATGGCATCTGTTGCTAAGGTGGTTGTATATTGGAAACAGGTCTGAATTTTCAAAGCTGTAAATAAAGGAAGTCTGAAGTTTAGAAAAGGATGGTATAGAGATACCAGATTATTTATGGACAAACTAGATAATCAAATTTCCTTGGAAAAACTTTGTGTGACCTTGTAACTCAGCTGATCAAAGATAGGTTTGGGTTTTGTAAAATCTCATACCCCAAACTACTTCTGGTTTAATTATTTAAATGCTTTTTTTATTATTTTTGTTTGTTGGCTATAATGTTACTTTATATGTTACAGATTCAATAGTGCTGTTTGTAATCTCTTTGCTCAACTAGGTTCCAGGATTTTTTTAGAATGATTATTACCTAAAAGTGCTATTCAGAGAATGAGTTATTATAACCCATAGAATGCTGATGTTACTGATACTTCTGAAACCTTGTGTTTATCAGGTTTTTCTAATGCTAGGTCTGACTGTAAAAGTAGAAGGTAGGAGCCCTTTTTTTGTTTTGTTTTGTTTTTTAATTCTGATTTATCTACATGTATCTTTAGAGAATCTTGTGGATTTTTTAATATGGCACTCTTATGCTCTTTCATCCTGTCTTATGTTGCTTTGCATTTTGAGGAAACTAGTTTATCCTCCCAACAAATTTTATTATTGACGCATTTATGTAGTTTTATCTTTTTTTTCTTTAGTCCTGCTCTTTCTAAATTCTAGTATGGCACTAAGTCAAAAGCCCTTTCAGAGGTCAGATGTATCACAACAAATGGGGCGTCACTGCAGCTTAAAATAAGATGCCTGGATGTATCTTAAAATAAGACACATGGATGTGCAGGTACAGGTCCTGTTGGCTGGGGTGGAAGTTTGCCCTGTGCTGGAGTCAGCCTTGCGGAATCCTGGTTTTGTAAGGAGTGGAGGAGGCCAGGGTAACAATTGAGGTTTTCTCTGGCCACTGCCAGGGTGAATAGCAGACTGTGGAGATAATAGGAAAAAATTTCATGGGAACATAAGTCCTGTCATACTTAGTTTATGTAGAAAAGAAAACATTTAAAGGTGTAATATTTTAATTGTCTCTAGTGCTGAAGTGAATGATGTGGAAAAAAAACAGAAGCGTGTTTTGTCTGCAGCTCTAACTTGAATTCATCCTTTAATTACCGAAGTCCAGACTGAAGGCAGGATTATCTTGCGATTATTATTATTCTTTTAATCTTTCACATGGATATTTTTGGTGTTGTTTTCCCCAGTTAAATAAAACCGAGATTTGTAGGCCCATATATTCTTGGTATTTTTACTTTTAATTATGTCGATTCGAGAAATATTTGTTATATAATTGCCTTTTTTGTCTGTACTCTGTATTTTGATAATTGTCACAGAGAAGCTTTTCAAAATGTGATTTTTTTTAAGTAAGAGAAAGGAATTGCTATGGCTTCTGACAGTGCTACGCACCCTCCTAAGCTGAAGAGGCAATGTGTGCCAGTGTTCCCAATTCTGAGGAACGCCTTACAGTTTTTGAAACATAAATACACTGTTGTGTAACTGCAGCATCACCATAACCAAAGATTCTCAGTCATATGCCCTTTCTGTATTTTTTTAGCTGCTTAACGGGGGTATTTTTTTTAAGTTTTTGATGAAAATGCAGCCTGGATGTGTAATACAAAAAATTCAGCTTTCAGTAGAGAATACTGTTCCTAATTTATTTAAAAATCACATCCAAGGCTTTTAATATTTTATGTGTGAAGTAAGAATAGTATGTAATCTGGTTTGTGGGGTATCTGAGCTAAGCCACGCTAGGGAAAAGCACTTTGAGGGGAGAGCCTTGTGAATATCACCTAAAAAAAAAGAAGAATACAGAACCCTTCTGTACGTTTTTCTTTGCTCCTAAATCATTTTGAGTCGCTGCCAGCTCTCAGCCAAATAAACACATGCTGCAACTGCGTGTCATCAGATTATATCCCGCTGGGAAGATTTCTCTCTCTCTGGCACCCCTTGATTCAGCAGCATGTGGTACCTTCCCAAATACATGCATGCATTTCTGGTGTAGCCCAGCTGCTGGGTAGCTTGTGCTCAGGTTCTGGAAAGGCGCTGAGTTGAAGTATCCATGTGTATTCATCTGCGTGCAAGTGACCCATCGAAAACTGGCAGTCGTGGTACTACTGCTTTGAAAAAGCAGCCTTCTGGCACCGGGCTTTGTTCTACATCAATGAAGATGCACATCAGTGGAGCTGCTTGGTAACTGGAGCTTTCACTTGACCAGTGCTGGGTTTCTTTTTACTTGCTTATTTCTTACTGCCATGTCATCTCCGGGAGGCACTGAGAATACTCAGAAGAATTCATGTAGGTGTAACTTTATTATCATCCTTATTATTTGTCAGCTTAATTTGCTGAGCTAATGTAAAATGCAAAATGAAATTAAAGTTGTCTTAATTAATTTCCTCACTTTCCACCATTGCCTGATTTGCAAAGGGTGTGCTATAAATTGAGAGGTTAATTATCAACTTGATTTAGCAAATTTGAAAGAAATAGTGAGTTACTGTCTTTTTCATCAGGGCTTTTGTTTATTGCTTTGCTTTTGTCTGTCGCTTTGCATTATTGTCAAGGTAATATTAATCGGAATTAGTAAAAGAATACAAATACACAGATATCTCCTTAGCTAAAATTCAAGCAGGCTCGTCAAAGGGTGGGGTGATACCACAGGATGAGAGGAGACAGAGAATTATCATCTGAAGATAACACTGAGAATAAAAAAGCAGAGCAGTGAATATATTAGTGTAGATGCAGTCGTGCTAATTCTCAGTTTCCTTTAGATAAATAAAATAATAAGTAAATTATAAAATTATATTTTTAAGTGAAGTAGTCAATGCTATTTACATCCACATAAACCCCCATATCATATAAAACAATTTTCTTAATGCAAGCAATAACAGTTTTATGCTGTTAATTTGTAACTAATGATGTTTAGAACTGTGCATTACTTGAAGCAGAAATAAAGTGTAGATTTCTACTCTGCTTCTTTTTATGTTTTTTTATATAACCACTGGAAGAGTTTTTTTTCTGTCACCATTCACGTGGATTTTTTTTCAGTTGATGTCCGGGACCAAAAGATAAGTGTAAATTGAACAATTTATTATTTTAATAACCTGTTGGAACATACCTTTATCAAGGTTCTACCTATGAGCTGTAATTCTGACCACTAAATTAGGTATTCACATTAAAGAATAATGTAAAGTTGAATATTTTGTTTTAAACAATTCGTCCGATATGGGAGAACTCTTTACATTTGTATAGATTAAGAAATACTTCATTTAAAAAAACAGTTGTTTTCAATAAATCTAGTCAGATCAGTTGACTGTTTACTTTAAGATGGCAACATTTATCCTCTGTTATGCTAAATGTGGTGTGACCACTTAGCGCTCAAAATTGTCAGTGTTGTAAGCAATATATGTACACTACTGGTATAATCCATTTTATATCCTTAACTACTTTGTACATATTGTCAGAAGTTGTCCTTCTTTACTTGTTCTTGTTTCCTGATATTGCAGTGGAAGTATGGGGAATTCAGGGTGCAGCTGCAAGTATTTCTTTTTTTTCCTTAATTACAATCATATCTTGGAAAGCAGAACAGCTATTTTGTGTGTGGGGTGGGGGACAACCTTGAAATTATACTTGTGTAAGGATTAGAATAGGAAATTGGAGAACAGGTCTGAAATGTGAGCCTTAGCAATATATCACTCCAGGTACTGCTGGGAGAGGTAGCAGTAAGAGGAAGCTTTAGTATGAACATTAATATTGGAAAGGTTAACACCTCTATGGTAACCAAAATTACTCTGTGATTTTAAAAAATTATCTTCTATAGCTTGGTGACAAAAAAAAAGTAATGAAAAACTTATGCAAAGAGATTTTATTTATATATATATATATATATATATAAGTATACCACCTATGTAGGATGAGATTAATGCCAAATTTAGAAATACTCATATATCTACTTTTAAAAAGATTACTTCTGTCTAGCAAGATCAGTTCTAGTAGTACTTTTTGGGGTGCTGAAAGACCAAATGTGTAGACTCTAGCTGTCTATGATTTTATCTTGGTGCAAATGAATTTTTGCACAATTTTTATAATGTCAGGTTTTTGTTTTTGTTTTGGTTTTTTTTTTGCATGCTGCTTCTATTTAATGTTAAAAATATAAGTGCAGACATTTCATCAGTTTGATTTGTAACTAAATAAATGTACAGTAAAAGATTGTACAGTTTTTGTATTTCCCCACATGGCACAGTCTCTTTCTGTAGTGGGACTCTAGATATGATGCTATTCTGTTCCGTGTTCAAAAATAGAATTGTTTTAAAAGCTGCAGTAGAAATAATTTATTCCTTCTTTATAGAATGTCCTTACATAAATCTCAGCCCCACCTTTCACAGCAGTGAAAGCAGTTATTAAACTACTTGTTCTGCTCAGGTTTTAATGATGTGCATGGCCAAGGTGTGCATGTGAGCATATAAGAATTCCGAATGCTTCTCTACTCCTTGTCATTAAATGGAAGAAAAATGTGGATATTCTGGTAAACAATTCTGCCTATTTTATTTAGGAGTGTTATGTATGCCATGTGAAATTGTATCAAGGCATTGGAGCTGAAAGCGTACAGACATAAGTCTTCAGTGTTTTAGCTAGTGTGGCGTCCTTTTTTGTGAAATAATATTTCTTTGGAAAATGGCATTGAATAATAATGAAATACTTAAAAAGTGAGCTATTTAAAAAAATCAGTAAAACCCTCTTGTATGTATGTAATGTTTCTAAATTGCATATTTCTAAGACTATGTGAGTTAAGGCCAAAAGAGGTTAAGAGGGAGTTCTGACTAACTGAATGCATTGTTTCATTTTTAATCACTTGGGTTACTCTGTGGATTAGGGTGAAATAAGAATCTTGTGGAGATGTCACTCAGCCCTTTTTTCCCTTTTATGTAGAAGGCAGCTAGTGCTATTTTGATGTTGCATAAATGAGACTTGATCAAAACGTAAGTTGGCTGTGTCTCATTTTAAATCAAACAGGAATGGTGCCATTTATAGGAATAAGTTTCTGGCTTAATTAGATGATTATGTAATCACTCCAGACCTTGCGCACCAGCATTTCCATTGGCTCAGGAGGGTTTTCCCTTGATCATAATCTTAAATCCTCATAGATTTATTCTCTCTTCTGTGGTTATTGTACATTAAACTGAAAACCCACGCTTTGTGGAGAAGACACACTGGAAATCACTCGATGTGTTTTCAGTTATCTTGTGCGTTCACATGGGTAGGAAATGAAACTGGTGGTACTTGATAAGCTCGGGTTTTGTGGCTCACCAGTGATGTGGGAATTGCTGTTTTGCAGACAAAACTGTCCTAAGCCTTAATCATAGGTATAATGTAATTTTTTTTTTCCAGAGTCGGTTTAACCACACAGTGGAATTAGAAGGGTGGGGTTCTTGCCTTTGTCTTAAAGAGCACCAGTTAGTTGTCCATGCAGTTAGTCTCAGGTGCCAGGGTAGTTTCTGGCCCTTGTTGGAGATCAGGGTCCTCAGGAAGGGCCTGCAGCTTCAGCTTCTGTCTGCACAAACCCATGTGACTGGAAGAAGTTGACATTTGTATTTTCCCCTTTTGCTTGTTGGAAGCAAAGTCAAGTGACATGGGAAGAATTCAGAGATGCTGCTTGCTGCTATAGGGAGAAAATTTGTGTGGGCAAAGCTCAACTGGATTTGAAATGTGGGGGACAATAGGAAGAGTTTTTTCAAATACATTAATGGCAATAGGCAGTATAGAAATATCATTGGCCTGTTACAGGATGGGGATGGTCACATCACAACCAGAGGCAGAGACAAGGCAGAGGTGTTTAACACTTTCTTTGCCTCTATTTTCAACATGGATGACCCACCAAGGGTGTCTCAGTGCCCTGAGCTGCAGGACCATGACTGAGAGAATGATCAACTCCCAGTTGACCCTGAAATTGTGCGGGATCTACTGCTCCAGCTGGATCCCTACAAATCTATGGGGCCTGATGGGATTCATCTGGAATCCTCAAAGAGCAGGCTGCTGTCATCGCAAAACCTCTCCTGATGAGTTTTTGAGCAGTCATGAGAATCTGGAGAGGGCCCAGTTGACTGGAAGATAGAGAATGTTGTCCCGATTTTCAAGAACGGCAAGGAGGAGGACCCTGGAAACTACAGGTCTGTCAGTCTCACTTCAGTGCCTGGTAAAGTAACAGAGAAGATTATTCTGGGAGGTATTGAAAAACACCTGAGAGACAGTGCAGACAGTGCATGACTTCATGAGGGGTAAGTCCTGCTTATCAAACCTGATTTCCTTTTATGGCAAGGTAACCGACTAGTTGATCAAGGGAAGCCAGTGGATGTAATCTTTTTAGATTTCAGTAAAGCTTTCAATACTGTCTCTCACACTATCCTTCTGGACAAAGTGTCCAGCACACAGCTGGATAAACACATCATGTGGTGGGTGAGCAATTGGCTCATGGGTCGAGCACAGAGGGTGATAGTGATTGGGGCAACATCAGACTGGGGACCTGTCACTAAGGGTTCTGCAGGGCTCCACCTTAGGCCCTGTGCTCTTCAACATCTTCATAAAAAGACACAGGACTGAAGAAGATACTGAGCAAGTTTGCAGATGACACAAAACGGGGAGGAGCTGTTGATTTCCTCGAAGGCAGGGAGGCCCTGCAGAGAGACCTGGACAAATTAGGGGACTGGGCAATCACCAACCATGTGAAGGAAAGTGTTGGTTTCTGCACCTGGGGTGGAGCAACCCTCCCGTACAGACTGGGGAATGAGATTCTGGAGAGCAGTGCTGCAGAAAGAGACCTGGGGTTCCTGGTTGATGGCAAGTTGAATATGAGTCAGCAGCACCCTGGCAGCCGGGAGGGCCAATCATGTCCTGGGGGCATCCATATTTTATTGCCAGCCAGTCGAGGGAGGGGATTGTGCCGCTCTGCTCTGCACTGGTGCAGCCTCACCTTGAATATTGTGTGCAGTTTTGGTCACCGCTATATAAGAAAGATATTAAGCCATTAGAGAGTGACCAAAGGACAGGAATGAAGATGGGGAAGGGCCTTGAGGGGAAGCTGTATGAGGAGTGGCTGAGGGCACTTGGTCTGTTCAGCCTGGAGAAGAGGAGATTGAGGGAAGACCTCACTGCAGTCTACAACTTTCTCGTGAGGGGAAAAGGAGGAGCAGGCACTGATCCCTTCTCTGTGGTGACCAGTGACAGGACCGGAGGGAATGGCCTGAAGTTTTGTCAGGGTAGGTTTAGATTGGATATTAGAAAGAGGTTTTTCAACCAGAGTGTGGTTGGGCACTGGAACAGACTCCCCAGGGAAGTGGTCCCAGCACCAAGCCTGACAGAATTCAAAAAGCATTTGGATGATACTCTCAGGCACGTGGTGTGACTCTTGGGGATGGTCCTGTGCAGGGCTAAGGGTTGGACTTGGTGATCCTTGTGTGTCCTTTCCCACTTGCCATATCCTGTGGTTTTGTGGTACATATTTAGAGGGTTGTGCTGCCAGTCACTTAGTGTCTGGTTATCATTGCAACTGAATGTGTTTCGGATGCAAAGCTGTAGGAAAGCTGACAGAATAGAAAGCCAAGTCCTTGATTTTCAGCATGTTTAGAGAAGCATAACTGGTATGAAAATGTCCACCAGTTGAAGGATGGTATGAAGTCTGGCAGGGGTACTTCTGTCACTCTGGCGCTCTGTCCCTACATAGAGTTCAGGGTGCTTGAATATTTCTCCTGCATATTAGTGATTATTCAGTCTAATTGTCTTAAAAATCATGAAGTAAAAATTAGTTTGGTATGTGAAGGAATCGTGGACTAATTCTACAATAGGAAACAAAAAAAGTTTTATCTTACACAGACCAAAGAAAAAGATATATTTTAAGTCTCATCGCATATAAATTTGGAAACTTAGAGATACAAAAGAAATCCAGTTATTTTAGAAGGAGAATTTTAAAATATAAGACAATGTCTAAGGGTATTTTTAATGTATTATTAAAAATGTCACGGATCAATTTCAGAGTCAGTATTCTTGCTGTATAGTCCTCTTTGCAGTCCTTGGAAGCTCAAGATTTCAGTTGAGGAGACAATCATAAGACAATATTTTCATTTTAATATACTTTAAAAATAGGTGCTTTTTTAATTGCCACTGTGACTACTATGGCAGTTTTAAAATATATACTGCTGCTTTTTGAATGAAAGAAGTAGTCCAGTATGTTTCTGTAAGCAGAGCATTCTTTAAATATGATTCTTATGCTTAGAGACATATGTATATGTGTATGTATAACTCTGTAACATTAGTCTTTGAGAAGTACTGATTAGGTCTAATTCAGTTTTAACTTGGACATTCTGTATTTTGCTCAGGCAGCAACACAGATATGGAGATTAAGTGATGAGCACAGGTGATTCTAACAGCAGTAAGACATGCAGAAAATAATAATAATAATAATAGTTATTATTATTATTAAAATTTTATCCCCTGAGTTAATAGCAAACCAAAAAGTGACAGGTTATTGAGTGAAAATGATTTAGGAGGGAAACAATCTGTTTGAAGTTGCTTTGGAGAAATTATCTACTAGGATTAATTCAACTGTGAACAGGATAAATAACATCCAGGGATGGATCAATCATGAGATTTCCAGAGGATAGCTGTAAATGAGGTGTTAGAGAAATGATTGAGTTATAAAAAGTGAGCTTATTTTACAAGATGTTAGGAGAACTTGGCTTGCTTGATAAAGCAGGGGGCATGGAGACTTCTACGTGTAAACATAGTGAAGGAATTAGTATCAAGAAAATGAGAAAAATTCCTGTAGAGGGGTTGTTTTGTAGTAGTGAATATACCTCCAGCTAAGTGTTAATTGTGCTTAACTGTCCTAGTATTAATTTGGCAAAGAGGCTTTCTTAAATCCTGTAAGCACAGAAAATACCAGCTGCCTATGTTGTGATAGTGCTCAATTTTTTATTTTGTCTAGCATCAGTTGTTTTCTGCCCTGTCATAGTCATCAAATTACTGGGGAAGAGGAACATAGGAGTATTTGAACAACACATCTGGGGTGCTGTATCCAATTTTGGGCTCCTCAGTACAAAAAAGACAAGGAGCTACTGGAGAGGCTTCAGCAGAGGCCACAAAGGTGATGAGGGGTCTGGAGCATCTCTCTTATGAGGAGACACTGCAGGAGCTGGGCCTGTTTACTCTGGAGAAGAGAGAACTGAGAGGGGATCTCATCAATGCATATAAATACCTCCAAGGCATGTGCCAAGAGGATGTTGCTAGTCTCTTTTCAGTGGTGCCCAGCAACAGGACAAGGAGCAATGGCCATAAACTAAAACACAAGAAGTTTCACCTCAATGTGAGGAAGAACTTCCTTACATTGATGGTGGTAGAGCACTGGAACAGGCTGCCCAGGGGAGCCATGGAGTCTTCCTATCTGGAGACATTCCAAACCCAGCTGGGTGCATTCCTGCTCTAGGTGACCCTGCCCTGGCAGCGGGATTGGATTAGATCTCCAGAGGTCTCTTCCAACTGTAACAATTCTGTGATTCCGCTGAAGTCTGTTGGGCAGAAAAGTTTCCTTCATAGGCTGTTGGTTTTCTGCTTCTTGGAATCTGCTGCTCTTCTATCTACAGAGGGTGAAATTTAATAGCTCTGTGGTATAAATTTAGTCATCGATGACTAACCTACAACTTCGTTATATAAATGTCAATTTTGCCATATTCCGTTAATTGAATCCCTGTTCCAGTGATGTCCTCACTCATCATTCTTGGTTGCTATTTTGATATAGATGGCAATATGGCATCTGTCTGCTGGCAAAGGCTTCTGTAAAGAGTTCTGAATAAAGCCACAGGATTGTATGTAATCGTTAACTTTGTTAAAAAGGACAAGTGTGAGAAAAGTGTGGGAAAGGTTTTTGATTTTATCATTGCCAGATGATCATCTCAAGTACCAGACCCAATTTAGATTCCTTCACAGAAGACAAAAGCTCCACATACCACTTACTAACTTTAAAATGCACTGACCTCAGACTTAGTCTGGTCATTTCTGTGATGCAGATGCATGATGCCCTTTCATGTTGTAAGCATAGGGGACAGGATAAAATTTAATAAAAATGTGTTTGATTTTTTCATTTCCTGTAAAACTTCCATTTAAAAACATCACTGTTTGCTAGGATTGCCTATTTGCCATGGGCGAAAATATGCAGGTTTACCCTTGGTTTTCAATTCCATGTAGTACATGATACTTCCTCAGTTTTACTGAGCTCTTTGGAAAGTGGTAGATAACTTGTGTAAACATGAAGTTTCTGTACAATGTAGCATTGTTTTTAGAAGCACCTTATTTTTCCTTTAAGTACACGTTGCTGACTTCCCTCTGCATTTGTAAATGGAGCATTAGTGGCCATCAGTGTGATCTCTTATGTCACGACCTAAAAAAGAAAATTTCAAAAGCTGCACTCCCTCACTTCCAGAGTCCTGGATGATTGCCAGAACTTTGCATTAAAGCCCACAAGCAGTGGTACTAGGACAGTTTTTGCCTTAAAAGATAGGTGGAGTTACATGCGGATCACCGAGCTAGGATCTCTAGTGGGATGGAGACAGATTTGCTCTGACAATATAATGCGCTTTGCAAGCTTCTATTTTAAGAATTCTTTGCTCTGTGACTTTTTTTAAGGCTATATTGAACAAGTATTTTGTTTCACTTAAGGGTCTTACATTTCAGGAGGCTCCAAGTTCATACTGACATTGTTAAATTCTGCAAGTCAAAAAGTGCGTACACCTAGAGAAGTATTTTTGAGAACTTCTAAATGTAGCTCTTCCATATTTATTGTTCAGCTTTTTCAGTGTGTTCTTTTTTACTGCTACCACTTGTCTCCAAAACACCTGAGAACTGATTTATGGCAGAACTTCCTATTTCATCACGCTACAAAAGTCTTGGCGTGATCTGTGAAGTCTTGAGTTCTGCATTCATCTTCAGGATGAGTTCAGGAGGAGCAGTGCGAGTGCAAGTGGCATGTGTCTGTGCTGCCTTACTTGGTAAGCCTCATATCTGACCTCCAGACTTCTTCTTGAGTGAGAAGGTAGCTCAGTTTCTGGGCTCTGACAGTCATTCTCCAAGCATTGAAACAAAGATATCATTTGTAATGACTGAGCAGTTGAGCAGTTTGTATTTTGGGAGGCAGGGAAGGAATGGTATTAATGTGCTGTGTCAGTTTATATAACCTTGGTGACTCAGTGGATGCACATTATGTTTCCAGTACTGCTGATTTAACTAGTTGACTGCTGCCTTTCTCTCAAATCTGTCAAGTCTGTTCTTATAGGTTATCAGAGGTGAAGGGTGAAGCCTGTTTAACTATCTAGAACTTTTAAAAAATATTCAAAACAAAAGTAAATGTGTAATTTAAATGAAATATTAAATGAAGTTTCACTTGAAATGTGAGCAAAACTTACTATCTCCTGATCTGATCATGAGGGGTATTTCCAAATAGAGAATTATGGGATGTGACCTATATTATTATAGGCTACTTCACTGGAAATATACGTTCTTTTTTTTACCCTGTGGCTTTAAGGAGAACGTATCTTGTTTTAATTTCTCTATACATTACTACACATGCTTATAAAATGAAATCTCTTTCAGGCTTCTTTATTATGTTTTTCCCTCTAGGCTGAGTATCATCATTCAATTTACTATTTAGAAAGCATTAGACTGATGTTAGAAAAAGCAGGCCATCAGTCTTTAATAGCTGCTGATGTGATTACAGTTTTCACTTTAAAAAATGGATTATAATAGCAGTATGAAAGTATATAATTTCTGACCTATTTTGAATGGTAAATGGAAACTGCTACCTTGCAAGCTTCTTCAACAAAATGCAATTCACTCTGGCCTTCTAATACTTACGGTGCTCATATGTGAAATTTTTTTGTAATACAGCAAATACAATGCATTTGTAATGAACGGTGCAATTATGCATTTATCTCTATTAAAATTTAATTGAGGAGCTGCATGTCTATAGAGGTTTTAACATCTCAAATTAATACCTAATAATAAGCTAATGATATGTATATATATGTATATTTTAGTTAAACCAGATAAATGCTGTAAAAAATCCTTTGTTCTTAATTTATAGAGGCAAAGTAGCATTTTACAGGGAACCTGATAGTTTGTATTTTTGATTGAAAGACTGAAATTAATCATGATTCATGAAAATCTATAACCTTGTATATATTTTATGGTTGGTTGGGAAGAACTTATTACTTTCTTGAATAATGCACCATATTCACATGCAGTGCATGTGACACACTACCACAAATAAAGTGGTCAGCAGGACCAGGGAAGCAATTGTCCTTTTGGTTCTGGTGAGGCTGCACCTTGAATCCTGTGTTCAGTTCTGAGCCCCTCACTACAACGAAGACATGGAGGTGCTGGAGTGTGTCCAGAGAAGGAGAACACCTGGTGAAGGGTTTGGAGTACAAGTCCTGTGAGGAGCAGCTGAAGAAGCTGGGAGTGTTTAGTCTGGAGAAGAGGAGGCTCATGGGAGACCTTATTGCTCTCTACAACTACCTGAAAGGAGGTTGTGGTGAGCTGGGGGTCAGTCTCTACTCTCAGGTAGCAAGTGACAGGACAAGACAAAACGGCCTCAAGTTGCACTAGGGTTGCTTTAGGTTGGTTATTAGGAAAAATTTCTTCATGGAAGGGTTGTCAAGCATTGGGACAGGTAGCCCAGGGAAGTGGTAGAGTCATCATCCACGCATTTATGAATGTATCCCTCTAAGTGTTCAAAAATCTGTGGACAAGGACGGGTTTTAGTGGTGAACATGGTGGTGGTGCTGGGTTGATGGTTGGGCTTGATGACCTTAGAGGTCTTTTTCAACCTTAATGATTTTATGATTCTGTATTTACCAATTTTATTTTGAAAATACAGTATTGATGTATTATCAAGTCTCACTGCTTTTTTTCCTTCCTTCTTGAACAAGATTTTAGGCACTTTGTGGTTAGATCTGTCTCGGTGTGATGCAGCCACTGTTTGATGTTGATACTCTATTTACTGTATATATAAACATATGTATTGTCAAGGGAACTTGTTTAATAAATAAGGCACAGATGAAATATAGTTTAAAAAGAATAATATCAACAAACATGTTTCAAAATAGGAGGCTTGTTGACCAAATGTCTACAGTTTTCTAGAGCATGAAATTATAATAATGATGTTACTTTGATTCCTTATGCATGCTTCAGTTCTCATTAGCCTTGGATAGTCACTATTATAAACAGATTTAATAGTTTATAAGAGAATCAGAATAGGTTGAAGTTCAGCACTTGCTGAACACCTTGGTGTAGCACTCAGTCCTGGAGAGAAAATACGTGTACCAACAGAACAGTTTCTTAGTTGGTTCCCACCCCCACCTCAAGCTTTGTTCATAATTTCAAGTATGTTCAGGAACTGATATTGAGGGTGATACTGTCTCTCGTGTGTTTGGCGTGGAAGACCTTATGTCACAGTGTTTGTCTTATTCCACAGGTTGTGTTGTTATCCAAGCCCCAGGATAGACTAGATTGTTCCAGTGTTAGTCTTGCGAGGATTTTTTTGCTTATATGCTCTTTGCTTATCCCACTTTACCTGTCTTATCTGTGTTTTGAAAGGCATCACAAAGTCTGAGCATCAAATGTTTAGGTCCCTTAATATCGTTTGTAACCCACTTACATTAAATTTAATCTTTCATTTAAAAACAAATTTTGGTCTTCATGATTATGAACTACGTCTTCCCTTGCATGAAACCAGTGAAATCAAACGGGTATCATCTGTTAGAGTCCGCAGCAGCAGAGAAGAGATGAGAAATATTCTGCCTCAATACCTGCTGAAAGCTTGAATCGTAAACATCATAATTTTATTTCCGTGTTAGTAAGAAATAAAAATACTTTTGGTTGCTGTAAAAGGAGGCAACAAATCTCTTTGCCCACGGAAACTGGATGCTGTTGAAGCTGACGAAGCAGGTGTATGATGATGGGAAGAGAGAGAAGGAAACAGGGCAGATATAATGGTGGCCTGGAGGCAATGTTTTCCCACTGTCATGCCAAATGTGTTGTGAACAAATAATTCATATTTAATAAAGGTCATATTGTGTTCTAATGATATTCTCCTCTAAAATTAGTTGATGTTCAGATTTTGAGAGGCACGTTCTTCAAGCTTAGATATGAAAGAAGAAAAATGGGACACTGAGTAGGATCGGTACACTTCTGATTATAGCTTATCTTAATGGTTCAAAGATTAGCAGTTCCACTTTCTTTTTCAGAATTACTATGCAGTTCTGTAGGGGCTCTTTGAATTGGTCCAAGTGCAGGTGGTAGAGATATAGTGCATGATTTTCATTGCTATAGAAAATGATACCCTAGTACAGAGAGGGGCTACTTAGAGATATAGAGTAATAGTTAGGAAATTTAATTTTTTTTCAGAGATCAACTGCATGTTTACTATATGCAGACAGTGTGCATGCATTTTATGAGATTTAAAGTACTCATTACTAATTACTGCTAAAATATTCTGAAGAGTAAAATTGAAAATTAGGTTAGCAAGGCCTGATACATATTCAGGAGTTAAGGAAAATACTATAAATTAAGTATTCTATATTTTTAGTTGGCCTAAAGGTGAATGGTTTTTAAAGTGTATACAAATGGCAGAAGTTGATTGATACAGATACTGGGGGAATTAATTCCTCTATACTGTGTTGCAGCACAGGCACAAGTAAGTGCTTGCTGTCCTAAGATGTGTCAGGAGATGTTGAAGATATGTGTGACATCCATGCACTGAAAAAAAGAAGAGGGGGGGAAAGGATGAGAGAGAGATTTCATATAGCTATGTATGTTGAAAGGAATGATCTCATAGGAAGTGTATTTTATGGGTTTCGTAGTCCTAATTATAGTGACTTCCCTCTTCAGTCAGCCCCCTTCTTTTTTCCCTTCCCCCTTGTAAGTGCTTTTATCAGCTTCCTGAATTTCTGCTTTTTATTCACTCCTCACTGTCACTTTGATGTCTGTGCATCCTTTAGGTGGATTTTCTTTGTTTGCTGGAATAAGATAGTGTATCTTAGCTGTCATCTGTCAGTTTGTTTTCACTGTAGGCACAGAGTTTAGTCAATGATGGTCACGCAGTATGTGCTTTCTCACTCAAATGCAATTGTTCCTGCAGCCTCTTGAGTTTTTGTCTGTCAGATTAGCTTCAGTAGGGCCTATTTCTTTTGTAACAGGCAATTTTATTGTTCTGGCTTTGTTCTTGGAGTTTGGTTCCAATATGGCAATGCATTCTCTGCCTCTCTTTTCAATTTTTTTCTCCTGATTAGTATTGTTTTTCTCCCCGCAACTTGCTTAATCTCTGCCAGACTGGAGAAATCCAAAATGAAGGGTCATATCTCATTTATTATCTCTTTTTGGGAATCTGAGTGTCAGTTGCCCTTCCCCTCTGCCCCTGCCCCATATTCATTTCTCTTCCTTTGTATCTCCTTTCCTTTCATATTTCTCTCTTGTTTGGTGTTCCACTGATGCATTAGTAACATCACACATCTGCTCCACCCTCTCCCTAGTTTGCTGCATGGGTGTCTCTCCTTTTTTTATATATACTCATTGAGATGTTGGGTTAAGCAACTGACAGACCCAGTACCTTTTGTACTGTTTTAGTGACAACTATTCCTCTCAATAAAAAGGAGGTGTAAAGCTGTGAACATCAAATAAGGAAAAAGTCTTAGCTATTATTTACACTCTTTTTATGTAGATACAGGTGAGCTGGTTAGTTATGTTAACCAGTGAAATTTGTCTAGCTGTATTTAATCCAAATAAATTAATCTATTAATCTCAACTATTTAAAGTAATCTATTAACCTAAAGTTATTAGGATCTTAGATCTTGCACACATGAGAGGGCCTGCTAGTTTTTATACAGTATCTTTAAACCAGGCTACTGCAGTATTTGAAAAATGTGGTCATTTAAATCAGTCTGATTTGAATAGCAAACTTTATAAATCAGTTTACCTGTTATTGCAAGGTAAACCAATATAAGGACAAGCTTAAAATTACGCTGTTATTTCAGGCCTAATGCTGGCATTTATGAATTAATGGCTAAATAGCAAAAATAGTTTTGAGTGAACACAGTTGCCTTCATGACTCTATCTGGACCTGACAGTATGGTGGCAAGAGACTTTCCTCAGGGTTGAACTAAACAAGAAAGTGAACTCAGCCACACACTCTCCTGTCATAGTTTACAGACTATAAGGAAGGTAGGGGTTTGGTTTTCTTCCCATCTGCCTGTGTTCTGTGGATTGCTCCTCAAGGTCTGCCTTTAAAAACCAGAAATGTCAAAGTTGCAGAAACTGTTCTCAATTAGCAGTAAAATTATGGACACTATATATAAAGATGACCTTTATTCTACCTTCAGTGTTGCAAGTTTGAACAGTTTAGAACAATTCTGCTAGAAGATGGCACGCAAATAAGTCAGCAAACCAGTGGAGCAGATCATCTTTCAAGACTCTTTTTTTTTTTGCAAGTAGGTTTATCTCAAATATTTTTCAAATTTATCAAAAGAATTTTATTCTTACAGTTGAGCTATTGAAAGGCAGCAGTATTTTGCAAATTAGAAGTTCTGTCAGGGCTGCTTTTTTTGTTATGGTCTGTTATTCCTGAGCTATAGACCATTTAATATTCTGTTGAAATATGAAGAGGCAAGTGGAATGGCTTTGAGTATATGAAAACTAGGTGCATGGAAGAAAGCTTAAAAGGTTTCATTAAAAATTTAAAACTGAATATCCTTTCTTTAGAACTGACAGACTGAATACTGCACTACCTCTGAATCACAGTCCATGTCCTAACTAAACTGTTTTTCACATAAGGCATTTTATTTTTAAAAATAAAAATGTTCAGTGGAAAAAACACACTGTGTATATTTCTGCACTTAACAGAGCTCGTATTTCTTGCTATACAATGCCTTTCCGTAATAAAAAATGAGGAATTTTAACTGTGAAAATATAATCATATATTCTGAAAATACTGCTTTATGTTCAGCTACACTGTTCTGTTTGAAATGTAGTACAATTTTTGTTTTGGTTGTCTTCCTTTTATTATGCCTGTATAGTTGTTACTGTCCAATTGACTGAATTTAAAAGCAACCCATTAATTGAAAAACACTTTTATAAGAGACTATTATAATGTAGCTTGAAAAGATCTGTCTTACAGTATTATAGAAAGTATGAAAAAGACATGCTATTGCTGGTGTTGCAAATTAGCTTTACTAGCAAATAGCACTGGTACATGTTCCTTTTTTTAAAAAGAATGATAGCATCTTTGTTTTGCATTTGAGAATAAATATGGATTTTAAAAATAAGCTGGTCTGTCATAACTGACACGTGTAATGAATATGCAGAGCTGCATGTATTTTAAAATTCCTCAGCTGGTAACACATCTCTAATAGGTGCCTGTTAACAAATCAGTCCCCTCACATTTGGATGCTCCTGGATGCTGGTTTGTTAGAGTGAATGGTATTTCAGATCTTGTTTCACTAATCGTATCAAACAAAAGTGTTTACTCACCACTAGGGTTTTTAAAGATTGTCTGTAGTGTGATTCATCTGGGACATTAACTGAGCAGTGTTAAACTGGACTAAATTTGTAATCTAATGGTTCTTTTTCTTAAATTCTAAGAAATAAACCCAGCAGTAATAGAATGAATGAATAGCAAATTTTTTTTGCTTGCATTGGAGAAGTTGTTTTGACAGAAACGGAAGAGGAAATAGTCTAAGTTGTCAAGAAAAAAAGAAATACTTCAAGTATGTTGTGTGTCCTACTGATGTAATGATTTGCTTATGGTCTTTTTAAAATATTGCTACATATGAAATTTTGATGTTGTAAATGAAGAAAGCTTCTAGTTGAGGAGGAGTTATTTCACTGGCAGTCCTGCAGTTCTGACTGCGTGAATTTTTAGTTTAAATTTGTACAATTTCTTATGTGTTATAATCAGCTAAAAATAGAGAGAAATTGCAAATTGCAAGACCTCTTGGAGCGAGTCCAGAGGAGGGCCACCAAGATTACAGGGATGGAGCACCACCCCTACGATGGAAGGCAGAGAAAGTTGGGCTTGTTCAGCCTGGACAAGAGAAGGCTTTGGTGTAACCTAATTGTTACCTGAAGGGAGCCTACAAGGAAGCTGAGAAGGGACTTTTTATATGGGCACATAGTGACAAGACAAAGGGGAATGGTTTCAAACTGAAAGAGAGTAGGTTTAGATTAGATATTAGGAAGAAATTCTTTACTGTGAGGGTGGTGAGGCACTGGAACAGGTTGCCCAGGGAAGTTGTGGATTCTCCATTCCTGGAAGTGTTCAAGGCCAGGTTGGATGTGTCTCTGAGCAATCTGGTCTAGTGGAAGGTTATGGTAGGGGATTGGAATTAGAAAATTTTTAAGGTCTCTTCCAGCTAAATAATTCTATCTGAAATTATTCTGTGATTCTATGATATAATTCTATGATCTGTTACCAAATGTAGTTTACATAATAAATACTGAATGCTTTGCCAACCATGTGAAAAAATCAAATTCTCTTTCAACTAGTTGCATGATTGTTCTGTGAAAGGTAGGGGATTTTTTTCTTTTTATTTTTTCCCTTCTGTTTTTCTTTTTTTTTTTTTTTTATTTGTCTGTTCTAAGCAATCACTGGTTATGTTAACCTAAGATTTATGTTAAAGTATGTCTTCCAAAAAACCCAAACCCCTCCTCAGGTCTAAAACATGTCAATGTAAAGTAAGTCAGATTAGACTGAACTGTACTGAGACTGTGAATCTGTGGCTCATTCCTTTTGGCTCTGAAGCCTGTAGGACTGTTTGACAGGCTCTACGCCTCCCTCTGAAGAGGGAGGTGTAAATTGCGTGTTCAGTCAGAAAACTGGTTATTCTGAAAACAGTGTATGGAGTAAAACCCTCATTTTGTTTTACTTATTAGATAAGAAGACAGTGATTTGTTCACCTTCGTTTTTTGAGGCAAGATGTAGTTGAGCATTCGATGGTATTGTTCTGTGTATTTGAAGATGGTCATACTATGGGTGAAGAATAATTTCACTGCAGCAAGGGTTCAAAGCTTGGTGTTATTCTTAGGGACAAGTAAAAGCTGATACCTGCCAACTGATTTGCCATGTTGTGGAACCCATGTTTTCAACGTGTGCAGAATGCGTTGTGACAGCAAAACAGTATCTCATAATTAATTCACATGTTTACACATGCACATAATTTGATCTAGAAGGCAAATAGCTCGGAGTTGTGCAAAGGTTAAGATTAGCACTATTCTTGTAGTAGCAGAAACCATTTGCCTGTCTTTGAAAGCCTTCTTATTCCAAAGCAAAGGTGGTTATCTTTTTGGAATGGAAAATAGTCATTAAATTGTTCGATAGACCGATTTGTACTCAGATGGTGGGATGTTATTAATCTTATTTGGGACAGTTTCATGAACCTTTGGAGACCTGAATAGAATACTGCAGTGCTGTAGTTTCTATTTTAAGTACTTTGGGTTTAGATTTGCTATCGATTAGTTTTTCCATTTGAAAATTAGTATTTTTGAGCTAAGGTAAAAAAAACAGTAGTTGGAGAACATATGCACTAAGTACTGCATTTTGTGAGAGTAGAATAGTGCTGAGTCATTTGAACTGTTTTCAGGTACAATTTCTGTAACAGTGGGATTTTTTCAATAGTGTGTGGCTAAATTTTAAAGCCAGATTGTCTTTAAAAATGGACTTATATGTACTGAAGGTTATATGTGAGATTGTCAGGTTTATTTATAGTGGAAATATTGCAGCTCACTAACTGAATTATTTTTCTTACATACTGTAAATGGTGGATTTATAGGGAGGCAGGGAACAAGCATGTGAGCAAAATGCTTGACATTTTGGGTTTGGCTTTCTATGCTAGGGAGGTTCAGCTTAAGGTTGCCCTTCCCTTGTCACCTTTTATTCTGTTTCAGTTGGATAGAAATCTGACTAAACGAGGAATCGGGGAGTAACAAGACCCTT
>JAWWES010000081.1:61767209-61841103 GCA_035583135.1 Lophotriccus pileatus | reverse complement strand
TCCCTTGTCACCTTTTATTCTGTTTCAGTTGGATAGAAATCTGACTAAACGAGGAATCGGGGAGTAACAAGACCCTTTTCCTGACAGAGCCTGTCCTGGTGCAAGTCGAGGGTGGTTTGTGGTATTCGCATCCAACTGAGGTCACGTTGCTAAATCCTGTCTTCTAGAAAGATAGATATTGTCATTAGTGGCTTTGGGACCGTAAATCAGATTGAACCAGTGAAATGTAAAGTGGTGGATTGTAGATTTGTTAAACCAGAAAGTATGGGCCTGAAGGAGAGAATTCACCCCCAAAATCTTTGCTGTAATGTTACCACGATTTGCAAAGCATGCATTTGCACAGCTGAAGGTAGGGAAATACTGAAGCAAGCATGGAAAAAAACCCACCCCTAATGTGCTGTCGAACAGTATCTCCATGGTGATTTTGATAATAGTTAAAACGAATTAAAATTATTCTAAAGTTGTTCCTGTTTCCCACATTTGCAGACATGAAAATGTCTGCTCTTAATTTAAAAAGAATTTGAGAAATAGGCAAATACACTCAGGTTTTGGTAAGTTTTTAGTGAGAAATAAAACAAGTATATGTGTTGTTACTGTTTCTGAACCACAAGTATATGTAGATCTAAAACAGAAGTCCATTATGGTGCTGTGGACCACCTTGCAGAGCTGTCCTTCAGCCTGGTGATTTTAAGCTTGTAGAGAATAGAGAAAGGTGAAGGCAATCTGAAGACTATCATGTGCTGTAGAGCTGCTATGCGGGATGCTTGCTTTGTTTTCCTGCAAAACAGTGCAGTTGGGCAAGGCAGGGTTTAAGCTTTTATGTATAACTTTGGATGCTGCGGGCTTGTCTGGACTCCTAATTTAGTTACAATGTGGGCTGTGCCAAACTGTGAAAAAATTCAAATAAACCCAAACTGTGTCCAGTCTGGCTGTGGCTCGGGTGTATTTTCATTTGCAGTGGCAAGCCGGTGGTCTGCCTTAGAAAGGTCTTGTCGTACTTTGCAGGGCTTTAAAAAGTAGGAGATAGCTGAAGAAAACTGTGAGAGTAAAATCAGTGTAAATGCAGTAACCTTCTGTTACCCATCCTGTAAGATCCTAATTCTGTCAGGCTCTACCAGTTTTTTCACACGCTGTGAGGCATATGATTAATTGTGTAATTTTTAATTTAATTTTTTTTTTTTTAATTCTGGATGTATTTAAATTTTTAGAACCCGATTTGTGCATTTGCTCTTTGGCGGAGCATATTTTTAGTATCTCTTAATTATGATGATTTCCTCATAGCCAGATAAAGTTTGGAGTTCTGTAGAAACCTTTTCCCAAGCTATGTTTCCTGTCTCATTGGTCGGAAGCTGCCTCTTCCTCCAGGTGCTGCTTTAGTAACTGGAATCTTGGTGTGCACAGGCAGCTATTGTGTTTTTTTTCTGATATTTATTTGAGCTTATTCTTTATTTTCCAAGGATCTCAAGTAAGCAATTTGTTTGTTTAGAGAGAATTTCCAAGGTAAGCCAACTTGTTGATACTGCCCATTGGGCGACTTTAAAAATAATTTCTCTGCATTCTTAAAACCTCTTCTTTTCCTCTTGACTAGGTTATTTGTGGGCTAATTAAAGTTTTCATATTCTGATGAAATCTATAAAAACACTAGTCATATATTATGAAAAAATACATACAGTAACTTTTAAAAACTGGGTTCTTTTGTTAATCTTAATTTTAGTAAAATATATTTTCATGAAAATGCAGGCTTTTGAGGGTTGTCAGACATTAAATCTCATTTGGAACAGTGTATATTTTTTTCCGCAATGATGATCCTTCTGTCACCGAGTGAAATCCTGACTTTCTATTCTAGTGAATCAGGAACTGAATTTTATAAGTTTGTAATTATTTGAATATACCTGTAGTAAAAACATATTACTTTGTAAAGTAATAGTGTTAAATAGGAGTTTAAAAACAGTTAGGTCTTGTAGCTTTTAATTGTTTTCCTTTCACTCTAGTGTGGAAGAAAGATTGTGTGCCCCTAGGTCGCTTATTCTACTTTTTTTTTTTTCCACATTTTGCCAACACTCTGTCACCACTTGTCAGCAAAGTGTAGTGCAGGAGTGCTCTGGACTTCGTCCCTGGTCATATGAAAATATACTCTAAATTCTGTCAAGTATAATTCAAACATTTTTTGAGGAAAACTGCATTCTTTGAAGCGCTCCCTGGTGTCTTGTCTTGCTTTGATATTTTTACTTGAAAGGGTCTATAATGAGGCAGTTGCAAGTATTAAGTTGCGAAGTCATAATGCGCTTGAAAAGCTGCTCGGCTGGCTGTCCTCCATTGCCTGTTTTTATATTTTGTTTTTCTGATTTTGAAGGGTTTTGGTTGTTCAGCGAATAGCCACGTTACTGGTGGGTTCGGACAACCTCACGCAGTATTGTTGTAGCCAAGTTATGATGTTACAGTCTGGATGGATGGGCAACAGGACGGATAAATAACCACTTGGGTTGGAGGGTGGTAGTTTATGGGTCATGCCCCGCGTGGAGGCTGGTGACAAGCAGCACACTGCGCTGTCCTGGGGGCGGTGATGGACACCTGGCAGCAGGGAAGGACACAGCACCCCGGGCTGCGTGAATGGGAACGGGGCCAGGAGACGAAGGGAAGGGATTATCCTCCTCTGCTCAGCCTGTCTTCGCATCGTGTCCAGTTTCAAGTCCCTCAGCACAGAAGGGACATCAAAAACCAGCAGTGAGTTCAGTGAAGGGCTGCTTGAAACTTTGGTATTTTTGGTATCTTTGTAGCAAAAGCAAAAAAGCCCACAAAGAATGCTCGCATACATTTTATGGTCTGGTTGGATGAGTCTACAAAAAGCAAGTGAACTATAGAGGGAGGGGGACAAAGGGTGTTTTTTGTGTTACTCTGTGCCTTTCTCTCTTTAGAACAGATATATTTATGGGTTCTACTTCACATGAGAACTATAAAGTTACATAATAAGTTAATTGAAGGGAAGTAAACTGATTGCATAACAGTGTGGAAGCACTAAAAAGCAATCCATTTGGACAACTTGACATCTTTCATGTTAGGCCTAAAGGTTGTGTTAGCCATGTAAACAACCAGTGTTTTCAGTTGCTGATTTATTTTTTTGTTTTATAGTCATTCTTCTAATTTTTTGTTTGTAGCCACACTTTACTCAGGAAATCTGTTGTGCATAGCTGGAAAATTTTTTAAGTTAAAGTATAAAATGGTAATTTTGTTGGTTGGGTAGAAACTTTAGGTACTGTGGCAGAATTTTAATTTGTAAAATACGTCAGCCAGGCCTAGGAATGATATCAGAAAATGATGTCCCCTATACTTAATTTATATGGCTATAAGCTATTTTAATTTGTTCCTTTGGAGTTTGGATTTTTCTGATGTCTAGTTCAAACATTTAAGATACAAGGTGGGGGAGTTCTTCCCAGAAATAGAGTTAATTTATAAATCACAATATTTTATGAAGTCATTAAGAAATAATTTGTCTTGGGGTCCTGACTTTAATAAATTAATCTTGTCATAGGAATACAGTGTCTGGTTAGCACAGCTCCTGTCTGCAGAAAGATATCAAAAATGCAAATTAAGATGTGGGAACATGGACCAAAGAATATTTTGCTTCTAGTCTTGCCTCGATTCCTAAGTCTTTGGCCTATTTGTATGGCTGTATGGTGATTTTTTTTCCCCAGGAAAAAAAGCTATGGGGGGGAAACGCCTATAGGGAAAATCAGTGCTTTAAGAACTACACTCTAGACTCTGTTTTTGGGTTAGTTTTGGGGTTTTTTTTTAATTGACCTCTGAGAGCACAGGGCAGTCCTTTTAATGACTGGAATTAACTAGTACAGCTTTCCAGCTCCATTAGGTGGTATAGGCACAATCCACAGGGACAGAAGCAGATGATGACTACAGCTTTTTCTCATGCTGAGGTGTTTGGAGAAAGGAGGGTTGTCCCCTGACACTTCCTGATGAATCCTCCGCTGGCCAGAGGAGGCGAGGGCAGTGCAGCATCTCAGTCAGGGTGCACATGCCCAGGGGCTCCTTCAGGCTGGGGTGACTCATCCCAGGGTCAACAGACTTCTGTGCTCCGGCACCTGCCCGGGGAGGGCGAGGCAGAGCTGTGTTGGAGGAAATGAGGTTTTGTAGCACATGAAGCTCTGTGGGCGAGCGCTGCCTCCGCGTGGAGGAGTCGGGCTGTGGGTTGTACCGTGACTGCAAGGGAGGAGAGCCACGGGTTGGCCATGGGGCTGTCGCTGGGGATAGTACAGGAGGCTGCATGTCAGCCCTCGAGGTTTCAATTTTTAAGAAATGTTTTGCCTATTCTTAGGTGCTGTTCTGTTAAAGGTCAACTCATGGAGAATTAAAGTCACCTTTTATTTGGGTTATCATGACAATTCCTGCATGTCTGCATCTAATTGTGCATTAGCATTTTCAGTGTAGTTTGTTTGTTTGTTTTTATTGTGCACAGCAGTGTGATTGAGACATAGGTGTTAGTAATTGAAAGGTACAATTTTGTGGTGAAAGGAAAAAGACAACAGTATTTTAAGTGTGACAGGTCTCAGTTTGCATCCTGGGAAGAATTTATATCAGCAGTGTGTGATGGTATATAGGTGATACTGTTGTCTTTCTTAGAACTCCTTTGGTGATGTCTCTATTCAGTGTTTTATAAACTGCACTTGGCTTATGGAAAATGTGTTTCTGAATAGCTTTGTAAAAGAAGCAATACACCCGTTTTCCATGGTTTCACGTTTGACTGTTGGCTTTGTCTAGCCATTCTTAGCATTTCTGACAATAAACAGAAACCTCAAATGTAGCAGTTGGGTTTTGCTTAGGCAAGCAACTTTTATTACACCTGGCAGAGCATGAAATTGTGCAGCAAGGTTCTTGATGTTAACTCTGTAACAGGCTTTGGAGAACAAGCCTGTGAGAACTCTTCAAGAATGTGTATTTAGAGTTTCTATGGAACACTTCAGCACTGCAGGCAGCTGTTGCCATTTAGCTTTGGCTGGGGACAATTTCAGTTTAACAGACCATTTTAGGCAGAAGTTAAAAACAGAGTGCTCAGTGTTAAGAAAGAGCTTGCATCACTCTCATCTCTTACTTGGATGCCATCTCTGTTTTGGGTTTAAAAATATCCTGAACTACCAATATAGAGTGTAAAACTGTCAGAATGTATCATGAGAAAGACAGGAAATTTCTGTTGTCAGTGAGAGCCTCTGGCTTTTATTATTACAATTGAATAGCATTTCTGCATCATAGACAATGTTATTAATAATTGCTCATCATTCAGGCCTGTATTAAAGGAGTTGCTCCGGGGGACACAGAGTCATCATACACCACAGTGTAATTGATAATAAAGACATGTTGGCTTCAGGGAAGATGCTTTCGTTTTTATGCACTGATGTTTTACCTCTGAAATCTGCTTTAAGAAGAAGATTTCAGCTTATTTACTGATGTTTTAATGAATATTTGGTGTGTCAGACAGTCCGGTTTTCTGGCTTCTTTTGGCATCTCTCACAGCTCAGTTGCTTCTGTGTATGATCTGTGACCTTGATGCAGGCAACGAGTGAATTACTGCTCTCTGATGTTTTTGCCTGATTTAATAAAACATGGTCTGCATTTGGGTTTGGACATTTTTCACCCAGTGGTATTTGTTGGAGCTTCTTTTAATGGGTAGAACAGACCAGCAGCTCTTCTTGACGCCTCCGTCCCTTCCATCAGCAGCTCAGCTGTAGGAAATTCCTGTTTTATTGTAAGCTGAGTGCTCATGAGACCGGTTCAGGAAAGTGAGCAGAGAACTCTGGGAGGAAGAGTTGCAGTTTACATACTATATTATTATTACTAATAAGCAATTTTTCTGAAGCATAGTCTAATAGTGGTCTGGCTACAGTTGGTAATTCAATAGCAGCCACATCTTTTTATTTTTGAAGATGTTATTCTTCACTAAACAGCATGATTCTTTTCTTTGTACATCCTCTGGCCATCCAGTCACTCCTGTAGAGCAAGACGGGGGAAGGAGTTCTAGTGATATTCTGCCTAATGCTTCCTTTGCTGTAGGAGGAAAGAGGAACTGCCAGAGACCCAGCATAGTAAATTCAGTTGTTGCTGTGTGTCTGTACAGGCTATGTGAGCTGGGCCTTTCTGTTTGGTGTCATATTAGTAATTCATGGCAGTTGGCTTTGCATTTATGGTGTTGGTGTCATCATCGTCTTCTCTGCTGCTGTATATTTATTAGTGCCCGTGTGGTGGTGTCTTTAGAAAACAGTACTGATTACCTACCTCCTGTCAACTCAGGCTGCCTTCACAGTTTCTGTGGATACATACCTGTGCTACATGTAGGATGTCCTTCAAAGGATTTAGGATATCCTTCAAAGGATTTTTCCAGTCTGTCTGAAGGCCAACAAACCTAGAATCTCAGACACATATGCACACCCACACTCGTATGTATGTTTATTTGTGTGTATGTACACATAGCTATATGTGCATCTTTCCTCTTGCATTCTGGTGGAAATGTGCTGCAATGTTCAAAGTAAAGGTATTACTTCTGTGTGCATTAGGAAGATATGATTGCAGAAGCATCATTATCTGAGGTTTTTTTGGCAGAATTCTGAAATCCCTGTTGTTGGTGGACAGGGGCTTTCAGGTATTCCTGTTTATACAGCTCAGGATATTTGCATCTTGCCTCAAGATAATAAATAGTTATGACATCACTTTAATGTGAAGGTTGTGCTGCCTAATATAGCATTGTTATCCTGTTCTAAAATGTAGTTGCAAAGCCCAGAAGCCTTCTTTCATAACAGCCTGTGTTAACAGTCTGTAGTAACAATCTGTCAGCATTGAACTGCTTCCGTAGCTTTTAAATGCTGAGAGTCAGGGGGCTATACATGCAATATTTTATTTATTTGTTTGTTTTATGCTCAGCTGAACTAGATGCTGAACATGCACAGAAGGTTTTGGACATGGAGCACACCCAGCAGATGAAGCTGAAGGAACGCCAGAAGTTCTTTGAAGAAGCCTTCCAGCAGGACATGGAGCAATACCTTTCTACGGGATACCTGCAGATAGCGGAGAGGCGAGGCAAGTGTTAAAATACATTCCATGTAATGCACAAACTCACAACTTGGAGAACATTGTTGAGGGGTCAGAGTCAGCAACGGTTTTAACACACTGCAGCATCCAAATTCTTCCTCAGAGGAACTGGAACTCCAGATAAGCCAATCAAACAAACTTCGTGTCCCAGGGGAACTTAGATACCTTAGAAGATTAGTCAGACTCTGTTCCTTGTCTGAGGAAATGCAGAGCACTGAAGTGCATCTGGAACAACACTTTCCTCTGCAACTGAAGGGTGTATCTGTGTCTATTAAAGATATGGATGGAGGCAGCTGCTTCTGTCCACTGGAGTTCCAAAGCCTGGGATTGTCACCTGGCAAGGAGGTGCCTCAGAAAAAAAATTGAACAGTGCAGAGGAAAGCTCAGCCTTGCATTGCAAAACAGTTCCCAGGTGGTAGCTATTTGCATTGCATGTGTAACATGCAGGGTGTGTGATTAGTACAGGGAAGGTCAGATAAAGTGCTCTCCTTGCAAGTCTGGCATCTCTGGACTAGTTAAAACACAAGAATGCCGTAGACTACAGACACTTCTGTGTGGGAGGTTTCCATCTGTTGGGCCAAAATGCAGGGATTGTTGGACCAGTAAGGAAGCAAGTGGGAAATTATGCATTCATGCAGCAGGAAAAAACGTTTCCAGAGATTCTGTCCCTGTTCCAAGGCCAGTTCTGCTATCATTTGTAATGTCAGAGCAGTGAATGCAATCCAAGATTTCCATTTCTCTGCTTGGGTGCTATAAATACTCATCTGCAAGATGCTCTTAGATGGGTAGCTAGGGAGAGGTGGGACATGTGAGTCTAAATTTGTGGTCCAGTAAGGAAGTGAGTTTGGGTCTCCTGCCTTCTGTAATATATAGTCCATTAGACTAAAAGTGGATGTTCTCATGGGCTAGTACTGGACACACAGCTGGGTTTGAGTGTTAGGCTACCTAACATTTGAAACTATGGCTGAACTTAGCTGTGTTGTGTTTGCATGTTTTGTTGTTCAAGGAAGAAGATGCTTATCCAAGTATTTAATTCCCTTGCAAATTGTCAGTATTATATTGAAAGTAATAAGTGATTTGCTTGAGTAATTAATAATGTGCAATCCCCATGCTGGGAGAAGATATTGGGCATGAGCCTAGGTTTTGCATACCACTGTCATTTCTTAGATTAGCTGAGTGGAAGAATGGCTGCTCTCTATTAACATTAATCCGTACTTCTGAATTTCCACATCCCTTGTATATTGACATTGTGTGCTTAAATGTGGTTGTTTTTCTCTAAGAAGACTTTCAATTGAGAGAACTGGGTTGTTCCAAAATGGAAAGTTTCAATCTTTGCCCCTGAGCCCAATCCTTCCATATTTCTGACAATGCTTTTGCTATAAATATTGTTTCTAAAAATGTTTGGTTTTACAAAAACAGTAATGGATGTTAGTTTCACAACAAAGATTGCACAGAGTGCACTTGGGTTTGGGCTGAAATTGCTGCTGAGCAGCTCCTCTGGGTGTGTTCCTTCCTTTCCTGGTTTCATTACTGCTAATGCACACAGTAATAGCAGCTATTGAAGCCTTGGTATGTGATAACATCATGTAGCTGGTTGTCAGTTTGCTCACTGCACTGTTTTTACTGCAGAACCGATTGGAAGTATGTCTTCCATGGAAGTGAATGTGGACATGCTGGAACAGATGGACCTAATGGACATGTCTGACCAAGAAGCACTTGATGTCTTTTTAAACTCAGGAGGCGAAGACAATAATATGCTTTCTCCCATGCTGGGTATGGTGCTAGTAATGACAGCGTGCTTTGAGACACAGTGATAAATCACCAGAGTTGCTCTCATTTGTAATGGATGATGTTGTCTCATAAAACACTGCCCTTCATGTAGACGGAGTATTCTTCATTATTGCTTTCCAAAACATTAACATTTAGTTCCTGTACAAGGGAGCCTGACACAAAACTACGCAATGTTTCTGGAGTGTCTCTGTTTTCAACTAGTTGCTACAGCTTCCTGTTGTATTCATCACAGTACGGATGGGTGATATGTTACACACTGTTTCAAGGTGCATTTGTCTCAGTATAGGATTAACAGAGGACTTTTTAACAAACAGCAACAGAAAGTCCAGAATGTTGCTTGGTAAATTTGGACCAGTTGTATAGCGTAAGATCTTCAGTGAGAGATACTCAGAGAAATGGCTCAACCCAGCAGTTTGTACACACACACACATACAAAACATGACAGTGTACTAGAAGCTTATGAATAGTGAGCATGATAGTGCAGCTCTTTCATGTAGGCTTCCTTCTGCTAGTAATGTTAGTTAAATTGGATTAAGTTAATCCAAAATTCTGTTTATGTGTTCTGATGAACAAAACCATATTTGTGTTCTGCCAAGTTGCAGCGTGATGAGGGATCTGCATAAAGGTAGGGAATTAGTGTCTGGGTAGTGGATCTTTTAACTAGCAGGGAAGTATGTTTTCTCAATTAAAAACTTCTGTACTAAAATGCCTTTTCTCAGAAGAGCCAAAACGATTTTTGTTGGGGGAGATGATGAAGTTCCTTTAAATGTACTTTTGATTTCTTCTGAAAACACAGATTGAAATATTTTTATGAAAATACTTATAGTACTCCCTATGTACAGGTGATTAACACCTGCTGGAAATGTGAAAAGTTTACAATAAGTAGTCAAGGCACACTTGACTACTAAAGGTTTTTGTGTTTCATTGCAAAAACTGAACTCAGATGGCTGGTTTTGGATAGGCATCCAATTCATGCATTATTAAAGTTGAACATCATTTGAGCATGCCAGTAATTACAGAATCTAGGACTGTTTTCCTCTTGCTGGGTCTCTGGCAGATACTGGACCAAGAAGCTTCATATCTTAACAGCAAGCAATCTAACTGGATGATCTAAGGAAGTGCAGAAATTACTAGGTGGGGTTGGTTGGGGTGGTTTTTTTTCCTCCTAAATAGATGTAAAAATTATTAGCCACTGAAAAAAACCCATGTGATTTATTTTGCGCTGTAATGTAAGTGTTACAGTGTGTATGTATAGATAGTGTATATATATGCACATACACTAATATAATGTTCCCATGCTGTGATGTTCCAGCACTGCAGCCTTATTGCAGAGGTTGGCTGGACTTGCAGCAAGACTTACTCCTTGACAGCTATTCCTACTGCAGTGTAACAAACAGTCTTGTGAACCTTCCTGTTGTGGTTCCAGATGGTTCATTCCCCTCTGAATAAGGGATTTTTGTGCTTGTAACCTGGTCCCCTAGTATCAAACTAAATATGCAATAGACTTAATTCTCAGAAAAATGAGATGACTTAAAGGTAACTCTTCATTTTGCTGTCAGTGGAGAAGTGGGTGGTCAGGGCAAGCAATATGTTTCACAGTTGTGCCGAACACCACAGAATGCAGGCAAGTTATTTTAGTAACAGGTAAAAATGAGAATCAGCTCAAGACATTAAAATGTTTTCAAATTTGTCTTGCTATAAACATTACCAGCTTATGGGCATTGGTTTTGCAACGTTTCATGATTATAAATTGAACTGAAAAATTTACTTAGCTCTGTCCCTTCTGAAAACTCCTCCTCTGTGTGTTGTGTAAATTAATCTAATGCACGTGGTGTACACAACATAGAGGCAGGTGTCTCTAAAATTTTTAGGGATGCCTCACGGTTCCCAATATCACTTGCAGACAATATAAATTCGTGTACTGCCTCAAGAAGCAACTCAGTGGAGACCTGCCAGACATCCTGGGGTGACACAGCCCAGGCAGGTTGGTCAGCTGTCAAAATTGGGAATGTACAGGTTGTTTATCAACTTATGTAGAACTGGAGTCCCGCCGAGGGCACAGAGTTCCTGGGTCCCAGAGAAGCTACTACAATGACATGTAAAGTTGCTGTCCAAGTTTAGGACCAGAATTTAAGTTTGCAGCTAGTTATGGAAAGAAATGTGCCAGAGCAACAGTATTTAGTGCAAGAGGCTTCTCTTACCTCCAGATGCTGTTGACACTTTTCCCTTGTTAAAATTTAACTCGGGTACTTGGTAAGACTACGGGGACCTGTCATAGGGCAGTGTAGTTTGAACTGCTCTGCCAACAGCCCGAGCAGAGCTAAGGTGTAGCCATCAGCTCATATCCCTTCTGAAACATTTTTAAAACAAAACCCCACAGGATTTTTAAGAGTATTTTCTCACTAAAGTTCCTCAGTGCTGAAGGCAGGTGTGCTGACTATGGAGAAATACTTGTGTAGTAGAGAAGGAAAAAAGGGCTTTATTTGGCAGAGCACATAGTGTTTACATGTTGCCTCATTTTAACTTCTGACTGTCAGGAACTGTCCGGGGAAGAGGATCTAATTTTGAAACCTGAACTCTCAAACTGCAAGCAAACACTCTTAAACTGAACTTGCTTAGAAGTCTTTTTTGCACAGGATATCAAGGAAGCATAGTCTTAAAATCCCATTCCTGTGGACTTGAGCTATGGTACAGCTGTACTAGAGGAATGCTTTCGTGATGAGGGCAAGAATTCGTTTTGCTTTTGCATCTTCATTTTTAGTCAAAACTGGAGATGACTATTAGTGCCTGTCTTCTAGTTGTTTTTTTATTTCCCCAGGGTTTGTGTCGTTCAATTGGACAGTTTGTTGGGAGGAATTTTCCTCTTGGTGACGATTCTCAGCACATGCTGACGTCTGAGTGGACGTTATTAAAGTCAGTTAGGAGGATTAAGTGGTCTTTGCTAACAGGCAAACAGGGCATCAGCTATGTCTCTTTAACAGTCAGGACTTAATGCTGCTGCCATCTTGCCTTATTTATCTCGAGCGTTAGCGATTCCAGAATGAGCGAGAGACATACGCACCATCAGACACAGATTAAAACCAGCCTGTGGCTTGTTAGGAGAGATCAACTTCAGAAAAGCCAAAAGCAGCTTTGTGTTTTGGGAGGGATTTTTAATGGTGTTTTGCAAAAGGAGGTAAACAGCCTGAATGTGACTCACTAATCAATGCTGAGCTAATGTTAATGTAGTGACTTACCAATTTCCTTGCCGAGCCAAAGCTTAATTTTTGTTGTTCTTCTTTTTCCAACTATAAGGGCCTGACACCAACACCTACGTGAACGAGATAAGTCTTCAGGTCCCGAGCCAGTCTGAGTTACGACAAAAGCTGTCTTCGCTGTCATCAACCTGCACTGATTCTGCCAGCCAAGATGCAAGTGAAGGAGAGTCTCCAGTTGTTCAGTCTGACGAAGAGGAAGTTCAAGTGGACACTGCCCTTGCTGCTGTAACTGAAAGAAAGTGTGCTTCAGATGCTAGTGATGAAAGTGACTCTCAAACTATTTGAATCTTAAAACCATATCCTTTAAGAATGACTTCTGAATGAATGAACAAGTGAATGAAGAGCTTGCCTGTGTAACAATTTGCTAACCAAGCATAACAGCCAGATCTTTTTACTTAGTAATACTGCCTTTTTACAAAATTGCCAGTCATATGGAGGTTGGTTTTTAAAGAAAAACAATACGCCTAAAGCACACACACTTTAACGGTAGTCTTGGGGCTCAGGGGAGCAGTAAAACTGTTGTATATACTATGTATAAGAGACTTAAAGGGGAAAGATAGAAGTTACTTCAACCACTAACCTTTAAATGGCTGATTGGAAATACTTAAGAGTTGATGTGTAATACTGAACCCAAATTGTTCCTTGCATGTTTTCAGCTGCTGCAACTGAAGATTTAGGATCCAAACCAAAATGAAAAGTTATTTTCTACTCTTTACTACCTACTGTCTGCCTCCTGCCTTTGTCTACGAATGCAGCAGTGTTTACTGTTCTCACACTTCTTATTCAGGACCAACTTAGTTATCATAGGTGTTAAGGAAAAAATAAGAACCTGAAAAGGAGGAGAGATGCTTATTGAAATGTTACACTCCTTGTGGAGCAGGTATCTTAGCATTGTGTAAACTCCTCTCTTGAGATAAAATAAAGTATTTCTATCCCAACCATGTCTTTTACTTGACTATCCAAGTATTTTATCCATGACAGTGAACAGAGGAGCCTAATTCAGGAAAAGAAAAAAGGTTATTAGGAGCAACAGTGTAATGTGCTTTTCCATGGTAACATCTGTTTGACTACACTGATGCAGGCCAGCAGTGCAAGGGAAATAAACCTGAATCAATTATAAATGAAGTGCATATATTTTGTAAACCTTAGGACCTATAGGCATCATCTTGTTACTGTTTTTTCTGCAGTCATTTTTCTCTCTAAACTTGAGGTCTGAACGTGTCTAACACCTGTTGCTTGTCAAGTCTCATGCTCTATTTGCAGGGATCTGCTCTCCTTTGAGAAGGCTCCTGGCTCCTGCTCTTCATGCACAGAGGGAAGGAATGTAATCAGAAACAGCGTAAGTAAAAGGATGAGCTCTGATGTAGATCCCTTCCAAAGACCTGCCCTGACAAACCGAGGGAACGAGGCATCTCCTGCTGCTTGCCAGCTGGGAAGTGGCCAGTTTCCTTAAGGATTCACTGTTAGCTGACAAAGTGTTTCCTAGCCCCTGTCTGGGAAAGGAAGGCTAGAAGCTCGCTACCTACAGTAAGAGATTTACTATTCAACGAGGCATCTGTTGAAAGAAACTTTTCTTGAAGGAGCTTCCTTTACTCTCTCGCTTTCCAGAAGACAGACAAAATGTCCAAAAAAGTTTTGTTTTTTTTATTAAACCTTGTAGTACAAACCTGGAAAGTAAACAAAAAAACTGGCAATAAACAACATGAAGTCTTTCCTTACAAGGAAAGAGAGCAGAGCAGCGCTAATAAATTAAATGTCAAACTGTAAGCCATAGTCAGAAGTTTACTGTCAAGAGGGAAAAGTACACAGCAAGGCCATAAAAACCAGACAACCACATTTGAAAACACTTGACTCTGTTTATGTTAAATATTCCAAAACAGTTCAGTCTTCTGCAACAACAACCAACAAATTGTATTATAGGACTTTCCTGACAGTCACCACTGGCAAGCTCAGTGCAATATGGGTAGCTACGGTATTGTTGAATTCAATTACGAAACAAAACAGTTTGTGAAAACATTTTCCCTTTTTTATTCCACACATACTGTACACACAACCAGAAAAGGGCAACAGCTACTCCATTATTATTTTTTGTTGTTGTTCAGTGATGTAAGCAGCACTTATAAATGTTACAAGAAAAACCCTGTAAGCATCCAATCCAACCGATGAAGAAAGTGAAACGTAAGGCTTTTCTTCATCTTGTCTCTTTGCCATCCCTCCCCCCACCCCAAGAAAAGGCTCAAGTATTTAAAAAAATTTACAGGCATATGTACAAAAGGTGTGATTTTTTTTTTTGTTTTTTTTTTTTTTGTTACAACATGAAGAGAAAAAATAGACAAGATGAAAGCAAATGCATTTTCACATTCAAAAGAAATATGCAGACCTGCTAGTGGCTCTAAATGTGATCATATAATGAAACAAATTTGAAACAAAAATTAATGCTTGACTGTGTAAAGGTGTGAAAAACAGCAGTGGAATGGAAATGGAATGTTAGAAAGATTGCACGTCTATGACAAAAGAAGCACTTATGGCTTCAATCACTTTTTTTCTTTTTTTTTTCTTTTTTTTTTTTTCTTTTTAAAGGATGCTATTGAAGGGTTTTTGATAAAGTAGCCAACAGCACCAAAAAATAACAGAATGGATTTCCTAATGAAATCAGGCACAGTTTTCCCTCACATGACTCCTCAAGGCAGGCAGTCTTTTTTCCTCTTTTTTTTTTCTTTTTTTAAATTTTTTATTTTTCCCCCTCAAAACAGATGCATAGTGATGTGCTGGTAAAAGAGAACATACTCCAAATCTCCTCCTTTTGCCTACAGTTAGGAAACAAAGTCCATCTTCAGCTGCCATAACCTCCCAAAGAAAGTGTGTATTCACCAATTTAAAAAATTACAAAACTCATCTTGCCGTGACAGAATAAAAGACAGCCAAAGTAAAGCAATTTCTTTCAAGTTTTTGTCTCCTATCCCTTTTCTCTCTAGAAAAATCTGCTCACATGACTGGAGAACAAATTATAAAACACATCAAACTTTAACCTATCCAAAAAATGGGTTAAAAGCCTTTTTTCACAGTTACCAAAAGGCTTTTTATTTTTTTTCAGCCATAGGGACAATACAAATTAATATTTTATCAGCCCCTTGCCGGTTTTAAAACAGTGAACATACGGCAGTTTAAAAAAATCAGACTGCTGTATCTATCTATTCTAAGTACAAAAAAAAAAAATTTTCAACAGTTTAATGCTAAAACAAAATTAGTTCTCTAAAACCAGAAGAAAATCTTCTTTAGAGCTAGTGCAAAGACAGCTTGTATTCTACAGCAAGTACTCCAAACTATGGTATAATAATTACAAAAAATATATGTAAATTGACAAAATGAGAGTGTTGGCATCTTCAGGATTAACTTGAAGCACTTTTGGATGAACTGGAGGATGAAAGCCTAGATGATGGCACGTCTACTGTTGCTCTCTTACGAGGTCCTCTTTTTGGTGTAGGCTTGCTGATACAGTTCTCAATGCTGCCATTTTTACCAGATACTTTTCCACAGATTTGATTGACAAGACTGATTATTTGTTCCTGTTCAGGAAATAGGAAAAACAAAACACAGTTAGCAATTAGCAACTGCTCTTCAGTCACTTAAAAAGAACAGAGAAACGGTGCTCAAAAACTGCTGAGAAGCCCATCTCAAAAAGCTGCTTGTACCAAGTGCCTCTCCCCAAAAGCTGATTTTGTAATTTCTCCCACTGCTTCGCTATTTACCTTCTAGGCCAATGATAAACTGCTGCCCCACTCTCTATTCTGCCCCTGTCCCCTCACACCCAAAGGAGAAATGGAACCAGCTGGACAGGTGGAGACATGTAGCATTAGCCCAGAACCCAGGCACAGTCCTAAATCACCAGCTTGAGTTCTGTGATTATCCATCGTCACTTGTGCTTGGAGCCATTACTGGACCTCTCATATACATGTGCTCTGCAAGTCTGCCTTAAAGAATGTTCATGCTGGACTAGAATAAGTCAGGTGAACTTTCAGTTACCAACAGAGAGAAGGTATCCCAAAGTACAGAAGTTACCAGTGAAAGCAAAGCCTCAAGTCTGACAGCGTACCAAAGAATTAAATGGCTTCTCTCTTCTGTAACACATATTCACGCAGTTTATGCTTCAGGTTTCATCTTGTCATTGCGTTTCCCTTTATTTCTTTTACTTAAAGTGCCTTCTTTGCACACCAGAAAACCCCCCCAAAATAACAACAAACCCAAGGCCAGTTTCCTGAGGTCTCAGTAGGACAAAGGCAGAGTTAAACCTATGCCTAAGTTTTGAGTATCAAAGCCCCCCAGCCTCATACAGCTGTGCCAGTACAGACCTCATCATAACGGTACATCATCTTCAGTCCCCGACAAGACTTCTGCTTTTCCACGTGCCGCAGGGCACACTCCAGGCAGAAGACAACATTTTCATTCTCCTGTACGACCTGTATAAAGGAGCAGAGGTGGGAGTAAGAAGTGCAGTAAGCTCCACATTGCAGCCGTGTTATGCACACAGTATTGAACTGTTGTCTGAATGACTAAACCTGGATTTTACTGCAAGTCAGTGGAAGGAGGCATAAACATCACACATTATGAAATGATTCAGAATGTGTAGTAAGAATAAAGAACATGTCCCTTTTAAGTGCTAACGCTGGCAAATATATATATGATTTTGAAAAAAAAAAAGGAAAGAAAACACCAGTAGCAATGAAGGCTAAATCCAAATGGTATATCCATTTATTGGCATCTTCTACGTAGTCTAAAGATCTCCTGAAAAAAGTAGTTTCCCATTACTTAAAATGCTGTCTTGAATAAGGATAAAATCAGCTTAACCACAGGATTCCTCAGCTACTCTCTTGTTCAACAGAGGTCATTTTTGCTTGGCTGGCTCCCTGCCAAGCCTTCACATGCAGCTTGGAATTTAACAACCAGTTTGATTCTTTTGTCCCCAACTACTGTTAAAGAGCGACAAGTTAAAAATCCCTCCCATGATTACACTTACTCCAGGGCAAATGGACCAGCATTAAGAGGTTCTGGTTGGTTCTTTGGTTTGTGGTTTGTTTTTTTTTTTTTAATAAACTCATTTTAAAGTTACTTCAAACTAGCGCTGCTTAAACAGTGGTCTAAAGACATGTATAAAGACAGCATATTCTATCCTAGGGAGGGAAATGGCTACATCTGATCATTTACAGTTACATTTCATTTCCATTGAAAGCCTAACATCTATAACCAAAAAAACTGCCAAAAGATGGGGGTGGGGAGAGAGGAGGGGCCTAAATATGGACTCAAATGCACTGTATCATGTTTATTTAAATATCTATTCTTGGAATTAAATGGTACATAAGGTTGTGGGAGGGGCTATTGGTATTTTTAATGAAATTGCTGTATTTGTAGGTGTTCTGCATACAGCTAAAAACATCAAAATGTCACCATAGTGGTTAGCACACCTTCAAAAGCCAGTAGGCAATTACTTCTAAAAAGAGAGAAACTTTATGGGCGTGACTGCTGGTTTTGAACAGACAGTTTGGCAAACAGCTTGACAGATGGGATACATCTACCCTGCAATTTGGCTTGCAGGGAAATTGCTGCAGCACGGGCTGTAGCTGCATGCCTGAGACTCGGGGCATGTGTTTGAGCTGCCAGTTCATCCTTACTACTACTGGGAACCTGCAGGTATCTCTGTCACCCCTCCTAGTGCAATGCAAACATGCTCCCAGGTGTCCCAAAAGTGACCGAGTGACTGGTTTATCCCTTCCTGACAGGGGAAGGAAGTTAGCTGACACTAACTGTTGTCTTCTGTCACCATTGGCCGAGGTGATAAATGTTCTGGCACAACTAAATCAACATCTCTGTGTCTTGCAAGGAGTGCATGAGATGACTCTGTGGTCATGTGCTGCCTCTCAAATGCTTATAGTTCAACAGAATTTTAGAACGGGGGGACAGGACCCCAGCAGCAGCAGAGGATTTTACCCACCATGGAAAGATAGCACAGGTGCTGACAAATCTGGCATCTCCTCTCTGACGTTTCTAACTGCAACCACTTTCGAGGCTTTTTCTTTCCATCCATCCCCGTGCTGCTGCTGTCGTGGCTGCCGTAGCGCGCTGAAGAGTGGAGACCCGCCTCGTACAGCTGCCGCCGCTGCCTCAGCTCCGTGTCCCTGTGTGTGCAATGGTGTGTGCAATTAGACACTGGCATCACCTCAAGCCACCAACAGAGCCACATGCCATCACCCTTTTACCACCGTCATCACTGAAACCTTAGCTCCACACAGCAAAGCCCTGAGTGGTGTCGGAGGTTGGTGCCATTCCCTAAGCAAGGTGGGGGACAGCCAGCACCACAGAAGCGCTGCCTGACTGCAAAAGCTATCTCCGGATTTTAACAGCGACCACCGTATCAAGCCAATGGTTCTCAAACTGCTCCACAGAGAACTGGGGACTGCCGAGTACTTCCTGGAGGTTGATGGTTGCTCAGGGCCATGTGGAGAGTCAGGAGCTGTGGCTAACATGACTGTCATTCCTGAAGTTGCCATAAGCCACCTTGAAGGAAGAGGAGCCGTTGCTGTCAGGAGTAACAGCCACGTTCATCAGGAGGCAGAGATGAACCAAGGACCTGCTGCCATGAGGTGCTTCAGGCAGGAAAGGGGGAGCAGGGCAAGTGATTGTGCCAAAAGACGAAGATCTTGCTGTACACCCAGGGGAAAAAGAAGGAGATGTCAATCAAGAATAACAACCAAGCCCTCCAGCCGCCCTTCACCCGCAGTGTCTGTAAGGCGGACAGTTATCTCCTGTGCTGAACTCTAAAGCAGTAGGAGAGCAGGTTGGGTTGGAGCTGACTGGAAGACAGCAAGTGTGGAGTGAGCTGAGCAGATGGAAGGGGAGAATAAAAAAGCGCACCACCAGACACAGCTGAAGATGGGTGGAGAGCCAAGCTAAGCAAATGGCACGGGCAAACTGAGCAACCCAAGGCAGATCAGGAGAGGAGGCAGCAAAAGACACATAACAAACAAGCAAAACAAAGCAAAGGAAAAAATATGGTACAGTGTTCCACTTAGTATGGGGTTGGTTTTTTACAGATTTTGTTTGGGATTTTGTTTCATATACGGAGCCACAGGAAGGACTGATATCCTCCAGTGAATTCCAACCTATCCATTAGAACAAGTTTGAGAACCACTCTGATAGAGGTCGATGTGATGGTCTAGGAGCAAGCACCAACATTTCTGTTTCGCCTTTTGCACTTGCAGACTTTTTCTCTTCAAGGGGTAAAAAAAGGCACTTGAGCATGATTATTCCCACAGGGGAACCAGCTGAAGGTAAAGCAGTCAGCACACCTCTTTGCATTTCTTTCTGAACACTAAAACAACACATGTGCTGTTTTCCCCTTCAATATGTCACTGGAAATTTTCCAAATGAACATGCTATTTAGTTAAATACAGTTTGTAGGCTCCATTCATCAAAACTTTCTTGACATCTCGAGTATCAGTTGTCACAAACTTGAAAGATAGGTAGCAACTACATGGTAGGGAACAAAAGAGAAGATCATTACACAGGAAGCCAGGCAACATTATATTTTCTCACCTATCTTAAGAGAAACCCTAAACATGTTTCCTTAATACTGGAGAGAAAGAGGAGTGTGACTTTTCTATTTAAAACATTCATGCTCTAATGCAAGATGCGTTAGCATGCATGCATAAGCTGCTCGCTTATTCAAACTTTTAAATCGAGACAACCTTCTGTATACAAACTACCTTCTACAACTGTAATATTACAACCTTGATGCTGAAGACAAGGGTTCCTGGTGCAAAACCCACTACAGATATGGATTGACAGTGGCTACTGATGCCAAGAGGTTGAAAAACTCAAGAAATGTGTTTAACCACTTGGCTCCATGTAGTTCACATAATGCAGCAGGATATCTTGACTCTCAGCACCAAAAATTAGCAAAATAAAAACCTGATATAAACTGTAGCTTTAATTCTTTGATTGTGCCCCAAACTGGGAATTCTTAGAGTAAGACATCCTAACCACAGGCACTCTCACATCAGCTAAAGCCAAGGAAACTGCTTCTTCCGTGTGTGGCTGTCTTCAGGTACGTTTGTTGGGCTTTTGCTTGGTTAAGTAGGGGCAAGACATGTCTGAAAGGGTTACTTACGTCATCCACCTCTGGAGTCTGTCAATGAAAACAAATAGGTAGAACAGGCCAGGCCCCCAGTTCGTTACCTGAGCTCTCCAAGAAGTGATGATATCGTACTCAGAGTCGGTCCGTTTTCTTTTTTTGCTTCTGCCGTTGCAATCTGATAAAGCAACTTTTCCATTGAAAATGGTTTGGCTATACGTCGTCTCTTCATTTCCTGGGACAGGAAATGAAAGAAATTGACAGGTGAGTTCCTGAGCAAATCTGAAAGTAAAATCTTATCACAAATTTAATTCAAAATTAATAAATTAATATTATTAATATTTAAAATACATTAATTAAAGCAAAAAGTAGCCTTTTAAAACAACCAAAAGTAATTTTTTTCGATAGTCCCAGTTAAAGTATTTACGTTCCAGCTTACATCCAGCACTAACTACTCACTGAAATGAATGCTAGTTAGAAATCAGTCCTTCCAGTGGAAATGCTTTGCTGAATGGGGTCTTCCTGTTGAAAGATTTTCTGCACATGCTGTACATGAAACAGTGCCACACAAAAAAATATGCCAAACCCCTAAACAAAATAGGTGCTACCAGTCATAATCAGCTGCTTCCTCAGAGAACACCCTAGTGCCTGTTACATCCAACACTGTTTTCAGAGTCACCAGTAGAGAGCAAAAAATGCACGATGCCATATATGCTAAGAAATCAATCAGTATGCTGTTCTTCTTAATATGCTTTACTGTGAAATTTAATGCAGAGTAAAGGTAGGCAAATTCTGCATATATGAAGAGAATGAAATGAAATGCAAGTACATTGGTGTCACCACATTTCTTCTTCTTTCAAAGAAGAAATTTAAACTTCATTAGTGGAAAAGAATAGTAGAGATGTCACGAAAAGGAGAAAAATAGAAAGAAGGATGCCCAGGTGTAGACTCACATGCAGTTCACTTAAGTAGAGGAACCAACAAACTTAAGTAGAGGAACCAACAAACACCTCAAAATTCTTTCCCTAACCATTAATTTTTCCTGTGGAGGCCAAGAGGAGCAATGCAATCACTTAAGCTGAATAATACTGGATGGCTCAGCCTGCAAATAGTGTAAGATCTACACAGATGACCTGCTTGAAGGCCAAGACTGGTGTTAGTTTGCATCTTTTAAAACATAAAAAAGGACAACAACTAGCAAAACAGGCAGATGCCAGGGAAAGAGACAAGAGGCAAGGAGGGGGGTGTCAGTTCTGACTTTTGCTGGTTCCTCTCTATGAAAGCTTTTAAATTTACATCTTTCTGGTCAATACAAACTGAATGATTTTCGTAGCTGAAGCTCATTCAACAATTCTTGTGTAGGCAAATTCCTTACTTACTGTGCAGTTGGGAAAAGTGCAATGTTGTCTCAGTATATGAAGAGGTTTATGTTTCTGTTTATGTAGAGTCAGAGCATTCAAATGATGCTAACACTGGAGTGTAATGTGAAGGGAGACATTTTTGGTTGCTGGTTAAGCCTGCCAAATACCTATTCAGCACACACAGATCCAAGGATTAATTTTTAATCTGAATTTTTTTCCACCCTCTTTTGTAACCCTAATTACATGCTCTGGTTATTTCTTTTATCAGAACCAATTATATGCACCAATTGCATGTGTTAACTAATGTATCTATCACATAAAATGAAATTTGCTGAGCAAAAAGAGTTCAAAAGATGTTCACAGGTAAGAAGCTATATGCTCTGATAGCCCCTGTGTGTGGCTGGAAGAGCTGCGCTGTTAGGAGTGTTATGGGAAGGCTTTTCCATGATTTGCTTCGCATATTGTCTGAGGCTGCATAAGAACAGACAGTCTAAGCCGTGCCAAAAGCCCATGCGGGCAACACACACAGCCAGGATAAAATCCCACAGTGAGTGGCTGGAGAAAAAAAGCAAGGTCTGCTCCTGCTGGGTGATAGCTCAGGGATATCCCGAGCCCAAGTCTGTGCTGGGCTCGAGCACAACTTGTTCGATCTCTGCATTTATCGAATTTGTGAATCTATGTGCCTTTTTCTCTTCTATACTGTACTGAAATACACAGGTAAGTATTTTAAAACAGACTTTTGTCTGCTTTTGTACTGCTGCCTGTTTCTTTTAATGACACATTTTTCAAAGTCATGGAAGTTAGCCAACATTCATAATTATCATCACCCTGGCACATGTGATTTGGTCTTACTATAACATACATCTCTTGCTCATTCCTTTTCCAGGCTGAGTAGTTCTCTTATATTTAATACAGAGGCTAATTCATAACTTTAAGCATCCATCTCTGCTGTGCCTTTTCTAGTTCCTCTATAATCCTTTTGCAATGAGGGACTCAGAACTGCACAAGCCACCAGGACCCTACACAGTGCCACACAGTGGTGTTTCTGCTTTGCTATTTATTGTGTATTCTGTCTATTTGGTATCTATTGTAATTCTTAACATTCAATATATTTTTGTTAAGCCTCTCCAAAGCACTTGGCTGACAGCTCCATAGGAATCCAAAGACCTCTTTTCTCAGTAGCAAGAGCTCATCAGAACCTATTGCTGTGTCTGTCAAATTAGGATTATTTTTGTAAATTTAAATTTAGCATTTATCAACACTGAATTTCATTTACCATTTTCTCACTGGGATCATTCAGTATCGTGAAATATTTCTGTAACACCTCATAGGTTTAATTTTTGCTGTTGTCACCATTAATATCCTCAGTGTAAAGGATTAGTTTTGCTATTCACTTCCCTTCCTAGGTTATTTATGGATACATTAAACTGTAGTGGTCTTAACATAAATTCCTGAGGAATGCAGAAAGAGACCTCCTCCCCTCCATGACAAAAAATGACCATTTGCTCCCATCCTCTGCTTCTCTTTAAATTGGTTATTTTTTTGGTGTGTGAAGTTCACCTCTCAGTCCATGGCAGATTAAATTCATTAAAAGCCTTTTCTGAGGAACCTTGCCAGAAGTCTTCCAGAAATGTTCACAGACTCTGTCAACTGCAACTCTTGTCTATAGGTACTTCCAAAAGTTTCAAGACCTGGAGAGGACGATCTTGTTGCAAAACCCCCGTTCTCATTCTTTTATACATTTATTTTTTCCTTTTGGCCGTGAGGAAGTTGTTCTTTGAAATCTCTTTGTGGTCTCCATTTTTGTGTATTTACACGTCTTGCTACAGAGGTTGTTTTACTTGCATTTTCATCTTCTGGACACCAAATGGTTTTTTTGGTCTCATTTCAGACTCCTTTCTCCTGGTGTTTAGCCACACTATATTTAGTAGAGGCTTGCCTTCCGAGATTGTTCTCTTTTTTGCTAGGCAATGTGCATGTGTTGTGAGCCTCTAACATGGCATCTTTAAGCAATTTCTATATTGCATGCAAACACTTAACCCTTCTTTCTGCAGTCTGAATTGAAAAAGCTTCCCTGGTTTTATGCAAGGCCGCCTTTTGAAATGAAACACCACAGTAGTGGATATTTTGCATTTTACTGTGTTCCAAGGTTCTTGATCTCTGCTCTCCATCATAGCACAACTCTTCGCTAGTGGGGACATCAGGTGCACTTCTGGAGGGCCTCCTCCTCTCTGGTTTCATCTGAAAGCAACCCAGTGTGCTCAGGCTAGGACAGCTCTGTGACAGGAACCAGGGAGCGGTAATTGTGCGGTGTTTTAAAGGTGCATTCCTCACCCAAACTAAAACCAGAGGTGGAGGGAAATACATGTACAGCCCCTGCCAGCATCTTTGCTAGACAGTCAGGAATACAGTGCTAATACCGTGCTTTTCCTGTTTAGGACAAGAAGATCAGCACACAGGGATTCTGTCACTGGTGACAGAGTTAAACCTGGCTTATTGGACCATGAGCTCTCTTCTGTGTGCAGCAATGCTTCTCCAACCAGAAGACTAACTCCATCTTTCCTATGTACTTCTTCCTCTTGTATTACAGTACTAGCTGAGTCTCTTTCCACCAAATTTCTGGTAGGCCCTATACTACCAAAGGCCCTCCTTTAAAACCAGACATTCCTTCTCATTTCCAAACCTCTAGCCCAGAGTGCATTCATTTAATCCAATATTCTTTATTCCTAAATTTCTATTTCCTAAATGAGTTTTACTGACTTTGCCCAATGCCTTATTGGAGTTACCTCCTACCAGGTAACTGGAGTTTGTATTATAGGTACTGGTAACTGGAGTTACCAATGCCTATATGGAGTTAACCCTTTGCCACTCCAACCACACATTCTTCCACCACAACTCTCAACTTTCTTCTCATCCTTAGTTTAAAATTTCAAGAGCTCTTAGGGTGTTTTTTAGAAGCCCCCAATCTGATTCCGTGTGTGGACTAGGTGAAACCTGACTGTCCCTTTACACAGGCTTGATACAAATTCTTTTATTCCAACCATTATCCCTAACTCCTTGTAAACTGAAATCAATGCAATTTCAGATGCAGAATTTCATTTTTCTGTGTATTAAAGGAGATTGAGCAGTCATTCAATACAGAAATGAAACAACATGGTTTAGTAATATAAAGAGAGTCACTATAAAAAAATCAGGTCACAGTATCACAGAATGAAAACAAAGTTCATGTATCAAAGGGCTAAAAACTGTCAGTATTGCTGTGGAGAACAGACAAGTGGGAAGGTACAGTTGTTTATCACAGAGTTCATTTAACAGTCCAAAAGGGGAATCTCGCTCGTCACACAGAACATCTCACCACCTCTGAAAAGACCAATCCCGCCAGCCTTTGAAGAGGGCAAAGTGCCTTGTCAAAGTGAAGGAACCATAGAATAATTTCCAAAATTTACGGGAGTTAAGAACATAAGACAGCTTGAGGAGAGAAAGAGAAGCAGGGGGGAAGGGGGGTGGGGTAAAGAGAAGGAAAAGAACAATGCAATAGGTGTTTCCAGAGTTCTTTTGATATAAACATGTTATCTGTGGTTCTTGTAAAGTTTGTGAGAGCTGTGACTTCAATTTCCAAGGTAGGTTATCATAGACTGGAATCTACTGGAATTTCAGTCAGCTTATATTTACCCAGTGCAAAGCTCTTAAAAATTAATCAAAAGAAACTGTTCTTCAAAATTTGAGGCACCAAGAGCTTTTTAATTGCTGCATAGTGATTTCTGTCTCTTACAGGAGTAGCATTTCCACGATATCAAACAAGTGTTCAGTAGAGCAATAAATACAGCATATGGAGTTAATATAACTGTGTGTGTTCAGACAGAAAAGGTTAGCTCAGGATTCTTATGCCTTACATTTTATATATATACACAATTCCCATCTTCCCCCAAAATAAATATGTAATAAAATAACCTTTTATTTCAAACTAAGTTAATATACAATTAGTATAACCAGGCTGGAAGAATTCCATTAACCCTAAAGAACCAAACCTAACTGTGGACATATTACTTTCAATTACTTAGTAACCACTTGGTCTGCAGCTGTAAATGATCATTTACTAGTGGCTTAGCTATAAAACACTACCAAAATAGTATCTGTAACCCATTGAGTAGGTTGGGAACCCAGTTCGTGACATATATTCGTTGTTCAGGAACGCAGAAACGTTGTCAGAATCAGGATGACTGGACAATTCACCTGTTTCTGCAGGCATCTTGCCTCAGTTAGTTATGTTAAAAGGGAATGGGATGGTTATTTATTTACATCTAGTATTGGATGGGCTGGTCAGTGAACCTAAGGATTTTCAAGTCGATTAAAATTGAAATTGCCCTGATCAACAGCTTTTCCTGAATGAAGGGGCAGAGAAAAACAAGCAATAAAGCTGTATTAACTGACTCTGCCTATCATAGGAGCTAACAAGCACAGTTATTCAGATATTTGCACCTGAGATTCTAATGGTTCTAGAAAACATCACGTAAAAAAAATTAGTAAGCATATTACAATGTATCATCATTAGCTCTGAAGGGATTTTTGAAAAGCTTTCTTGCAAACTGGTCTGCAGGCATAACAATCTTCTGAATTTTTCATATATACAGAAGTCTTTAGCTGTCAGTTAACAACTCATTTTTTGAAAACACTGGATCATCCTATGCCTTGCAGAATTTTTTTCATTTTTTTTAATTTATTTAATAGTCCAGAAAAATAGACGTAGTTGTACTAGTCTCACAATGCTATCGATCCTGGAATGTCTGCTTTGCTGTCCTTTTAGATGGCAGGGCCGTGAATCCATTTTAACTCCTTTGCTCAACTTACCTTGGCTGTTTTAAAGCCCATACTTGTCCACTGGGTGGTAGCAAAGTGCACCGATTCGGAAACACTATAGCCACAACACACTTTGGACACAAAGGATCCAGGAAAACAGACAACAAACTGCCCGCTCTGCTGTACAGTACGGTGCACCCTGATCCCCTCCTTGCACAAGATTTCCGGGGAGATCTAGAAGGACATTTAAAAAAAAAACCAAACAAAACAAACAAACAAACAAACAAAAAAAAACCAAAGAAAAACAATCAATCAGAACTTTATTTTATAGTTACTTAGATCCCCTTCCTTTCTGGGTACTACCATGCGCTACTGCTTGTGGAGCAAACCGCTCTGTTCACTTTTTCTCTTCCCTCCTGCACATGCCAAAGCTCAGCAGTGAGAAGTGAGGATTACAGAAGTGGCTCTTCTGGAACCAACAGTTTAAACTTACACTTGCCGAACGATCTCAAACACAAAGCGTCAAAAGAACACCTACACTTCTAGTAGATGTAAACATAGATAGCTGAGGGAGGGGTGTTTTTTCTTATGGGCTCCCAAATTTATACTTAAATGCACTAAATGGAAACTGTTACACACAAAATAAAGAAAGGAGCCAAAAACACTTGAAGTACTAGGCTTCTCCTACCCATGCTGGCACCATAAAATGTCAATCACAGAAGATTAATTGATTAAAAACGACTCCCTTTGTGAGGTTAAATACATTATGGACAGTATTAAACACGGACATTTATTGCACTGTCACATTTATTTTTATGTGAGCCTTGTTAGAAAAATGCCATATTGGTAAACATTGCAAGTAGGAAGTAGCAAAATTTTAACAACACCCTCTGCATCACTGTAGTGTAGTAATAAAAAACCAAAATCAATCCCCAACAAACCAGCTTCATGATTAGCCTTGGGTTCTTAAACGAGAACACCTCTCCCAGTGTTAACTTACCATTACATTACTTTCAAGCATTTCCAGCCCTGGAGTGCCATTGGCTTGCAGCAGGGTATGTACCACATCATCAAGTTTGTTCTCCTCCGCAGCAGGAATGCAATACCTGTTGTTTTGTCAGAGGAAAAGGGAAAGATTTACTGTGGAGCAAATAATGGTCCACAGCTACACAGTAACAGGCAATTCAGACCAGGACATTGATTAAAACAAAGAAATTAAACAGAGGCTTTCCCACACAGTTCTTTTTGATAAAACACTGAGGATTGAAGGAAAGCTGCTTATTTAGACTCAGTTTGATGGTGTTCACTAGGTATCAAAGGACACAAAATCCCCTAAACAGAAATGTGAAAACTCAGTGCTCTGCAGAATCAGAGGAGAGAAACCAACAAGAAACTGACATTAATCTTGACAGCATCAAACCAGGTAATTACAGGCAGAATTTTACATCTCATGAGCACCAATATACGTTCTGCTATCTTTACAATAAATGGCTGTATTTATTACTTGTGCATCAACCAAAAGATCTTCACATTTAATAATGTTTTCTTTTTGTAACAGCCAAGAAAACACAAATCCTCTCTACTCTTAGGACACAAAGTTGCCTAAAACCTTCTTGCCTTGCCTACTGAACAGATCTCATATCCCTCCTCTCCTTCGCAACAAAAGACCTGACTAAGAGCAGCCAAAGCAGCAGGAGAGATTTAAAACTCTGCTGGGTATTTGCCAAGTTGCACATCCTCCTCTCCTTAGAAGCCAAGGAAGCAGCTGTCCTCTCTGTGCTCACTGCCAGCAGTGCTCCCTAAGCAGAAGTGACAAGAAATAACACAGAAGTCGTGGGTCTTGGCTTCATCACATCCAGAGAACTGCTATTTTTGTGGCTGCAGGGAGGCGATATGGTGACAATTAGTCACTGATCTTGCCTGCACCCTGTCAGAGTGGTAATGGTTTATGTCCACCCTGAAGATACCTGCTCCCAAGATATGGTAGTTGGTACTTGATGACTGTGAGCTGAGCAGCACAGCTTGATGGGAAACAGTGCAAATCCTGGGATTCCCAAACCTGCCTTGGGTTGCTGCCATGCTATGCTTTATCTGTGCCATTATTTTATTTGGGTTTGTGATGCTCAGGCAAGTAAAAGGCATCTCCAGCTTTATCATGACTTACCAGTTCACTTTAAGCAATGAGACCTCAACCTGGATTTCCTTTCCCCCATACCAGATACACACATGGAGACATTTTTCCAAACTTGAAAAACGAGAATTAAGGTGGAAAGATCTGGAGTGCAGTTTTCTTGCCATTCATCTGGTCTCTCCAGCAACTTCATAAAGCGTTCTGCTGGCCTTACAGACCTTGTTAGGATATTTGCTTATAACGTGCACTAACATTAACTCCCTGTGTGCCATACAGAATTACCCCGATTGATGAGTGTGTAGGAGGATATACTTCCTATGATTTGAACTCCTTGTTACTGTTCACTGTACTGATGATGGCTTTGATTTGTTCTTGCTGATTTTCAAGCCAAGAGCCAGAAGACAGGACACTACCTACTCCTACAGCTAATTGTAACCACAGTAAGAGCTCTAATGAGCTGGTTGCCCAGGTGTACACAGACTGACTCCTTATATATATATATATTGAAAATGATCAAGACCTTTCTAAGAAATGCTAGGGTTAGAGAGAGGTGAAGTGGAAGAACTTCATCTCAATAAGGATCAAGTCCCAGCAGCAATTTTAAAGCATGCCATGTATCAAATACTATGCAGTACTTGTGTTGCTAACACTGAGAGCTTTAGAACAGCTCCACATTTAGTGTATTACTCTAGTTACACTATATTAACAGATTTGAAACAGTGATGTAAATATTTTAAATGAACCCAGAATGTGGCAGAACCCACTCTTTTCTTTTAGAGTAAGAAAAAATGGCTGGAACCAACAAAAGATTCAAACATGCAGTCCCTCATAAGATGGTGCAAGAAAAAAGCATGAGAAGGATCTGTGAAGAGGAGGGGCAGTACACAAGTGCATGGAACTATCTGAGTACGGGGGAAGGACTGAGTGGAACAAAGATCCTTTGCAACTGGTCTATGCTGCAATTTCACTCATTTACAATTCTTGATATACCTATAAAAATGGGAAGTGAGCAGCCAGTACAGACTTCTGAATGTCTTGGGCAGAATAAGATTTTCTTCTCTCTTTTAATGGGCACTGAGGATCCCTCCAGAATAAAAAGGTTAGGTCACTGACCTCTGCCCTGCATGCAAATTGAGTTCTCCCCTGTTTACTCATCAGGAGGTAAAACCTAAGAGATTAGAGTGAGCTGAGCAATCTGAAGGTAAATGAAGCACTAGTGGTTTTAGTACCACAGGGATCTGTTCTTAGAAGGTAAGATTTCTGGACGGTGGGTGGACTTCGCAAGACGGAGGAGAGCTTTGGTGCCCAGTGGCCTGCTTTGTTATCCCTGAAGCAGCAACTGAAAGTAATGCTGTCAGGGCTACTCCAAATATTATGCCAGACCTAGAGTTACTAAATTAATCTTTTCCTCAATAGAGCTGGGTACTTTATTGCACTGTTAAAAGTTGTAATGAGCTAATGAATATTAGCCTGACACTTCAATCTGACAGCCTTGCTGAAGAATAGCCTTTACAGACAAAGGAGTTTCTCTTCCTTCTTGTGATTCGTGCTTACTATCCCTGTTTCATCAAGGCAACTATAATAAACACACCTTAAGATTTGTAGTTGTGTATAAATAAGTCCATCAAGAGAAAGCAAATGGCTTCTTCTATTCTTCCTGCCTCGGAAAACCATAAAGTAGTCTTTTCTAAAATTTGGACTGTCTGCATTTGAGTCTGTTCAATCCCAAAAGGCACATGTTATGACCCACACAGTATGAAGAGTTGCCTCAGTTAGGAGATTCTTGAATGCCTTCTGCTTGGAATTTACTGTCATTTAAGACCAGATTAATGTCATAGAGAGAAACAGACTCACCTAAGGTTCAGGACAACATAGCTTGCTCAGCTATTTGTCCTGATAGTATATTATTATAAAAGATTAGAGGTTCCTGATCCACAGAAGAGGGATAGGAGCCATGAAATGCCTATGACAGAAAGCGACAAACTCCCAGGTCTGCAGCATAATCCAGCATTTACCTTTACCCTTTGATATGATCACATACATCTATTCATACATTTATTCAATATACATTTATTCAACTTAAAATATTTAGACAGAAGAGATTCCTGCCTTAATAGTTTTCTCCAGATTTCAAATCCTTTTTTCTGGGCCATGTGCTTTCCCAGTGACAGCTGGATCAGCACATCAGCAGTATCTGAGAAATGTGGGAGTTTACACTTTGCAGGTGAATAAAGAGCAGCTGACAGTGACGCCACTGCCACCGCCACCGTGGGGACTTCTGGATGCAAAGGGGACCCTGCAGACCTCCTTCTGTCACACCACATGAGGAATCAAAGGCTCCCAGAGTTCCAAGTTCCAGAGGGGAACCACTGGTACTGCTGAAATGGAACCAGCTTCTCACCTTCGCAGGGAGGCACCATCGAAATAACTCTTCTTCTCTCTCTATTGCATTTTCTCTAATTAAAAAACACAGTCACATAACCTATCATTCATTGTTTTCACTGATGATAGTCTTGGATAATAACATCAATATCACAGGAGCCTGGCTGAAAGGCACATGACATGATAGCACCACCTGCTTTCTCCATCATGCCCCCCTCATCTTTCATTGCAAACTAAATCACCATCATCGGCAGTACTAAGTATGCACTAACTCAGGAACGGATGTTTAAGTTAAAGTTTAGGGATGTTTAAGGGATGTTTAAGTCTATACCACATTTTCCCATTAAAACTGGACCTTCTAGGTGAGATTCACTCATGCAAAAGATACTACACAAAGTCCTGTTAGTACCAGCCTACAGAGAGTGACTGCAGTGAATATGAAGAAAACAAAACACAGGAATACTTACCAAATGCAATCAGCACCAGTGTGTAAGTAGTCAATGTATGGAAGGTGATTTTGGTCTCGAGACCAGCATGAGGTAGAAAAGACCATGCCAATATTTAGCCAAGGAATTGTCACTCCTAAAACAGAGAGATTGAAAAATGAGTTTTGAGTAATTGCAGTTTGTAATTAAAAGGCCATTTGAGGGGGCATTTAAGTTGAAAATCTTATTCTACCCATGAGCTGACCCTTGAAGTTTTAAGTGTTCCTATCAGAGTGAATAATTCACAAGGAATAATTTAAACTCAGCATTTTTCAGTAAGAAAATATCTACTGACCAATTACAGTGCCCTTGAACATACTTGTTTTCTAACAGCTGTATAAAATTTACAAATACCCATAATTCAAGCTCAATGCCATTGATCAGAGGAGGTTGCTTCATGTTGCCAAGCATCCATGTAACTTTTAAACACGTGTCCTGTTTTCCAAGTGGTTTATTCAGGCTCAACACCTGCACAAGAGATTCTATTATGCTTTCAGCCAATGTTTCTACCAGTAAATTACAATGCTGTATATGCAGCTGGAGCACGCATGGTAATTCATTTAGAAAATGTGTGTGCTGCTTTGCCCAGTGCTACAGACTACATTTTGCAAGCCAGGAAGTTGCATGGGTCTGTCCTTCATCACCCTGACACAAAAGAAGAACACCGATACACTGGCAACAAGGGATGGTGCAAGTACCACACGTTCCTCTCAGGAATACAGTCTCAACTACTCATCAATTCTTTATCTGCACGCCTGCCTTCATTCCTTTACATACCACCTGCTACATACAACCAGATGTCTACTCGGTCAGCTGATGAACAGAGGGGCCAGAAAGAGGGAGAAGCCTTTGGTGTCTATACCACCACATTCAGAAGACAGTTCCACCAGCTGAAAACACAGGAAAGAAACTTGCTTACCAGGCACAGCACCAAGATGTCGCAGGATGGATCCTGTATTATTAGGAAGGACTGTGAGGTTCCACCCATGCCTGTTTGAGGGGTGATACAGAGGCAGACATGTCAGTGCACATTCCCAGTGCCAACACCCCCAGTGCCAAGCTGCCCTGCTGGTCTCATGCCCCCACCTCTGCTCAGCACAACAGGGCAGCCAGAATAAGTCGACAAAACAGATGGATTTGGTGATCTTACCTTGAAAACGGTTCAGACTTTCCCACGGGAAAACCACTCCCGTGGGTGTTGGTATCTACTTTTCCACAATGCACTGCTACATGGCAATCTTTCTGTTCCACTATCCGCCAGTATTCTTGCTGTGGTAAGAGAAAGCAGTAATGCATTTTTAATTCGCTGAACAAGGTATCTCTCATTAAAATATAAACCCCTGAAATTTACAGGGCTTTCATGACCTCAATGTAATTCAACATAAAACACTGCTTAAAAATAAGAATATAAATTATTAAAAGTAACAATGAATTGGGAAGACAGAATTTATATCCTCTTGGCTCCTGTGCTTCAGCACATGTCAGATTAAGAATTCTTTCTCTTCCTCAGCTCATCGACATCTTTATTAAAAATGTTCAAAAAATTAAAAAGGAAGAATCAGCACCATGTCTATCTAACCACTTCTTTTTCTCCCAAACTAGACAGCCTCACACTGATTATGGTAACTCTTGATGGTCAGCTATACTGAGTCCCCATATTCAATGTCCTGAAATAAAAACTTTTACCACCCCTGGAGTTGGCCTCACCTCTACTTCAGCTACCGTAGGCTCCTTCGTGAAGCACATGTTCATGATGTTTCTTGCTGTTCGGTAGAAGGTTGTTAAAGAAACAGACCTACCCTGTGGAAAAATAAAATAAAATTAAAAGTGAAAATAACAATTAAAAAGAAAGCCTCCATTCCCCCTGTCCTCACTCTTTTTCTCACAGGCTCAATCCCAAATGACAACAAAGGGGAAAAGGACAATGCGTCCAGAAGAGGTGTAGGTCCAAAGCTCATTTTGTATCTGGCGGAAAATACCACAGAAGACAGAGAAATTTAATCACATCAACTCACCAAACCAACTACCTGAAATGCCAACTGAATGCTCCCAGAAGCAACACTGCTTTGTCCAGCACAATGCTCAGTATTTGATAATACAGAAGATGGACACAGCCCAGCTTACAAGTTGCAACGGACCCAGTAGGCAGCCAACCTGCACTTTACAATCAAATCCGTGATCCAAGGACCACGTGGCTACACTCTTTATATAGAGAACAGTTGAAAAAGACTTAAAAAATTCACAGAAATGTTCAGCATTAAACTAGTATTGTATCTAGTGGAAGGTGGTCACAAAAAGTAGAGTTTACCAAGATTACTGTAATCAACTGCTTACAAAAACTAGTTATGCTCAGTTCAGTAAAAGCAGTTCCAATGCAAGGAACCACGATCTGTTATTACAAGGCTGACAAAAGGAAAACACAGTAAAACTGCTGAATGAGTGCACTCTTTGTTGGCACTGCTGGTCTGCAAGAAGAAGATCCAATTCAGTTTTCCGCTTGAGCTATACCAAAGTTTCCAGACACGGGCTTTCATCCATACCTACAACACCAGATGCTCTGGGAAGCATTGTCTAACAGCTTTGAAGGCAAGAGCACGGGAACCCACTTGCTTCCTTCAGCCCAGACATACTGGTGTGCCCAGACAGTAACACCTCTATTGTCTTTTCTGCCCCAGGGCAGAAGACACACCCTGGGAAGCCATGAGAGCTGGCAAGCACCACAATAGGTGCTGTGGACATACTGGTTTGAGGGCTTCGCTGCAGGCAGAGACCAGCACTGCTCTGCAAACGTGGAGCAGAAAATATCTTTGCTCCTTTGGAGTGGAAGATATCTTTGCTCCCTAGCCAGATCTACTGCTTCTTCCTCTAACTTGCATTGTACCCACTGCCTGCCCATCTGAGCATGAGCAACCACAAAACTCTGCATAAATGAACACTTTATTACTCGGACTATTACCTTTCTAGTTTTTCAATTATGAAACAAATCTGCCAAACCACCTCACTCTTTTTTTGTGTTTTAATGTATTTAATAACTATGTCCAAGAGTAAACTAGAAAGAACTATACAAGCAGCTTTTCCCCCAGAGGCCAAGTCTATCACTCTGCCATATTCATATGGTTGTAACATTGTCATTTTTTTAATTGAATGCTGCATAATTAGCTTTAACAAAAAAGTCTGTGAAATGCCCAGGGCCTGGGGCACTCTGATTCCCATAAACTTCAGAGCTGGATTCTCTGTGATCCAATAAGCAATTTCCTTCTTCTTTTAATGCCCTCATGAATCGTTTATTGAGGCAGCCTTTTACAACAAAACTGCTTGTAAAATGCAGGGCCCGCACCAAGTCATCACACTTGGGCACGGAGTTCACCACTCGCAAACCAATACACGCTCTGCAGCAGCTTCCTCATTTCATTAACCTGCCTTTCTTTCACTTTACACAGAAAAACAAAAGACTCATCTTCCAAGACTAGCCATATTCATTTTTTAGATACAAAGCAAGCAAGAAAAAAGAAAGTGGAAAACAGTTTAAATGTTTAAAATTGCATAAATTCATTTGTTCCCTATCAAAAATTTCATATCTTTTTAGACTCCTAAAAACTGTAACATAAATTAAATGGTTGAGGGGGTTTTGTTGTCTGTTTGTTTGTTTGTTTTTAATCTGAGGCATCTTGTAAAATTTCTGATGCCAACTCAGAAAATAATTTAAAATGCTGTAATGGAGCATTTTAACCAGAACAGGAAATGAATTGCTGAAGAGTAAAATACCCTTTCCAACACCCTGAAAGATATCTCAGCAGTTCAACAACTGTCCTGGAAGCTTCAAGCTACAGAGCAGAGAGTCTCTGTTGCTGTGACAATAAGACAGAGGAAGAAACTCCTATTTCCCCTCCTGATTCTCCTCATGTCTGTTGCAGAGGCCCTGAGAGCCAACCCAGAGAGAGTATCACCACCACCAAGCCCGGAGGCACAGAGAAGGACACTGTAACGCTGTGAATGTTAAAGACATTAAAGCAAGCACAAATATGAGCAGAAACCAGAGATTTCACAACAGTCATAGGTGGAGAGGAGGGACTCCTATTAAGTGGAGTCTGAAAATGCAGAATCCCTGCTGAAGAGAGCTCAGCATAGGATTTCAAGGACAGTTACATGTGAGGGCTGGCAAAACCTGCACTGCTGATTTCTTCTGTGTCTCCCTCTAAAGGGTCTGCTAATAAGCCTTCAGTTTGCTCTGTATGGAAACAAATGCTGCTTTCAGTCAGCTCCAGTACAGATTTTTAAAACTGGGGAAAGAAGAGAAGAGTGAAAATCTTACATCATATCCTTCTTTGATGTCAGCTTACTTCACACACTTTGAAATCACAGCATTTTATTAGTCAGGTAGAAAAGCCATATATTTAGGAGTAAAGCAAGCAAGTACAGCAGCCTGCAGCACACACTTAAAAGCACAGCAGGTCTTACAGCCTGGAAAGGAGAGACACAGAAAATAATCTGGGAGCCCTGGCAGAAAGTCAGCCAAACACAAGAGATTTATTCTAACCTTGACATGTGATATGGTGGTAACTGCTCCTGGACGACTGGATGTCTCTTTCTAAAAACAGCTCAAGCACGTGCTGACTGCAGAAATCACTGTGTGAAACCCTTCATAGTCTGAAGCACAGGCTTTATGGCCTAAACTGGACTAGAGCCATATGATTATGATGTTCTCCTCCAGCCCTCAAACTATTGGCCCGGGTATTTATCAAAGGCATGGGCTTTTTTTTTTTTGGTTTTGTGTGTGGTTTTCACTTTTAAATAGAATTAACAATGCGCTTTAGAAAGGAACCATTACAATCCCATCATCTCTGGAAACTGTAACATGAGGGCATGGTCTGTTAATCAAATTTCAAATTTTCTCAGAAACGTGTTAATAGGTAAAAAACACTCTCGCCCTCACAGACACAGGATTAAAAGGCTTGTTTCATTAAGTGCCATGAAACACCCCTCTGCTTACATCGGGTGCCAGCACCACCTTCCCTCAGTCTTATTAAAAGCCTAGGAGTGAACTATAGTAATTTTACGTCTTGTGGGTCACTCTGGTACATCAAGACTGCTGCATAATTTCTACGTCCTGAGGCTTGCTCTAAGTGACATAACCAATCCTTCTACAGTGCTTTCCCCTGAGTGCTGTGAAAATGAAAATACATTCCTCTCTCAGCACGCAGGCTGACCAGGTGTCCCGCAGGGCGCTCCACAGCAGGGATGTCCCCAGAAACCCACCTGCTTCCCCCTGTTTTCTCCCCAGTCCATCACCTGTGACAGCAGTCCACAGCCTCTGCACTGCAGATGAACATGGGACAGGATCAAACTGTGTCTGGGAAGCTGCTGATACCACAGTGGACAACCCAAGGTGTTTTCTGAGCGCACTGCAGCTGCTTTGGTGGGTAGGGAGAGCACTGGCCCACAGGCACAGCAATGCTCTTCTCTAACAGCTTCTATACTCAGAACAAAAGTATTTCTACCAGGTATTGTCAGCCTGTCACAAGGTCTGCTGCTGCCAGTACTGCCCGTGCTTTTTGGGTGGCAGCAGAAGCAATTTTGGAAGCTCTCAGCCTTTTGGGATAAACATCTGCTGCTCAGCAGACTCGGGCTGCTTATACCAGTTGCATTTTGCTTGCTTGCTCTTTTTTTATTTCTTAAGTCCGATTAAGATACTTCTCACAAATCCCAATCTTGCTTTTTGAGTGACTTTGTATCTTCTAAACTTTAAAATGGGTCTTGCACTGGAATCGAAGAAGGAGGCATTTCCCTAGGAAGTTTGAGGTTGTTCATACAGCAGTCAGGGTAAGTTGTATCACATATTTCATTTAACCATCATTAAACACAGGATATTAAGCACAAAAACGCCACTTCACTATTCACAAAAGCTGTTGTCATTAGATAAGCTTCTCTCCAAGGGCAGCATGGCAAAGAGATTGCTTTTCAAAGGTGGGATTGAGGCCAGAGTCCCCAAGTAAAATAATTTTTGTGCTGACAAATCCTAACAAGCTGCAAAAGAAACCCGAAGCAAGCTTTTAAAGCTGAAGTCATGAGCTCATGCAGTCTCTAAATAGCTTAACAATAAGTCATTTTGGGCTATCTGGCTCATTTCCTGGTGATGGAAGCGAGATTGGAAGGGGAACAACAGCGTATTCCTTTACTGGGCACAGACACTCAATGCTATATTTCTCTCAGAGCACAGCTACACATTTCAACTTAAAATTGCACTGCGAGTTGCAGTGCCAAGTCCTGCTCCAGAGTAGCAGACTGCCAAATAAAATACAGTGAAAGAGTCAGCATTCCTTTGTAAATGGATGTACTCGATATGTGGAGGACTAAGTGTCCATGTGACTGCTAGTGCTGAGCAAAATCTGGCACCGTGGATGAAAATATTGTTTGCATTTCAATTTGCCCTTTCTAAATGTAGTAGTATTTCTAGTGATGTTAGTTTTGATGTGGAGCTCTACTTCACTCAACAAGAGATTTGTAAGAAGCAGGAACGAGAAAGCAGAACATTACTTTAAATGTTGCTAGAAAACGAAAATAAAATCTGTGTCTGCAAGGATAATTGGGCAGAGATATTCAGGGAACCTCTCACAAGGAGATGAAGGGGGGCAGAGCCCAGTGCATCTTATTATGACAATAACGCCTCTGAGCTTTCCCAGACATCCTGGAAGAGCCAAGTAGATCAGGATAAAGCCACCACAAGACCTGGTCATGATAACCGTGATAAGTTCTGCCTTCGGGGTGGCACTGCAACCCATCAGCTCCTCTGAGCCAGCGGGTTTGCACCCAGATGCCACCCAGATGACAGCGCCATTGGTTCTGCAAAACAAAACGGGCAGAGCCTGCCCCATTACCTTGTATATACACTTGTGTAAGTCGCTAAGAACTCCCTCCTCATCCTCCTCGTCCTCCTTCGTGGTCTCCTTTTCCTGAGCGAAGAGCCGCCGCCTGCCCGTCTTCAGTGGGACGTCGACCTCTTTTAACTTGTTGCGGAAGCCATTTTTGTGAACCACGCCATTGATGAGTCCGTTTTTGGGCTCAAACCGGGGCAAGGAATGGAACTTGTAGGCATTCTCCGAATGTCCCTCCAAAGGTCCTTTCCTCTTCTCCAGGATTTCCTTTTCCAGCAAGACCTCCTTCTCCAGTTTCTTGTGCTCCTCAGGGGAGAGGGAGTCGTAGGAGAGCAAGTACTGGCAGTAGGCTTCTTGCAGCTTGGCCAGCCTGTCCTGTGCAGTTTTGGGGATGCGCAGCATGTCTGCCAGCTTGTTCCATTTCTTGAGGTCAGTCACTTGCTGCATCCCCCCCATCTCGTTGATCAGCTGGACAAAGCAGGCCAGGTCGAGCTCGCAGCCTCCTGGGGTCCACATGTGCCAGGCAGCAGAAGGAGGAAAAGGGAAACACAGGAGTAGATTAGGAAAGCTGTAGGCAGCTTGCTTCATGTGTGCTACCAGGCTGGGCACACGTGGGACATGCCACCCATACAGCTCCCGTCACCTGGGCCCTGGAGCAGAACTGTCCCTATCCTGCTAAAGCCAGGCATGTGCTCCTGTTGTGCTAAATTAATTCATCTGGCAGGCCATATTTTGCTATTTGCAATAGCCTTCCCTATGATTAAATTTGCATTTTTCCTTGATTTTCCTTCCCGTCTCTTCTCAGAAATAACCCAAGCTATTTCCTGACTTGCATCTTTCCCCAGCAGCTGGGGAGATGAGAGTTGCCCAGCTCTTTAAAAGCCCACACACCCACCCTGCCACCACCCACCACCAGTCCCACATCTGCTTTATACCAGGAAGAAACAAAACAAGCGTCAAGCTGGGTACTGGCCATCAAAAAAGACAAGTGCCTATCCTCTCTGGAGGCAAAACATCAATTATCTAATGTTTGCATAACACCTTGAATAAAATTATTATTTAAAAGGAGCAGAGTAACATCATTAATTTCAGTATAGGTAGAAAAATCCTTATAAAAACCCAAGGGAAGCAGTGGGTTGTTTGGGGTTGGAGCCTGCAACTGCTTAAAAAAGTTCCAGACACATTATTCTTCCAGTCTGAGGCCATCCACATTTTACAGTCCATTCTGGTTTTAAGATGACTAGCACATTTCACACTCCAGTCAAAAAAATAAAAACGGAGGATTATACAAAATGCGGCACAAAAAGCAGCCAAATGGACAAAGAACAATAAAAGAAATATCATAAATACTCTCAAAGCACAGAAGTAAATCAGCAGTGGAAAGAGTGAAGAAAGGGACCACCTACAATTCAACAGGGCACTGTTCAAGGAAAAAGGAGAATTAATACAAAATTCATGTCAACATCTCTGCCGCCACATTGTCTCTCCTTTGCCTTTTGCTTTGAGAAAAGTAAAAAACCATTATGCCACAGCCTTTTCAGAGCACTCAGAAATGTTACTACACAACAGAGAAGAGCAAGAAGCAGCATTATGGTAAATATTGAGGGATGCACAGCTACAGCATCTTTAGGGCCAGTCATATCCTCTTACTTGCTAGTGCAAGCAGCACTACTTTTTTTAACTACCTTGAGCTGCACCACAGATGCTTCATTGCTGATTCCAGTTTTCCTTCTTTGGCAAAGACCATTTTTTGGTTTAGTGTTTTATATGGGCAGGTCACAAATAAGTTGAAGGCGTAATTCAAGAGAGTTTTCCAGCCCAAAAGATTCAGCAACATACATAAAGTTGAGTAACATATTCCTAACTCGGAAAGAAGTGTGGTCCACATTTGACATTATGTGCACTCTCCAGTGGGACAAACAGCACACACCCATCTTAAGGTCCCAGTTTCAACACTTCTTATGAGCTATTTAAGAAACTCGATTTTCTCCTGCATCACGGAACGATCTCTCATAATCACTGTGCAAAATCAGAGCTCGAGTAGCACATTATTCAACCGGAGCCTACAGCTAAGGTTTACAAAATGGTCTCAATTATAATTCCATTTCAAATAGTCATAACTTTTGGAAGCATTTATATCTCGCACTGATGTCTTCCAGGATTGACCTAAGCATGCTGCTTAAACTTTCCTTGAAAGGGTGGGGGGGAAAAAAAAAAAAAAAGGAAAAAACTCCAACAACCATAAAAAAGGAGGTCTACTCTCATTTGCACCTATAGCAAAATAGAAGATGTGGCACATGTTATGCAGAAATAGTGTCTGACTTTTTTGGGGGTTTAATTACCTTAATTTACCTAATTTTTAAATTGCTTAGTGAGCAAGCTCATTTTAAAAATCTTAGATCTTCAGGTATGCATTTAATACCAAATGCTGGCACGACACAAGCCGCTGGCAAAACTCCCACTTACTTCAAGGGAAATGTGATTTGGCCCTAAAAGAATGGATATGTATGCATGTCTATTTAAATAAGAGTGCATTTATCACCACAGATTATTTTATATGTTTCCTGCTGGAACAAACAGTTTTTTTCCTCTGTACACGGATGATCTCCAGCTTCTTTTCTCCATTTTGCTTTTGATTTTAAACACAGGATAGGTAGAAAATTAACTACAGAAAGGATACAGAGGATGAAAATTTTATAAGAGAGCGCTATTTGTTGTGGTTATATGGCACCCAGCAGAATAGAATCCTTGCCTATCCATTAGGCTCTTAGGTGCTTAAATAATACAAATAATTAACAGTAATGCCATCTTAATGCCAAGTTAAGGTATTTCATTAAAAAGTTAACATTGTTCCAGGAGCGTTAATCGAGCTGTCTTGCACATTTTCTTCTCTCTCTTGCCAATGTAAATTTAATTCATTATTCTTTGCTATTAGCATATAACCATTGCATACATTAGGCATATAAAATGTTCACTTATTGCTGCTTGAGTGATTTTAATTTTCAGATTTCCTTGAATGTTTTTGCACGGCTATTGCAACAAAGTGCTAACTGTTGTTCCTCCCCCTTAAATTCTGTTATTTCTCTGCTGTTCCCCGCCTTGGTTCCCATAAGGTCTGCAATCTCTTTGTGTGCTTTCATGCATTTTCACTCACTTACCATATGTGATATAAAATAAAACCGGGGCAGGGGGAGGAAGTGTTGTGAATGGCTTAAACAGAAAAGTGTGTCCTTTAATCCAACTAGTGTTGATAGCTGCCTCTGATCGGATAATGCCTCAAAGGCAAAACTCTAGCCTCAAGTTGCAACATGCAGGTCCTGTGAGCTCTGACTCAAAACACTTCAAAAACAAAGGGAAGAGCTAACAAAAATTGAAAACACAAGTTTCTTACTATGTCATGGCTGCAAAGGCAGTAGAGATGGAGGTAGCTCATTCAATAGTTCATTTGTATGCTGCTGTTGTCATGTTTTTACAAACTATTGTCACATTTTTGTCACGTGTCATATCTGACAGCAGACCATAAACCAAGAATTCTGTTAAATAAGTGATTCTCACTCAGGCATTAGCCCTGGCAGACACCTGCTGGGAGAAATAATGAAACCTCCATTTTGCAATCAACTACATTTTACTGCCTATTCTTGACACTTAATGGTTGTTAAATGTCAGCAGGTCACTGCAAATTTGTGATTTTAAGTGTCTGAGTACCCAAACAGAAGTCAGTTCTGAGATATTTTCTCTCCCCTTTGGTTAAATGCTTTTAACGGAGATGGGGGTGGGGGGGGCGGTGGGAAATGTACTGGAGCTTGGCAGCACTGCAACCTGTTTGGAAAACATGTTTGGAAAGGTCCGAAATATATTCTGAGGCAATGTTTAAAACAAGGGTATCAATACCCATAGTTGTACTACCTATAAAAATAAACAGCGGGGAAAGGAAAGATCCTGAAGTCTGGAGACAGAAATACCACATAGCATTTTTTTTCCCCTGGGTGAAACAGACAGGAGGAAAATGTCAATATAAAGTCTCCCTGGAAAGCTCTCCCACAACCCACCTGCATCGTGCTTGACCAATGGATAAAGAGAGAGATCCAGAGCTCTGCAGTGTTAACTGAACAGGGGTTTGGTTAAGCACAAAGCCAAACAGAGCATAAAGTTGTATATGGACACTAACAAGCAGCGCCAAAAGACCAAGGAAACCAGCCCTTACCTATGAGTGGGAGTTCATCCATGGTAATGCCCTGAGATTTGAGGTGCTTCTTGATACAGGCCAGCCGCTGCACGTTGGGTCCCCAGCGCCTGCCTAGCTTGTGTATGTGCTGAATCTGTGTCACAAATCGCATTTCGTCATTTAGCTTGCACTCAGGTCTCCAGTCTGGAGGAGGAATCACCCTGCACATCCCATACTTCTCTACCTGAGCTCGGACTGACTCAATGTATATCAGTGGGTCATGGAATTCCTTGGTGGAGGGCCTAAGGATGGGAATCTCCCCCAGCATCCCCCACCCAGACTTACTACTACCCTTTTCGTGCTTTCCCATTGAGTCTTGTGGCTTGTGCAAGGACTCCGCTTGAGAGGTAGAACGATTTTCACAGGAGGCATTTTCAGTTTTGCCATGTGCTTGTTTCCCCGGCGTACTCTTTCCAGCAGTGGCTCTTTTCGGCCTATTTCTTTCCAAACTCTTCTCTGGCACTTCCTTTTTAAGGTGTCCATTCAGCAAAGGCTTTTCTACTGCTGCCTTTTTGCTGGCAGCTTCTGCCAAGTTGACGGCCCCTTTCATTCTCTTGGTGGGCGACTGTATCTTCTCTATGTGATTCGTCTCTTCCAGCCTCCTCTTCGAATTGCGCAGCCCCTCCCTTAACTGTCTCCCCACCTCCTTAGTGCATGTCTTTTGGTTCAACTTTCCATTGACTTTTACACCATTAACAGCGGTATTGTTAGACTTGGATGCTCCAAGGGATAGCACCTGTTTGCGGGTTTTTGCATTGCTACTTTCTATTTTCCCTGAGATTGTGTGGTTGACAGGTGAACTGGGTTTGTGGTGATTTAGTTTGGTTTCCTTGACCAGTTCTTTCTTGGCTTTGGTGTATGTGACAGTTCCCTTTGTCACTGTTGCAGTGTACTTCACAGTTTTGGACGGTGAAGGTCTGACTTCTCTCATCTTTTTGGCACTGGCTGCATTTGCACTCGGAGATGACATTCGAGTGACCCCGTTGACTTTAGAAACCTGCAGTGCCAGAAGTGTTGCAGGAGAGGCAGAAGGAAGGAAACAGAAAACACAAAAGTAAATTAATAATGTTTCCACTCAGCCCCAATGTCCCATTAGCTGGACAGCCACATTCTGCAGTCCTGACTCCTGGCCCCTTCGTACAATCTTCATATAATGGTTTTCATGCAGGCAAGACAGAGAACTAGGCATTTATAATAACCAAATAAAATAGATTTTTTTTTTAAATGAACAAAAAGCCTTTGGCAGTAATAAGAGTGAGGTCCCTTGCTGCAATACTCCCTTTCTTGCCTACCAGAACACCTGTTATAATATTACAAAACACACTCAGTATGATTTACAAACTAACACCTTCATTATCTCCTTTTCTGGCCCTCAGAGCTCGAGCTCTCTCCCCCACCCAATTTCTTTTAAGTGCACACACATTTCACTGCTTCTTAGCAGACAAAGTAGTCAGTGTGTACTAACTGGAATGTGCACATTTTGCAAAAAACGCACACTGAGATTCAAACCAACCTCCTGTCTATACATGCATACATATAAAAAGAGATACAGAACCCAACAGCTCAGGATGGCCATGAAGGATCCAGTCTGTCACACATATTAAATCTTGACAGGCATGTCATTGCTGAAGTTGATAATTTGAAATGAAAATGTATACAGTAGTCCAATGAATTTATTTTTTTTTAAGTTTGGTATCTGGGCAGTTTTGATGACACGCATTCTATTAGAACATATTGTGTCAATGCAACTTACAATTGCTGGACTCCACTGTTTTCTGATAGACAGTTAAGCCCAGCTATGAAACTAAAATTTATATTTTAAGATGTGTAAGCACTGAAAGTAACCCTCAGCTACGAAGGGAATTGAGACACCTCAACAGTGCCCCACTACTAAGAAAACGAAGGTCAATTTCAAACCTCAAATAAATTTTGGCATTTAAACAACTTTAAACATTGTCTTCACACCTCCTTAAACAACTGTGAGAGCAGAAAAACACATCCAAAAATCCGGAACAATTGACAAAACTGCTCAAAGTGAAAGCATACAATACAAACACCCCTCATCAGCACTCAGGTGAGTAACACCATTCCTGCAGAGATATAATACTTTCTCCTGCAGGATTTCAAAATCCTTGGGAATCAGTAAGCATGGCAGCTTCTCTCAAATAAATGCAAGAACTGTAGTCACTTACAAAAAGTAGGGATGCTATAAAATCAGGATCAAATGGAGACTGAAAGTATTGTGCTATGTGACTTATGAAAGATGAACTGGAACCTGGAGATTCTGCACACACACACACACATCTCTGTGTGTGTGTGTATTTACTGTGTATTTTATCCTCTGTGTTCCAGAAGCTGCAGCAGTAGCTCTTTTAAAAATCATCCATAATCTTGTCCTTCTAGTGCTTGTGAGGTAGAAACACTTAAGGAAAATCCAGTTAACTGATGACATGCATTTTTACCTTAAGCTTTTCAAAGATATATGAGATATCATCTGGAAAGCAAACACTTGCAAACAGAAAGGCATTTACCGATTTCCCTTGAAATTTTGGCAGTACTGTTTTGAAATGGAGGCCTGGGTTTAACTTTTACAGCACTTTTTCATGCTGCAGAACAGTCATGGGTAGAGAGCTGCTGAGAGACTCTAAGACTGCCTCTTGCCTGCAGCAGTCATAACAAGCACTGAACACCTCTGGCTTTATAAACAGCCAGGAACATTGATTACAGATTTCATCTAGACTAATACAGAAGAATTGATTGAGAACTGGAAGGGGAAGGTAATCTGGGTGACAGTGATCACAAAATGAGTTTTTATTTCTAAGATGTGACAACAGGAGAGAAAGTACAAAAGAGTTAAAAAAAAAAAACAAACATACAAAACCAAAACAAAATAAAAGAAAAATCCACCTGCAAAAAATCCAAACCAAACAAAGCACAGGCCATTATGGCTGTTCACAAAGTTCTCTAATGACTGGAAAATCCGAAAATAATCACAGTAAAAAGTGGAAACACAATTATGCAACTAAGGGCAATTATATAGGAACAGCAAAAGGATGCATTAAAATCAGAAAGGCCACAGAGCTAAAAAAACTTTACTTAGCAAGAGACAGAAAACAAAATTAAAAATACCTTAAAAATACAAGACAACAAACAATGGAAGTAATCAAGCACCACAAAACAAGTGGAAATAAGTTGGGGCAAACAGAGAGTCTACCTAACTTCAAATCCTAAAATAATTCTAGAACAAATTATCAAACAGTTACTTTGTAAACACTCAAACGATAATAAAATAATGTTAAAACAAAATTACTAGCACACAACAACAACAAAACAAACTCAGACCCATCCATAGTTTTGCCAAAATAGCACATCAAGCAAATCTAATCATCTTCTGACAGACACTTGGCTGAGCAGGTAAAGACGCACCTCTGCTTCAGCAGGACTCCAGCTACTGACCCATGGGACATTCCATCAAACAAACTCCTGAGACGCATCCTAGACATAATTACTCTAACGTGGCTTCACAAGGGATTAAAGTCATCCTTAAGAGGAGTTTTCATTGTTATAGTTCACTCCTACAGTGGGAAAGCATTTAATGTGTCTTTCTGCGGGGACTTGTCGCAGCCCTGGTTCTACCAAGTATTTCCAGTATCATAAAATTTGACAGTGAAACACACCTGGAAGGGGCTATAATCACTCTGGAGACAAGATCAAATCAAAGGCAATCCTGAAGAACTTATTTCAGAACATTTCTACAACAGGAGGAAGTGCTATTTTTAGGAATGACATATAGGGGAAGAAAAACATTTGGGGACCAAAGCAAGCTGCAAAACGCAATGGTAGAGAAAAGCATGCAAATCACTTTGAGACAGGGATGGGAGCACAGGCTTCCTTCAGTAGAGCTGGACCCAGAATTGGATCCACACTGTGAGAAAAATTTAGACAGAGGAGCAAATCTGTAAGAGCACAAAGTGCTCGGGTACTTGGAAAACATAACTGTTGCTGAAAAGCCAAAGGAGCTGGGCTTAATTACTCTAGAAGCAACCACTATGGGACAACTCTGTAACAGTCTTCTGATGCATAAGAAGCCCCTCTGAAAAGAGACAGTAAATGCTCTTTCCAGGTTAACACAGAGAAGTGGGAGGCAAAATAAAGCCCTTTAATTGTCTGTAACAATGATCTGAGGCATGACTAGGAAAACTTGCTCATTAGTAGGAAAGGAAAACACAGGAAAAAGCTGTCAGTGGACGCTGTGGAGCCTCCTCTACAGGAGGTTTTCAGAAGGCTTCAGGAGGCTACAGCTAAATTACTGTGCTGTCAGGTACAACACCCCAAGAGTGACCAGTCAGACTGTGTGGAGGCACCTTGTCACTCCAGCCTGCCTATGATCTTTCCTGAAGAAGTCTGAAGGGCCACCCCTAGGGCACTCTTTCAGCAACAGGTGGTGGCACAGGGGCTGAGAACAAAACAGAGAAAAGTGCTCATGAAAAAAGGCAAGATTCTCACAGCTTCTCCTATTCAAAGGAAAACATGCCATCAGCACCATAAGCTTTTGGCAAGAATTAAAAGTGCCAAGATACAAAACTCTGACTAACTGAATTCCACAAACAAACAGCAACTGTTTAGTGGTTAGAATACCTCTACACAACAAAAGCTCAGATCTCTCAGGGCCAAATCTTGAACTGAACAGGTACATAAGCTTCAGCTATCTAACCTCCAATCCTAGATGGTTAAGCATAATATTTTGAGTTCTTATTCAAACTTGCTGAAGTTATCAGTGATGAACAGGTCCTGAAATAGAGAACACTTGGCTTTGAGAGTACCCTGTGGAATGCACTTACTTCTTTCTGGTTGCTAATCAAGGACACACCACAAAGATGAAACACTGCTGGAAACTTCCTCAGAACTATAATCTTTCTACAGCAGACACAACACGACGGTTTTCAAACGCTTCTCCCTCTTCCCTCACCAAATGCCCAGAGGCATTTTTGATATTTTTTCCAGAGAGGAAGACTTAATGTTTAAGATACAGTTGTACTGTATAGACCAGAACAGAACATGCTTCAAAGTGGAACCAGCTACAACAAATGACTTGCAGTTGGAAAAAAAAGTGGAACAAACAACGTGGCCGTAGCCTACCATCGAAACAACAGGTGGATTTAGGATTTCACACTGACCAATATGAAATTCTGGCTGGTCAGTCATTACCTCCCACACATTCCTGGTCTGCTGTGGGAGATGGTGTCAAAGGCTTTACTGAAGTTCGGGGAGACATCATCCACAGCCTTTCCTTCACCCACTAGCTGCATCACCTTGTAGTAATAAAGTGACTGACGTTAGGCTCACATGGCTGAAAGTCCTGAGCTACAGGTGAAACTAGGGATACCAATAATCTCATCTTCGCTTTTCAGCTGTATTCTCAGTTTTGCTGACATATATTTGTCTTCACACCACTCTTTTCTCTGCTTTACTGAACACCTGCCCTGCAGTAAAAAATGGATTTTCAATTTTGTTGTCTTTTGAAAGACAAAGGGGACCAGCACACAGTCTGGCAGCAATTGGTTTGTTTGGTTTGGACTGGTCTACATACACACCTCTGCATCGCACCTAGGATCCAGCCTCTAAAAACATACACAAAAAATAAAACCAACAAACAACCCACTAGATAAAAACCCACAGTTATAAGAGCAACTTCAGCAACACTAACAACAGTTTTGGTCCCAAAGAAATTCAAGTTATGCAACCAATCTCGAATTCATTCATAAAAATAGTTCTGTGCTGATAAGTTTTGCAGAGCTAAATTACCATATTAGACCAAGAGAGGGCCCCATTGAACTACATTTCCTTTGCCCACAACCCTTTTGAAGTACAAGATTTGGAAAGATGGCAAAGGATGAAGAAAGAGAGATAAGGAACACATGACAAGTGCAAGGATTCACCAAGAAAGGAAAGCCAGAAAAAAAGAAAAAGGGGGGGGGGATAAAATCTAGTATTCTGTCTTTATTTTCTATAAGACCAAACACACACAAAACAAACACACAGAGAAATAAACCATGTAAATGCAGCCATCAAAGAGCAAAAGCATAGTGGAAGAAGGAGGAACATGTGGCTGGCACCCCAGGCAAACAAGTCTCCTTTGGGAAAATACTGAAAAAGTCAGACTCAGGACAACCAGCAGGAAATTTACCAACATCACATAACTTGTAACTCTAAGTTTTTGGACAAACCTAAGTCTTTCTGTCAGGCAAAATGTATAATCCGCTTTTAATTAGTTAGAGCCACATTTTCATTAAAATTGGTAAAAAAGTACTTATGCTACTGTGGGTTGCAGGAGAAAATTTAGCTGCCTAACAGCCTTTTATGAAAAAAAAAAAAAAGAAAAAAAATCATCATCTCGACTTACAATCCCTTATTTCCTGAAGCTTGAGGACCACCCTTTGTGAGGTGTGTATGTGTGTGTGGCGTGACTGTTGGTTGTACTGCATTGCTTTAAAATTCTTCTCCATTTTGCGTTGCACAATTGAAAACATCTAATACTCTACAAAGCAAAAGCACTTGGATGGTGGACAAAATTGTTCTATACCTGTGTTTTTCCTTTTAGAACTACCTTCACAAGTGACAGCAGTTGACTTTCACAACAATTTTAACCATTCAGACTTTGATGATACAAGTTTAAAGCATTTTACGCAAGTGTTCCAGTAAGTTAAAAGAATTAAGATGTGCATCCTTACATTTTGGGAAACTTGTTCAACATAAAGAGCTCATGACAGAGCACGTCACAGCAAGGGCTATACGATGTTGGCAAACACAAAAAAGAAATCCAAAAGGATGCAAAAGAAGGCAGACATTCAAGCTGATGACTGGATAAGGGAAAATTGCCATGGTGAATAAAGAACCAGGCAAGGTCAGCCTACTTAGAAGAAAACCCTTTAAATGCCAACAAATAAAGACTGTCTCTAATTGGCCCACTGAGAATTAACCAAATAAACCAAAAAAAACTTAAAAGACATAAGTGCAGCAAGCTTTCTGTACTGCCCTGCAATAAAGCAGGTATTCTGCTAACCCAGCCCCAGACTGAATAAGGACACTGAGTGGGGATTTTGAAAGTCTTCTGTAAAACCTTATTTGACAGCTGCTATTTTAGGAGCCCTTTGACCCAATCATCAAAAACAGATGAAGACAAATCCTGTCCAAATGCCAGTCACAAGCATTGAATGACTGATCTGCTGAACTTCTACACCAGAATTCAAGTTGGGCTGAAACAAATCTCTTGCTGATTTTTTTTGCTAGCTTTCAACCTAATAACATGAACTCAAAAAATTTCTCCCACCTGGCACATCCACTGTGAAAAGAGGCAATATTCTGAAGCATCTTCTTTATGCATTGGGCAAAACGTTTTTCCCAGACTCCAAGCTTTGTGCTGCCCATATGCAAGACAAAGCACCCAAGTGCAACGTGAGGTTCTCTTACAATGCCAGTGAGCCTCCGAGATAACCCAGGCAGACAAGGTGTACACAAAAGCAGCTCGCCTTTCCACATGCTGCCAGCCTTGGCACTGTCAGCATGGAGGCCAGCAAGAGTGCCAGTCAGAAGGGTTTCATAAATAGTGATGTGAACTTTACTCTTTCATATGTATATATATACTGGATAATACAAAGACAGGGTCCTAAAGCATGCTTTGTAATATTGACTTCCCACATGGATACTTTTCTTTTTTCCTTCTTTCTCTCTCTTTCACTGAAAATTAACTCCCTGATGTCTCCAGAGTATGCTTTTAGGGATTCCCATGTTCAATCTAGACAAGGCAGTGGAAAAAGCAGTTTAGAACCTTAAAAGCCTATGTTTCCCATATGTCCACAGTAGAGTACAACTCATTACCTGTTTCCTTAAGTCCTGAGCCGATCTATGAAGAGTGTGGTGGCTGTTAGCAGTGAGCCCTTTCGTAGAGGAGCCAGTGTTTGTAGTAGGATGGTGATTAGCAGCAGCCTGGTCTTTTCGACTCTCAGGCTTATGTTCGCTGTTCCTTTCCTTCCCTGGTGTGGCCTCTTTGCTTTTGTGTTTCTGAGCAGGTTCTTTTTCCTTCGATGATTTGCTGGACCCATTGAAAACTGAGAAGAGAGGAAATCAGGTTACTGAGGTGAAAAAAAAAAGAAAACAAAAAAAATATACAAGACCAAACGCTTCATTCAAAACATCCCTATGTTTTCTGCTCTTGGTGTTGGATATTTAGCAAATGAGTTCTTATATTTAAAGTTAAATCAGTAATCTAAGCACTATTTTGCATATTTCTTTATATGAACAGATTTACTAAAGTATTTCATTTGCTTGTTAACACACATTATCTTCAATAGCCAAATTAAAACATACAAGGTATATTACTGTTTTGATTGACCTAAATTTAGAATTATGAGTTTGATTTTTATTTATGACAGTTTTATCTTTTTTTTGCTATCACAGTGAGGGAATTCTAAACATAACCTAAACAGAAAAAAGATTTATTTTTACACCAGCGCAGAGGAAAGGAAACGTTTCATGAAAAAGCATGTTTTGTTTTCATCAATATCCAAACTGCTGAATCAAACTGACAGCAGTTTGCCTATAGCAGAAAACTGCAAATAGAAATAGGTACTTCGGCAAAGAAAGGAAAATACTAAAACCATTTTGGAATGTGTCATATAAAGTAATGCTTGGATCTGTGCTGAGCAACATAGCCTTCTAACGAAGTGAAGGGATAGGAAAGCACGGAACAGAAACCATTATTTTTCGTACAATACATATTATGCAAATATATACAAGCAAGTTTTTTTCCTGTCCCTCTGCTGAATTTATTTAAGAATATTCACTGCTCTTTTGTTGTCAGGGAACATGAAAAACTGAGGTCAAAAAAACCCCACATCACATTTATCTGTTTGTTAATCAAAAATGTGATGAATTCATGTGAGAGATGCTCCCTCTTCAGTGAAGCACTTGACAGACATCCACAAGGCTTATGATCCAACACCCACAATGGCAGGTGCCCTCCTGTCTTCTACTCATCTTGTCTTGATTTCTACCTCTGCATTTTTTGTTTGTCATGGTTTAGGAAAGGATGTAAATAAGCAACTTCATAAATAGTTAACAGCACAAGTATGTAAAAATCTTTTTTATTACATGCAACACACTCCATCTGTTTGGGAATAGTAACTAAATGAATTAAGTCACTGTTTTCCTGTGAAACGAAAGCCTTCTTTTGTCACTAAACATGACAATAGCATACCTTCTCATCTCATTTTGTAAAGCTTAGCTGTCCCTACATATGTCCTGTAGTATGACAGTAGTAGCAGCAGTAACAGTAGTAATAAAAAACTCAACAATCCTGCTGGACAGAAGAGGGGCAGCTAAGCTGCTTCTGAGTAGACACCTACTTCTAAATCCTCTCAACCAGCTATTCAGTGTCCCACAGCACCTCCAACAGCTGAAATTCCAGCAAACTATTGACAAATTTGATTTTCAGGTCACTTATCATACTCAGTCACAAGTCACAAGTGTTGAAGCAGATTATGTAAAAAAAGAAAAAATTGCAATTGCTTTTCTTCCTCTCTTCCTTCCCCATTGCATAAACAGGGTAAGAATGAGAGAAAAGCTGTCGGCAGTGAAGTCACTGCAGATTTCCCCATGGCTCTGGCACTCGTGAGCTCAGGAAAAACTGGTGCTACCCCAGCCAGCCAAGGATTTCTCGGGGATTTCAATGGAAGTCACATAACCCTTCGTGTCTCATTTCTAGTGATGGAACTGATAATAATTGCCAACCCCTATCAGGAAGTACATGACAATACATTTATCCTCCTTTGTAAGGAGTTCTCACATCAGATGGAAGGCGCTACAGATGCACAAAGCACAACTATTTATTTTTAATAAAACATAGCACAAACAACCAATGGCAGCTTTGTTAATATGTATTTTATCATTGCGAGTGGTATCTTCCTTTGGAGGGAACACATTGTATATATACTGATCTGCTCCTACGGAAACATTAAGTCAGAGAGATTAGTTTTGTGTAATCAGTTGCCACTTTATAAACCTGAGATCACTAAAACAGAAAACACAGCTAAAAAGCCAAATTTTGCATTTCTATGGTTCATCAAAAAAAAAAAAAAAAGTGAACATGAGACAAGGTATATTTTATATGCAACAGCTCATTAATTTTAAGTGTCGTGGGAACCCTGCCAGTTTTACCCTCTGAGTAATTATCTTTTGTCTTAATTTGTAAGATTCTTGAAAGGAAGAGAAGAGAGAAATAGGAGAGAAAAAGTGTTCAGTCTCACAAGAAAAGCTTAAAAAGCCTAAAGTCTGAAAACACAATAAAAGGAGATGTAGATGCAAAACAGTTCTAGCCCAGCTGTCTCTAGTTAAACAGTAGATGGTATCAGTTTCTATAAAAATCAGTGTTTGTTTCTTCCAACACCTAGATAACTGTTATATCCAGATAGATGTGTATAAAGCCTTTCTGCAACAGTAAGTTCTGAAAAATTCACAAACATATTATGTGAACAAGTATCAAAATGTTCACTTGGGTAATTACAGAACACTATCACAAGCCAAGCATTAAGGGGGGGGAATCCCCAAGACTATGATTTTGTTCTCATCTGACTAAAAATGTTGAAGCAAGTTATTTAGACGATATTTAGTACAATACAGCTAGCAACATGGTTCAGTAAAAAGACGAAATCAACAGTAAAGACCAAAAATCCTCCCCAAGAAACCTCATTGTTGAAGAGCAACTGATGATAAGACAGAAACACCCACCTCTCAAAGTAAACAGTAAACCCTCAAAACTCTGCAATAAATATTACTGAGACCAAATCTGATTAAACAATGAAATTATTACTATTTCTTTTGCGTCTTCTTATGCAGCAAATTGCATTCTCCTTCACATCTGATAGCTCTTAAATATTTCTGAAGCACTGAAAATCAGAAAGGGTGTATCCTTACGCTTTACTAACCCCAGATACACATATGTTCCAGCTACAATCTTCCATGTTAGAGATAATTCTGACAGGTGCAATATCCAATGTTCTGCTCCCTTTATGTCCTTGCTTGAGTATAGTCAATAAAGGTTTCATCCTTGAAGAAATAATTTCATTAAAAAATAGACAGGAAAAAAAAAGTCCAATCGACATGAGTGGTGAAACTAACATTACTGAAGCAGAAATCATTTGTACTCTTGAATTGTGATTATTTTATGCTACCTTAACCAACTCTATATTTCCAGAACAGCTTTTAGTTAAAGGTAAGAGCACTACTAACAGATAATTAAAAGTGCAAGTAAATTATTAGTGTTCAGACACTCCAAATAGAATAAACACATCTGAAAGCTTATTCTCAAAATGCTGCATCCTCCAAAGCAATTATTATTATTATGAAGCTGAAACAATAAGAGTCCCAGAGTGAAATACTTGTGAACCTTTTCGTCAGCAGTGATGATCAAACACAAAGAAACTGAACTACTACATTCACAACTCACAAGCACTGGGGGTTTTTAAACCACTAATATAATTTATGGCAGCAGAGTAAAACCTTATGGCAGGCGTGATCCCCACGGATGCATCACAGTGCTCTCTGCATCGGGGGAACTAGACCCCTGGCACCAATATTCACCCAGGATCCCATACAGGGACTTCGGGGTGTCTCATTTGAAACTGTGAGAAAGAATCCATACACAAACCCATGCAAACTACAAACCTTGTGTGTACTAGGTGCAGCTATAACAATGTCTAAAAAAATTTTTGGTCAAGGAAAGCTACAGATGTGCTCAATTACTACAGGTTAACTAAGCATTTACTACAGGAATTGACACTGTAGGGAGCAATAAATATAATGTGTTTTCAGCAATGTTGAGAAGTATTCCTACAAATTAATTTGCACACAAACATTTTGCAGGATACAGCCAGCCAGCCATTCAGAAGCTAATTTATAATACGTACAGTAATCAGGCTTTCACTGTGTAAGCAGCAGAATTACTTAGTGGACTGGATTCAGACAACTGTTGACTCTATGGGCAAAGCTTTCTTTCCCAAACCCTCCTGGAGACTATTCCTGCACTTGATATGCTTTATACTTAAGATAACTGGGGAGGTTTAACATGGACACTCAGAGTACTGAACCCTTCTGCTGTATTCCAGTGTCTGGAAGATGAAGGCACATGAACCATAACGTGTACAGATATGCCGCACGTTGAAGACCTTGTGCTGCATAAAGCAAGTGACTGCGCATTCATAAAGCCATCCAAAACAGAGAGGGAAGATAAGAGTGAAAGGGAGAAGTTTCATTTTTAGAAGGAGAAAAGGGAGCCTTGCCAATATTGTGAACCCGAGCCAGCTATTCCAATGCAAACCTCATGTTGTTACATAGATCGTGTTTGGGAAGAGATGTGATATTAATCAACTTTCTGGCATTAAGTATCCGTTACTGTACAAAAACATTCTTGCTCTGGCTTTAATTCAGTTTTAAGTCACTGTGAAAACATTTATGTGGCTCTCAAACCGAGTTAAAGGACCCAGGCAATAATTCTTTTCCCCTCCCAAAGGAACTAAAACAATCATCTACTTCCATAAAACACAGTATTTTAATACTGCCAACTGTTTTCCTTAAATGTTATGTTATGTTAAACATACCTTAAATGGGTATGTTCAGACTTCTATACACCATTTCCACAGAAAGAAGCTGTCTTCTGGAGCCCCTCAACATGATGTACCTACTCAGAGTCAGGAGCAAAGGCATACTGCAGAAGAAAAGGCCAACACCACATCATATGAAAACATGTGGTACTGCTGTTTCTGCACTCCTCTGTAAGTCCTAATGCAACACAAGGCAATTTCTCAGCGGACAACACCGTGACAAAATTTCCATAGCTGCATGCTAACAGAAGTCAAACAGGAGAACCACAGCAGATAGGTAACATGGAATTTCTTTTTGACACCATCAATAACTCAGCTGAAACCCTACACTCACAGGAATGCATCAGGCCAGTGGGAGAAGCGCTATTGGTATGAGACACCACGCCACCGTTTGCAAAAATTCAATACCAAGTGTCTCGTCTCAGCACAAATTCATTACTCTCACCTACCATTACGACACAAACAACATCAAAAGGGTCACTCACTAAGCAGCAAGTCCATACAAGAAGTGTTTGTCTGTTATCACGAGTCTCGCACCAGGAAAACAATTCAATTTTTTTTTTGAGCAACTTCCAGCTCCCCTATTCTTCTCCACAGGTCATACATCTAGCTACTGAAAATCCACAAATCCCCAAATGTGTTGTGCCTGATTTGCATATTTAAATATGTAAATTACTGCAAACCGGGTAATTTTCGTGTTACATATTTTTGCAGAAAAATTAAATGTGCAAAAATGTTTATTGCAACAATTACTGGTTCCATGGTATTTCAACAAAAGGCTGTAAATCATCAAAATAATTGCCTACCCATTAACTATTGTAGCAATCTGCCTGAAATTTTCTCATTCTGCATTTTAGCTGGATGCAAAAATATTTTTCTTCTAAATGTTTACCTCTTCAGGATTAATTTCACTAAAAAAGATGCGTGAGCCTAAGCCTCTGTCTTATGTACCCACCCACAAATACCAAATTTATTTAAAACCAAAACTAAATAAAGAATTGCAACTACAAATTAGAATTTTCTCACAACACACTCAAACAGTAATGTATGTAAAATATATGCCATTTAAGCCCAAAATATACAAACACTGCATTGTACTCTATCCTGAAATAAGAAAAGAGCTATCCACAATCTTTTCCTGCATCTTCTTTGTACTACTACACATGTAAGGAAATTACTCTGCTAAATTATCCATTGCAAATTGAGAAGTGAAACATTCTTCTGTGTTTCTGGTGAGTAAGACAGCACTAAAGCAGAGTATAGTATTTCTAGCAATGCCTGCTTACTACTCGCTACTGCCAGATCTGTTTTGAAATTTGAGCCCCAAGAGGGGGAAAAAAAAAAAAAAGCCCTGCTCATTTCAGCCAAAAGGCATGCAGAGAAGTTTTTATCTCACCATGTTCACAAACCCCAGCATGAACCAGTAACCATTTCTGACCCAGTAGGTTTTCTGGCACACTGGAGCTGGTTTGTTCCAGCTAAGGAAATCAGATTTGCCTTCATGCAGAAGTCCAGTTACAAATGATGATGGATAATTTTGTTTTCCTAGACGTAAATTAGAACTTAATTGTCTATGTCAGGCATCCAAAGACAAACAGGACTTTCCCAGGTATGCTGGCCCAGATGTGCCCTTCTCTGCACCTTTGAGCTGCTGTGCTGGTGTGAGAAACATCTAATTCTGTAATCGTTCCTCTTGAGTAAATTAGCCAACCATTATTAGAGGAACTATAGCCTGTTGCATCAATTTCAAAGTTGTCTATGCAACTGTATCTGTGTACACTGCTCCTCCTGAGGCACTCTTCCAATCCACAAGCCCTTTCAAGTAGAGTAATGCCTATCCTCTTTTGCTCTTGTGATGGGACTGATAACCCAACAACTCCCTAACTGCATCTTCCAGCTCTCTATCACAGCCTGCCTAGAAAAACACTTGGCATCTGCAAATATTTTACTTCAGGAGCCTGAAGAGAAAACCTTCCATTGTGCCACAGAATGAAATTAAACTGGGATTTACTTAGTTGTGAGGAATTCAAAGAATTAGTTTTAAAGCAACAGAGACCTAAGCCTACCCTCTTACCTACAACTTGGAATTTCCTCTGAGCAATGGGGATATGTAATTTAGATTCAGTACCTCCCTGGAAAGACTTGCAGATTGTTACATATCCTTTTGCACACTCCCCTGAACGCAGGGGAAAACACTTCTCCTGCCAAACATTTTACTTTGCTCTTTAACAGCTGGGTATGTGTGCAGCACATCAGAAGTACTATGAAAGGAGGATGAAAAGGCATAGGTAACAATTCGATGCTTTAAATATATCCATGTAAGCAGTCAGGTTGGAAGGCGACAAGTCAGTTGAGCTAATTACATCTTGTGCAGCAAGCTGTGCCACGTGTTATACGTGCTTCCCATTCATACTTGGGCGTTCTCGATTGAGTTTGCTGCCCAAAAGGTGTCTCAACAAGCTTGGCTGTAACAAACAGTTTGGTGTGCAACCTTAATAATGCCCCATATTGGCATCAGAAGAGGATATTGACAAATGACTTCGCCCAGAAAAGTTGCTCTGGCCCCCGTTTAGTAGAAAGCAATCATTTGACGCTGTCTAATAACATTAATCAAGCTCTGGACCTTTGTTGTTGTATGTCATAGCAAATGCTTAGCATTTTCAGGTCCAAAGTGCTTGACTACACATTGTATATTAAAAACAAAAGACTTTAATTCATTAAAAATAGACTCTCACGCTAGATTAAGTTCATTTGCTGCACCCGTCCCTGGTCTGCCTTTGTGTGTGGTCTCATTTAAAACAGACACACATGAACCAGAACCTACTTTATTCACATGAAACAAAAATACTATTGGCTGTCAACCAACATAACAGACACTGAAAAATGGGAATACCCCTGGGTAAGGAAATTTTAATTAAAAAAAAAGAGAGAGAAGAAGAAAAAAAGAAATTACAATGACGAAGAAGCAGCAGCTGCCTTCTCTGGGAATTCCTGTTTCGTCACCTTTGTCAAAACATCTCACATTGTCTCCTATGTATTTTATAAAGGCCTTTTGCAGCTCTATTAAAGTAGCAGCTTCATTTACTCTCACTCTGATCTATATTGATAAAGATTATGAAGCCATTAGATGGCTCATTATGTTTGCCTTTACTTACCCCCAATTAAGATTTCAGGTGTCTCCGGTTTTGAGCTAATTTCAAAGTGGCTGCCATCTGGGACATTCTCAAGGAACATGATGAGCTACTTTTGTAATGATATATCACATTTAAAACTCTAAGGGAGTAGTTCTGTTACATGCAATCTCATTTTCCATATGTAGAGTTTTGTGCCTGTTATTTTGGGGAGTTTATTTAGAAATCAGTCCTAAGCGCCAAGTTTTGATCTATGGCTAGTACAGCACTACAGCTCCTGGTCACAGCTGACAGCTGAAATGCTATTAGACATAACACCCGCCTGCAATTCTCCACAAATTATTCGCAAAAAGTGAGTTTTTGAGCTTGGGTGTGCAATAAAACCAAATTCAGACACAGCCATGAAAAAACAATTCTGGCGTATGTAACAAAGGCACCCTTTTATAGAAAACTCCCTTTTGAAAGAAAAGTGGAGATGAGGATCAGCACAGTGAGGTAATTGGGATCTACTAATCTCTTCTTCAGAGCAGGGCAGCATGAATGAACAAAAAAAAAGCAAGCACAGGTCACAATCATCTCTCAAAAAGTGCACTGTAGAGAGACCTTCCTTTCAGTCCTCCTACTAAAAGGGGAAAGAGATGAAGGGGCAGTCACCAGAACGACTTTCATGGTAAACTAATACGAAGAAAGGGAACAGAGAGCACAGGCTACATTTTGAAATTATGTCAAGCAGAGATGGCAAAGAATTGTTATGATACAAGACCTCTTGCTGGAGAGAGAACCACAACGCACAGGATGCTGGCATTACAGTGGAGCATTACAGCAGGCTTAAAATTTTCATCATGGCTTCCATTCTATGCTAGGTGATGTTGCAATACACACAGATCCATTTTTCAAGATATGGCACAAGGACATAACACACAGTGTAATGAATGCAGCTTTTACTGATTTGCAAAGAAATAACTGACTTGAAAAAAATTTTTACATAAAATCTTTCAATCAAGAACATAAATGTAATATCTTAACAGAATGCAATTGTGGTCTCAAAACTGCACATGAGAAATTAATTGTTGCCTGTGACATGCATTTTGATATCACTTACAGAGGCTTATATTATATTTAGCTTTGATAAAATAAAATAATTTGACATTAAATGTTACTCACAAAAAAGCCAGAGAGTGACTGTGTGTCTCTACATATCTGTGTATGTGTGTATAACTTCGGTATATGTCTGTGTATGTATACATATTTATCTATCTACCTATCTCACAGAATCACAGGATTGCTTAGGTTGGAAAAGACCTTTAAGATCCTCAAGTCCAACCATAAACCTAACACAGCCAAATTCCCCGCTGAACCATGTCCCCAGGTTCCATATCTACATGACTTTTAAATACCTTCAGGGATAGTGACTCAACCACTTCCTTCAGTAGCCTTGACAACCCTTTCAGTGAAGAAATTCTTCCTAACACCCATTCCAAACCCCACTTGGTGCAACTTGAGGCCATTTCCTCTGGTCCTATTGCTTGTTCCATAGAGAAGAGACCCCCACATTGATGTGTGTGTGTGTGTTTAATTCCATCCCTGCAGTTATAGTTCTGCCATAGAGTTCAGACTGTCAGAAGAAACAGGTTAGTTAGAGCACATGATGCTAGCTCTACATCTCACTCCATCACTTACTTTTTCACTCAGACCCAGAAGAAAAGAAAAGAACTGAGCACATTCAGCTCATGTATGTCTTTACTAGGGGTGCAGGAAAACAGCACCATTTAGGACCTACCTTGCCCATTTGGTACTTGTTTATGCGTTTTTCCTTTCCTAGGGGTTGACTGGCATGATGATGAAGCATTGTTTGTGGCTGTTTTTGTGTCTTCTGTCTCCTCCTCCTCCTCTTCTTCATCCTCATCATCCTGAGAGCTTCCAAAATATACCATGTTGCTGGGCAGGGCTGGAGAACCTGATCATTATAAAGAAATGGCCCATTAGCATCATTATATTAACTTACTGCACTAACCATATTGATCATAACCCACTTTAGTGTCATGCATAGCAAGGGAAGAGAGGGACTCAGAGATGGAAGGCCACACTAGTGCATGACTAACTAGAGGGGTTTTATTTATTAGTTTTTACCAACAGGATATGCATGTGCTTGAAAAGCGGGGTTCTCCCCCCCTCAAGCACATTCTATTCATACTTCAGACAATCAAATAGTCTTGCTATAAGCCCTAATTAATAGCTTTGTGTATTCAGGAGAAGGGCTAATGCACATGCTTAATTTCAAATGCGTGCTCAAGAGCCTTACTGAAGTCTTAACACACAACTAGAAGCTTACAGCTTTTCCAAACAGAGGAAAAAAGAACAAAAAAACAATCTGCACCATGACAATATTTTTAGGTTATCATTACAATACAGCATTAGCATTTAAACTTCCCAATGCTTTGAAGACCTCTACAGTACTGTACACAATACTTTGCAGTATTCTGCATTATGAAACAAGGAGAAAAACCAAGACACTGAGATGCTTATTTGCCTAGCAGATTCCCGGCAAAGGAGAGAAAAGAACAAGGGCCTCCTGATTCGCCGGGTGCTCCTCTTGAGGATGTTGCTTCTCTTGATTACTTCCCACAATACTCCCATGATTTTTAAATGTACAAATACTGCTGACAACTAATGGATACTTTCCCTTGTGCCCAACATCATTCTATTCAAAATGAGCCTTCTGTCTATCCCCTGGAGGGACACGTGCCCAAGGAAAGAATTTTTGGTAAAGAAAGGGAACAAATAAGAGTCAACAGACGTGGATAATGGCAACTCATTGCTTCAGTTATTTTCCTGTAGCTAAATAAAACAAAAAGACAAAGAGAACTGAGCTACAGACCAACAATGCAAGGTAGTGGCTATTTGGCTGGTTCTTCCTTAGGAAGCACTTCTGGCTTCAAGCCCTTCAGAACTGTAATTCCGTGTTTTGTTTGGTTTTGAGCCGTCGGTGTTGCCATTGCCAACAACTAACTAAAGCTTATTTTGGGGTTGCATATTTTCTGCTCCCACCGGGTTCATAAAAAATACTTGTAACTATAAAAATTACATTTTAATGAATGGATACCTAAATATGGCAAAAAAACTGGGATGGGCAGTTTCTGCGATGAATCATCCTTTCCTAACTATACTGGTTTTGGTAGGGATGGAGTTAATTTTCTTCATAGTAGCTGGAATGGGGCTATGTTTTGGACTTGTGCTGGAAACAGGGTTGATAACAATGGGATATTTTAGCCATTGCTGATCAGTGCAGCAGTGCTTGCATGGCATCAAGGCATTTTTTGCCCCTATTTTTCATGCTGCTCTGCCAGCAAGCAGGCTGGGGTGCACAAGAAGTTGGGAGGGGACAGAACCAGGACAGCTGAGCCCAACTGGCCAAACAGATATTCCAGAGCATATGACATCATTCTCAGCAATAAAAGCTGGGGTAAGAAGGATCAAGGAGGAGGGGGACATTTGGAGTTACAGCATTTGTCTTTCCAAGTGGCCGTTATATGTGATGGAGCCCTTCTTTCCTGGGCATGGCTGAACACCTGCCTGCCAAGGGTAAGTGGCAAATTCCTTCTTTGGCTTTGCTTGCAGCTTTTGCGTTATCTATTAAACTGTTTTTATCTCAACCCATGAGTTTTCTTAGTTTGACCCTTCCAACTCTCTCCTCCATCCCACTGAGGGGGAAGTGAGTGAGTGGCTCCACGGGGCTTAGCCCCCACCCATAAGACCTCTGCTCTTGGCCTCTATAACAGCCCCTTTGGAACTGTGGCTGCCTCTGGGAGAAGCAGAGAGAAACTCCCCACCAGCATCCTGTGCTGTGTATGAGTGCTGGCCCTTGGACAGCTATGAGACTACAGCAGCACCGAGGGCATGATGATTCTTCCCTCCTGAAACAGCATACGTGTTAATCCATCCAACCTAGTCATAAATGGACATATATGGCTATCCTAGGGGGAAGGGCTTTTGCATGCCACAGCCTTCATATTTATAAAGACTAATGACCAAATTAAGACTGCTGACATATTTCATGGCATGGAAGCTGTTGCAACTTACAGAAACAAAAAACCTTCACATTTTTATGCAAGCCCAGAACTTTTTGGCACACTCAGAGCAATTAACCATAGCAGGTAAGAGGTGGTGAAAGGCACAAGCACATTAATTCTTCTGCTCAGAGGGGAGTTTTAAGTCTCAACAGCAACTAACTAGAAGACTCTAAAACAGTTACTGTAAGACAGTGCTGCCTAAAAAATAGGGTTTTTTTCCTTCCATCTAGGTACCCTATTGTAGTATGGATTCAGAAGCTGGATACAAATGCATCAGTTCTTAGCAGAATCTGAAGTCTGACATCATTGACAAATGACAGCATAAAAAAAAAAATTACTGTTAGGAACCCTCAAAATTAGATTCAAACAGAGACTAAAATCTCCCTGTTATAATTACAGAAATAGAAAATTTATCCTTCTGAGACATTAAAATAGGAGACTAGATATAGTGTCTGATCTCTAAGCTTCATCTTCCCTACAATCCAAAGCTTTTTTGCCAGTAGCTTTCAACAGCAACCAGCAAAAACAGTATCATCTGCAATGCAAATTTTGTTATTACAATAGCAATCGGGGGTTTTTCCTTCCTTTTTATTAAAGCAAAGAATAAAATATAGTGCTCTGTCATTCTGCTTAGAAAGCAGGGAGAGTCCTACCAAGTCAGAGAGCAGGCACAAACTTCACCTAACTCCCGGTATTCAATCATTGTAATCTCAGTGCATAAATCTTCTGTCAGAATGACATTTTTTAATTCTTTCCCATCAAGAACTATGAACAACAACGGTTAAACTGCATTCCTGGGACAGCTGGGACTGTTCGGGAAGTATATTTCCAGAGAAATTAGACTAGCAACATCCAATAACACAGGAGAGTCCTGCTAACCCTCTCTTTATTGATCTAAGCGCTCTGCAATATGAGACCTTGGAGAAAAGCTGGTGTTCAGTCTGGGTCTCCTCCCCTCCTCCTCATCAGCTTTTCCTATGTATTTATTAAACTTGACTTGCCAAACAGAAAGAAAGAAAGAAAAAAAAGTCTGACTTGCACATTTTTGTTCTATTTAAGTGCTGTTATGGATGGAAGGCATTGAAAGAAATCTAAAAAGCTCTAAGTTTTCTTGCTTACATTTTATATTAGAACAATTTTTATCATCATCTTTTATAATACGATTTCAGTTTGGAACAGCCAGGAATAATTTGTTCACAACTATGTGTTAAACAGGTTAAAACCATTTTCACTTTAAGGCTATGTATCTAGACGTGTCCAAAAGCCTGAGAAAACACTGATTTAAAATATTTAAACAGGCTGCTCAAGCTCAAGATACTACAAATTCCCTTTATGAGCAAACTGAAGGGAAGACAAGGCTGTAAGTACATTGTGATTTCATTCAAACTAAAAGAAAGACAATTATGTTTATTAGACAACACCTAAATTGCGAGCAGTTTATGTGCACTGCTGGTTTACACCAACATAAGAGCTAAGAACCCTCACCCAAAAGTCCTCTTATGGAAATAATACTCTGACTTCTCGAGATTGAAGAAACTCATAGGAGCAAAGCTGCACTGTAAAGAGCGGAAGCTACATGATCACTCACCCTCTTTATTATAATAATGATTCCTGTCCTAAATATGCCTCATCCTCTCTGAGACCTGGCAGGATGTGCATATGATGCCACAGCCTATCTCTACAGGGGACCCCATTTGTTACTCAGAGCTAATATAAGCAGTACTAAGTACTGCTACTGTAGCCTCCAGACCACTGGAGATGCCACGAATGTGCACTCAAGGGCTGGTTTGTTTTTTCCAACTGTATCAGCTGGTCAAATAAAATATATTGCCCTTCCTCAAAAATCTTGCCTGTCTTCATTGCAAGTTAAGAACATGCTGGTTTTCCTTACAGAGGGATTTTGTTGAGAGTTGTTGCTCTCACGTTTCTCCACATGTAACAGATATTTATCATGAAAATGATGTATGTTTTACAATGAAAATGATGTATGACAGCCCTCCGAAATGGCATGAGACTAAGGAAAAATGCAGGTTTGCCAGATGCATCCATACACACACGTGAACAAAACACAGAACTAGAGGCTCTTGATATTTTAACTTTACAGAACACTATTCTGCATGTTTTTGTTTTTGCCTGGATGCACTCAGCAACAGAAACCCACAGGGCAGCTATGCTGGTTCCTTCTTGCACATATTTGCCAGCCAGGCATCAAGAGTGAAGATGAAGAATCATTACTCCTCTTCTTCTTGCCCTCCCCAGCACCAAAGTATGATTCTCAAAGCCTAACGAGGGCAACCTAAAGAATGACAAAAGAGAAGAGCTGCAATGCTCCAGATAGATGGCAACATCTGTGCCAGGGAGGTGGTGCCTGCCAGGTCTCAGCACTCTAGGTATGTAATTCCCTGTTTCCTCGCTTTCCATCCCCAAGAAAACAGCAGAAAAATCTGTGAAAGAGTTACAAGAGCCTGTGGCTGTATTGAATTTTACAAGTCTCCTTCTGTGCTGGGAGCCCCCAAGTTGTGCTGGCAGCTGCTACCAGGGGCATTGCAGCAGATGAAGGGGGAGAGCAGGAGAGCAGCCCTGCAGTACCTGGGGAAAGCACACAAGCAACACTGCACACTGAGGAACCCACCCTGCCATGTACCCGGTCGGCATGTGCCTGAAAGGCCCGCTCACTCAGCAAACCAGATGGCAACTGGAAATTGAATTTGACTTCTCACCATTTATTTAGAAGACATTTCATACAAGGCACCATCTAGATTGTTAGTAGCTGTGTGGACATTTTTCTTGGCATCAGAAACAGTCTACAGAACATCTACCTCCATCTGGCCTCTTGTTCCTATTCCGGTGCCACCACCTCAACTGTGGCAGTATAATTTTTTTGTGAGGCCATGTGGTGAATTGGATCAGGGAACTGATTCAGATTAAAATCCCAAACTAAGGAAATTAAAGTCCATTAATAAAGCTATAACTGTAATGTAATGTTACAAGCTCTCAAGAAGAGATTTGGAAAATTTCTATGCACACTTTTTCTTATTGAATGTGTAGCATAATATATCACTTTATGTTATTAAACAAAACATTAAATGCAGTATGTTTCTAATCTCATGTAGAAGCTGCACGTTTTGCATTCTGTCCTGATGATGTCTAGGCACACAATTCCTAAATGCTTTTCTTTTCCCCTCAAGACAGCTGGTTTGTTTTGCATCAGTATTTGCACAAAAGAATGTGCCATCACCAAAGATCTAGATGAGGCAATTGAAAAATATTAAGAAGAAAGGAGAAGCCATGGCAGAAGTAGTAAGCTGTAAGAAAGGGCATGCAGCAGCAGCAGGGCAGAAGAAGGGAGGGGCACAGGTATGCTGGGGCTGCAGAAAGAGGCAAGTGGCGAGAAGTGTATTAGCAGATGGACAAAAGATGCAGAGGCAACAGGAGAAGGAAGATACTGATAGACTTACTGACATTCAATAGTAACAAATACAGTAAAGCACGAAGGACATTCCTGTTAAAGCTGCTCAATACAAGGTATCTGCCTGACGGCGCTGTCAACCCGCTGCCCTGATCTGGACACATGCCACTCACCCTTTCTTGTTCAACAAGTCTCACAGCTGAGAGCAGTAAAGCTATGGCCAAAGCCAGGCAGAAACCTGGAGGGAACTTCGCAGCCCTCTTCTCCTCCTCCCAGTCACTGGGGAAAGGCCAAATTACCAAAGCCGGCCCTCATAGTGCTATTTTCAACAACTTTTTACAGCTTTTTGAACAATTTTTGAACAAAGTTCCATGGTTGACTAAGGTATTGCAAGCTTCACAGAAAGCTCAGACAGCTGACACTACCCCAGGTACCCTCTCCTCACCAGACAGCAGGAATTACTACTCCTATGATAAGATACCACTGTGTGTAGCAAATATCGAGAAAATCACTAATGGTGAGTTGTCCTTTTTAGAATCACTCATCATAGTTACAAAAATGAGCTATGAATTATTACAAAAAGGGAGGACAGTCAGCTCTTTAAGAAAATTGGATTTGAAGTATGTTTGGCAACTGTTTCCATCAGTATCTACAGTTTCATTATTGAAATTCTCTCTTGAGTATTTTTGTCTTCCCTCCTATTGTGAGACCAACACAAAAGAAAACCTAACTATGCAGGAAAAATTATTACCACAACTACACACAAAATGTGGCGTAATGCATGTGAAAGGATGACAAATGTATCTCATGTCCTCTGTTATAATAATTTGATGCTTACACAACAGTAAGTACAAAGTAAAATATGGAGGTTTAAGTCATGGTGCTGCTTTTAGCAGCTTTCCTAGAAAGATGTTACCCTTTGCCTATGAAAAATTCAGGCTTTCTACTACCAGTAGGCAGAATTGATGCTTACACAGACTGTACACACAGATGCATTGACCTCAGCAGCAAGTACCTGATTAATAGAATAAACTATACTCTTTTTCAGCCATTTTATTTGACTAATGAGGTTATTAAGGGTGGTTTTTTTATTATTATTTGATGAATGTGTAGTTTTCCCTCCTAAATTACGGTATGTTTTGTTTCTCATTAAATTACATTAACTTTTGTCTTGGACTAGCTAAACACATAAAAAAACCTCTGCACTTGGATCTGAAGAGTGGAATCAGAAGTACGGAAAGTGCACATGCTTTGCCAAAAATACTATTTCATTACTCCTCAGAATTAGCTGGCAGTGTTTCTGCAATATTTACTGAAGTACAAACCAAATGTTTTCATCTGGACAGGATTCAAGCCCTGGTATGTTACAACCACAACAAAAATCATCTCAATCCAAGAGCCTTCTCTGTAATTTGGGCTGTGATTTCTGCAAAATCGGAGGATTCTTCTCCATGCATTATTTACACCAACTCCCCCTCTAGCTGCTCTCTTTTTTTTTCTTCCTAACAATTAAACATAACCCAGATGTGCTTTGGAAAAAACCTGAAACAATTTAAGACATCAGAATGATTTAAGCACAAGGCAGGTCAAGGTATGTGGGACTTAAGCCTGCCCCAATAAACACATGGCATGCCAAGCCCTACAACAAGCCACGTCCAGAGGTTTGGCTTCTCCAACACACAGCCCCATTTTGTGGCTGTATGCAGGTGGAAAAACCTTGCCTCTCAAATGCTCCTGATGTGCTGGCATCTTAGTGCTTAAAATTTACAGCCTGCTTCTCATTTGTTGTATGTCCTACCTATTACATTTTGGCAGGGCAACACCAAGGCCCTGAAGTGCAAACAAACGTCACTTATGCCCACACTTTATGGTTGTTTTACCAAGCAAGGCTAAAGGAGAACAAACTGCTTAAACTCTAAAGGAAAGAGCAATTGTCCTTTACTTGTCTGACTCCATCTGCAGGAACAGCCCCAGAGGGAGCTCCCTGGTGCCTGAGCAAGAGGGAGGAAAAGGCCATCCCTAATACAGAAATAAAACAGAGCTGAAACACCGATGCCCAAACTCTTCCCTCCTATCATTGCATGAATCACAAGGTGCCTAGTGTTATGGCTAACTTATCAACTAGTGTAGCAACATAAACCCTATTTTCTTCTCGGTCTGTTCTTCAAAGTAGTAGAGCTGAAACCAAAACGCCAAAGAAAATTTTTCCTTTTCTAAGGAAATGAAGCAAAGGTGGAGAAATGCATGAAACTGTGGTGGGGAAAAAAAAAAATGCTCACTTTCCAAACTTAACAAAACCCACACCAGAGTAATAGAGTACTCAATAATAAAAAAATCGGGAAGTGGCTCTCACATCTACAATTCATACCCAACAATCTCAAAGCAATTTACCCTCCACTAACCTAGATTTTACAGTGAACCTCAAAACCAGTTCCTTCCACATACACTTCAACCCCCAATTCTATGTTCCCCTCGACCATTCCCAAAAAGCTACCAGGCTGTGTTTCATATCCAAGAGATCCTGGGCCCCATTCCTAGCACAAAGTAAGTCTTTTGGGGAAACAATGAACCTATGGTATATTCACAGGTTACAGAAGCAGGCTCACAGTTTTCTGGCTGGCATGAAGAACAGGAATTGCCTTTTTAGAATACTTTACACTGCTTACCTGAGCTGTGAGTTTTTGAACTGCTGCTGCCATTTCAGCACTCAGATTTTATGCCAGTAGCTTGTCCATAATCACCATCCTGCTATGTTGATTTTATACAGACTTAAATATTTATCCTCATTTTACAAAAAACTAAGCAGCTCGCTGAGGGACTCAGAGTGAGTCTGTGGCAAATACAAAGGCTAAACCTCAAGATTACTCTCCCATTTCAATCAGTCAGCTTCATCCTCTGGCTTTTTGCAGAGGTAGATATTGGAATCATGAACATTAAAAAGGCGTCCAAAAATTGGAAGAGCAAAAAAAAACTTTGATTCAGCTGTAGTTCTATACACAGGATACTCTATCCTGCTTCAGCACCTCTTAAATCTCGCAGTGGATACACAGATATGAAGTAACATTTTCATGTGCCTGAAGGTTCGGCCCTCCAGCAGCACTGTATTCCCCTGGGAAGGAATAATGCCATGGTAGTGGTCATCAGGCTCTCTCTGTGTACTTTCCATGTCTTGCTCACTGTGAACCTGTATAATCATTTCTTCCTGCCAACACTGATTAAATTACTCTTGTCCTAAACCACCATGAGAGTTACTAGTTCAGAGCAGCATATTCCACAGGTGGCCTAAATTGTTGCACATAAGAAATATCCTGTATTCTATACTTCAATATTACGCCCAACTTTAAAAAATAACTTAGAAATTGTGAGATTAGTTACAAAATGCAAAGTTGTTTTTATTAAATAGTTTGTGCAATTAAGATTTAACACCCTGAAGTTTATTCTTGTCTTTTTAATCCATTCTAAAATTTTAGTTTCAAATACTAAATGATTGAACAGCAAAATCAGTAAAAACTCTTCTTCCAGTATTTTAAACAAATTATTGTACATCTGTGTGTTGTAATGTTATTTTTGAATTATAGAAACCAACCCAGAACTGCAAAAAAAGCTTATATTTTTGGACAGCATCAGCACTTCATTGTTTTGCTTCCAGCCTAATCAACTTATTGTGCCATTGCATCTTACTCTGATTGAAGCTTCCCCTGATGTGGTGAGCATGTCTCCACGGTGGCAATGTGCTCCCTGGGAAGGCTGGTGCTTCAGGAACGTGATCGATGCAGTCAGCAGCTCTCAAATTACAGTGTACCTATTGACACTGAACTACAGGCAAGCATACCTTCTGCCTTGTTAAAAGATACAGTTGTTTTCTAACATGCCCAAATTCAAGAGCCCGCAAGTTTTGGTTTTGGAGGCTCTCCCGCTGTAATGGAAAATCTTTGCAGGTACCAACTGACACAGTCAACCTCTCCCACCAAGACTCAAAGGAGAAGACTGGGATCAAAGCTCTGTGAGCCTACCACCCAAACACAGGTGTTTAAAAGAATAAAATAACAATTTAAAAGCAAACTGTGAGAGGACTGGAGCACTGGGAGTTAAAAGTTACTGAAGTTCAGACACACATGCTAGAATGAAATCTTTTATTTTGATTTTGCCCTATTGTAATAAATCATCAGATCATTAACTCAGCACAGTACTCAAATAAAAAGAACAATCACACATTTTGCAGAATAGAATAACCTGAAAACTCAATTTGTGAGATCTCAATTAAACCATCTTTATTTAGGAATCCCTGAAATTCTCTAGCATGTAACTCCCAGAGGCTCAGCTTAATTAGAAAATTGATCATGGGAAAACTTCTTAAAATGTAGTCTCCTAATCATAGCCTTCCTGTTATCAACTTTTGCCAAAGATCTATTGCTCCCAGGGAGTTGTTTCTCCTTCCTCCTTTAGCCCATTATTATTTGACTCGCAATATTTTAACCCGTAAATAATTACAGAGAGCAAAGGTAGCTTAAATGCACTGTAACAGAAGCTATTCAGAAAAATATGATCAGAGGCAGAAAATACAGTAAAAGTGAAAGCCGTTGTACAACCACAGGGAGATGACACACTTGTATCTACACACTGCTGAAAGATACTAATTATGCCTCTGGCAAAGGGCATACGGGCTCCTTCAAAGAAGCTATTTAAAGATAAGAACACTGCAGACAAACTTCAGAGATATCTGTGCTATTCCCTTCCTTCTTGCGTTGGAAATTCTAGGTCACAATGTAATAAAACTAAAAAAACCCCACACTTTTTAAAAATAAGGATTTTAAAATAATAGAAAGCAGGGCAGCCATGCCAAGTCTGGTCAGTTAGATGTATTCCAGGGTGCTCAGGTATCCATCAACTGTTACAGCTTTTTCACTCTGCTCCAATTACATTTCAAGAAGTAATTAGTACATTGTATTATCAAATCAAGAGTTTAAAAAAACAAACTAATTAAAAATATGTCTACAGCCTTAGTATTCTGAATAAGGAAACCAAGCAGGTCATCTTGGTTAAATTATTTCCCTCCGAAATTAGGCGGGCAAGGTACATAAAAATTATTTGAATCATTAGATTTTCTTACATGTAGAAGGGCAGGTAAATTGGACTTCTTCTCCTTAGTATGAGACCTTACATATGTCAAGGGCCTTTCTTCCACACCATTGCATGGTAATACTGCTCCATCACTGATAGAACGCAGCTGCTCCCACTAAAATTAACCCCACAAGCAATGAAGAGTGAACCTGTAGCGGTGATGAGATTTTTAAATTTCTCTACTTAAAAATAGAAAATGAAAGCACATGCTGACATGGCGGTATTTGGACTTGGCTATCGTGAAGGTCTTTTCATGATTCTAAGGTGACAAATTTACACTGTGTTTCTGACACTGCTGCTGGGTGTGATGGGACAAGGACAGAGACATGACCACAGAGCTGCTTTCCCACCAGTCTTAGAGAAGGGTCCCCTGCTGAAAAAAAGGCTTTGATTGTGAATGCAGAGACTGTATCACCTGAGCATTTTGGAGGGCTAGGACCTAAAATAGTTCTAGCTTAATTTTTTTTTCCTTTAAATTAAGCAAGCATGGGGATTTACCGTTCTGGATTTTATCACCACTACACTTAAAATTTTTGAAGTGCTGGACTTTAACCATGTGAGTGAGCTCTTATTTCCATGCAATTGCATGTCACATTCCATTGTGAAAGTGCCAGACCTGGACAGATGCATCTGGATAGAAGTCAGAACAACCACATGTCTCACCGTGCAAAGAACTCTGAATCCCTCAACACTTCAATAAATAATAGCAGAGAGGTTCCACATCAAAACAAACCTCTTCCAAAAACATCACAAATCTTCCCTGTGCAGGGTTTAAATAAGCTGCTGGCTCTTCCCTCTCCAAGCTCACTAGATACCACCAGAACTGTAGCACGAAACTAAACCTGCCAGTGCCCTGGAAAACCATTTGTGGGACCTTTATGGAGCTGGATGTACCAGTTTCCACATCCTGTTTTATTCAATCGAAAGAAAGAACCACCTGGAGCTAAACATTCCAAGAGGCCAAATGGGCACAATTTCAGACAACCAGGACTTTCTGAAGGACACAGCAGTCCAGGCACAGAAGACAGAACCATGTTAATGCTAGTCAGAACAACCCCACTCCTACTTCCTCCAAGCCACAGCACTCTCCCGCTCCTCTACAGAGGACCATCTATGTAGCAGACATCCAAGAAGATTCCCCACCTCTTTTCAGCCTTTATACTGGGGTGATGGAGCAATAAGCTTGTGGAGGTGCTGAAACAAAGCCAACAGCTCCCCCTTTCTGCTTTTCTTCAGACTGTTTAAGCAGATCATGTATGTGCCATGTGTGGCACTCAGAGCAGTTTTTCTCTCGTGGCTTTTTAATATAATAGTAATTGTGATCTTGCTGTCTGAAATACACGAGTACTCCTCCATACTGAAGAAATTAGGAATGACTTGTAAGTTCTTAATTGACAGTACAAAACATCAATTACACCACAGCTGAATAACAAAGAAGAAAATTACAGGTGCAAGAGCTAAACAGTCATTGATTAAAAAGAAAAAAAAAAAAACAAAAAAAACAAAACACAACAACATGAAGCACTGGAATAGGATAAAAGTACTCGTGCTCTCGTGCTTCCCATTTGCACTGTTAAACAAGAATGCTAAGAGACTAGGAAATAAAAATGGAGTTAAGTGACACCCCCATACAGCTTTCCTTTCTGTAAGTGCAAGTGCCTTCAAAGCTATAAATAACTCATGCTTAGTTAGAAAGCAGTGGAAACAAGTGTGTGAATGCAGCCATGTGTGCTCACACACACACACACACACAACCCCCATCTGAATCTTCCCACCAACAGCTGTGGCAGTTGGCCCAGATCACAGCAGTGACATGCTGCCAACAGACTGATCAACCTCACCACACACTAAATTAGAAATACATTTACACAGATTAAATTTCAGAGGACCGTGATGCCACTTTAAACTCCATTAGATTCTGCTCCTCACAGTCCTTTAAACAAACAAAAAAGCTAGCAAATCATCCCCCCTCTATCCCCTCCACCCACCCGCTTTACCAGAGGGATGGAGGCTCCCTCATAGATGTGAATCAAGACAGATAAATTAGCAAAGGTATGACTACCCTAAAATCTCACAGAAGGGAAGTAAAAAGAAATCAAACCACACTTCATTAAGGTGAGAAAGCCTCAGCAGGAAGCTATGGGTGGTGTTGATCACTGCTGTTCACAGATGAGACAGAGACCTGCACTGGAAAGGGGAACTCAAACACAAGCTTTGAAAGATTCAACCCACTAGGTTAAGACTTTTGCAGACAAACCCTATCTGTAACAAATTCACACCCTTTCAGCAGGTAAGAGGACAAAACAACAGCAAGAGGCAGCATTCCAGCACATCAAGGATGTAGCAGTGACTAAGGGGAGGGGCTGCACCTGCCAGAAGAGACACATACCACAACAGATAATATGACAACTGGGATATTAAACCGAAAGATTTTATCTTCAGTAGATGATCTGGCACACAGTGCCATGGACAGTAAGTACCAAGAAAAATGACCACTCAGGTAAGGTCTCCTTCTGTAGCTTAATCCTGACAATCAGCTGTAGCTCACACTCATTGCCCCAAGTCTGATGCGCAGGCCTGCAGACACACACCAGCCAGGCTCAGACACCTGTTACTATGAACTAATTCAGGTATCTCTCTCTGCAATTTCAGATGCCTCGTTTGTACTTGGGTTGCAGGGTGGAGGAGCTCACCTGTTTTAATTATCACCACAGGAACAATCCGGCTCCTGAGGCAGTCAAGAACAATGGCACACATCACACGAAAAGCCTCACTCAGACTGAACAATAAAGGACAGTGAGTAGGTAGAGAAGGGGAATTTCCAACCAGATTTCTCCTCTTGCAGGAACAAGTACTCAGGCAAGTTAAGCACTCCTTCAGTTTATAGTCAGACAAAACAAAGGAGGATGGGGAGGACTTAAGAGAGCTAGACAATAACCCATTCAGGATAACAGAAAGCCAAGCATAAGAGAAATTTCTTCTTGCACTACTA
>JAWWES010000081.1:61675554-61767109 GCA_035583135.1 Lophotriccus pileatus | reverse complement strand
ACTTAAGAGAGCTAGACAATAACCCATTCAGGATAACAGAAAGCCAAGCATAAGAGAAATTTCTTCTTGCACTACTATGATCTTTAGAACCATGAACTCAAATGCTCCTGCTGCAGGTAAGTCAAATTGCTGAGGGTTGAAATGCACACAGTGTATTCAGCGGAAGCACCAGTACATTTGTTGAGCTGCTGGTCGGTGTGTGGTGCTACAGCTGGTTCTGTGAACAAGACTGTCCCCCAAAGCTGCTGCGAGACACTTACCTCGAAGACAGAGGAAAGTGAGAAAATCTTCTGTCTTGGGCTTCCTTTTGGAGAGGTCAGAAATCTGAGTGGCAGGAGGGGGTAACAACGGCTCCACTATCTTTATTGGAGTTGTGCTGGGACTGTTTGGCTGGGACTGAGCAAACTTCCTTTGTGCTTGCAGTCTTGGCCTGTGGAAACAAGAGCACATCAAAAGCTTGTTAGGCAGAACTCGCAGGATGAGTGAGAACATAAAAATTCACCATTAAAAAAAAAAAGAGAGAGAGAGAGATCTGAATCCATCTCCCACCAATATATCCCCAGCTGGGTCAATTACAAAGACAGTATTTTATTTGTTTTACCCTTTGGTATCTTCTGCTACAATTTGGAAAACCAGAAAGGGAACATCTTGACTGTAAAATCTGTGACTACTGTTTCATATGTTCTGACTGGTTTTTTACATGATACAATTACAGTTTACCATTCACTTATTTGGAAATTAAATCTGTATTTTGCACCATGAAAATGTCTTTTTTTTTTTTTTTATGTTAAGTGTTGGTGTTTATTGCTTCCTGTTTTTTTAATTATTTTACAAATTAGGTTTATTTTGGCCCCATTAAGGTTTTAATTTATCTCAATCTGCTAGAATATTATTTCCACAGTAAATATATATATTAATAGATAAGGTATATAATATATGTTAGCATCCGGTTCTACAAAATCTAATCAAAACCTTTAAGAAAAAGTATTTTTGACAAGAAAAACATCCAGTCAAAGCCATTAGATTTTCATTTGCTTCGCCACAGCCTAGAAGGACAGTAAGCAAGAAGGTCTGGAGTGGGGTTAAGTAAATTTTTAAGAATGAAGGACATGCATGGAGTGAATTTCTTCAGTCCTGACTGACACCCTCTGATTAGTTTTAGAGCATGCCTGGGTATGGCTGCAGGAAATTAATGGCTGCAGGTGGTTTTGGCACCCAGGCTACAAATCATTTCAAGCCTTTCTGAAGGCTCTGATTAACTGCTAGGTAGCAATGAATGTGATTTTCTTTAATATGTCTAGAATGTAAATTGGTATTAGGGAAAGCAGTTTGGGGCAGGACAGATACCTGGAGGGGGTCTCGCTAGGAACCTGGCTCAGCTCAGCATTTAAGAACATGCTAATTTCTCACTTAAGCAACTGGGATTCTAATTATGATCTTTATTACAGCTTCAAAAAAGAGAGAAGCTACAGAAAGAACTTAAAACCTTGTTGAGAAAGGATGCAATTTTATGTCATTTTCTTCCCTAATAGCAGAGTATTTACATAATGTCAATCTGAAACATATCAAATAACACTGAAGGAAAACTCAGGTCTTGTCACTCCACCGCAGGCTTGACTGTTGTGACTTAAGGAAAGCACAGTTATTGTTCAGTATGGATGAAACACATAATTGTCAAACCTTTTATTTTTCACGGCTATTAACCTTGAATAGTTGAGTAAGAAGAGGTTTGTTACTGCAGTTTTAAACTTTCGCAATTTTATGGCTAAAGTAGCAAAAAAAATTGAAAATCCCAGAAGTGAATGTATGTATATCACACGTCCCCTAATGACAACAGCGAACAAAAGTAATATTCAGCAATTTTCTCCCTAAATTCTGCATAAAATTGTCCATGTTCTCATTATCCAACCCCCACCTCCCAAAACAACGGAACATACCAGCCATTCTTACTGCTTGTTCTCATCTCCTTGATGGGAAAAATAACATACTGTTTATAATTTTTTTTTATCAAGGTACTTATAAGTTGTGAACTGGAACTAAAAGACACACATGAACCCATATATTTCCTCGTATATATGAACAATTATCTTTCCAGAATGAAGGTCTTGTATAGACCTGCTTATATCTCCTCAAAATTATTCAGACTGCTTTGCAAAGCCCCATTCCTTCATGCAGACTGAGGAGTCCCATGGAGGATGAATGGGATTTTAATTTCAGTCAACTACATTTCTATCACCAAAACTATATATGCAGCCAGAGAAAGACGCTTTGTGTGTGTTGGCTTCTGTTCTGCACAAAACATATGCTCTCTCAGCAAAAAACAGACTATAAAGGTTAGCAAGCAACCCTGCTTTCTGCAAAGCAATTTTTTCCCACTGGTGTGCTTCATGAGCCGGGCTGTTAAAAACATACAGCCATCCACTCTCCGCATCTCTTGTACTTGCTCAAATCTCACGTGATTAACGATAAGCAGAGAGGAGGATCAGCACCCCAAAAAGTAAAGGTTAATAAGCCTGTTTCACAGTTCAAAATTAACCCTTTGCAGCAAGAGTCATCCATGCTGTTTTGCAGTATCCCTGTTATCAGTCTCCATAGCATTGAAAGGGGATTAGGGAATGACTTTTAAGTTTGGCATGGATGTGAAAAGAATGAGCGAACTAAAAGTACTTTTGGCCTCTCTGTGCTTTGAAAGTAAACTCTGTTAGCATTCTTCTCTGGTAACAAACAAATGCCTGTGTGGGGCACAGAGCCTGGCCTGGCAGCATCACCAGCTCTTCACTACCACTACTCCTCACTACCTATGGGGACCCTTCATTTCACCAAGGACAGCAAAAATGTCAGGTCTTTCCTCCACACAACTTGAAGCTATGACCATGAACTTTTGCCACTTCCCCAGAGAGGCTGCAGAGACTTGTTGCTTTATGGTCAGATGTGTTCGAGATGCTTCTCCTCTCAAACCATTGCTGAAGGTTGCTGTACTTCCACATGCTTGGTTTGAGCTCACCAATGTCACAAAAACTCGGCTCCTTATGAAACATCCATCTTTTACTGAAACCTTGAGCAGTTACAGGGTGTAGGCATCACCGATTCAATTTATGAACACTAGTAAATGAAGGTGTTCTTTTGTGACTGCGCATCCTCTAGATTTCTGCACCAACTACTATTCTTCACATGGATAGGCATGTGCTCCACAGGCTTCTACTATAATGGCTGAGGGGGTATACAGAGGGAGCCGTGAGCAAGAAACAAGCTACTCTGTAGCTACAACATATTGGGATGGGGAATCGAGGTTAGTAAACAGAACACAAGTTCTTAAGCAGCACCTTTGTTTCAATGGAGGGCCAGCAAAGGAAAAACACACATATTTCAAAACAAGGGCAAAAAAGGCTGTTTCCTTGTAAAGGCATGAATACCTCTTAATAAACTCGTATATCCCCCATGAAAACCTCTAGCAGCATAAAACCAATTATTTCGGGTATGGTTTCACATTACATTTAATCCAATCTAAGTGTGAAGCTGCTGTTAAAGAAGGATCGTACCCCTCCTCTTCACTAAAGTTACATCAGACGAAGCACAGCAACTCGTTGTACTCACACACCACTTCTGACCAGGGAAGAACAGTTAAGTAATAACAGTGCTTAGAAAGACAGTTTGTGAGTAGGAGGTTGCCAACGTAAAATTTAGAGAAAAGCAGTGCGGCCTGCAGGACTAGGGAAACGATCGTCCCCCTGTACTTGGCACTGGTGAGGCCACACCCCAAATCCTCTGTTCAGTTTTGAGCCCTCAACACAAGAAAAGACATTGAGGTGCTGGAGCATGTCCAGAGAAGGGAAACAGAACTCGGGAACGGTCTGGAGCACAAGTCTGATGAGGAGTGGCTAAGGGAGCCAGGTGGTTTAGCCTGGAGAAAAGGAGGCTCAGAGGGAACCTTATTGCTCTCTACAACTACCTGAAAGGAGACTGTAGCCAGGTGGTTGGTCTCTTCCCCCAGGGAACAAGCAATAGGATAGGAGGAAATGGCCAAAAGTTGCACCAGGGGAGGTTTAGATTGGACATTAAGAAAAGTTTCTTCACTGAAGGGGTTGTCAAACATTGGAACAGGCTGCCCAGGAAAGTGACTAAGTCTCCATCCTTGGAGGTATTCAAAAGATGCATGGATGTGGCACTTGAGGACGTGGTTAGCAGTGGACTTGGCAGTTCTGGGTTCATTGTGGGACTTGATGATCTTAAAGGTCTTTCCCAAGCTAACCAATTCCGTGATTGTTTAAGCGCATACCACCAGCAGCCTGGCTTTGCTCTTTGCTTCTTAACACAATGATTTCTGCTGGAATGACCTATTTAGCGTCCATTTGGCAACAGGAGACAGATTGGCACGAGTGGCAAAAAGAACAACAAAAATCCTGTTTCCGTCCTCAAAACAAATTGCTCACTCTGTCCTCTTTGAAAGGGTATATACTTCGTAAGGCTTGAAAATACGCAAATAGAAAAAACTTTTCAAGCAGGAAAAGGATGAGGAAAGAACTCAATACCACATCTAAACGTCATGCGAACACCCAACATGCTGCCAGAAATACCTAGACTATTTAAAAATAAATAGTAAACCTTCTCTCACCAGAATGTTATTTTCCTTCTACTGCTTTTGAGAGACTTTAAACACTTACCTATCATGTGGAGTTAAAAAAAGCTTCAGCCTGAGGAAGTCTCACCTCCTTTTGATTCGCTTCTCTTCTACTGAACTGACCTTTTAGGTCTAAGCAAATTACAGCCAGAGACTAAAACTCCACAACAAGAACACCCTCATTGTAAAAATGCAGGCTAGGCTACAAAACATTTCTCTCCCAACATAAAATACACTTTTTGAAGCTTTTCTAGACTAGAATTTATTTTTAGTTGAATATTTTAAGCAAACTGCATTCTTTAAATCAAAACACTACAGTCTGCGTGGGCTAAAAATACTTCAGAATGCCTTTTAAAATAGAATATCCCAGCACCACTCCTTGAGCTTGTAAAAAAAGTTCACATTTAGGAAAAAAAGACTTAGTACACAAAGGCTGTCTTTTCTTTGCAAAGCAAAGCTCAGGCTAGTAGTACCAGTCTGTGTTAAATCTGGTAAACATTAATACTCTAGATAACAGAACCAAGTATTAAACTATCAGTATGTAAGATTTAGTTATAGATCGGTACAAAACCCTGACTCTTTTCAGTTTTTCACTCCCTAACTCCTAAGCCGAAAGCAAAGCATAAGGACTATAAAACATACACAAAGCCCAATATGCACAATCAAATTTGTAATATATGTGTATTCATAATAACCTATTTATAGAAAATTCTGATGAGAGGCTGTTCTCATTCCTAAGTATCTCAACTGGAAGGAGATTTGCAAAGCAAACTATCTTTTTCAAACATTCTCTAATCTCCAGCAATCTGCAGGTTTTCACAGAACTTCCTGCTTAATATGCACTACAATATGTCCTTGCTGCTTGGTCTCATTACCTTCCACTTACTACTTGAACTCCACTTTTGCTTTTGTCTTTTCCTGCTTTTCTGTAGACTGATGTTTATGTCCTTTTTCTTTATAACAGCACCACTAGAGTTAGATTTCCAAATGCTACAGGAACCATAGCTTAAGTAGGTGCTTGAGCGGTAGAGTTTTGTGGCTAATTCCCATTTCCCTTTCCAGTGCAGTGTGCTTTTCACTTTCTGAGCTGCTGGTGAGCAGCTGGCAAGCTAAAGAGGAGGAATCTACACTTCTTGTCTTTCTGAAAGCTGCATCACATTTGGGTACTTTGTTATTTCTCCTTCTGAGAAACTGCAATGGAAGTATTTGTGGATATTTACTTTTACTACTAATGAGCACAGATGAGCTGATATTAATTGACACCAAACACTGTGTAGCTAGTTAGGAATAGAGACTTGCTTACCACCTGATCTAAGCCTAGCTGTTGAGGGAACATCCTCTATCAAGACATCTTTGAACGGGGGAAATTTTGGGTTCTTGTTATTGCTCAGGCTTTGCGGTTCCCAGATCTCCTCCAGTATTATACCTCACAATCTGAACAGCAGATTGTCCCATACAGCTACACACAGTCATAGTCAAGCATTACAGCTGTTTCCATCAATCACTAGTAACTATTAAGGGAAAGCTCTGGCACAGACAGGCACTATTCCTCACAGGTTTTGTCCTGACCATTCTTTGCTAGTATCATTATAGTTTCCTCTCTGCTGTGTACCTGGGTTATTTATTTCCTCCCTGGCTCAGTGAAATACTTACCTCTGATGTTTACTTGGCCCTACAGCCCTGATCTGGAGCAGGTCTGAAGCACACCATCTTTTGGTCTCATCAGAGCTGATAAAACAAATGTGTAAATTGTGTAACTGTGCTGTACAAGGTGACACTCTGTCTAAGCGCACAACATGCCTGTATGCAAAGATTCATTTGTGTGCAGCTTTGTTTATTAAGGTAAACTCACCTGAAAATGACAGGCTGTAGATGTGTTCTGACCTCATTTAAATTTTAAAAAAATAATTTAAAAAAGGTAATTTAGGCTTTAATAGCCAGGTGCCTGCTGGAAACGGGATAATTATCAAGTGCGCAATTTCCACCTCAAACAAAACCTACCATGTGATGGGCACTGCTAGCCAAGCCCAACTTGAGCATGCAAAACTTACTGCTGGAGGTCTCATTCTTCATGGGACAAACAGGAAATATTTATCACTATCACGTGTGCCAGCAGGAAGCACAGCTAAGCTACATTTCACCATTTCAATCCTAAGAACATTCCGAAGACATTCCCTCCCAACAGTAACCTTCTAGAGGATCACCAGTTCATGCAAACAGGGCTCCAGACTTCAAACCAACAAGCTGTCTACATCAACACTGCCAAAACTTGTATGAAACATATTTTTTCTCCCCCAGCTGTGAGAGTAAACATTACTTGGGCAAGCAAAAAAATGGGGTGGGAAAAAAATTCCCTCAGAATACAAGACCTTGTTGACTCTCCCCGGAGCATACCTGAGTGCAAGTGTTGGCTCAGGTAGCACTAGGCACTGCTTCTACCTGTATGAATTCACATACCACTGCAAACACTGTGCCCCGTATCACATTGTCAATTTTCTGCTTGCATCAGTGTTGTATCTGTTGCCCATTTAATAACACACCGCTTCTGCTGTTACTGCCAGCAGGTTTGCAGCAGTGGAAACTGGGATCCAGCAGCTGTGTCTCCACAGCTGTTTGAGCCAGGAAGGAACTAGACGTTAAGAGACCTCGTTGCTCCCACCCATGCAGATATCGAGTGCAGGTCACCAGTGCAAAGCATGTGGTCACTCTAAGAGGTGGCTCCTTCACAATAATTTGCAAGATTATGTAATCCCAGACACAACCCAGACCTGTATTACCAGGTTGGAGTGTTATTCTTAATCCTGTCATATGATTAAAAGAATCTGGGCTACTTTTCATTAAATTAACCATTCCAGTAAGGTTGAATGCAACAATTTTCAGAAGTTATTTTTACTAAGACCTTTATTCACTCAATCTTCTTTACCTTCTGCAGTTCAATAAATCAAAATTGGGCCTAAATTAACAACATGATTTTAACCCCATCTTAAATTCTCAAGTGAACAAACAGAAGTAAAATACTAAGCCCATCTTCATTCAGGCGATGATTATTGAACCTAACAGGGCACATTTCCATAAACAACACATCTTGCTCTAAAACTTTAGCCACAGTGAATGGATGCACATTTTACTTTGGGTTTTTCTTTGGTTGTATTTGTTTCAAATGGTAAACAGCTGGCTTCTGAGATCTCCTCTGCTGCTAACAATGGAAAGGTGCATGGAAATGGCATTTAATGAATGCTAATTGAGCTAACCCATCTGCTTATAGACTAGTTCAAAGTACAGTTGGACACAAAGGTTTTTTTGCTAAAAACTGCTCAAATTACCATTAATTCTGGAATCGCCCATTTTTCCTGACCATGTTCACTGATCACAAGAAGGTACTTACAGTCTCCAAACCCACCTCATTTCATGCAGTTCAGCAGAGACTCTTACACCCAGTAAATTAAATGTGTGGACGTTCAAACTACTTACAAGATCATGCTGGGCAAACTGGGAGTTCTTAAAAACCACTGGACACTGTTTACCACCCCCTCTACAGTAACTGTGAAGGAACTAGACATCTCCAGCCACTATCCATGAGCCTGATACGTACTCCACCCGGCATATCCAAGTGGCCACAACGACATAGGTATGAAGACTTTGCCTGCTAGACTAACCCATACCAGACAGTTCATTGAAGAAGTTGTAGAAAACTAACACTGAGTTCAGATGTCAGCTTGGTATCCTGGAAGTTTGGGTGTTTCAGTGGTCTAGATAACCTTGAGAGGGACGTATCGCATTGGGTACTAAATGGTTTGGGCTTTTTGTCCTGAAATATCCATGGCAGCCAGGGAATTTTAACACTTTTAGCAGTAGGGTTTCCCCGTGTGAACTTGAGTTCCCTCCAGAGACTTCAGGATACACAGAAGCAAAGATGAACATGAAACAATCCAAAAAACCAAAAGCATAAACAGTCAAATTTGCAGCCCTTCTCCAGGAGCATGACTCTCCTCTTATCCTACTGCTGCAACTGGTTTTAATTTGAGTTGATGCAAGAACAGTTCATGCTTATCGATCTTCACGTATCTCAACAATGGGATGTTTCCAGCTCAGACTCCAGCAGCTGAAGCAGATTGACTTAGATTACATTAATGACCATCAAATACTCAAGCCCTTCCACCCATCCCACATGCCAGTGGCTGTGGCAAGTGCAGGAAGGTTTATCAGCTGCAGCCCAGTGAGAAGAAGCAGTAGGAGTGTGTCCAAAATGAGGATATGGCATCTGAATGAAGCTCCCAAGAACCTTTTTTCTTGCAGTTGGCTGCTTTGGTCAACAGATGAATCACAACTGTCCTACAGACTGCCCATAAATCCAGGACCAAAGCCTTATTCCTCTATAAGTAAGAGTAGGATCTGGACAACCAGGAAGACAATGACTCTTTCAAAACTACTTTCTCCAGGGCTGTACCACCTGAGATTGGATAAGAATTTTTCCTCCTCCATGCAGGCATGTGGTGAGCTGTACATGGCAATAGATGGCAGAAGAGATCCTTCCGAAGACAGGTGGTGCCACCCTTCCTTTGTCCTGCAACAGTTCTCAAAAACTCCCATTTTTGGAGCAGCTTCATTTCTAGTCTAAGAACATAAGCACTGGTACTTGAATCTTTCACTGCTAAGAGCTGTACTCCAGCTGTGTCTACATTGCAACCACACTGCATGTTGAATAAAGCCACCCAGGCTAAGCCTTCAAATTCATCAGTCCACATGGGAATCTAATAACAATGCTGCAGACACTTCACTGTGAGTCCTACAAATGCTCCTCCCAAGGTTCTGGCTATTGCTGACACCCTCACCATGACAGACAACACTATTCAGCTGGGCTAGCTCAGATATGCTCACACAAGCTACAAAGGTGCATAGTGGTACAAAAGCAGCTTCACTGAAAAGGAGCAACAAACAGGAATGCATTGCAGCAGTCCATTTTGGAGGGGGCTGTGTATTGGATATATCTCTTTCCTTGCTGTTCTTTGGGTTATTCATGCTGCAGGGAATGTTCATTAGAGATGGCTTATGATACTAGAAAAAACAAGTTGACTCTGTGGGACTAACCCACAGTGGGAGTCATTGCATTAGTGCAAATCAGTACAAAGTACTGTGTGATCAGCACTTTTTTCAGCAGTACCGTAAAAGGTACAGCAGCTTCTGACTCCTCAACGCTCCCCCCTGTGCACAGCTTGATTCTGCTCCTGCAGCCATTCTCTGGAGCCTTGCTTCTTCTGCAGGTTTTCTCATCTCTGGCTGCCACTTGGTTCTCTTCACCAGAGCGCTCCACAAGCTGCTTTCCAAGCACAGCTGAGCACAGTTACCTACAAAAGCACTTGGCAAATGGATACTTGAGTTACTGGTTCCTGCTTCCAGAAACAAGGGCTCCCCCACTCTTCTAGCAGCATGACCCAAGACTCCTGCATTTCAGCTTGAGCCAAACCCACCACCGCGTACCAGCAACTATGAAGTAATGAAGCACATCACCAAGGAGTGACTTTAGGCCAGGCCTGCCATTTTATTCCGTGCTGCTGCACAGAGAAGAGCATCACCACATGCCAGAAAGTTAAAGTGCAAAACCACAGCAGCAGAAAAAAGAATTAAGGAAGTCATTTGCATTTGCTTGTTTTTTTAATAATCACTAGCAGATGTCTGAATGTGTGCTATGTCCACAAACCTTTCTTCAAGGAGAAAACCACAAGAACAAAGTTAGTTTTTCAGATTAAACCCTGTCCCATGTGCTGGAAGGAAACAAGGTTGATCTCCACGCTAGCAGACACCTTCTCCACTGGGAGGAGGATGCAATTTCCAGTTCACTTGCTGTGAACTGTCTCCACAGTCTCCCCCTACTGGCAAGAACCCGTCAACGTCCTGCTACCTGCACTGGCTCCAGATGGAAGAGCTAAGCAACCCTCACAGTTTTCTGATATACGGGTAAAGCCAGTGTGGGGAAGCCTGTGGGCACTAAATGGTCTCCTCTTCCACTTCACTGCTTTGCAACACCATCCTGCTGTCTGCACTGAATTACAGGTAACTTTGGTAATTTTGTTATCTACTTTTTTTTTTTTTCAAAAGCCTTTTTGGCCCTACAAAAATACTTCCTACCCTCTGGAAGAGAGCCTATAGAATACTAAAGCCTGGCCATTTTCAGAAAACTTGAGCCCTGCCTCCTATTTAATTACACAGAGGCCAAACCTACTTCTAGCGCAAACACACTGTGCAGCTTCAATATTCTTCTAACATAATTTTCAGTGTTCTCAGACATCTGCAAAACCTGTTTGCTTCCCAGTTCCCAACTAGGAGACATTAAACAAAACCAGCACAGTCCAGATGACAGAGCTTCCTACTTCCTTACTCATGCGACACCCTCTGGCACTACCCGAAACCCCAGTCTCCGATAAATTCAGTGCTGTTCTTTGTTCCTTATTCCTCTTCAAAAAACAGTTGCAGATTCAGACTGAATGGTTGAATGATATGCCAAATAATATCAAACCTATCAGCAGCTCCCTCCCTAGTCATTTGACCAACTGCTAAAAGAGGATGCACGATCAGAGCCATACAACTGAAAGAAAATTCTTTTCACTTTGAGCAGCCTTTACTCTGCAATTGTGCTTTTAAAAAAGAAAAGAAAAAATTACAGACCATTTCATTCTTGTTTTCCAATCTCAGAAAGCCATGTGTACCTCAACTCTTGCCATCGTTCACCTTTGTCCTAAAAGCAACTTGCACTAGCCAGAAAGCCAGAGATCACTTCTGGCAAAAATGTCAGAAGTAACAATGTATGGATCATTTTAGCCATCATCTGAATGGCTGAAAAACTTCCGGTTCAATTAAGTCCTCCATTAATCCCTACAATTTGAATAAAATTTTCCGTCTGCTAGCAGGAAGTGATAAAAGTCACACAGTCATTAGGTTGTGGGCATTTTAACCTCTTGCAGAGGTTGCAGCTTGCAATTTAACCACACCTGAAATGAGATATCTGTGCTTCCCATGGGGACAGCCTTTTGAAGGCTCCTTTACCATCTATCTGGCCATTACCAGGGACTCAACATTTCTCTTGTAAAACTACAACATTTAGACACACAATACTGGGGGAAAAAATAAAGAAGAGTCATAAGACATCCTGTATCTGCTACACAGACTTTATTCTGATAAGCAGCAAAGTGATCACTTTTGCATAAAACACCTATCAATCACCAGCATTTCTTGCCAAAAAGGATTACTAAAGAGAAACACATGAATGAGCTGCCGAGGGAAGAAAAGAAAATAAAAATCAGTATATTCCATTATGTTAAACCTGTGCTATTCTTATATAATTCTGAAGGTAAAATACAAACTTTAGCAGGTGCCATTTCTACTTTTTAGTCTCTTTTCCTACATCATTGTAATTTTTTGCATTGAGTTTCTCTTGGAAGCAAACCACAACCCTCTCCAGGCTTCCTCCCCAGGAGTCAAACAGCCCATTCTTGCAAGTCAATCAGGCAGACGCAGTCAATTGTCCCAGTGACGCTGTTCATGCCTTCTTTCAAGCCATGCCACATCCTGCTACCAGTCAAACTGGCCTGAAAAGGAAAGGGGCCATTCACCTCGAACCTCTTCTTTACAAGGGACGCTAAATCCTATGAGAGGGGGCTGGCTGGACTGCGAGAGCACACTGTCTTTCTCTTCCTCCTGAATGCCAAAAAAAGTAGTTGGGAACTAATGATATGAATGGAAACTATGGCAACAATTCCTGTGCCACTGCAATCTATAGCTTTCCCTGCAGACTTTCTTTCTTTACCTGTAGTACTAAGTATTCAATACTCTCTTGCTTCTTGTCACATGTGTTGTGTCCCCCTGCCCCTGGAGAAAGATAGTGGATATCTAACTCATTTTGGTACCAGGTAATCAGAGTAAAAAAACCACAGACACACATTAACCATGCATACACACCACAGATTTGTCGGGGAAGTAAAAAAATACTGTCTCTCTGAGAAGACTTTGAGGAGAGTGAGATTTATCAGTGCTTCACCTTCCCTAACACCCTCCTTAATTTTACTTTTAGGACATATGGTGGTATGTGAGCAGCAGGACACCTGGTATTTAATAGTACAGCCTAGATAAACTGAGAGCTTGCTGATGATGGAAGAAGAAAATCCTGTTCCTTTTAGCTCACATCCCACTGTGGACTCTGACCAGGAAGGTATGGGAAGGCACTGTCCAAGCAGAAGTAGGACAAAGGGAGTGGGACCACACCTTTCTGGAGCAGCAACTGCTGCACTGCCTCACCCTCATCTTTCTACCCTAAATGAGTAGGTTCACTTTGGTTTAAACCCATCTCAGCAAGGGCTGATGCAGCAAAAAGGTATGGTATATGTTCTTCCCTTCACCTCCAGCCACACGTTCCCTGCTTATGCCAGCACTAGAGCTCCTGAGACCCCATAATCAGCTGGCTAAGGAAGTCAGTCTAGCTGAAAATTAATTTATAGGTCGGGGTTTTTTCTTTGTCAGGTTGGGTTTCATAAGCACAGAAGTGCTGGTGTTGGCACAAAAGAGGTGGCAAGAACTCACAAGAGGGAAGAACAGGCCTGCCTTTTCCAGCAGCAGCTCACATTAAGATCAACCTAAGCTGACTGAGAAACACGTTAGTCACTGAACTGTAAAATTTTAAAGGAGTAAGTGCCTGGTAGCAATACCAGAGTAGTCCCCTTCGCTGTCAACCCTTTTGCAACAAACAAGGAGCCTAGTCTCCATGCAGACAATAGCAAGGAAGACAGAATGGGGTGGGTTGGGTTGAGGGCTTTTTGCTTGATAACCTTGGAGGTTTTATTAAGGTAATGAAAAGGTCTGATTTCCTGCACTTCTGCCCCCATGAGCAGATCACCCGCTACTTTTCCCTGTTCCATGACAAGCAAAGCCCCAGGTTACAAACGTTTGAAAGAGAATGGAGAGGATGGCATTCCAGATGCTGTCTACACTGACAGTGACACCGCATAAAAGCTGAACACTTTCTAGGTGCCCCATGGGTGAAGCATCCTACTCGGCAGTGGCCAGCCTGCTGACTGGCACTGGGCTCCTCTGAAAGTGTCCCCTGAGGTGTGGCTGCAAGGCCGTGCCACTGATGAGCTGTGCCCAGTCAGCACGTCATGCCAGTGCCCAGCCTGAGGGGACACCTAACAGCGAGAGCAGAGGAATGGCCCCAAGAGCAGACCACTTGTAATTTCGAGGAACACATGCTTGCAGCAACCCTAGGGTCATGTTCAGTAGGTGTTTCCGTTAGTCTAAACAAGCTCTAATAATTAATTTCACACTTCAAGAGCAGACCAGCTTCAGCCATTTTAACCTGCTGGTAACATGCTCTGAGACGGGCAGCCAAGCGCCTTCCTCTTACCACTTGATGTTACAAACCCAACCTGTCACTGAAGTACTTTCTGCTGTATATGTAGATACACATCAGCCTGCTCTACACCTTTGACATCCAGTCTCAAATGTGAACCGCGACAATGAGCCTCAAATGTGATAGTCCCAGCGCACACCTTGCTCCTCGCTGCACTTTCAGTTTAGTTGCAACCTGATCCTCCATAAAAGACTGAACGCCTAAGCTTAAACTTCTTTCCAGATCTGCGTTTTTCACAGTGTCTCCGTGCAAGAGAGAGGTTCCTGCCCATCACTACAGCTGGCTGTATCCATCTCTCAAACCTCCACACTGAAGTCAAAAAGGCCTCTGTCACAGCCCATCAGGAGCATCCACTCTGTCGTGTCACCTGGGGCTCTGGGGGACAGGAGACCAAGGAAACCTCACCTCACTAGGCACAGTCTTGCAAATCTGTAAAAAAAAAAAATCCAAAACTCTGGGATGCTTCTCGACACCACCTCTCTTCCTCAAAAGCAGTAAGCCAGCATTTGGTCACTGATTTTACTGGCAGTCCTCAGGCAAATCACTTGTCTGTCACTTTTCCAGGCTGAAATTAGACATTGACCAAAAGAGGGCTGGGTATAAGGATTAAAATCCTATGAAAACCAGTGTGCGCATGCACCCGTGCTTGTTTAAATCAGATGAGGACCCGAGGTCAGTTTGTCACATGGCCGTGCAATAGGTCATGGCAGAGTGCTCCCACACAGGGGCGGCAAGAAATTGGCAATTACTTCAGCTGGGACCACCGGTGAACATTTGATGAACTCAAAACTGGTTCATTTAGTTCTCAAAAGCCGTGCATTTGAAGGGCAATTGGTGAAAATGCCAAGCAATTCCGCCCCCCCCCCCCCCCGAAACGAAAGAAGTGAAATTGGAAAGAACACTTGACCAGTAAGAGAAAGCAGGCAATAAGGCCAGCAGCAATAAAGTAAAACATTGTGAGGGAATGCAAAGAGCCATCGGTATGTTCAGGAAAGTGGAAGTTACCTGAAAATAAAATGAAATCCTGTGAGGACCAGACTAAGGAGAGAATGGCAGTGTAGCTGACATGTCTGATTAGAAAACCGCAGAAATCTGAGACAATATGCAACCCTTTTCATACCCAGCCAACCACTGAGCCACAGGTAAAGAAATATGTGGAGGATTTCACAAGCCCCTAGAGTATTTTCTTTGTTTAAAATTATATTAAATAGGGGTTCGGTAGCTACAGATACTGTTCAAAATAACAAACAAATGCAACAACAACGGGTTGTGTGAGTGACTGCCCTTAGCAGTAAAGGAAATCTAAATAGCTTGAAGGTGAGAATTAAGTCAACAAAGTCAACAAATAAAATAATGCATCTTTTATCACACCATTACCAAGGGAAGACAATGCCAAAAGGCAGAACTAGAGATGCTTCTCCTGAGGCCTTGCTGGCAACACAAGACTGCCCCAATTTAATTTAAGTTTCGTTAAATCAGTTCAAATCCATGTGGACTTTTATGGGTTAAGAGTAGGTTAAACCAGAGCCTTGTTGACAGATAAATCAAAAAGACAGCCTGTCCATACAGCCTCTTGTGCCAGCTTAACTTCATTAATTTAAAAGCCACATCTTAATTTAACTTAACATAAGCCATCTCGAAATCTCAGCAAAGCACCACTGCTAAGACTTGAATGATTTTGGATCAGTAAATCCAAAATCCCTTCTAAAGCGATACCAGACTCCAGCCCACCTACCCCACGACCTGCTATTTTCTGTTACGATTTTCTACTGCAGACAGGGGCAGATTTGGCCTTTAGAAGAAATTTAAGTTGCAACACCATCTCTAAATATTCAAATGCTTTTCTTTGGAAAAAGGTACTGACTCCAACTTCCCATTTTGAACCTATATAGACAATATTAAAACCACACCAAATGGAGACATCCCTGGTCTCATATACAGGGTTCAAAATCCTGGTAGGTGTTTTGCTGAATGTGCTAATCTATATTTTTGTGCATTCACCAGGGTTCTCCCTACCCACGAGGGACTCCTCACAGCCAGGCAGCTTTAAAAGTGTTCCAGCCCTTCCATGCATCACTGTTATATAATTCTGCAAGATCAGAAGCTACACTAGAAATAACTGGGTCACTAACAATGTCCCTCTTCATAGCACTGCGTGACCTTAGCCAGCCCAATACGACTGATGTGGTTCACAATGCTTTAAGCCGAACAAAATTAAACTATATAGGTAAATTTTTCTTATTCAATGTTTCATACATGCATACACATGCACATATACATATGTATGTTACCTGCAATGAAAAGGAATGATTGCAGACAAGGATCAGAAATACGAATAGCTGATTTTTAGATTGCTGTAATGAGCTTTGCAGAAGGTATTTCATAATTTAATAAGATAATCAACCATCATAATTAACTGCATTTTACATACCTTTCCCCTTCCCCAGGGGGAAAGAAAAGCTTTTAAAACAATAAAAAACCAAAACTCAACAACCCTTTCAGACTTAGTAAAGAACTCATCCTACCAAAATCGGCGAGCCAGACACCTTAATACCTGCAAAACATGCCTCTGAGGGAACCAAGAGCTTATGAACATTTCCAGCTCTAGCCCTCTAAAGGCTTTCTAAATCCAAATGAAACCAATGGAGTGCAAACACCCCCAAAGTGCAGATGCAAAGCAAAGCAGCTGTTATCGCTCACATCTTCACTCAGTACTGGAGTGTCAAACTAATGACTACTCAGTTTTACTGATTAGTTCGTTTAGAAGGATTTAGCAGCCAATTACTACATACCATCATTTCCCTGAAGAAAGGATGTTTTAGGGTGAAAACCAGAAGTGAGGAAAAACCCAAAAGGACAGTGAGCTGTGTCATCTTCTACAAGCCAAAAGAAATTGAGAAGGAGATCTGTGGTGTGAATCCCCATCGCAGTGGCTGAGGTTTCCTGCGTCACAGGGGACAAGCAATATGTCAGGGCAGCTCTTCCTCTACACCCCTCTCTCAGCAGATAGCATGGAACTCTCTACAAGTATTTCTTGGCAAGGTTTCAACGCTCCACATTCCATTTAGCAAAGGAAAAGCATGCTCAAAGCAGAGTCTTTGGATCAGCTATAGCTGACCCAGAACATCAATCTCCCCCATCTAGACAGACACAATGAAAAGTGAGATGCGTCAAAAGTTAGGGTTCATCGCTATTTAAATGAATCATTTGAACACTACTACAGAGCAATGTGGTACTCTCCCCTTCCCAAGTGCACTTCTAGACAAGGAATAGAAACAAAAACTATGGCACCCATATTACAGAATCTCAGAAACAACTCCCAGGGGGAAAAAAATCCCTATCAGTCTACAAATACTGTATAAGTAGCAGTATAAACAGGAAAATTTAAGTAATCAGCTTCAAACCACAGCAGGATTACAACAGCTACAGGAAAAACATGTGCTAAACTCAAGTTTCCTCGTGCTAAGTAAGAGCAATTCGATACAGAAGCTGTGGTACTGAAGTGAATCTGCTCATGAAGCAGAGGACATTCACAACCTGGGGAAACAAGTCATTACTGCTTGGCGTGGTGGGATGCAGGCACAGAGCATGGACTCTTCAGAAGCAGAGAGAGTCTACAGCATGTGAAATGCTGTAGAGATAAGACTGTAGCTGTTATCAATGGGGACTTCAGAAGGCTAAAATAATCAGCTGTCTGAAAGAAATACCTATGGCTTTTGATACTGTCTCCAAGAAAATAGCAGCAATTCCCTTACTCTCATTTATATTTTTATCATATTTATCTTATTTATATTTCTTATTATATAAGAAACATAAATCTGCAAGGAAAAAAAATAAAGCTCATTACAGAGGGTTTACAAACAAATCAAAACCGCTCAAAACCTGAAAATTCTCACAATGTGAACTTCAGCAATTTTGCCTAACACATGGTGTGGGAGGGCTCTGGGATGCCACCAGTCAAGGACTGGTTCCTGCAGATGTCAGCAAGCAGTTTGTTTTCATCAATAACACAAGATGCCTGTAGCATCACCAGTTTTACTATGTTCATTGTATATTAGAAAACACAACTGTCTTATCTTTTATTAGCTGGCATTTCTCAAGGTTCCCTGACTTTATTTTTCTCTCCCTAGTATAAATGAGCACATTAGCCAATAATACAAATAATACAGTCTAAGGAGAAAATGAAGCTCAAACTGTGGGATGTTCATTGTGTGAGGTCGGAATTTAAGGCAATGATAAATGCATTAAGTTATGTTTCACGTATCATTAAGTAATGCCGAATTCTATCCTTAAAATACCCTTTTTGATAATGCAGTCCTCCTAACAGAGAGGTGATCTCCCAGCAGACATGGCAAAGTGCCACGCTGCATTATATAACAACATTTTCCAGAGGAATGAGCAGAGCACTTTCTGCGATGCACAGGGAGCGTACAAGCTGTCACTGTGCACTCAGCAGACTCTTCTACAGGGACTGCGTAGCAGAACCAAGTCACTTGTGGGTGTATTAAGAGGAAGAATAAATGATATTCAAGTAACATCCATGTTTTGAAATGCAAGTAGTGCCTAGCATCAGTGCATCGCCTAATTAAAATCCACAGGAACTCAGAGCAACACCCATCTGGAGATAAAGGACTCTCACATATGCACCTCAGATACTACCTCTGCCTACCTATCGAGCTGGTAGAGTGCAGCTCTGCACTGCGACACCCGCTTTCTGCACCAGCTAAACACCACTGATTTATATGTGCTAGCATACACGCAGGCAGAGGAGAGGAGAGAGGAGGGGAGGGGGGGAAAAGAAACACAAAAAACCATCTTGTATCTCATTCCACTGAAGAACTTTCAAGGGCTTGTCAGCTGATGAGGTGTGCTGCTGGCATTGAGTATTGCCAGGGCTCAGACCTGCTTGCTCTGTGTTTCATGTACCCCAGCAAAGTAGCTGAAAATCTTCATAAATCCTCCCTCTTATATTCGACCTGGAAAATAACCACTGTGACACAATGCTTTGGAGCTTTTCATTTCTACACTCATTAAAATAATTAAGGAACTGAGACTGACATTATTTTTTTTTGTGGGGTTTTCCACGTCCTCGTTAAGAGGTTCCATGGCCGACATGACTCAGAAATTTAGAGCTCATTATACAGAACCACCGAAATTAGCATTCCGTTCATGGGCTTAATAGGTATTTAAGCAATGTAAGAGACAGGTTTTGTTTTGTTCTTTTTTAATTGATAGAATAAACTGTATTCAAATGCTCAGTAAGTCTCACTTGTCTGCAAAGAAGAGAGAGCTGAATGAGCCGAGCACAAACAGTCCTAGGGCCCTTTGTTGCCAATAAGTGGGCTTCCTCCTCCATCTCCAAGCCCTTCATAATTAAAGATAGCAGCTCACCTAATGCTCAGGAAACGCCGTAAACATTTGTTTTCATTAAGGCTCATATTGGGAAACCACAAGGATTCTGTTGAATAAAACCTAGCAGAAAAACACTTCAGTAGAAAAGGTTGGGATGGTCCAAAGAAATAGCAGAGTAAGGAACAAACAAGGAAAAAAACAAAGCAGAAAAGTCAACAACTAATTCATCCATCCTAGACTGACTAACAAGCACTACAAAATACAGAGGAACACAAACAGAAAATGGATTTCTGTTTTAAGGACTACAGGATTCAGTGCTTTTCACATAAAATTACAGCAAACCCTCAAAAGAGCAAAATATTTGGAAAAAGCAAATGAGATTCTGCTACCTTTATTAATTATTATGGTGTGGGGTGTGTTCAGAAAGGCAAAAGATGACTTTTTTCTTCCTATATTTTATTTGGGCTCATAAATAACACTAGCCCACATCTTCAACACCTGCCTTCTTGATCTACTTCCTCAAAGTATGTTGCTAGAATGCTTCCCATAATTCCCACTCCTCCCTGCCCCCCAAAAAAGGTGCCTAACTCAACAAGATATTCTTAAAAAAAAAAATATTCCTGAATGTGTGTGCATCCTCCACACTCCACTATGGAAGTTTTTATCAGTTTGCCTTTTACGTAGGGAATGTCAAGCTCTAAAAGCCGTGTCTCCTGAGCAGTGGGAAGTCTTGGGGAAAAAGAACACCCAGAGGAAAGGACAGATAAGAACAAGTGCACAGTATCAAGGTCTGGAAATCTGCCCAGATACTGAAACACTGTTGTCTGTCCTCATGTCAAACACTGCTTCAGACCAAAGGGCTTGTAAAAACTGTTATATGAATAAATAGTATATGAAGATTATACTCACACTTCCTTTTAGAAAGTAGAGTAACAAGAACTTGTAACAAATTCCCTTTCAACTTGCCTTTTTTAGGTTAAAAATTAGAAATAATGATGTGACAGAGCTGCATTTCTAATATCAGAGGTTCGTCTCAGGAAAAGGATCTTCATCTCCAAGAGATAAGAAGAAACAAGAAACAGCAACAGGCCCAGATCCTGCCTTTCTCACTCCATCCTAGCCCAGAAACTTCTTTCCTCCATGGCAAGTAGACCATGTATTTGGGCAGTGACCTATCAGTATTTTGTAGAAACTGGTAAATTAGCATACAGCTGCATCCCCAGGCTGGCAGAGGGCTTTGAACAGCATGTAAAAACCTGATGGAGAAGCAAATCAATCTGAAGCCTTGAACTGAAGACAGCGGGTAACACCACAGAACAAGACAGACACAACAAACAGGTAAAGCAGTTAAGTTTCCTAAAACTGGACAGTTTCTAAGTAGAGGGCAGAGAACCAATGCTCAAGAAGAGGCAGATAAGAAGCTGAAAATAATAACCATAATTTGGAGTAAAGTTCCATATTGGGAAGTTTCTGTGACTGAAACAAAAGGAACACAGTATGGGTTAGAATACATGGAGTACTTTCATTATCTAAGCTATTTTCATTGTATCACCCCATAACACTGAAAAAAAACGTAAAGGAGAGATTATTCCATTTTTGCTGTGAATGGCACATACTCTTTGTAGTCCCACTGGATCAGTAACCTTGCAGATAAACTACAGCTTCAGGGCACATGATGCAACGTAGAACCTCCAACACATACTTTGTGCAAAAGGCTTTGAACGAAGAATCCTGTGGGCGAAAAGAACATCTTTCTCTGCCACTAAAATAATCAAGTACCCTACAAGTATGAAACCCAGATCAGCAGCTATCCAGTCAATAAACAATTTCTCCAAGTTCACACTGCTCACCTTCAATGGAGGCAGCAACAAGACACAGGCCAGATATGAGCCCAGGGAAATACATGGCATCTGATGGCTCGTTCTGTGGTGTACATAGAGTAAGATAATTGAAAAGGAAAGTAAACAAGACTCTTTGAAGGGCTACTCCAAGTGCAGTCAAAACCAGGGGCACTTAATTTACAGCACTCTTCATCCTGCAGACATCTTAGGAAAATGTCCAATCCACTGAAATCAATAATAAATAAGTACTGTATTTCAGTGGATCCAGGAATTAACTCTTGTTATTTAAAAATGGATTTGAATGCAGTTGAGCTGATAAAGCACTCTCAAAATCCTCCTTTAGGGAGATGATTTGTTTTTTGTTTATTTATGAATATTTATGTTAATTTAATATCAGAAAAGGGAAGAAATATAAACACATAAAGTCGAAAATAGAGACATATATAAAAATAAAACAGATATAAATAAATTATACAATTTACTTCTACTTTGCCCCTGAAAACAATAAACAACTACTAGTCCAATTTTCAATTGATCAAAACTCTGGCAAATAATTTTGAAGATGGAAGAGACATACTATGATTAAATGCCATGGAAGGCCACACAGTATGGCAAGAATGTGAACAGAAGGCTACCTTGTATCTACAGTATTAGGCTACTAGGAGATACTGTCAGTTGTATTGCCTAAGGAGGAACAAGTGTTTGAATTCATGTTTTGGTAGGGTCCTGCAACTGTAAGCTTCAAGGAAAAAACAAACTTTTCCGTGTTTTTTTTTTTTTTTTTTTTTTCCTGAATTACTTCAACTCATTCTTCTGATAAGAATAGTATGACCTTTACTCGAATGCTATCTCCCCTCTTTTTCCATTTCTCATCTGATTCACCTTTAAAGTTTATTTTCCAGTCTACCTGGAAACCGGAAGCAACTAAATACTCCTAAACTAGTAGGACCTACAGCACATGTATCAACAGTAAATTTAAAAACAAGATTTCTATGTAACAGAAATGAAAGAAAACTGCTAACAATCATTGCACAGTAACGTTTGCCTAGGTACTGTTCACTACTTAAAATATAATTTTCAGGTAATGAGAGGATTTCATAGACCTAAAGACATAAAAACAAGGTTTGCAGATATTGTTCCACACTTAGTTTGCCCTCTTGTTCTGTTACGAATTAACCAGGTGGGATGAACTAGATTTCAAGAAAAATCAATATCAATCAATTTTTCTAGTGTAAGACAAATATAAAAAGTCCCAGATACTGCCATTAGTGGGCCAACTTGGATTCAGGCTTCTGACCTGGATCGAGGGTTTGAAAGATCTCTCAATCTCTGTTAAGAAAAACTTCATGATTTTCAATGTGCAGGTGTAAGCAAGATGACACTAAAAATAGAAGTAATCAAGAAAGTCCCAGCTGCTCACTTTAACAGTAAACTAGACATATGCAAAAGAAAAACATGAGACTCCCTTCTAAAAACAGAGTTGATTAAAATTTTAGAGTAATTTATTTTTAAATGCACATTTTCCTTGACAACTTGCAGAACCAATTGTCACACGGCCAGGAATAATCTAAAGCACAACAGAAGAGCACAGAAGACAAACAGTAAAGGGCTTCGGAGTCTCTCCCTCACCTCACTAGGAAGAGGAATGACTGGAAGAGATGGTGTTGTTTGCTTGCTTAGAATAAAAATGAGAACAGTGTTATCCTGGAGGGCTGAGTTAATCAGGGAAAGCTGCCCCACCTAGACAGACTGATGTTGCTCTTCGTCTTTATCCCCACGGCCACCTCTGCCGAGCTCACAGTGGTGCCCAGGGGATCTGTGTGGGACCAGTTCCACTAAGCCAATAGAAAACCATCTACCTTTGTTTTGACAAGGTAATAAACCATGCCAGAGCCAGCACAAATGGGGTCAGGGGAAGCACACTCCACCTTATCATGCATCACCTCACTCCATACAGGGCTATAAGGCTGTAAGTTCAACCCAACACTCTCAATGGGAGGCAAAATGATTTGCTTTATTGGACCAACTGCCCAAAGTAGGCTATTTATGCAGTTGTAAAACAGAGGGTTTTCTCAGTAGGGTCCTGATTGTGGAAATCCACAGATGATGGTGCACAGTGAAGGCCAAAGGAGAACACTGCAATCCACAATCACCTAGGGCAAGATCTCTCTAAAGAAAGAGGGAAAACCTCTCAAGATACAGCTACCATAAGAAGCACCTGTCCATGAAAATAGCAATGCAGCTACACTGTCTTTCTGTGTGGGATGTCTCCTCAAACAGGTTGTTGTAGTAGAACTTCTTGGTTGGAGAGCCCATTTCAAATCTCTAAGGCATTCAGCAAAGCAGTGACATCAAACCACTGGCACCAAGTGAAACTATGCTTCCTCAAGACAAGGGGTTTAGAAATACAACAGCACACATACAAAGGAAAATATCCTATCTGTTGCAGAATAGCTGACTACCCAAACATCCATGTTGCTCTAGTAAAGCTGGAATAGATAAAGCTGTATATAAAGAGCTATCAAACTTAGAATTAGGTGCAAAGAAAAGTCTCTCAGACTTAAAAGGCTAATGATGTGCTGTCTCAAGTTTTCATTTCTTCATCTGAGAAATTTTAACTTGCACCAGAATATGTTTATATTGAATTCCAAAAGCTGTCATTTAAAATAAATAAATTCTAAAAGCTGTGCTTGACACTCAGCATACATACACACACACGTTACCAGTTAATTCATTTTGCAGAATTATTACTTCAATGAACCCCTATTCAACTGTGAAGAAAGATCAAATCAGATAATAGCTCCAGCAGTGAGCCTTTTAACTAGGGATCTCCTCACTCTTTACCCACACCCCACATTTTTCGTTCATTTATCTGTAGGGTTTCATGAAAGTGAAAGCGTTACAGGCAAATGACATGTTGCAACCGAAGAAATATTAGAAACGAGGTCTACTCACTTTAATGCAAAGATAAATAACAGCTGCAAGAGCTCCAGGAAAGGAGGAAGGCAAGGGAAGAGAAGAGGAAGAGTGGACAGTCATCTCCATAGTAACTACAACTATGAAACTCAGGGGAGAACTTGTCTGAAAGCTGAAAGAAGAATGCTACCAGAGGAAATAGACTGTAATATAACTGGAAAAAAAGAAGAAACTTGCAAATAATTTGCCACATGGTCCAGGATCCCTTAAGCTTTAGTTTATTTAATCAGAGCCAAGAACAAATACCAAGAGAGAAACAAAGGGAAAAAAGCATAAAATCAAAACATAATGATGACATGGCTGTTGCTGTACAAATTATTTAACAATAAACATACTGTTAAAATAGTAAAAATACGAATGTTCAGGTTAAGAAGAAAAAAACAACTAGGTTCCCTCAGGAAATTCTGTGCTACTGCATTTAACAATTCTTTCTTTTAAAAAGAAGAAGAAGGAAAAGCACTATATCAGCATAAACTAGGCCATATACCTAAAATTCCTATGAATTTTAAACCTCAAATTTTAGCATCAACACAAGAGACCTCAGAAGATTCTAGAGAAGATATTGACAGTACACAGATCTGTATTTTCAATTCAGTTCAGAGTTAGAAAACTCTTAAAATCCCAAACGTCGATGCTGCTGACACAGACTGACCTATTTCTGACCAGTGCTCACTCCATCCCAGCCTTTCTCATCCATCTGGGAGTCTTAAGACCCAAACCCTATTTGGAACAATATCTGCTTTGAGCTGACCTATAAGAACACCAACTCCCACACTGTGGTCAGTTCTGGTGAATCAGCAGCAGTCCACATTCACACTGCCATTTGCAAGAAACATGTCCAGAACCTATTCCTACCACTCACGCATTGTCCAGATCAGGAATAAATACAAAAGAGGATTTTCTATAGTTTAGTGTACATTAAACCAGCATACAATATGAATACTATCTTTCAATACTTATAAAAATACAAACAAACAAAACCCCAAAACAATAAAACCAAAACAAAACCCCACAAAAAAAACCAACCATACCAAACCAACCAAACAACAAAACCACAAAACCACCATCACCACCAAAACCCCCCTATCATTCAATATTAGGACACACTGACACACTTCCACTTTAAAACATTGGAATGGCACTCTCTTTTTTTAATATCATTATCTTTGCACAGCACATGGGACAACACTATTCCAACTCAGGCTGTCTTTTAACTCAGCACACATACAAAACATTCGCATCAGAATTATAGCAGAAATTATGTTCTGTGCAAATAGTCCACGGCAAATCTCCTCTAAATGTCCATATAAAAGAAACTTGATGCTTCCATCAGCACTTTGGTTAAATAACAGGTAAAACACAAATGTCTTACAGCACTTAGTAGCAAGACCTTCGGAGTCTTGTATGGAGACTGGAGAAGCCATAGGAAGCAACGCAGTCTAATAAATCATGTCCAGCCTACCACAACAAAATGAAAAATTTCCTCTGGCCAATCAGCCTTACATTACAAATGTTAGACTCAGAAGATTAGGACCCCACTATTACTACAAAGTATAAAATACCAGGAATTTACAGATTGTACATCTTTTCCCACGTCCTTTGTTTCCTAATCCTTCAAAAGACCACTAAAAAGTGGCCATACCTCATGAAGTTGTTTCTAAATTTAGTCTCAGCAAATTGCATACTGCCAAATATCACAGCATTTTACATCTTTATTTCAGGAACAGGTTTCTGCTTTTCCATTCTTGGCCTTTTATTCTTGCTACAAATATTTTTATCTGTTGACAACTTTTTAAGCTCACTGTTTTAATTTTATGCAAGAAATGGAAGCTGTTCATTCAGTTCTGAAATCTTACCCATACTTGACTGTGCTGTTTTCTCATTAAGTAATCTTTTCCAAAAGAGTGAGACCACTGTAAAATGCTAGGATGACTAACATCTAGGACTCAAAATTTTAAACTAGAATCTCTTCTTTAAAATAACCTAACAGGAAGAAAATTGCCATGATCTTCAAAAGGCAATTATATGCCTTTTTTTCCCCTCCATGTCTTTGATTTTATATTCATTTAGGGGGAATTATGAATGGAGGAATAAGTGTAAAGACATTCATTTGTAGTACATGTGAATGTTTGGGTTGTTCCCCATTTTCCCCCACTTCTATTGTTGTGGATTATGGTAATTGATTAACACAGGGAGCAGACAAAACTGTGGGATATCTAACGTGCCTCAAACATGTTTGTTTGGTGAGGATGGTTTCGTATTTCATCCACAGAGTAATACAACCCAAAGGAAAAACATATCTATTTCAAATTATCCATGTTTCCACTATTCAGGATGAGCTGGCCTGGTTTTGAAATAGCAGCAGCAGCCAAAACTACCTAAGGGCACAGCATCAAGTCCACCGCTGCTGACATGACAAAAATCTCTGGGAATGTCCACGACATGTAACGTTTCTCCTGATGCAGCATGGGGCTTTGGGAGGAAAAAAATCCTGGACTACCTGGCTGTCCAGACATAGTCTTTGATGGAAAATGTTTTTAATACCAACCTGTCTTTTTGAAATGTCACCTAAGTAGATTGCCCATAAATGTCTTACTCTCTGGACAAGGGAGTAATAGAAAGATAATTATCAAAGAAGGACAAAGCCAAGAAGGTTCTAAGACAGGATCAAATCAGGATCAGACAGGTAGCGCCTCCCCTCTGATCCCAGAGGCAGCAGCCTGGGCACTGGGCTGAGCCAACAGTCAGTAGCAGAACTGTAATATAAGGGTATTAGACGATAGAGCACAGACACACATGGAAAATTACAGAATAAACCAGATGTAGCATAGGGCTATGTTAACACAAATATCAGGCTAGAGTATTATACAGAAAATGGCTTATATGCATTAAAACAGCCTCTTTCATGCTGACAATCAGATTTGTTTGAAAAAAACTGTCTTTCAATATAAAATCGACTGTTTCCTACATGAGTTTAGGACAACTGCTCCCTGCTATCAAACCAATCAACATTTGACCTTTCATACACAGGGGTGAGACATGAATGATGTGAACGACAGTAGGGACGGGTTATCAAGCAGCTGAAAGAGTGTTTGCCATACACAGAACCACAGAGACAAGTGCACCCATCCCATCTGGCTTTAATAACTTCCTTAGTCCTTCAGCTGATAAGCCCAAACTCAAGGTCATGAAGACCTTTCCCTGCAACTCTGACTTCTTTTAAGAGAGAGTGGCAGAAGAGAGCAAGTGAATTTGAATCGGACATTGCTTAACAATTCTCAGCTTGCTGTAAATCATACCTTCATAGTTATTAAATCACTACTCAAACAAGTTGTTTACATAGCTGTCTACCCACAAAGTTCAAGTGTTCTCAGATTATTGTACGTTATTATATCTTTGCATGTCGCATAGAAGAATCCGTGTCACAACTTCTGTTTGTTCCTTATGAAAATACTGAAAGAACATTAATCACCTGATTTCTTCCTTTTCAAACTACATACAATAATCTTCTTGACTTGCATTATGAAGCAGGTAATCTGTCTTTTTACTATTCCCGTTCAAATCCACTCCAATGGACTATTATCGCTTTGTTTATAAGGCTTGTTATTTAAATATAAATGTGCAGCACTAAAAATATATTCCACTCATATCAGCATTTCCAGAAAGGGAGGGATTGGGGGCAGGGGGTAAAAAAAAAAATCAAAATTATTACACATAAATTTTATTGCCGTTTTGGTTTTATTGTGGATTAATGTAGTTCTTCCTAAGCAAACAACTAGTGCAGATTTGCATAGCCTACTGAAATTAGAAAAAAGTAATAGAAGCACCTGGTTGATAAGTGGGCTTACATTGTGTTGTAGTAGGCAACAGCTGAACACAAATACATTATATAGTGTTCCAATTAGTGAAAAGACTATTCACTGAAAAGGTCCTGGAAAAACACTTTGATATTACGAGCAGTCTCCTGCTTTCACACCCGAGTCATAATACACTGCTCTCTCCATCACCTACAATACCAAGCAGAAATCCCTCACAAATTTACATATGTGGGAACAGGATTGACCTTGTTTTACATCTTGCATGGAAGGTGCTAAGTCTAGTGCTAAATAGACTGTTCATTATTAGCTATAAAAACAACGTGACAAAAAGAGGAAAAAAAAAAAAAAGAAACCAACCCCAAGTCCCCTCAACCTTTTGACAGCTCTACTGCAAGAAAGTCTTTTGCAGCTCAAGTTGAAAAGGATATATCACTAAAAGAAACCACTTAAATTAGCAGCTTGCCTAATATGCAAAAGCTTGCCTACCCTTGACTGGCTTTTTTTTTGTGCTGAGGGTGCAAAACAGCTCTGCCAGCCTAGCAGCTGTGCAGTCACCAGCCAAAGGAGATCAGCATGCTTGTCTCCCTCCCCTTGGCCACATATTCCCACCTTTTCATTTGACAAACCTTAAGACTCATCTTGCCCCACAATGAGCTAGTTCAGGGAGTTAAACTGGCATCTAAAAATAAAACTAAAAAGAGACAAACAGGAAAATGGAGCAGGCAGCAGGGAACCAGCACAAGGCAAGGAGCAGGAGCACATCCCCTGGGTTGGCCTTGCTGTATCGCACAATCGCACTTCTGATTGTCACATGCTTGAGACCGTTAGCAGAAAGCTGCTGTATTAATTAAAGGCCCCAGAAGGTTCCTAATAAGCAATTTCTGGCCAGTCTAGCTGTGGCAGCTTAAAACACTACTACTCCCCAGAGGGCTGTTCCTTTCTCCTGCAGCCAACAACTGTCCCTGTAGCAGAACTGGACAAAGTGTCCTCTTCAAGGAGCTATGCACACCCTTGACCCAGGGGACAATGTCCATCCACTCTGGTGCTCCTGCAAGGGGGGAAATTCCTCCAACCTTATTTTGCTCCTAACCTAAACAGATGTCTTTTTCCCCCCCTTAGTGGAGAGAATATTCTAACATTAAATTACCCCCCCCCAAATTTAAAGCTTAACAGTTACTGAAAACAATCAGGCTCCTTCCACTTCTCACAGCTTTCTACTAACGCAACTTTACAATAAAAAAATTGTGCATTTGGCAATTCCCTGTGTGCATTTCTGGGAAGAGGACCACATAAATGAGTAGCCACCTGATTAGTAACAGGAAGCAAGCAACAGCCTATTATTACCAAAGATCAACATACTGTCAACATCAAGTCCACTCTGCACATGTCCCTCCTTGGGTAATGTGGGCAACTTGTTGCTAGAAAACATACAGCTGTCTCTGCACGCTGTTAATAACTGCCAGCAATTGTAGTCTTAAGAGTTGCCCATAAAAATGCACAAGCATGAAGCAGAGTGACCAAACACCTTTGGCCAGTTACCCATTGATCTTCTCAACTGAGAATCACAGCTGGAAACTGGAGATCCACAACAAAAACGTGCAGCTACATGGAAGCTACACTTCTCCTTCAGCAACTACCTTTTTTAATAGGTTTTGAAAATGTACAGTCTGTACATGCTGAAGGCCACCCAACCTGACAGTTTATCAAGCCTGTATACCAACACTTTTGTTCTTTTCTCCCCAAAGCATTGAACAAATTAGCAACTGCTCTCACTTACATGGCAACTGGAGAGCAACCCATTGCACAACAGGTTCAGTGTAAGATTTGAATGCTTAGTTTTTGCCAAATGTTAGAATAATGCTGACACCTCTCGCCTTTACTGGCTGAAAGCTGCACAACTCAGGATTAACCTACTGCTTCCCCTCAGACCTGATCACTTGTAATACACACAGCTCAGATCAAAGCAAGTATTTTCCATCCTTCAAGTGTAAACTCAAACAAATCCAAGTATTCTGAAGTACTGAGCTTGCCACTACTGCCACTGCCAATCCTCCCCAAATCCCACTTACTCTGTAAGTACGGCTTACAATTCCTGGACTTATATGGAGACTGTGCAGAGGCAAACCTATACACAAACTCCTTTTCCTCCTTACCACCACCAACAGCTGAAACCTGCAGCACCACAAAAGGCAGGCTGCATATCTTTAGAACTGTTCCAGATTACTGTTGCAATAGAAAACGATACACTTCAAAAAATGGAGATGGAACTTTCCATATCAGCTGCAAAACTGGCTGTGTAGGAAACTTCCTCCAATCCCCAGAGAGCAAAGGTGTTAATTGCTGACTACTCACCAAGTAGCTGAAACCTATTGAAGCCTAACAGTGTCAGGCGACTAAATTCAAAAGCCTAGTCCATCAAACAAAATATCTGAGTTTCTGAACAAAATCTGGAGTGTTAAATTAAATATGTATACTTTCACCAGAACAGCAATCTCTTTCCTTCCACCATGATGCCCTCTTTATGGCATGTGTAGATCTTCAGTCATATTACTAGAAAAGGTGCTGAAACTGCAAAAAAATAGATATGATAAACCTTAAGCTGTGCTTGGTTGGGGGTTCTACTGTTTGTTGTTCTGTTTGGCATACATATGTGAAATAAGGAATACCCATCAGTAATCTCTTCACTGGTCAACAACAGGCAGGCTGGAAGCAATTTACCTTCCCCCACAAATGCCTGTCAGCATCTACCTACCTACGTACCTACCTCTGACCAGTAACTCACTTGGAGCATCCACTGCCTAGTTTTGACCCAAGGAAAATCTACACCAGAGATGGCACAGTGAGACCACAAGGCCATGCTAACTGCTAGCAAATTCATCCTCCGCTCAGTTTGCTCCAAGAATTGGCACCTGCTGTTCATGCAGGCTCTCATGCAAATTGTCTCTGAAACTGGAGGAGTTTGGATCAACTATAAACAGAAATTAAAAACACACACTCGCTGCACACATGCATGAATCTATCTCCCAATTCCCTTTATATAATGTGACCTGCTCCAGGCAGGGGGAAGAAATGCTGCCAGATCAGTCCAGTGAACTGACAGACCTGGGGCCCAAAGACTTCTAGACACAACAAAACGGAATCCCTTAAAACAGACTCCCTTATTTACTGTGTTTAGTTTCTTAGTTTCTTTCTCTTCTTGTTTCCATCACTAGTGTGATAGGTGACCCATTCCTCTATAAGATGACACATTCAAGCTACCAAAAGACCGTCCCTGCCACAAACCAACAACCTCCCCCCCCCCAGCCATAAAGAACTAAATAGTAACATATATATAATAGTCGGTTCAGAGTACATGCTAAAGTTACAGTTTTTAAATGTATATCTTAGTATAAGAATGTCATTACTTGTAGGTACAGCTGAACAGACAATTGATAAGTCTGATTTTGTGAAAGCCTGGGGAAAAGGAGGGCACACTTCTCAAAACTTCGTAAGCTGAGGCAGTGAACCCATAAATTCCATTCCAGTTCTGTTTCCCCCCTCCTCATCTTCCTGTATGTCCTTAGTTCACCCAATATTCCTGACACAACTCCTTCTGGGATCCCAAAATGACATGGATTGAAGAAACATGTCATATTCAGATATACAAACTAAGAAGCCTAAAAGGAAACAAGAAGATGGTATCAAAACACTCAGTGTGCTTCAGTACAGCTTAAGAGAAGGAGCTCAGAAAAGGTCTGTCTGCAAAGAGGAAGCTGAGGGAGGAAAAAATTAGATAAAGTCTGTGTTGGGTGTAAATGGAAACGAAACAAGAACATTCTCCTTCACAGCAACTGCAGTAACAACCGTAATATTATTTCAACAGTTCACGATGCACGAAGAAGTAGTGAAATGATACCTTGCCTTCCACAAAAGCAAGAAAAATAGTTTTCATCTTGGGTTCTGTGCTGGGGCTGATTTTTTGTTTTTATTTTTAACCTGAAAAGTACCAGAGGCACTGAGTTCCCTGTTATTATGCCTGCACCACCAGGCTGTTTCTCAAAGGTCTGAATTACCTCAGCCCAAACCTAGCAAATACTCCTCCAAAAATATTTCACCCAGAATACTCAAATGCAGTCTCTTCACCAGAAGACTGGTGAAGTAGCAATACCACTCATTTCTGAAGCTGGACTGTGCAGGGCACCAGAAGCAGGTACAGGATAAGGGACAGGACGTCCTGCCCCTTGCCCGTCCCAAGAGAGGAAGGGGATTTTGCCCTGGTTGCACTGGCAGCTGCTCCTACAACCACACCGTGAATAAGAGATCAAAGCTTCATGCAGGTTTACAATAAAGAACCCTGGCAAAAACCCTCAATTCATCTTCTCTTGCTATTATTTTTAATCCTAACCAGCTCCTTGAACTTACTCATGGTGTGACCCTGCATGCCATTCTGTCAGCACAGCTGAGGAACAAGGGCACAAAGCAAGTGCAGAGGGCACCAAAAATTCCCCCTTTTTTTACACCAAAGAAGCAACAAACAGTGGTCATCAAATAATGACCACTGTCTCCCAGGATCACATCGACAGTCGATGTCACCTAAATAGCTCAGTAAAAATTATTTTCAATCCTTTGTTGTATCTCATAAAGCCCAAAATAAACACACAAAATCTTCTGCCCTGACCAGCAGTAGAATGCAATAAGCCTTACAAAATTTCTACAGGTATGGAAGATAACAGATTTTACTCTAATACACCAAATGAGCTAAGATCAGATCAGCATATTAACTAGATTTTGACTTTGTTGCTTGGACAGACAGAAAAGGCTGTGTGGACCAGAGGTGGGGAACACTGAAACAGGAACATGAGGGTGTCCAGGAAAGTACCAGTGTCCTCACCCGCTTGGGCTTTTCAGTGGAATCATAAGGTCGTACACAAAGCAGGAATATTTGTTTAGTTTGAAAATGAACTTTATTTGATGGCTTGGGACTAGAACATGAGGAGTGTGGAGGAAAAAGGTTGAGAAAGCATTTCTGTTTCTCTTTTAAATGGCATTTTTCAGACAGCCTGTTTTCGTTCTTACTTCATCCAGAGGACAACTCCCAGCCTCCTGCATTCTCAGCATATTTTCTCTAATAGATTGGCTTGAGTCCTATGATTTTAACCCACATTTTACACATTCAGTCACTTCTAGGAAAGAGGAGGCAGTTTGCTGCAGCAATATCTCGAAGCAGTCCTTTGCAACCGATAACCACAACATCACCTCACTACGTAGTTTCTCTTCTCAGAAGCACCTCTTTTATTTTTTTCTTCTTTCTCAACTTCACATGGTTTCATTCACCAAAAATTAAAAATAACAACAGTAATGCTAACTACTTTAGTGATGCTTTCCTTGAAATTATACATACATACGTATTGACATGACCCGAGAGGTCAAAGCCAGGGGAGGAGGATTGAGGGTGGGAGGGGAGAGAGTCCTAAGACATTTAAATTAGCAAAATAAGAACCGTCTTTCCATGTTTTCCAAAACAACAACAAGAACCATCTGTACCATTGGGTGAAACAAAGTTTGCTATATCCTCACCGTTACTAGAAGGCATCCACACTGGAAAATCTGTTTATGATAGGGCAGTATGTGCAACCATACCCTACTAATAACATAATCACAACACTGTAAGACAAAAAGGACAAGGCAGGAAAGCTATACTTTAATCATAATGCACTACTAACCTTTTCCTCGAGGGCCCTTCCTCAAAATCTGAAGAACTAACATCGTTGCTCGTTGAGGACACTTGCGATGCATCGTCCTTCTCATTCTCCAGCTGTTCTGATCCTGGTCCTAATCCTTTAGATTGGCCATTAGTGAGAAGTCCTGCAAATGTGACAAAGTAGTACACAATATTAAAAGCTTGTGTTACCAGTACCAAATGGATTTTATAAAAATTCACGTGTGACACTAACAATAAAGAGCTGGTGCCCAAAGCAACCGTCTTGCAAAGATATACGCAGATAATGTTGACTTTGCACAGAGGTACTTCAGTAAAAACCTGCCTGTTTCTGATTTGATTAACCATTAAGACCCCAATCTCAAATAACAACACTATGGGTGCAATAGTATTTATAATCTTGTCACATTCAAAAAAGGGACACGGCTTAGTCAAACTTATCCTTGTTTTACATAACTCCTATTGACTGGTATAGATAAGAGTCTTTTGCATTTATCTGTGGATTGATATAAAATTAAACCATTTGGTCCAACTTGTCGTCATCTTGCTCTTCATTCTGCTGCTTCCAACTACTGCAATTTATGATCCTTTGAAAGAAACCCTAAATCCCAAAGGAGAGAACATCAAATGTCCATTTCTCGACTCTAGTTCTTCTGACCAAGTGTCACTCATCTACAAGAACTCCAGATTGCCAGAAAAAGTAGCCAGGGCAGCAAAGGTACACAAGCCACAGCTGCCTCCCCTTTTGCACCTTTTCTTTCCCAAAGCAAAATTACAGCAAGCAGCCTCACAAAGTCACATAGATGGAAGAAGCACTGGACCTATACAAGCATAATGTCTAACAAATTTTGCATGTTCTACTCAACCAAGTAACTACAATATAATATGACTCTTACAAATAACAGCAGACAAAAATGAAACCATTTATACTTAGGGAAGAATTAAAATAGTAATATATTCTTCAGCAGGCTTTGGGTTGGAAAAGAGGAAACAATTTTATCAGCTCACTATTTACTAGATGTTTTAAGAGCTTATTACCAGAGGAGCTGCAATTTTATCCAGGAGAATGCTTTCCCATCTCTCCACCCAAATAGTTTTGCAAATGGCATAACAAAGCTTTGTTTCACAGCTTTATTTCCTCAGAGAAATGCTGGTAGGACTTCTCTCTCTCCCTTAGCCATTTCAGTCTCCCTTTCTATAATTGCAAAAGAAAATGGAGGGATGGGGGATGGGGGGGGATGGGGGGGGATGGGGGGGGATGGGAGCGGCTCCCCCTTCCAAGATGAGCCAGGTAGTAAAGCCTGTAATCGTACTAAACTGAAAATGCTTACTAAGCAGTTCAAGAATTTACACCAGCACTACATCAGTGCTGCACCATTTCAGATCTCTGTTTTCAGGAATATCACCGTTTGGCACCATCAATGCACTTACTCATTGCACAAGCAAGCATTCAACCAAGCTCAGCTCCAAACAGACACGGAGGAAGGCACCTCCAATGAGCTGCTGTACCAGAACCTCAGGCACAGCCACAGCCAAATGCTCGTTCCCCACATGGCCATTTATTCCCTGCTCGCTGGGCACTGCAACTGCAAGTGGTGCATCCTCTGATAGCAGGCTCCAAACCTTTCAGCACTTAACCATTTCAATCCAACAGCTCCGATGACCCATTTTTAAACAGCCTAATGCCAAGTCTGCATCATATCACCACACCATATATCTTTCTTTTTCTAATCAAAGTTTGCTCATATTCATTCTTGAACTACACCAAATTTCTCTTAGTTTGGAGTCAGAAGCAGCTATATGGTGACCACATGCTGTGGATTTCATATGCTGTTTTAAAAATATCCCCTACAAAGCCAAAGCATGGATTACTTTTTTTTCTGGGAAAGAGTCAGTGAACTAGTAACTCAATTTTTTTTTCCTAATATGGAGCCCACAGAGCAAAAGTTGAAACTATGGTCCAATTTTTGTATTAAAACGTCTCTTCTAGCCAGCCTCAGACCTTTAGTTAGAAGTTAAATGGCCCAATTTACATTTTCTCTCCTCTTTTGTTAAATTCCCTGTGATACTTCATTTCCATTAAAGGGATCTCAAACTGTGACCCTACAAATAATACAAATTTCAGTATCAGTACATGATACTACAACAGGCTTGTAATGTAACGGCACAATGATATGAAGCAGAGTGACAGCTTCCCTTCAAACCATTCCTGAGGAAATGAAGGCAACCTTTTAAAAAACACAGAATAGATTATATTTCTGTGCTGAATTCTGTCAAGAAGCCCTAGTGCCCAAGTTTGTTCCTAAGAAAGTTTCAACTTTTGCTTTGCATTTTTCCAGGAAACCACTGCTGATAAAATTTACAATTTTTGAACTCCAGAGAAGACTAAATCAAGCATATCATTTGAGGCCTGACACTCAGTAACTTAACTCTTATGGCAGAATTTGATTAGGTTTTCCAAAAGCAATATTTGTTCTGGAGACTTGCCATATGTAAAACCCAGCAACCCGAAGTATATGAGTCAAGAAAATCACCTTTCGGGCTGTCAACTTGCACGCACTTGGAAGGCAATTTTTATTCATCCTTTCACCCTGCCAAGCCATCAGCTCACTTGGGAGACAAGTATGATTTGTGTCCCTTAAGGAAAAAAATATCGGTTTGCCTAATGTTATTCATCATAACCAGCAACATTCCAAACCACAGTAATATTGCTGATAACTGATGTTAGCTATCGTCCGCTGGAACTGACTAAAACAAGAGCCCTAAAAGAGAGGCATAAAACTACAAATGAGAGATACTGATAAATACTGGGAACGGGTGTCATGTTCTACAGGTTTTCAGGGCTAGCATAATTGCAAAATCTACTCTGAAGTGATGAAAGACACAGACAGCCACACTCCAAAGCCTCCTTTCAAGCACTGGAGAGAAAGCACATGCTGAAGCAGGCTGTTATAGAGTTTATTGCCACTCAATCATTTTATATCAAATGCTTTCAGTTTGCCCCCAGATACCTTTTCCTTCAAATGCCATTCCTGCTCTCTCTAACTGCAATAAACCATGTTCTTTTCTGCTGTGCCTCAGCTGGGAGATATAAAAGGTCTGGAGGCCCCAGGATGGGATGGGAACCCCACAGTTTTGCCAAGTGACACTCAGGCACTCCCATCATCACTGATTGGCACCAGTGCAGTTGACAGGACATGCAAATCTGCTGGTGCACTGCAGGAACAGAGTGCGGTGCACGTCCACATGGGTTTGACTCTCCAAGGTCAACCAAGATACAGGAAGCAGCAGGCATTTCTTAAAAGCTGAATATTGCAACTGCACATGTATATGAAGAGAGAAAAGAAACGAAGCAAAAAAACACTCTTTGGCATGGTCTGGAAATCTGAACCACTGTTCAATTCTGCCTACTTTGGAGCATCCAGCAAAAGTCAAGGAATCAGCAAGCCCTCAAGAGCCAAATCAAATCAAAGGGACAAACAGTTCCTCCACTGTTTTTCCATGGCTGTGCCCTTCAACCTCTAAATCACGATGCCAGCAAGCCCTGGCTCACGCCAAAGCCCATGACACTCTCAGCTGCCAGGGAGCTGGCAGAGGCGGCCTGCCCCTTGCCCACTAGGCTCATCTCAGCCCTAGCTCTCACTGCCTTCTCCCCTGGCAGCTGGACTCATGACCAACCACAGGACCTGAATAACAAGGCAGAATAAATCAGGGTTGATAAAAATAAGACTTTATTCCTCTAATAAAAAGTGTTTGTTTTAAAAGTCAAATTAGATTTTTAAAAAAAAAACTAAACTTCATTAAAGTTAAATTTGGAAGTATAGCAACTTGCATTATAAGTCAGTGTAGGATTTCATATATTAAAATTACTTACATGAAATCATAATTTATATATACAGAGAAGCAGTGTATATTTGCTGCCAAAGTTTAAATGGAACTGAAACACTGAATGGCTGAAAGTCATTGAATAAACACTGCTTTAATTAAGTCAGTAATAGTGAATTATTTAATTAAGCTACAATACAGGAACTTGATAACAAATGACATCTGTGATCCCCTAAATACACTGTTCTTGCTCTAACTGATTGAGACCGCACACTTTAAGAGAAAGGCAAATTACTAATTCCTAATAATTAAAAAAAGTAGCTTAAAACGGAACCATGGAGACCTTAATGTCCTCACTAAAATGTGTATCAGTCACATAAATGTTAACTTTCACAGTGTTGCTGAATTCTTTTTTAAACTTCCACAAGTGCTGCAATACCAAACTGCAGTTTTAGATACATGCTGCTTAAAAAGGCACACAAACACATACATACAAAATCCACTTATCAGCACTGAGAAGAAGCAAATGTAATTATTACACCCCCTCTGTTACAAGGCAGAGAAAGCATAAAAGCCATTTCTGCACCCTACTCATTATTAAAGAGACTTCTATCACCTCCTATTTGTTTGCCTTCCACACTGAATGTTTTCAGATCTGTCTGTGACTATAAGTTTGTTTGTTTTTTCACATGCAGGAAGGGCTCTGCTATGAGAGTTGAACTGTACTCTCCAGGGCAATCCACACAGAATATGGATATTATGGCTTTACAACCTTCTCAGAGCGTGCTCCCTCTTGTTCCCACTGCATCTTACTATCCCCTTTGCTTCTTGGCTGTAGTTGTTATCAGAGCAGAGGTCTTGCTCAGCCTACTCCAGCAATGGGAATGTCCCTCTCACCAATAAGAGTGTGTGTAAAAACAGTTAAATCTGCTTAAATGAGCTTACCACAGGGGGCTTGTGCTGACTCAAGTGGATCACTTCTCACAAGAGCCTGGCAAGTAAGACTTAACTATTTCAGTGCAGGAAGGACTTAATTAATGCTGGCACACATTTGCTAACCTTACTGGTTTTGCTGATACACACCCACTTCTAGCAACAATCTACAATTCTGTTCTCAAGTCATCTTCTGTTCTTAAGATCTAACTCATCTCTGGACATCTGGAGAGATGACTGATGGGCACATGCAGGACAGGTCTTAGGAGCAGCTAAAGACATGATGGAAAATCACAGTATCTGGGAATGCACCATACAATAAAACATGGTGTAACTATAAATACATAGAAGGAAAACTGAGGAGGAAGAGAGAAGCAGAAAGTAGCAACATAAGAGAAGACAGAAAAAATGCAAGGGAGGGTTTTGGGTTAGCTGCTTTTAAAAATAGATGCGATTACAATCACTGGTATATTCTTCATTATTAAACTTACTGAATAATCAGGAAACCAAAGGGGAGCATCTGAACAAATCTCAGCATCATGTGGTTAGTTAACTAAGTGGTTGGGTGAAGGGACTTTCACAATGTTTCCAAAACACTGTTTCTACATCACTTACTCTAATGCCAACAAGGCATCTGAGCACAAACATTGCCATGTTCTTACAATAAAGCAACACCTATTTTGGCTCACTGTTTCCCAGTCCTGAGGCAGCCTAGGGAGAAAAAATACATTCAATTGTATTTCCAGTCAGTTCTCACAGTCAGAGGCAACCCGCAAAGCCATTATGTTAGAAAAATCAGCAGTCAACACCACACAAACACAAGCCAAAGATATCAAAAGCATTAACTGACCTAAACGAGGACAATTTCAACATGACTGCATTCACGGCCTTTTATACAGGATAAACAGCTAACGTCAGCAGGTCCACAGTGCAGGGGAGACATACTGCACATCTCAACAACAGGTGAAATATATAACTCTGCTCCTGGGTGCCTGCTGACTTCACAGGGACACTTTCTTCCTACTGCCAAGAGATACTGGGTTTGTCTCTCCCCTGGCAGCCCTCTCACTTCATTCCTCCCCAATTCCTGCAAGCTGAACCGCTCTGGGCTGGTAGAAAAGCCCAGTTTCCAGGGCAATCAGCAAAATAAACACAAGTTACAAGAAGTTAAAAAAAGGGATTTACTCAAGGCAGCATTCTCATCATGCTAGGATGACAATGTTCCTTATGAGAGCATGTAATAAATAGCACAGATTGTAGTTACATAGGCATGGAGCTAAAGCTTTGTTCACTTACAGAGGGAGTAACATGCTTGTTCAAACCTCAGCTATGCAGTTCTGGTAGTTGTACAGGAAAGCTTTGTTCAAAAATATTAATGATTTTCTTCTTTTTGCACCATCCCACTTAGGAGAACTGATACAACTGTTAGAAAGCAAAGGGGCTTATTGCAGTGTTAGAAAGTCAAAGGGTTAGCCATCCCACACCACGGTCTGAAAGGTTTGTACCGCCTGAACATGGACAAACTCCTGGGTATAACCGCACTGTGGAAGACCACCAACATGAGTTTTATGCCTAAAATATAGAGGAAAAATCTGCTACCCTCAGCTCTTTAAATATTTACTCTGGCCCTTTGTTTCACACAGGTAACATTCTGTACGAAATGCAACACCAGTAACAAACTGGTGGCTCACCTACCCCTCTTGGCCTTCAGCCTTGTAGATATTGTCTACCTAGACTTTAGTATAAAGTCCTGGATGCCATTTCTCACAGCATTCTGCTGGAGAGACTTACTGCTCATAGGTACAGTGTCAGAGCTGGGTTAAAAAATGGCTGGACAGCTGGGCCCAGAGAAAGGTGGTAAATGGAGTTAAATCCAGTTAGTAGTCTGTAACCAGTGGTGTTCCCCAGAGCTCAGTACTGGGGCCAGTCCTGTTCAATATCTTTCTTGACAACCTGGACATGGCGATCGAGGGCACCTTCAGTAAGTTTGCAGGCAACACCAAGTTGGGCAGGAGCACGTATCTGCCTTAGGGTAGGAAGGCTCTACAGAGGGACCTGGGCAGGCTGGAAAACTGCGCAGTAGAAAAGGACCTGGGGGTGCTGGTCAACACCTGGCTGAACAGGAGTCAGCTGTGTCACCAGGTGGCCAAGGCGGCCAATGGCATCCTGGTCTGTATCAGTAATAGTGTGGCCAGCAGGACCAGGGAAGTGACATTCCCCTGTACTCAGCACTGGTAAGGGTGCACCTTGAATCCTGTGTTTAGTTTTGGGCCCTTCACTGCAACAAACATTGAGGGGCTGGAGTGTGTCCAGAGAGGGGAACCGAAGCTGGGGAAGGGTCTGGAGCACAAGTCTGATGACGACCAGTTGCGGGATCTGGGGTTGTTCAGCCTGGAGAAAAAGAGGCTCAGCAGGGACCATATCACTCTGTACAACTACCTGAAAGGAGGGTTTAGTGAGGTGGAGGTCAGTCTCTTCTCCCAAGTAACAAGCAAAATGACAAGAGGATATGGACTCAAGTTGGAGTGGGGGAGGTTTAGATTGGATATTAGGAACATTTCTTCATGGAAAGGGTGGTCAAGTACTAGAACAGGCTGCCCAGGGAAATGGTTGAGTTACTAGCCCTACAGGTATTTAAAAGACGTAGAGAAGTAGCACTTTGTGACACGGTTTAGTGGTAGACTTGGCAGTGCTGGGTTAACAGTTTGACTTGATTATCTTAGAGGTCATTTCCAATCTAAACAATTCTATGATTCTTAACTACAGGGCTTTACAGTTTATTATGAGCTGTATAGCTTTATATACAAGTTTACTTGCATAGTATCATTAATGAACAGTCCTCACCCATTTTTCGTAAGTAACAGACAAACAAGTGCAATGCAATACTAATCTACTTTGCATTGTCTGTAATCCTAAATTTGTCTTCTACCAAAAATGCCCTTTACAGGCTAGACTACATACTGAAACACTACCAGAATCTTGGTAGGCATGTTTAATAAAACCATTAATCATTTGATGTGAAGTTTAAACACACCAGTATCTCTGAAACATCTTCAGTCTGCATTAATCAGCATACTGTACAGAGTTACTGTATTTAGCTGTTGTATAGCTATGCACAAAAGATAATTTAGTTTTATAGTGCAAATGCCATCTGTCACATTGTCACAGCATGACAAGGTATCACATTACATATTAAACAGACAACACGCTTCAAAAATAAGGCCTATTTTCATGCCCTGGTTGTCTTAGAGACTAAAGAACTGGGGTTTCATGATGGTTAACATAATTTAAAAACAAAACAAACCACAACCATTTTCTCTGGGATAAGAGATATAAATTCCCTGTCCACTTTTTTTAACGATAGTTGTCATAAAGGCTATTTTCATCTCATTTGGTAATGCATAACCACAACAGTTTTCTATCTCTAAATAAAAAAATCACAGCGTGAAACCATCATCATTTATACCACACGATGCTCTGCGTTGCCACCATGGTGGTAATTAATGGTACGTGGGCTTCTCAGATGACAAGCCACTGGACATTAGGTTGATTGTGGTACATAACGGAGCATATGCATAAAGCAGTACCATTATGCCAAAAACTGTTAGTGAATAGCTTGTACAATCTTCATAAATGACTAGAAGAGTGCTTTAATATGTAGATACACATCATTATTATGAAAGCCAAGCATGAATGACATTACAGCATAAGATGTGTTTGTCAGCCTGTCAAAAGACTGGATCACCAAAGAGAACTGATTAAATAATATAGGTTGAAAGAAGCTCCTTACTTCCATTACATCTCCATCCAAAACCACTATTAAGCAACCAAAGACATTTTGTGACTTGGTTTCCTGCATATTAGTCCATTACCCATTAGCAGTGTTAATTAAAATTAGATTGCTCTTTCAACACAACACTTTCAAGGCTGTTCTGTTTTCATTTGGGGGTGTTTGGATAGGGCTAAGGTGGTGTATTAAACTCATAGAAACAAGACTATAACACTCAAAAATGAACCTAATGTAATTCTACCCGAGGCCATATGACATTCTTTAAGCCTCAGTTTGACTTATGAAATATGCATCTGAAAGAAATTTAAAACAAAAGAAACCAAAAAAGCCCCCCAGAAATGTCTACCAATGCCTGTAGCATATATACAGAGGAAAACCTCACCTGAAGCCTGTTCATACTTCTATTATTCTAGGGTCTTTTTTTTTTTTTTTTTAAATTATTCAAAGAGACACATCCCTCTGATTAAAGTCATTCCTTCGCTTCTAAGGACACAGTGAAAACTCTGAACCCTTGACTGCCCCAGAGAATCAATCACATGGCACCTTACTCTTCATCAGGCAGAATGGAGGCCCATCAGCCGGGCTTCACAATGGTGTGGCCTCGATGAGGGAGGGAACAGGAGCACCCAACAGGATGAGCAGCAAGGCAGGGGTTCATCCACAGGTTGAGGAGAGAGCATCAGTAATACTGACTCAAAAAAAGCTAAGTGAACAAACAGATATCTCTTAAACCCCATCCCTATAAATGCAGAGAGCTAAGTAGCAGCTTAAAATCATAAATATATACTCCTGAATTTTTCCAACTTTTTTTCTTCATTTGAGGGGCGGGGAGGGGGAGGAAATCCAAAGAATGAGTGCCTCAAAACCTAAAAACTAGGGCTGTCCTGAATGAAGCAGCACAGAGAGAAGGAAAGAGAGCTGAGGTACACCATCCTACCAACTGCTCATTATCTGTTGTATCATACCATTGTTCTATCAAGCTCCTAACAATTGCCCCTGGAGCTGTATGATAAGGGGAGAGCAGTAGCTTTTCTAGTAAGTAGGTACCAGGCTGTGTAAAGATCATTAAGTTTTGGCAAACACAGTCAATTTTATGGTACTGTAAGCACTTCCTTTTAGCACCAGGGAAATGAGCACCATGTTCTCCTCCTGTGTTTTGCCAAGGAACCATAGCACTTGATGTACAACAACTTGCATCCACCTCTGTCCCCCACTCTTCTTTGACAGCAGCCAGAAAGCTTCAAAGGAACAAGAGGACTCCAAATGCAAGCTATAGACCTTCGCTTTTCAGAGAGATGTGGGTGAAGAGGGCATGAAGGCTTTAGCACAAGCATGAGAACACCATCATCAGGAAGAGAGCCCAGATAGGATGCAGGGACCTGGACTCTGTCCAGATGCAGCCACTGCCAACCCACCTATAAAATAAAGGTAGCAAGATCAGTCTCCACAGTGAAGAGCACGCAGAGGTACAGACAGTAAGCATGACATGAGACCCAGGGTTGTTACTATTAAAATACCTCAGTGGTGTGTGCCCTGTGTTGATTTTGGCATTGGACAGAGTGGCTTTATTTCTCCCCGAGGAGAAAAGTGCCCTTTGATTTGCAGCTATGCCAAGAACATCTGGCCTACAGGACACCCTCTCTGATTTGGTAGTAACATATGCAATCCGGAAACAAGAGTTAAACATGCATTTTATTTGAAACTACAGACACAAGCAAATCCACAAAAGCATAATTTGTCTCCATTTACTTCAAGGATATCAGCAAATGAAATATGGGCATAACTGCTGTAAGAGAGAAAAGTTTAAGTTCTCAGGTATTAACAAAATTATCAGTCACATACAAATAAATTGTTCTTCTATGCCAAAACCATCGTGCCTTGTTTATCCTGCCTTTCCTGGGGAATTTTACAGCTGAATGGAAAACCAGTGGGGTAACATCCCACGAGAGGAAAGAGTAAAGAAAACCTGCAATATGCCTATGAAACAAATAATTTAATTTTAAGATACTCTGTTCTTTCTTTTTGTTCTACCTTTTTTCTTGTTTTCTCTCTTTGGTAAGTGAAAAGTTATTGACCCTTTGTTGCCTTTATGTCACCAAGTGAGGGCAATTCCTCCATGTCCTGACAACCTTTTCCAGAGCCATCCTAACTGTAATACAACAGTAGAACCCCATTTTTCAGCCAGTTTCTTTCCCCCACCTCAGCATCACAGGGCTATGCTTTCAGACTCCATGACATACCTCACTCACCCTGTTTCAGAGTTAAGCTTGCAGTAGGTGCAGATGGACAAAGGCACAATAAATCCACACTTGAAAAAATACCCATACCTCAGCACCGAGGGACTAGGCAGATTAGTAAAAATGAAAAAAGAAAATTAAAAAAACACATTCTGGTATTTTAAGCAACATGAGAAAGAAAGCTATGCCAAAAGCATTTCTCTAGACAACAGCTATTCTACACTAGAAAGTAAAAATTAGCAATTGTGTCTCCATGGAGTATAAACTAAGGAGGAAGAAAAAAGGTGAAGGCAAACAGTCAAGCAAGGAAGAGCCTGCTAATTGGAAGAAAATACAACATATGAATGTGCAAATAAAACAACAAGGGAAATAAAAAGGCCTGCAATGTCTCACAACTAACAATGAACACTTGTGAGCCTGAAAAGAGAGAAATGTGCAGCTAAAACCCAGAGGCTTAACAAGGCTTGGCCATATTTGTTATGATTTCTAGGAAACCCTTACAGACTGTATGATTTGAAAACTGCCTATCTCCATGAAACCAGATAGGATAGCAAAACGGCATCTTGATAAACATTTGCTACATGCTTTTCCTCTAATGAAGCACAGTTCCTACTGATCTATGGTGAGGGATCACACAAACAGGCTGGGTTTATGACCTTGTCAGACAGAGGTGAAGAAAGGGCCATTTCTGGAACCGGTGTCATGGACAGCCAGCATCAGGGAGCCTGAGTCATTTCTTTCTCAAGTAAACCAAATTAAATAAAATGGTCAGAGACATAAATGCGGGACTTGGCTTCTACGCACACCTCAGAAGTAAGCAAAGCAGTGTACTCACTGAGAAGTAGGGTTCTAGCACAGCAATGTGCTCCAGGAAAAAAGATGGGGAAAACACAAGAGAAGTGCCAGAAAGCCCTTTTGGGGAGGTTATCCTCTCCTTAATTGTCTCTAAATCTGCCCCTCTGTGACAAAAGCTATGAAAGACAAATGCTGAATGACACTCTTCTAATTGCATAGTCCCATTTGATATTTCAATGCATGTCATTGAGGATTTGCCTTTCATGACTTTTGCCAGGAGCACGGGCAGCCCTCCAGACAGATAGCAGAAATTTTTTTTCCCCCTGATGTGACATGAGCGATGAAGATCCTGTTTGCTGCGACACAGCAACAGTGACTGTTCCATGCAGCCAGCAGATACGGGTATGGACTCAGCCCTCTCGTCACCGGAGATGCTCTGAGCTTTCAGTCAAAGAAAAGGGGGCGGGGGGAAGTCCTCGTCCTGTCCTGGGAAAAAATTAATTGAGCTAAATGCTAGGTGTTCTACAGGAACTCAACTTACATATGACAGATATTTGAATTAAACCGCTTTAATTACTTTCACTCCACTTTTTCAATAACTTTTTAGTGAACATGCCCTCCCTAACTCTGAGATCATCTATCAGCCAGCTCCAGGAGTCAAGCTGTCAACCTCTTTTGCTGACAAGGATTCTTTTTTTTCTCTGGCATGTCACCTCCTTCTACTAAGCACTTGAATTATGATCTCTGAGTTTAGAGCAATTAAACATCCACTGATTTTTTTAAAAAATAGGTCACAGCCACTTCTAACTTAACACCCTAGCCTCTTCAGCAACATGCCAGACAGGCCTCCCCTGCCCTGGGAGGTCACGGCAATCCGGATGGACTGCAGGCAGGGAGGCGGGCTGCCTCCTCACCACCAGGGATGCGCCAGCACTGCCTGCAGCCAGATCTCAAATTCCAGGCCAGCCTGAGCGCTCACATATCTGTTTGGAGCCTTTAATGCAAGCTTGACAACCAGGCCAGCATAAGGCCCTGTGACATCCCAAGAAGAGGGAGGAAAGAGAGCTGACTGAGCAATTCTCAAACACCTTTTTTTAAGCCACTGGTTTCACTGGCTTTTGTCCATAACCCTGAATTTCACCCACGAAGATCAGTGCCTCGCTGCTAGTTGGGAAGGGCAAGTCTCTTCAGGGCAAACCAGAGCTGCTTTTACTGGGCAGAGAGCCCTTCTCCCTGACACCATCTACCCAGCGTGCCACTTATTATCCTCTCTTTCAGAGAAAGCATCCACAAGGCATCATGAAACAACACAAAAATTCAACCACCTGGAAAGCTCCCAAAACTCAGCCTTTGATCTTTTGGGATGCCTTCCTCCCTGTCACTGGTTTTTCATCTAGCTTGCTAAACTGATTATAAATATATATTCTTTAAAATACTTGACATGGTTTGAACACATGAAACAGCAATGTGGCCATAAAAAGATTTTTTTACCATACATTAAGCAAATGTATTTCATACATATTTTCAGAAACAGATTGCTTAAAAAACCCAATACAAATCAAAAAAATCCACCTGTCTTTCTGTGAAATCTGTTGCAGAACTGTATTCTCCCCTTCTCAGGGAACAGATCTTTTTTTGGATGTTTTGAGTTTGTTTGTTTGTTTTGTGGTTGGGGTTTTTTTTGGTAGGGGCAGACAAGTGAGTAGTATCATATCCTCACTTAAATTAAAGGTCAGAGGAGTACACTCCATGCTCAGGATGAAGAACTGCTCTGTTGTAGCACTCAGCTCCCTGTAATCCATTTGCAGAGTTCCAGTCAGAGTAGAGGAAGCTCGTGACAGTAAAACATTTAGGCCAAGTGCTGCGAACTGAAATCACAAGTGCAGTATGAAAGCCCCATGTGAATGAACAAATCATTCTGCCACAGGCGTGCATGGGAGCTATGACATTTCACCTCTATTAGAGCACTAAGCCTTCGCCTAAGGTAAGGATTCCAGCCCATCTCCTATGTCACACTGATAGCGGTGGCAGAGGTTGGCAGATGTCTCTCACAGCCGTCTTCCTGCTGGGCATGTGCAGTGGGAAAAAATACACCAGGAAATAAATCGGTAGCTGGAAGATTCTTAGGAGAAATCTCTGCCCTCCCAGACCAGCTTCAGCGCTGCAGCAACCGGAGAGCAGGTGAGGCCGTAAAGCAGGAGGACCCTATGCTCATCCATCAGCTGAGCCCTGAGGATCTCGCTGCAGGAATGGTGCACAGGCCAAAGCAAGAGTGACACGACCTCAAAAGCACTGGATAACATAAACTTCAGCCACCTGCCAGACTGTATGCGGGGACTGTTCCCATTTCAACTGGGGGGACAACTGATTCTTGCTAGCATTAATGCAATCCTCTGAAGCATCAACATACGAAATGTCACTGCTGTAACAGCCTTTAAGGAAACGCTCCTCATAAGCCAAGCAATTTCCATCTCTATTTCTGGCTCATGAGACCAGCAGCTTAACCTTACTTTCACCTCTCTTTTGTGAGCTCTACAGGCGAACCACGGGGGGAAGAGATGAGAGCTGGGGTAGGGGGCCAGCCACTTGAAAACCTGATGCTGGAGAGATGGCTTCTGAAATGTTAAGGAGACTTCCCAACACACCACCCCCCGGAGGAGTTAAAGAAATTCCACCACCATGAAACATTCTGCTGCTATTAAACAGCTTTTTTTGCTCATGTTTCAGGTCATCAGAAGAGGAAGTGAAACAACATTAGCTGCTTCCTGACTTAATAGAAACCTTGGAACAAGCATCCACGCACTTACACAATCAAGACTGTACACTGATGTGCATTTAATGATTTTATCTTTCCGAAGAAGAAAAGGAGATAAAGTATTATCCTGCAATTTTTAAAGAATACTGGGTTTCCCCCCTCCTCTAAAACAAGAACTCGTTACACAGAATTTTCCATTCATGCATTCATGTAATCGAAGGCAAACAGCCATTAGCATATTTCTTGTTTTAAGTACAGCATCAAAGAAATGGGAGCAAGGGGGTGGGAGGTATATGCAATGGAACAGCACAGAAATATGATAAAGAGGTAAGTGAGCTTTCAAAATATACCCAAGAGGCTGTGTGTATGCTGAAGTTCACCACTGTATTACTACAGTCAAACACCCCCACCCCCCCAATTTAGGGCCAAAAGTATGCAGTGTTTTGACTATCAATAATATAACTCTATTTCAATATGATGTGAATCATATTGGGGCAAAAGGACAACTGGAATCCCTCTGTACATTCACAGTACCCTATAAAAAGCCAAAGAGACATATTAAACTGAAACAGTTCAGACAACAAAGGCTTCCTGGAGTTAGAACATTCCCTCCCTACACTGTTTCTCAAGCTACAAAGACTATTAAATGGTATTAATGTTTAGCATGCATTTAGCACTTTATGTGTTTAGAGTGCTGACACACACAGACACACACACACCAGTCCCCCAAAAAACACCGAAGAACCCCACACTGAACAAATGGTAGAACAATTCTACCTGTTCCCACACAGGGTGAGGCTGTACTTTCCAGTGGGAGAAGACAGGACATTCCACGTGGTGGGATGAAGCAGAGAGGATGGCATCAAACACTCTGTAAGTATTGGAGATACATTCCGACAGGAGAGGATGGACCAACCTAATGGGAAAGCAGCACTGACAGACTTTGCATGTTCAGGCCACCCAAGTTAAAGTTCAGCTCCCATGTACAACTATTTATTAGTAACACCAAACAGCTACACAGTAAGGGTGAGAACAAATGTGAACAAAACCAGGATTTTAAACATACCACAACAACACTCCACCCCCCAAAAAACCAAAACAAAACAAAAACTCAAAATAAACAAAAAAACCATCCCATTTAATCATTTAAAAAAAGCATAGGACTAGGTGCAAGTGGTGAGCAGTGTAAGAAGGAATCAAAGTCCTTTTTTTTTCCCTACTGCCATGTAAAATGAGGAAAGGCTTTGGCAGAACCTAGATTGAAAAAAGTGGGCCGCTTATAAAAGAACAGGTTGGACTTTTTACATTTAATTTCTTTCTGAACCTAAAATCGGCCTCAAAGATATTATGAAAAACACTTTCAAGTGTTTAAAACAAAAAAAGGCCTCATTGTTTCCCCCAAACTTTATATGTCAACACATACACATGCACTAAAAAAACCCTTACCTCCCTTCTGAGACATTAAATCCACACAATGTTTCTTGGAGAGGGTAAAAAGAAAATGTAGGTCAAGATGTTGAGATAGGGATTGCTTCTGAAAGATGAAAGCATAAGAGGACTAAGCTTTCATTCCTTATGTTTCTTTGAGATTTCAAACAGAGTGTTATTTGATAATGGTTCCTTTCAGAAAATTGGAATTTAATATAGCTAATTATAAGTTAGAGAATTAATGTACAGTCAGTACTCCAACAGAGCTGGTATACCATGCTGATGCTTTTTACCAGCATGTCCCCAGTGCTTATTATAGATCTTTTCTCCAAATACTAAGGCCAATCTGTTCTCACATTAGGCTGGATGGCCCAGGAGTTGGGGCGGGGGGAAAGGGAAAAAAGAAAATCTATGATCTCTATGGCTGTAACACTGAGGCCTGCAGCAAGCAGCCTGGAGTTGTCCTCACGGCATGGCATGGCACAGGAACAGACTCTCACGCTTCAAAGGGAGCACATAAAATAAGAGGACAAAGAATAAAAAACCACAAGTAGCTGGAGAGGAAAAGTACACTGAGAAACAGGAAAACACATTTTCCTCCTTCCGATTAAAAGGAAGGAAAAAGGATGACAACAAAGGATGAAGATCTTAGGCAAACAGAAAGAGGGGGAATACTCCTAATTGCTCAGTATTGTTAGTACTGGAATTATGTGAGAATTATTTGCCTTATGAGCAATCATAAGCTAAAAATCCTGACTTACATTTCACAGAGAGCAAGCAGTACACATAGGAATATCCCCCTCATGACAGGAACCGGCAGCAGACACTGCTAGATTTGGACCAGGAAAAGCTTCTCTGCAATTCCTAAGGAAGCCACCCATCAGTGTTTCAGGGACCTATGCACGCTTGTGATGCTGTTTCTAGAGATGGCATAAAACGTGTTCAGCAACACCTGCTGCACATTGCTGGTTAGTAACTAAAGTAAAACTGTAGCTTGTGTAGTCTTAGACACAGATTGTACTTGAGTGAATTTTGAGGGGAAAATGTGCATCATGGGAAGCTCTTGCAATCCGAGAGGTTCCAGCAGCCTTCCCTTTGGTTTTCACTGTAGTTTCTGACTAAATACTAAGACAGTCTATCTCTTTAAGTTCTCAGATGTGCAAGCTCATTGATCAAGCCACAAGCTCTGTTATTGAGGTCGCAATCAGAAGCGCCATACTCCATTTTTTCCTCAAAACAGTACCTACAGTCAGTTGAGTTGTAAGCTTCAGGGTTCGGGGGCCAGGGGGCATGGGGCATGTTTTTTAAATAAGTGGAAGCTTTTACACGTTAGCAAATTAATTCCTCTGAAGTCGTATTTTCATTTGGCACGTCCCCACCTGGGTTAAAGCAGGACCTGTGTAAATACTCTTCTGCCTTGAAAGGCCATGTCAGGACAAAATCTGCCCCCCTATAGAGGGCACCTCCTCTGTCTTCATACTGGAAGAATTCCCCAAATCCTTCTGAATTGCCACTACCACCTGCTCCCAAATCTTGGGGCTGAGAACTTCTTCTTTCCCGCTGCAGGACAGTATTCAATTTTAAAGCAAACAAACACATCAAACAAAAGTTTAGTGAGATACTTCCTATCGTGCTTAGCACTTGAGGGAACTGAAGTCTTCTGGTGACAATAGGACACCAAACTAGTACTTTTTTTTTTTTTTTTCGATTGGTTTCAACCTGAGGAAAGGGAAACAGAGATGGAATGAAAAACATCATCTCCTTCAGTCTACTCTCTGGTCAACAAAGGCCAGGAGGGACAGCAGTCACAAAACAAAAGCTGAAAGCTATTTTCCTAAAACCTGGGTAAAATTTCTGAGTCCTTCATATGTACTGGCAGAATCTCTCCTGGAAGTAGGAAAGCACAGACTGAAGAGCAGACTCTCTTTCTCACAAGAGTCTTTCCCTTTCTAAGTTTCCCTGTAAATTTAGTTTTCACAAGACTATTCCTAATAAAGCCCAAAATTATTTGAGAGTCTTTAAATTACCTAGCAGTTACAATTTTGATGCAGCCAGATGGTAATTCAGCACCACCTCAATATCCAACTATGCCAGGGAAATTGAGAGACTGCAAAACTATCCTCTCCATAAACCCCAATATTCAAGTTTGCAGAAAGCATTTTAAATTCATTTTTCCAATCAGTCGATTATTTCTCAGAATTCTGATTTCCAGACGGTTAATGGCAGAAGCCTGGATCCACAACAGAAAAAAAGGTGGGTTTCTGTGCTAAGCAATGCCTTAACTAACAGCCCATTTATTCTACTTTATGAGCAGAGTACTTGTATATAACCCTGTGTTATGCTGTGGATGTTAATCAACCTTCATGACTTTGCATGCCAACTTTATTGGAGCGCCTTCCATGCTGGCATAAAGGGCACTTTGTACCACTCTTCCTGCAGCCTAGGAGAGATCAACATCAGTTTGCAGCTCTAAAACCTCTTTTCCACAAAGAACATTTGCTCTTCAGTACTGGTTTGTTGTTAATGAGACTTTAAATATTCAAGGATGGAGCCATACTGTGCAAAGGTAATCTACGAAAGAGTGCATTTAAATCTACAATTGCAAATGGGCTGTGTTTATCTACTTAGATAAGACAGCCTTGTTCATTTCAATTAGAGAAGGTCAGTTCCAGGCAAATGTAAACTGGCATTTGAAGTTCATCCCTGCAGGACAATGAGATGAGGTAAAGCTTCTGGGACAGGTTTCCATCTAAATAAAACTTGACAACTACTCCCTAACCACAGACCTCATTGTTGCACAAAAGGCCATCTTCAATTGATTTTGGGGTGGGGGAGAAGTAGCAAAAACTATGTTTTAAGGAGATTTGGAATTCAAGCCACATTCTGGTAACTTCTATCCCTTATTCATGACTTCCACCTAAAGGTAATTGCTGCTGACCTCCTGAGATGTAAAGAGGCAGAACTACTACTCTAGAAAGCACCAGATTATCTTGGCAAAACAAAGTCATTTGCATACTGCCCGGTCCAGTATATTGTCACATTAAAGAGAATAGTTGAGACTCTTCTCCTTGGCACAGAAACAGCATGTTTCTAGGCAGATGCACCACAGGAACCAAGAGAAGCAAAGGCAAATGAAGCCCTGAGTGCAGACTGTAACAGGAAAACGCCTCTCCCCAACCCCAGCCCACTCCTGTACCATGCCTCAGCTTTGTGGCTCTGTGCAACCTTATCACTTCCTTCTGGCATATGGAGCCAGAGAGCGAGAGCGAGCCTGAGGCTCTGAAACAAGATCTCAACGTTGCAGCAAGGGTGCAGGGGTCAGGAAAAAACAGAAGGGGATGAAATTCTTCTTCCACCCTCTCCATCCAACACACACACACATCTGTATTGTGCCAGTACAACCCAGATACCTTTTCTCAGTGTTTTATATGAGAGGGCATGCTTCTACCATTGCTGTAGAACTCCCTTGCTAACATTGTGACAACATTTCCACCCAGAATAGGGAGAAAATTCTCACGTTGTGAAGAAAGGAAAAAACTGTACTCCCTCTGTGCCATTTTCACCACTTTTAAGCTTTTTTCAATCTCTCCACATACACAGCAGGCATAACATGAAAACACTGGGGTGCTCTGCAGAGCATCTTTAAAAACAGTCGCCCACAAAATCCTTTCACCTTTCACAGCATCAGAGAGGACAACCACTGTCTGAGGGAGGTATTTTACGAAGAATCTGCTTTTGAGACCACGTTGGCTGATACAGAGCATGTCAAGGTGGGATTTACCTCTAACATGTCTGTTCACACACACACACACACACACACACACACACACACACACACACAGTAGGAAGAGGCTGAACTGAAATATTTTTTAAGGTCAACCACTACTGAAGCTAAGTGAGGGATGAGAGGAGGAGAAAAAATGCAATTAAATGATGGTGTGGTCTTTGGGCATTACTCAGAAGGGCTGGCTGAGGCTGCCAAACCTTTTGCAGGAAAAGTGGCTTATCTCCTGGCTTCCCAAACTGTACCAGAGGTCAGCTGATGAGGTTTCAGGAGTTTGCCAGCTCTATCCCTCTGTGGGATCTTTGGCAGATTGCTCCAGCTGGGCTCCTTCCAGCTCTTCCCTTTTTTCCATTTTAGCATATAGCTTGAATAAAGAAAACAAGATGAAGGCTTTCAAAGATAACGCAGTCTTTCACAAACAGATGCAGAACAAAGCACAGGAAATTCTGAGCAAAGTAAAAAATGAATGTTGTCTGTTGAAGGCTTATCTGGAATGAGTTAGCCTCTTAGTGGACAGATCTGAAACATCACACGGTCCTGACTGCAATTTCAACGCTCACTAACAGTCTCGTAAGGGGAGAAAACTGGATGGATAAAGGTGGAAATTCAGCAATCTTTAGCTCTCACAGCGGGAAACTCCTTCAGATGTACCAGAAACAATACCTGTGAGTTAAGCTTGTCACTGTCATCCCTTGTAGCCCTATGCACAAGGTTTCTGTATCTATACCTTAGACTGGACCTTGCCCCTTAACAGTCAATGACACCTAAAATCATGTTATACCAATCTCCTGCCATTTTCAGTTTCCTCCACATCACTATAAGGATCCCCTAATTAATTTTATTTGGCAACCCATATTCTTAACAAGTCAAAGCCTAAAAACACAAATAATGTAGGGTATTTGAGGTGAAGAGCACAGTACATTGGCAGCTGTGTCAGGCAACTTGCTGAAGTTGCCACTGTGCCCATCAGCAGTTTCAGAATCCCTGCTTTTTCTTTTAAAACCACTTTACTGCCAGGGTTGACACAATAAGGCTTACAGCACACATGACACCTGCCCCAATTAAACACAGCCTAATGGCCTTAGAAACACCCCGCTGGACCAAATAGTTCTTAAACTCTTTCACATAGCAATTTGTTTTTGAAATGTCCCCACACCAAGAAAAAACTGCTGTGGAGGTTCTAAGACACAAGACAGCCCCTTGAAGATTGAAAACATATTCTAATATTCTGAAAGTACTCCACAAATGTAGTCTTGCAGTAAGAGCTCAAAGCTGTAGAGTAAAAATATTTAGCAAAAGCCTTATTTAAAGCCAAGCAGAGACAGCTTCAGAAAATATAGTTCCCTAGGACTGACTACAGTTAACTATTACACAGCCTGTCTGTATGACTGAAATTTCTCTCTTTATTTAACTGTGATACTCATTTTATTTCCCATTACCTTCCTGGTTTCTTAGTAAAATAGAGTATGCTATTTCAATGACTGATTTAGTGGTATGTCTTACTCTCATTTCTAAAACAAGCAAACTAGAATTGACAGAAGGTACAATTTTTGACAGAGCTGGCAATCCTTTGAGGTAAAACCACCACCATTCTTTTGGCTGGACGTACCACACTTCTCTGCTTCCCCTTGTGAGGATGTTTTAAGACTGCACCCTCAGTCTCCTCTTCTTCAGGCTGAGCAAGTCAAGTGACCTCAGCCACCCCTCATATGGCTTCCTCTCCAGACCCTTCACTACCTTTGTAGTCCTTCTTTGGATTCTCTCTAATAGATTTATGTATTTCTTATGTTGTGGAGCCCAAAATTGCACCCAGGGCTTGAGGTGAGGGTGCAGCAGCGCAGAGCAGAGCGGGACAATCACCTCCCACGTGACCAGCTGGCAATGGATTGATTTTTGGTTTGTTTGTTTTTAAGAGAAATGTAAGTCTAAAACCTTCAGTTGTGAAGCACTTCTCAATGAACTTTTAAGCTGCATCTTTTTTTGCTCCTATTCCTGGCAACTGTTGCCCCTTCTAGCATCTGAGGCTGTGGTTAGACGAGATGACTGTGCCAATCCTAAGGCTGTGGTTAGACAAATTGACTGTGCCAAACCAACCAGTTTGCTACTATCAAAAGGGATGAGTCCGGTCTCCTCCTCTTCCAGCTTTCAGTCAAGGTACTTCGGTCCCCCATTTCCACCAAACGAGCACACGGCGCTCATTTGACCTCTTCATGAACCTGAGCATTACATTAAACTAGAAGAAAATTATTCCTTTTCTTTCCAGTAGTTTCTTTCTGGGCTAGTTTTCTGTCACATTAGTACACTGGACTGGCTGCACTGCATGGGCAGATAAATGGCAGAGCCAGCACAAGACACGAGGTGAAAGGCTGTGGCCGAAGTCTTTCCCACCTTTCCTCATCTTATTTATTTTAGACTTACAATACCTCAGTCTGCTACAGATTGTGCAGAGCCTCTGCAGTCTCTTCATTGCCATTTTCATTTTCCATTACCTACAATTAGCAATATGCAGGGAAGCAGGAGGCAAGATTATTTTTAGAATTAGTTTGACTAGAAATGTACTCAGGGGCAACAGAAACTCTTTTTAGATGGTCATGAAGTAAGTTTTAAAAAAGGTAATTATATCATTCCTCTGTTTCACAGGTTAAAAAATATCCATCTCTCTTACATTTGAGATAAAAAAGAATACGGGTGTACTGTGAGAGAAAATTTTCTGGCAGTCTTGCCAAACACTGAAATTATATTAAGACAGGAGCACAATTTGGACATAATCAAATTGGGTAACATCAGTGAGGGTGTAATTTGGCCTGCAAATTTTTTTATAAATGGTGATGATGGAAAATGCAGAAAAGAACCTGTGTCAGTCGATGAACAAGCAAGTCCCTGGCAGGCTCAAAAATTAATTCTATCCTAGCAAACAAAGAAAGGAAAAGAGATTTGGAAATTTTCAATGGAGCCCAACCCCAACATCCTGTTATTTATTTGTTAATCTTTAAATTCACTTGACAGCAAGCACCAAAGTGAAAGTGATGTTGAGTGCCATGACAAATCTGCTCAAATGCATATTTTCTGAACCTTTTAGTTGAAAACATCTATATTTAATCACAGTTTAAAACTAGCCAAAAAGGCTGTTTACTCTGAACGTAAAGGGAAAACATTGCAAAGTTGAAAAGAGCTATTTCTGTTTCTGTAAATGCATTTTTAAAATCCACTTACAGACAAGGGTCCTTGGCACACTTAACAATCTTCTACCAAAGCTTAGGAGACAGACAGACATTACCCACTGTCAACAAATGCAATCTAACATCACTGATGGAGTGAAAAGCTCCCTAGACAAATCTCAGCAAAAAACCTTCTTGCAGTATTTAATTGCAACCTTCAGAAATAAGAGAGATGAAGTTATCAGTATATCTGAACCACCACAGTGAATGAAGAGGGCTGCTTTCTTGTTCAAAATATAGAATGAGTAGTGGTCCAGCCTACGTGTCTGCCAGGAAGGCAGACTTTCCTACCAGGAAGGAAGGAGACTCACATCGCTCTGGGCACAGAGAGGCACAGCTGAAAAAACAGCACTTCCCCGAGGGCTGCTGTGTTTTCATCTGCGTGAGTGGGAAGAGAAGAGACATGGTCCAAGTCCAGAGAAGACGTGGTTGCCCCACTGGCAGCTGCTGCCACCCCCTGCCTTTTGGCAGATAACACACGGGCACTGAGCTGAAGCACCCAGCTTAGCAGTGCCTAGGCATTTCTACCACATCTGTTGCTACTTTCATGCCATGCCTGGAGTACCATCTACATGGCCAGGGAAAAGTTTAAGTCAGATGAAGCCAGCTCCTATCCCTGGGCACCTTCATTTCAATACAGCCCACTGAGGAGCATCGACAGAAAACCCCACGCAGTGAGCAGAAAACACCTGAAAATCTGTGCATCAGTGACAAAAAGAGCTATTTTCAGATAGCACTGCTGCCTGCCCCAGCTGGCCTGAACAGCCAGTGTGGAAGCCAACGGATGGGCAGATCCAGGCATCAGAGGAGGCTGCTGCCACTGAGTCTGGCACCACGGTCCCACCAGGAGCTCTCAGAGGTTCCTGCCTCTCAGTGCAGAGATATTTCATTCGTGGAAAAAGCAACTCTCCAACAAAAGTCACGTTAGCTTTTGTGTGGAAATGGCTGAGGGCAGCAGCAGACCAGCACAAGGTGGTGGAGTCACCATGCCTGAAGGTGCTCAAGGAACAACTGGACATGGCACTTAGTGCCATGGTCTAACTGACAAGGTGGTGCTTGGTCATACGGTATACTCAATAATCTTGGAGATCTTTTCCAATTGAAACAATTCTGTGAATGGGAGGAAGGGGCACCACAGTCATGTATGGTCCAACCGCCACCTCCATCGAAGTGCTGACACCATTCCTTCTCTGCTTAAACAATATACATAATCGCTTCAATAAGTCTAAACGCAAGGTGAAATCTCTCAGGATAGCAAAAGTACATATTTTCACTTATCTTTTTATTTACTTAATGAACAAGACTTCCAACTTCTGCCTTGACCCAAAGCATTCCCTCATGCACATTTGATTTCTCAACCAGAAAGCCTGCCATGAGCTTAACCAGGCTGACATGTTTGGAAACTGCCATGACACCTTTCTAGGACAAAGTATAGCTGGTGAAAACACACTATCTGCTTGAATAATTCTAACGTCTGGTTTGTCATCTCTGTAGATTACCCAACTACCTCAAACAAATAAGCCAACTTAGTCACTTTTTCCATTTAAGAAACGTATTTCCATATAACAAACTTCTTCTTTATCGCAAGTGTTGAAAAACAGAATTTAAAATCTGAGGTCATAAAACTTTGCTTTACGATATACTCTTTTGAGGGTACTGGATATACTCTCATCGACAGAATGCAAGCAATAATTACATCTTTCACTGCCTTTTTTATAGCTTTATCTCACATTCTAAGCTACACAAGAAGAAAACAATTTCCCAAGAGAATTAGTTTTCCTTTTAGACGAGGATCTCTGAAAATTGTTATCACTATTCCAAACACCAATCCCTATTCTGCAAATCCTAATGCAAATGACAGGCAGCAGTAATCAAAATCACTAAAGGGATCCCTCTGGGTTTTTCCAGCACACGACCTTGTTTCCATAATCAGAGTTCCACTATCCCATTTAGGGCTGCAGAGTGTTTCTTGACAACAAGCAGAAGCACCTCCTTCAGATTTTATTTTCCCACATACTGGAGAGGAACACGTAGGAAACAAAGGCCTACTGTAGGGTGTCATTCTATACTCTGCAAATATCCAGAGTCAACACAAACACCCATGCAATATAACCCCTGATACGACAAACATAATATACCCACTTGCCTTTCTCTTTACTTGCAACCATTTAAGTAAAACAGTTTCAGACAAAACCCAAAACTGGCAAGATTTTTTTCAGGATAACAGGTATCTTTAACAGTGAGGCAGCAACAGCCAAGGTATTATAACACATACAATCACCAAAACTAATTTGAAATTTTATTTATTTTAAATTTTATTTTTATTATTCAGAGAGGCATCGAAGTTAATTGTCTCTGTGCCACAACCAGCACATCTCAGAGCTTGCAGAAACTTTAGTACTGAAAAGACTCCTGTTAATAGGTTCATCTCTCGCATTTAAAATTAATTTGCTTTTCACGCTATCAAGGAGGCACCATTATTCCAGCTACCTAATCATTAATGATACTACTGTACTCACCAGATGAAATACCACTGACAATCATTTTCATACAAGTTTAGTTGTAGCTTCACAAACATTAGCAAGGCAACTTTTGTAGTGTGTCTGTGAAACTTCTACTACTGCAAATTCCTACAAGCTCCTTAAAGACACCTTCATCTTCTTGCAAGGCACTGGTGCATCTTTTACCTTCCTCTATTGCTAGAAGTACTTTCTACTAAAACAAACTACAGGGTGCAAGTCTATAAATAAATAAATTTAAGGGATGATAGTTATAAAACCATAACAAATAAACTCTCTCTGCATCACAGATGGTGGCACCAAGATCAAATCCTGCTACCTAGTTGTTTGTGGTCCCTTCAGCTATCAGAAGGACATGGTACCAAAAAACAATGGTGGTGGCCTGAATGTTGGAATGATGGACACATACAAGAAAACATTTCTTATTCGCAAAAGTATGAAATCATGGATCTAAGACTCATCCTTAAAATATTCCATTTCCCTGAATTCAAAAGAGCTCAGTAATTTCTTAGGATGACCTGCTTTTTTCTCAGTCCATAGAGACAAGTGAGTTTGAAAATACATATCTACTTTTTTATTTTAATGTAATGAGCAAATTACATATTTAAATTGATTTTCTTGATGTCACAGCACAATATCAACCCTCCTCCCTTTTGCAAATCTTTCTTCTTTGCACAACGAAACATTCTTTCAAATATCAATGGCTAAAAAAAAAAAGCTTTTGGACAGTGATATTGACACAGAGCAGTGCTGAGACAGGACATTTTAATAATCATTTAGAAAACAGAAAGAGCAACATGGACTATCATTCTGTCCCAGTTTAAAAAACCACGCCCCAAATAACTGATCATCTACTTCTGTGAAGGAGAAAAGCTCTGAAGATGTGAGCTGTGCTGCTGCCAGAGGAAGCCAATGGCACACTCCACATCTGGTACCTGCATTGACACAGCATTCCCAGCCAACTCAGTTTTTATCTAAGCTGCCTTTGGAGAAACTAGACACCATAAAAATCTCAGTCATCCTGTAACCTGGCACATCATCAAAGCCTCCTAACACACAATTACTGTGCTTCACGCCTTTAGACTTTTTTCCTTTGACTAAACAAAACCCCCACAATGGAATAAGAAACTTTCCAAGAGAAATTGTGTTTGACAGAAGATCAATGATGCAGAGGTGTTGGAGGGAAAAAAGCCAGCACTGTTTTGTGTACACCTCCAAGCTTATTAATGGATTGCTCTTAAAGCTAGATGCCCCTTCCCATCAGATCAGTATCTGATATTATTACTGAACTCAGAAGTCTGAGGTCTTCTTTAATCACATTAAGGAGTTTGCAATTGCTTATGCAACACAGTAACTTTATCATGCTGCCTGTAGTCATCCAGCCATTCCCCTAGGTTTTTGCCTTGTCGGCAGTAACACTCAGCGAAAACGCAGTGAAATCTGACTCACCATATCAACAACACAAGCTACATATAAATATGAATAACCTACCAAGTAAGCACCCAGCTGCTGCTTCAGTGCATTAGCACATGTATAGTTATGCACATGCCTAAAAGGAACTGCCATAAACCTCCATAAAGAAACAAATAAGCTCTTGTGAGTGAAGAGAAAACTGTAAGCTTGCCCAGAAATCTGAATCCTGCTAGTCATCACTTTCAAGGCTCAAGCCAGCATGACAAAGCCTTTTCAAGTAAGGGTCTAAGTGAATCTGAAAGAGACACACTTTCTATTCACCTCTCAGGATACCACCGTTTTTTCAAGCAAGCTGTAAGGGAAAGGAAAGCAACAGACAATAACTGGCTAAAGCATTAAAGAAATAAAATTAAACTCCTTTCAAGCTCCTGTCATCTAAGCTTGTCTGCATCTCCTTTTAATACCTTTAAACAATTGCTCTGTGAACTGCTACACCAGGGGAGTCCAACACCAAAGCGTTTGTGTCGTTTCAGCCTTTTAAATCTTGATGTAGATAATATGCTACTTCACCTGTGGACTTAGGTGACTCCAGAGATAGATGCCAGTAAGCCAGTTTCTTGCACCTAAACGAGAGTACATCAATTCTGTCCAAGAATACTTCCCCAAGGTAACTGGAGCCAATCACCTTTAAACAGTTCGTTACCTTCTCTGGGGACATGCTCAACACATCAGGGAGCAGACTGACCAGAGGGGCCGCCTTTTCTACTGTCCTCCCACCTGGCACCTACCCTCCACCTTGAGGGAATTAGCCAGGAGCCAAAACATATGCATTGTTCAAACCAAGCATTTCAAGTAATTCAGAAACAAGTTCTTCTGTGCAGATCAAAAGGGCACAGTGCATGCCAGATGGTACACTAGTGTCCTTCCCTGCTACAGAGGAACCCCATGAAAAAAAGGACTGAGTCCTTCCAGCAGTACCAGAGAGGCATCTCACCGTTCACTGCCTTGAGGCTCCCGCTAATGCCATCGCCGTGCTGCCGCTTCTGTGCGTTCTTGAACTCCTTCAGAGATAAATAAAGGACCTTCCGCACCACCCTCTCCTCTGACCAGGGAATCCCATCGCTGTCATCCTAAAGAAGATGGAAACAGAAAGGAGACATTAGATGCATGTTTCTGAAACAAAACCCCAAAGGCTAGGACTACACAGCTTATTTATCATTTTTAAAAATAATTTAAAAAAAAGAGAAACTTAAGAAAAATATTGTTAGAAAATGCAACCTGACAAGCTCTAACAGAGAAGAGAAACATAACTATTATCATCAAAGCAGAGCATTAGTCCCTCTAATCCTTTATCCTACAAACAGCAGTAGCCATGTACCAGGTGTTAGACAGGAGACAAAACTTAATTGTTAAAATCCTTATAATGAATCCCTTACAGAGAAATTTATCACTGCCAGGAAGTGCTCTCCCAGATAATTAGGAGAAGAGGGAAAAAAAAAAAAAAAACAACAAAAAACAAAACACTAAAACGAATGTTGCAGAAATTTAAGAGGCAAGTTTTGTGAACCAACTTCTCTTGTTGCCATTTTGGCCTTGGTTTGTGCCTCTTGGCTCAGGTTATTTTTCCCTCTGGTTTCATGATTTGCATTTATTGCAGTGTTACAATGCAGTTGTACATTGATAACAATGAAGTTATTCTGAATTTATATCAGCGTAAAGCCAAGTGGAATTTGGCTCACAGGGCAGATGTTTTATACTTTATTTTTAGAAGACAAATGTTATATTGTCAAAAGGAATACTAGTGTATGCCATATTTAGAACTCACTTTAGTTAAAAGATTAATTCCCTGGAAAAGCAACTCCCTAAAGTCTTTAGCATTCAAATAAATTAAGTCAGTGAACTGATATAAAGACATGAGATAGGTAAGTCATCATATTTTCATAAGCCCTATAATTGTCTCAGAGTCTTTGGAAATCACTCTTTGAGTATTCTTGCCCTTTAACTCCTCAAGGGCTACATGACTGCCACACAAAACAGTAACGTTTCTAGGCAGACCTTAAGTGGTCAGCGTAAGTGTACAGCAGCATACTGTCACATTACACTGGAAATCCCTAAAGCCCCGTCAGTGACCCCCACCAGGCGGCAGGAAAGGTTAGACCGTCCCATGTGCCAAAGTAATGCTGGGCACCACCAACTTAAAAAAAAAAAAAAAGCCAACAGTTTAGGGTGACCAGTGATAGCTTTTTCTTTGCTCCTCTAGTGACACATTGGCAATCAGCCAATTCAGTAATCAAAACTATTTCCAACTCCCACCCCCAAAAAAAATTCTGTGACAAATTACTTGGCCAGGATTAAAAAACAAACAAACAAAAAAAAGGCAACACAAGGAGTGCAGTGAAAGCAGCCAGCACTTTGGCAGCAGGATGTGCATTTTGCACGAGGGACAAGCTACCACACTTTGAAGAAGGCTGAGCCATACCCAAGGAGCTTTAGAGCACAGGCAGCTCTGGGCCAAGAAAGCAAACTTTGTAACCCAACACCCACAGCAACCAAAAAAAAACAGGCAAGCACTTTAAAAGGACTAGTACGTCCAGTTATTTTGTCAACAAAGGTTTACACCAACAACTATGGCTAACTCTTTTGCTGCCAACACAACTTCAGCCCTAAGCAAAAGCGACACTAAACACTTGACAGATGCAGACTGCTTGATTTTAACAAAGCTTGCCCAAAGACAGCCCCATTTAAATTCCCACCAACCAGGGGACAGCAGGATGTTGCACATTTCTGTTTTCACAGAAATTACTTAATAAACCCTTAAGGGAATCACGCTCAGTTAGGAAACAAGTCATAAGCATCTTCAGCACTTGTCCACGTTATGGACACAAGCCTGTGGGCACCACTCGCTCCCTTCACTGGTATTTGTACAAATCCCTAATAAAGTGGTCAGGAAGAGGAAGAGGATGAAGAGCCCTCCAGCCAGGCACCCTGCTTCTGACTCTGAAGCCCACATGCATTACAGAGAAGCCCTAACAAGGGGCAACCAAACCATCACCCTGTATTTTGCATAATTTAAGCCAGGCATACAGAAGCCTCGTGTAACAATTGACCCCAGTTAACATCAGGCATACTCAGAGACATGCCACTTTCCTTAGCCCCCATCCACCCAAGGTCTCTCTCCATCAGACACCATGCCCGGTCTGAGGCTACAAACAAACCCCTTCCTCCACCAGACCACACAGTTCCCATGGAGCTTGAAGCTGCACAAAAACACCCATCAATTCCTGATCCCACTGGCCCACTTAATCCTGAAAAAAGCACAGAAAAATAATTTAAACAAACAAACAAAAATATACTCCCTATTAAATCCACTTTGTCAAGACAGGTCACTGCAAGGAGCACATGGCGGCATTTGCTGCTTCAGCAGTGACAGGATGAAACCTGCTGACAGGATTGATCTTTACATTGCCATGTGCTGACCACACGGCCACTGCAGCAGGTAAGCGTCTGCTGGCAGGTACAACCTGTGCCCTGGCACATGCCAGCAACAGTCGCACCTATGGGAGGGAAGGAGTTCATCACTGCACACCAGAGGCCCCTGGTCTAGGCCACCCTCTCCAAGTATTCCTGTGAACAGTCTGAAGTCATCTCCCTCTCCCCAGACCATGTCCTGGACATGCAAAAGGATGGTGTGCAACCTGGCACCCACTTTTCCGAGGCAGAAGGCAGCCAAGATGTCTTCTTGGTGCCAGCTGGAGGCTCCAGCACCACTGCAGGAGAAGCTCCTGCCTTCCCACCAGCCTGGGGGTCGCGTGGGCATTAGTGCCACCAGCAAAGAGATGGGTCCCAGAAGACAGGAACAAAGACCTCTGAAGCAACCTCTGAAGCAACACAGTAACATTTCACATCACTCAATTCCTGGAGCTGTAAAACTTGAGATGAACCATACTGGCTTCATCCGACGTCTGAAACAGCAGCGCTGCCAACAGAAATGCACATGGGAGAGTCTCCCCACACCAGAGCTCCCATTAGCCCAGTTGTGTTGAGGCTGCAGCCACTGTCCTGCCTACACTGTTCTGCTGGGGGCTTTCCCCACAACCTCTACGTGGCTTGAAGAAAGGTCCTCAGTTCCCCAACACCATGTGTACCCAAGGTCAGCAAAGGAAGGGGCTGAGCCACTGCCAACACCTGCATTCACACGACTCCATATGCAGGGGCAATAAAAAGGTTTCACAATGGTTGAGCACATCTTCCCCAGAGCCTACAGCACAAAAGCAGCCGCAAGCCAGAGAGCAGCTGACTCAGAGCCCAGCTGAGCTGCTGCTCCACGGGCTGCAGCTCCAGCTCCCGACACATTTAACCATAATTACATGGCTCAGATCACCTCTGCCTCATCACCCCAGCGTACGGAGAGCCGTCGTGTGCCCAGTCTGCACTCACACCGCTAACAACTGGATGAGTTATCTCACTTTAGCAAAACAACATACACATGCCCAGAACCGTTTAGGAGTATGGTCAAGGGAAAGCCTTGAGGAATTTAATCTATGTAACTTCTCAACATCACCCCACCCCCCTAAAACCCAACCTCAAAGGGATTGACTCAACTGCTGACTTTAAATACTTCCACAGGGAGTAGAGATTTGTTAATAGATGGCTCTCGAGGCTGGCAGAGAGGGGTATAATAACATCCAACAGCTGGAACTCGATTCAGAAAAATGTAAGAATTAAAAAACAGTTTCTGCAACTGTGCAAGTAATTAGGCATTCAAACGACTTGTGGGGAACTAATGGATTGTCCATTTTTGACTCAAACCCAAAAAAAGGACTGAATAACATCTTAAACTGTAGGTTTATCACCACAAGCCCATAATCTTCACTGTGCAGGTCAGTTGAGATGATTTCTGCCTCCTAATCTGACAATAAGATTATTTTATAAACTCAGTATAAAAGGAACAGATGCAAACAACCTGGGAAGCCCTGGGGCAGACAGAATGAGGAAACACAACTGCATCCTTTCCTTTAAACTGCTTAAAAAAAATTTTGTGCCACCTTCTTTGTTGTGCCATTTTAGGGAACCTGATATTGTACATTCATATCTGAACATCTACCAGGACAGCCAAGCAACAGTTTGGCAAGTTCAGCCCAAGGGGACAGGGAAGAGGAGTATAACCTCCATTGATCTACACAGTACATTCCTACATAGGATGCTACCTCATAGATTGGAGAACAGCTTTCTCTCGCACTGTATGGCTGGCAGCTTGCTTTCAGCTTTACAGTTCTGGAGGTGATATTCGCAGACTACACACAGCCTTCCTATTTAAAAAATTATACTCAAATCCTTACTAAAACAAAAGCAAAGCGAGTAGAAGCGAAGGGCAAGCTTTACACCACTTCCTTGGTAGGTGAAATGTCAGCCTGAAGTCGCGGGAGCTGCTGCACTCCTCGAGCAGCAGCAGAAACATGACTGAAGCTCCTCCGTTCATTCATTGCAGATACAACATTCTTCAGCCTGGCCCTGGCCTTGCCTTAAGCAAACAGGAGTCATAGTTCACAGGGTAAAGCAAAGCTCGAACAGGGGAGAATCCATGAGGCACTCCATGCTATTTGTTTTGCTTTTATGTAAATACTTTAACAGCAGTGATGGTTTGATTTAAAAAGTCAGGACTTCGTAAGGTACAAAGATCCTTATAAGCATGTGTGTTATGACTCAGTGAGGCTGGCGTGTTTCCAGCTCTCTCTTTGGGTCTTTCCCAAGCACGCATCTCCTGACCTCATTCTTCATGCCAGGTTGCAAAAAGCAAAACAACAAAACACAAACTCCCTCTTTTTTCTTTTTTCCAGTGCTGCAGCCAACATTCGGTTAAAATCACTGTGGCACCCAACGCCCTAAATGAATATGCTTTCATGGTTCAGCAGCCCCCAGAGAGTCTTTCCCGCAGATGCAAGAAGGTCATTTTGAAGCAATGGGAAAACTAAACCACAAGTTTCTACTCTTTCCTCAAGGATATTTTTGAAGGAGAGCTATTTCAAAGGGTGGGTTTTACTGTGTTTAGTTAGAAACACAACAAAAATCTGTCTTTTGCATGAAAAACACATTTTCAGAGATCATATAAATTACTTTTCAGCTGAAAGACCAAGATGGAAACATTTGTTTACTGGACTCAAGACCTTCAACAGAGTTTTGCCTTTTGGCTGTATATTATCAATGGAAAACAGTTATACCTGTTTTTCTCTAGAAGTCAGACCTAAGAGAAATTGAAGAAAAACCCAGATACATCTTCCGAGGCTGAGCGTGATCCTTCTGGGCAGGCTTGGGCGAGTTAGCACTCCTAAGTGCAATTAGCACGCTTATTCATTTACACAGCCCGCTTTTTTGGTATAAGTATGGCACGGCACAAACCTCATGAGAAAGTGCAAAGTGTTACTGCTGTTATCAACACACGTACTTCCCCTGCTGCATTAGCAGAGGTCTCTATTGGATTACATCGTCCCATCAACCTTCTCACCACCCCAAAGGCCCATCTTCCTCACAGGGGGAAACTCCAGTACGGGCCCACCGGTGTAAACTCCATCTCTTTGCAGCAGCAAATGGGCTGTTCCACGACCAGACAGCAGAGGCTCTCCTCAGCAGATACTCCCAGCAAAAATATGAACTCCCAGGGTACTGGTATGAAACTCTAATATATTCAACTGAAGCTCTATAAATAAAGATTTTTGGCTCCTTCTGTCAGCTATCATGCTGCTTGGACTTCTTACAGCCAAGCAGAGCATGGTGCAAACTAGTTATATCCATATATATACATCCACAGTAATATCCTTGTAGTCTTTCGCTTACTATCAAGGTCCCTCTACTCCCTTCTCCTCTCAGAATAAAGTTCACACTTATTTAATATTTAACCTTTTAATCAAGTTTAAGTACCCAGAGAGGATGTAGCAGTTTCTCATTTAAAACAAACTGCTTATATTCAGTGAGAAAAAATAAAACCTCATGAATGGCTTAAGTTGATGAAGATTGATACAGCTTGGAGACTTAATAGTACAGTGACTCATGCCTTCTGGAAAATGTAATCTGTTCTGTCTAGTTTAGGAAAATAGGTCATGTTTTTAAAATGTGCTAACTAACATGAAGAAAGGGGAAATTTCCTTTATTAATGGTTCTGGTTTAGCATTTTAAGCGTATCTGGTAATTATAGAGACTTTTTCCCTTCGTACTTGCAGAAAACTTCCCCGAAGAACTCACAATACATTACAGCTCCTGACTAGCAGAACCAATGTTACACAGGAAAGAAACACTGGAGGAAAATAAAAATCTCCCCCTGCTTTAGCACTTCTCCCACAGCTTTCATTGCCTGCAATCTCCCATTGGTTTGCACTCTTTCACCACCTCCTGCTGCACCAGGGATTGCATTTCCTCCTTTCGGATATATTCTGAAGAGCAGCATGGAAGAGAAACACTGTTTTTTGGGTCACTAAAGGCCTCAGGCACTTTTGAGCCCAGTGAGCTTTAACCTGCTCTTGCAAAAATACATTAGGGTAGAAGAATTACACTCAGAATCTTCAAATACACGTCGCTACTGTCTTCATACAGGCTCCCACAACTGAGGCATAAAAATTAGTTCCTAAATTTATCTTAGGCCTAATAATGAAATATTGAAAAATAGTCAGTTCATCTGTTAATTGTTTCTTTTACATAAACTCAGAGGCCTCATTGATGGTTCTGCACCTCTAGAAAACTACTACTCAATATGAAACTAGTGAAAGCTTACAAGACATCCACTGTTTCCCGTGTTGATCTGTCAAGATAAACACACACACACAAAAAAAAATAAAAAAGGCTAAGACAAAACTAATTTAGAGTAAAGACAGCTCTAAATTTTCCTAATTTATCAGCTTGCAGCAGAACCAACTCTCACCAATAGCACAGACTTTTTTAGGCCAGACCAGGAATCTAATCAACCATTTTGCAATGAGAGTGCCTGTCTGAGTTTTGGGCTCTGACAAGAGCCTGAAAAACAGAGAAGCCAAGGGTCACAAAATACTGGAAGAAGGAGATGTAAAGGTCTAAGATAATTACTCAGACTGGGGGGAGTGGTTTTCATAACCAGCTTAATTCACCTAACACCACGTGGGATGCACATGGCTCCAACCCCAATGCTAGCACCAGCCCTTATGTGGCCATCTGACCAGCTTGATCGGGGAAAAGAATCAAAATCTCCCCCTCAAGAATTACTGTCTTCATCCAGATCAGCTCCCTCATTACTAACCATGTAACTAGATGGCAACTACTGCTGGGATAGAGAGAAAAGTGGGATTGTCCCTTTGAGCAGCAACTCACACTTAGAGGGATGCAAGCCCACCTCAGCACCAAACCATGACAGTCACCATAAGGAAGGGAGGGCACCACAGACAGTATTTAGGAAATGAAAATCACTTTGTTCTATTGTAAATACTGTAAACCCCAAATATCTCACTTCATTCAGATGAACCATACCCACTTTTTCCAAAATTATTTACTTTAGAGGGGTGAAAGGGAAATATAAGAGGGTGAGGAGTGTATCTGCTACAGGGGCAGGGACTGCAACGATTTGGGTAGGTCACAGACTGACAAGGTAGAATTTTCCGTTTGACCATCACCTGTAGCCAACTTATGCCTAAGAAAATGCTCTGACTTAATAAATAGGTTCCTTACCTGATGCTCTCTTCAAAACAAGCAAACATCTCCTAAAATGCACATTGAATTATCTTTGAAAGGGTATACTGCATACGAATACACACCTCCCAAGCAGAAACCAAAATAATCTAAGCATCATTTCCTGTGTAGGTGAACAGGTCTAAATCTTTCTTAAAAGAAAAACAAACAAACCAACCTGAGGGGGGATGCTTACACTGCATGTCTTCACTTCTCTGAAACCCATGAAATTATGTATATTTATCTTTGATTACATAGTACTAAAAAACTACAGCTGAAATGGGATTAGAAACTTCTGCTGAAAAACAATTTATTGCATAACATAACTCTGACAGCCTGGGTTTCTGGCCACCAACTGAGCCTTTATAAAAATCTGCTGGGTAGCTGCCAAATCAGTTCTTTGAGTCTTGGCATGTCCGACATCTGAGACGGTAGTCAAGGCAGCCACATGTCCCGTGCCATCCACAGCCCTGCACTTTTACATTTAAATGTTACCGTCAAAGAACAGAGTAGTATGAGCCATTAAACACACCAAGGTAAAAAAAATCTCCTGCAGCTGCAGATCTGACAACTCTGATCATTCTGCAGAAGCCCAAGAGCCACAACAGGACTTTTCTTTTTTTCAGGATCTGGTATTAATTTGAACATAAAAGTAGTTTATTAAGAAGACGGGAAAAGGGAAAAAAGAGAAGTGAGAAATGGTAGCAAGCTCCAAAAAAGGTCTACACTCCTAGCTGAAAATCGCTGCCATTTATAAATTTCTAATTCTGAATATTCTTACTCTGTCTCCAGTTCTAATTAAAACTCTCCACCAAGTACACTTCAGATAGACACATAAAACCCAGTATGCACAAAGAGTATTCAGCGGCTCAAGTTAATTAAATCCAAACATATTCTTTCTAATTAATTTCATTTTGATTCAGTTCATATTTTTATAAGGTGTTCAAGCTTCAGTATGCAGCCATACAAATACAGTCCAATAAAAAAGCATTTTCTGCAGTTTAAATGTCTGCTAACAAGACCTAGAGACGTGTATGGCTAATCCATTCTTGCTGTACATTAGCCTGATCCTCAACTTGAAAAACACTAACAACTTTTGCATGCCAAAATAGTGCCAAGGTAGTAGGGAAGAGAGAAAGATAAAACTGGTGTGTTATAAATTTGCCTTCAGTATTTCTATGGGAATTAAAGAGATCTGATTTGTTGCATTTCACAGTGTCTGAAATGTTGGTCAGTGGTGTCAGTATTTTAGAGAAGCTGGAGAACTGTTGGTGTGTTTAGCATCTATCCTCACAAGTACAACAGGAGGTCAGCGTTTACATAATTTCTTTAGTAGGACTTTGGTACTTCAGGATGCTGAAGCCTGTAATAAGAAGAGATCTGCTCATCTATCTGCTTTCTAGAAGTATATTTGTGTATATGTGTATGTATATGTATATGTGTGTGTATATATATATATATATATATATACACAAACAAAAATGTGCATCTGCCAATATAAAACTTGCATTGCTCTCCCAGTGAAATAAATACATTAGTCCAAAGCCAATACAGTTTAGCTACACTGTTTGATATAGCTGTGCCCATCAGTAAGTCTCTGAGGCATGAACCTGGGAAGGTCATCATACCCCTGCTGGATGACTCTCTACCAAGCAGAGACCCTGCACTCACCCCCATTTAAACCTTTCCAGTACAAATGGGTTGCGCTGGTTTAAAGCCATCAGAGAGGAGGTTTTGGCTCACCTGACTCAGTTCGATGGCGCTGCAATAGCTCGTGCTTGCATGAGTAGCTCCATCACCAAAGCCCTGCAGGAGGACCATAGCCAGCAGTGAGGAGAGCAGTGCTATCAAAGCTGGGGCTTGGCAAACTCTACCCACAGATCAACTCACACAGCAATGGACCTGCAAGATTGTGTAAATCTGACCCAGAGCAGGCCTGAGTGATGCAAGGAGTCCCCTGCCCTAGCTTGGAAATGTTTACCTTGGTTTCCTCCTCTTTCACATCAGTCTATGGGATGTCTCTCATTCAGACAATCATCAGATTAAGAACAGATTTAAAGAAAAGAGAAAAAAAAATCTGGTCAATCTTTAAACTCGGTGAGGGGAAATGACAGCCAAATATGCTGAATCTATTGCTGGGAAACCTCAGGATACTGGGGCCTGAATCAACTTTACTGAGCCGGATGGGAAACTAAATCAGTTGTATTGACACAGGCTCCTGGGATGGACACACTGATACTGCACGAAAAGCATGATGTTGATTTTGCTTGATGTACTTCCCAAAAAGGGAGATTTCTATCAGATTTTTTTGTCCTTGTTTATATTACCGACTGAGAGAATATTCTTTACAGCTGGGAGGGAAGCATCCACTGAAGCTGGGAGACGTAAACAAAACCTGTACTCTTCGCTCATAAGCCAATTAAACCAAACATATGAGGTGACTCTAAAGCTACTCTAAATGTATTTTCAGGTCAGTTTAGTTATACCAGTAAATTTTCTGCATGAAGACAAGCTATACAAGCAGTGAAAATCTATGCTCAAAAGCTTTACCAAGCTCTCTCTTCAGTGTTAAATACATTTGACTTCCAAAATACTACCCAGCAAACAAATGATGGTTTTGTAGTAGCACAGGAAAGCACGTAATAAAATCAGCATTTTCTCTGTGAGGCAACTGCTCAGTAACAAACAAAGATAAATGCATCCAAGTAACTTCCCAGAAGGCCTGCAAAACATTTTTTCAAGTAACCATTGCCAGAGGAGAATAAAGACCATAACCTGGAACTGAAGCTGTGGCAGATCACTAAGGTACCCAGGTCAAGAATTTCAGCCCAAGTTAGGCTGAAATAGCTAATGGTCACTGACAACTCTAAGATCTGGCTCGATTTGTCAATACACTGTATGTCTCCTGAGGAGATAAATTCAGAAGATGACAAGCAGCTGGGAGGTTTTCTGGGGAAAAGGGGCTAAAAAAAAAAAAAGTTCTTCCTTATTGAGGTAGTAGGCTTTCCTAATTACACAGGGACGATTTTTAATAGGCAGATTTGCGTCAAACTAATAAAGGAAAAACATAATCAAGTTTTTAACTTTTCACAATCTTTTTCTTTTCTTTTTAAACCATCAAGTCTGTGTGAGAACTTTCAAAATAATGCTACAATGATTTTTCCTTTGCTTTTGCAGGTTTCTCAGCAGGCAGTGCTGGGTTGGTGACAGGAGGCTCAGCACTAGGGCAGGGATGATGCACAGGCAGGGTGTAAGGTACCCTGACCCTGTGGAGGCACAGCTCATGCAACGGAGGTCTGCAGAGAAGATGCCTCCCCCACCATCCACGAGATCTGTTTGGGCTGGCATTCAATTCCCTTATCCCTCCTCCACTCCCTGATCAACGGCAACATTCAAACTTTACTGATGATATTAGAAGCACATCAAAGACAACCATTAAGCTTTTAAGTGCACTAATTGACATTTTAGCACTTACAAATCCATCTATGTGTTCTATCACTCAATTTAAGTGACTTGCTTCCCTGCCTAGTAAGAGTTCCCAATGTTTATAGCGGGTAGAGGGGGTTTTTCAAAGCTTTTTTTTTTTCTCCTCCGACAGGATTTTAGAGAATTCAAATTACAAATATAATGCACTTCAAAAAGTAACACATTTCACAAATTTAAGAGCTCTTCCATAAAAGCTGTAAATGGCATCACAGCTATAACTCACAGGCTTCTAAGCTCCAATGAATTCTGCAGCTGTTGCAGCACGTCAAAGCCAAATCATTGTTACCTTCACACCACCACAACTGAAAACGCCAGCTATGATATTACTAACTGCATGGTGCTACATGAAAAAGAGGAGGGAAAAAAGGAACCCCTGTGTGATTTTGCAGCTCCTTCTTTCTTCCTTCACAAAGCCAGATGCTAAAACCCTGAGGGACTGCTTTAGGTTTTCCTACAGTGGCTGTCCCACAACAGGATGCTGTAGCAGCAGAGGATATAACACTCCCCTCCCCAGGTACAATGACTTACAGAAGACAAGCCGCTACCCAGTGGCCAAGCCCAGCCTCTGATTGCAGAAGAGCATCTCAATGACAGCAGGTCTGGACCCTTCTTCTATTACCGTCACATACCAACATGTTCACCTTCTGTTCTGTTAGAGAAATCCTCATTCAGTCCCAATATTTAAGGCAACAAGAAAGATCAAATTAAATTCCCAGGGTTTGAAGCCGTTCAGTTTGTTGCTAGATCTATTTTAGTGTCTGAGACCAACCACCCCCACAGAATCTGCGCAGTAAACAAGGCTTTTGACAGGCTTGTTTATACCTTCTGCAGCAATCAAAGGCAAAACATTACAAATCAAGGAACCAGGAGACAAATATATTAGTGTGCATAGCAGAAACCTCAAAAAGCTAGCCAGCAGCAAACCTGTGGCTCACCAAGCTCCACGGAGCAGTGCAAGATAACACAGGAAAACAGAAATGGATAGGTTAAGGAAAACCAGGCTTGTGCTGTACGTATGCAAACATCTGCAGGCAGGACCTCTGAAGCACATATCCATCAAAATAAGCGGATGCAGAATCGGAAGGCAGGGAGCAGGAAAAAAAGTATTGTTTTTCTCCAAAAGGACCATGGGGAAAGGTCATAATTTAAGAATTCCTGTTTAAAGGTTGCAGGAACCTTGGATTTTTACTGACGCCAGAAAAACAACCAAAAAACCCAAGCAGACATAGGCAATATACAATATTTCTAAGCCTAGGGTTTCAATGGAAACACAAAGGCTGCATTTTGGGGCCTAGGTGGCTACACCACACACGGCAGCTACCACCAGTCCATGTCCACCCTTAGAAAAGCAAAAATCACATTTTCTATTCAATTCTTCCCTCTGTGGAACACTCGATATGGATGGAGTCAGTTTTACTCAGTGACACATGCGCTGTGAACTGCATAATCCGTACTTTAGCAAACCCGCCACATCAGGGAAGCATCTGAGCTGTAGATTAAAATTATACCCAGAAGCAATTCAGTGGTACACCTTTGCTACTGTGTTCCTTTAAACCTTTCACCTCTTAAACTGCAAGTTCAATGTCAGATTATAAACATCATAAAAGCTCATAAAACCCAATCATAAACCTGCCAGCTCATTTCAAGATTATTTGCTCTTAGCCTTGCAAAAACATCATGAACAGTATGAGAATTGCATCATTTCTCTGCAAACTCCAACCCCTCTTCATCTGCATCAAGCTAAGGTCACTGCAATCATCCTGTTCCATCACTGAAAGGGTCAGGTGTTGCAACCTTACCTTAGAGACAGACCTTTGCAGCTGAACTTCACACCACACCACTCACCTGCTAAACTAGCCTCAGAAACATCCCCTACATCAGCTTCTGATGGCATCATCTGCTGCTTCACCTTTCTCTTGCAAAATCTAGCTTTGCATGTTACGACCACAACTGACCGAGACATGAAAACCTCCTGCAACTGTAGCAGGAGCAAATGCCAAGTTAGGATTTTGGGGCATCTCTGCGGGCCCTATACAGCAATATCTACCTCCAGCCCTTCCAAAGGCTGAGCCAGGCAGCATGACAGCTGCCCACAAAGTGGGCAGAAGCACAGGCTGCTAGATACCTCCCCATCAGCATCAGGTGCTGGTTGTTTCCATTAGCCTACAGTAGGAAAAGAGGTTGTTATGTGGGCTGGGTTTCCCGCATGACCAGCCACATCATAGGGAAAAGACTGCAGGCTGGATGGAAGCTGTCCGTTAGCTCATCTGTGGAAAACAATGGGTTTAGTGAAACAAAATTGTCACAGGGGTCTAGAGAGAGCAGAGCTTATCAACAGGTTTATGGCAAAACTTTTCAGAAACTGGTTAAATCATATCTAGCAACATCACAGTGAAGTGATGGTTTTGAAGGCAGACTGTGATTGAGTCTGTGATTTTTAGGATAGATCATATCCACACCACCTACAATAAACTCAATCTGACCTTCACACTTCAAGCACACAACAAACCACTCTGGTTTTCAACTTGGTTGTATGCTTGCAGAACCCAAAACAGAGTAGCCAGAAAAGGGGAAGGGGAAAAAAAAGAAGACTGTACAGCAGCAGTACGTTTTTAGGCATGGATCAGCTCTTGCAGTCTCTTGGCAAATGAGGTGGCAGCAGAGAATCATCCAAGCAAGTTTGGGGGCTGTGTTTCTGTTTATTTTAATTTGCAGTCTATTGATTCTACTGTTTTGTGAGCTCATTCATGAGTAATATTGGAACTGGAGGCTGAATACAGTGACGGACTAGGCAAGGCAGAAAGACGGACTAGGCAACCCAAAGAGAGAATCTCCCCTGCCACCAGCCTCTGCTCCCAGCAAAACAACCGGACCAGTTAGAGTCCAGCGCCATTCCTTTAACGCTGCGGGCAGACAAAAGATTAACAATCCATCATTTCAGTCCATTGCAATTCCTTATAAAATGGCCATGACAGATACGAGGAGGAGGGACAGACTAGTAAGGATTATGCGCCATGTTGTGGGCAGGCACAAACTCAGTAACTCAATTTTGCTACTGGAGCACTCTTAAGATGCACTGGGCACCGGATCACATCCAGTCACGTTACATGAATGCAACAGCTTCTGAGAGCAGCGGCTCCAACAGGATGCAGGGATGGAGCTATATATACCTTGGGAGAGCAGTCCCGCTGAATCCTAATTAAATTGGGGGGGGGGGGGAGAGTGTGACTTGTTAAAATGCCTTTGGCATTGCTGGGTGACCTACTCCTCCCCATGATTCCTGCATCCCAGCCGTTGCAAGTTGCTGTGTACAGATGTAGCAGCAATGGTACGGCTTAATCAGTCAATGTTTTCACAACACATATTTCAAATATTAAGCACTTATTGAAGACTTAGAAGTTACTGTGTAAATATTTGTATTATATTACATTGCTAACGCTTCCTTGCCAACTGTGGAATTTTAAATCTATCTTCTCTGATAAAGCTTTATTTACATATCACACTGCTCTTGATACTCAACAAAGTGAACTGACTAAATTTACACCAACTCCATTCAAGGAGTACATGTCAGGAAAGAGCAATTCAATGATTTTTCGTCTCTGGTATGTGACCAAACTAAACCACAGGCAGTCACAAGGCTTGTTTGGGGTTAACTGTTTACTGGTTTTACTGTTAACTGTTTTCCCTAGGTGACAATGTTCACAGGGAAAGCATTGCGCAAATGCAGCTTGCTCTTAAAATACCACGCAACCAGCATTGGCTACACCGAGAGCTACGTATTCCCAACATGGAGTCTTATACTGAGTCTCTGCTCAAAATCTGGCAAGCTGGTGGTGCCCACAGACAGACCTTGCATCCACAGTGCTTCTGCATTCTGCTTTAGCCTTCAGAAGTGCTTGCAGGATGCTGCAATGCTCCCACGCACCAAAACAGCCCCAGGGGTACCAGAGTTATTTCCAGAGGGGAGAGCCAGGACTCTAGCCACCACTTCGACATGGAGGCAAGGAGAGTTTGTTACTTACTTATTTGGGTCAGATTATCACCTCCCACTATTTTACAGGAGGGGAAGGCTGTGAGAAGCTGCTAATGTTCACACAAGCAGTTAATGCTTGGCAAAACATGATCAAGACACAACCAATAGAAAACGAAAACACCTTTATTAGTCCCTAAGTACCTTATGTGGAAAAAATAACAGTCACCAAAGTGTGGTGAAGTTTTTTCCTACTTCTGAAAAAGATTACAGATTTAAATAGGCTGTTTTTCTACACAAGCTTTAGAAAATACTCACTGTGTAAATCCCTTACCCTGTCCCTACCCTTCCCCCCCCACACAAAAAACTCTAAAAAGCAAAAGAAGACTTATGGGACTTTGCATCAATTCCAACAGTTTATACCAAGTTGATAATCATATCTTCTTTTAAAAAAATGTGTGTGTAAAGCGCCCGCAGTATTGAAGAAAACCCTGTAGTATGATAAAAATCTGTTTACTCACTGAATCCAGCTCGGAGATCTATTCTTTATTTTACATACCGAAGGAATATTTACTCTCTGATGAATTTGGTGAGACTTGCACAATCATGTGTTGAAAAGGGGGAAAAATGGAGTTGAAGTCGCATGCTACCTTTCGACAGCTCTGCCAGCTGGAAATATGCCATCAATTGTCTGTTCGGTACGTGACTTGAAAGCAGATGAGTCTGCTTAATAGAAATTCACTCAATTTCACCATGTTTACTTCAGGTTTAAGAAAATGGCCATGAAGAAGATAGATTAAATATTCTTCCTTTTATGAATATCCTCCTGTCTTACTTTGTAACAAGCTTTTAGCTTCATACCAAATTTATGACATTTCTAATTTAAAATGCTGTGGAAATTGGAACGGAGTAGAAATGGATATATTAGAAGAATTTTCCTTAGTTTCAATTTTCCTTAGTTCCAAATCTGAACAGTATCATACTAAGAAAAACAGTACCTCCAAGCATTCTGTATGTGTTACTACTAAGCTATGCACTCATTCAATATATATGCATTCCTGTTCCAGAGAAATATGTTCCGCTTCCACAGAAAGTCACAGGCACATACAAACAAACAGCAGAAAGCAACAGTTTTTTTGGTCAACCAATTTATTCAAGAAAAACAAAATTCAGTATGTGACACTTATGCACAAGTCTTTCCCCTACCTTTTGGTATGCACAGGAAAGGACAGACAGACACACAAAGAAATACGTGGCACGTTCTGCCCATGACTTGCAGCGTTTCAAGCTTCAGGCAGCTGAGCTCAAGCTCACTATCACTCACAGCCCCCTGACAGTGGGCCAATTTAGCCCTAGCCTACTACAGATAAATAAACAAGGAGCACATTGTACACAGACATCTGTCTTATTTTTTTTCCACGTTACCACTCAAGAAATGCTACTAATACAACAATTACTTAACCATATAAATCTGAGGTTAATATAAAGACCATGCTTTGAGTGACAATATCTACTTTGCCATCGCAGAACTAAGTCTTTTTTCCCTATAAATAAATGTTATTATCTGAAAATTGAACCCTAAGTGGTGAACTAGTAGCTTTCTTTCTTAGACGCTTCAATACATTAAGTGCTTTGCATTATGGACAGATCAACTGCCCATTCACTAAGAAAGGTTACCAAAGTGATGCTGTAATCTCATTTAGCTCCCCCAGTGTTTACCTTCTACAGCCAGTCTCAGATAGCAAAGGGGGAAAAAAAACCTATGCAAGAATAAAGCTGGGACATTCAAATTTGGAAGGAGAACAGAAAACATTTATTTCTCAGGCTAGATACCCTTTTGCTCCAGCTACCTTACCAAAAAGGTATGGTGCCAGAAGTATGAGGAGGTAGAGATTTACAGATTGTAAATGTTTTGAAATGTCAATCAAAAAAAAAGGCAAATCAAAACTCTGTGAAAGTTATTTAACTGGTAAACAATCTAGTGCATTTTACAGCAAATTTCATTGAGTAAAAATTTGGATTCGTGACCAAAAATACACACATAAGACGAAGGCAATGAAAAGCAGGATAAAAAGGCATAAACCACAAAGTTTTAATGCCTTTTTTCTCTGTTTCTGCCCTGTAACATTTGCCAGGGATAGCAATCTGGCAAGGTTCTCACCAAAAAAACCTACTTCTTGTAATAATAAAACTCCTCATTCCTGTTGCAGAATGGGTTCTGACTGGAAAACTCCTGGAACTTGGCATATGGACAGGAAAAACAAAAATCTCAAAATTCATCCCCAGGACTGAGAAGGAGGGGGCAATAAAAAGAAAACAAACAAACCAACCAACCATCCAGGCTACAGGTGCAAAAGGAATCTATTTTGCCTCAGCCAGGTAAGAAATATCAAATACTAATTAAAAATGCGAAGTTAAGAGAAATAGGACAAAAAAATTGGCAGTGAGAGAAGGCTGAGCCTTCACTTCAGGCAAAACACCAACCTGAGGAACAATTTTCACCTCTCGACAATAACCAGCCTTTGGTGCACTGTGTGCTGTAAGTGGAGACCCACGTAGAGGGGAAGTGAGGGAGAGAAATGCTGGGTGAAAATTGAAGAGTTCAGGATACAGAATGGGAAAGCCAGAGGTAGTTGGCATGGGTGCTCATGCTCATTAACTGTAAAGCTGCCATAGTCATGGAAGGAAGGAAAGAACAGACATCAAAATAGGAATACAGAAAAGGGGGCTACCAAACTGTCCCCAAGACTGGGTACAGCGGGTGGTGAGGCTGTAGCCAGAGTAGTGGTCCCGGACCAGGATCAGAGAGACATCAAGCCCAGAGGGATTATGAGATGAGAGAGACCTGTGTAGTTGTAGAAAAGATTTTCACCATCTTCCCCCAGAGCATATCTTAAACACTTCAAATAGGTTAATTCCCTCAAATTTATTCTGTGATGTTTCTCTGGCATAAAAGAGACAAAAAGATAAATGTATTTTTGCTTGAGCAGAAACTCAAGGTGCTAAACCACCTTGGGACCAAGTCAATGAAATTTTGCTTCTCAGGAACAGAGACTTGCTCATCCCCTCACACAAATGTGTGTCTTCACACAAATTTCACAGCAAGCCACAAGGTCCAAGGGCCAGTGTGCCTGAAAGGTCACTGCGCCTGAGCTCTAGAAACCAATCCCACTACCAATCCCCAGAGCTGCTCCGCTAACGAGGTCGGTCATGTGGTGTAAGGAAGAGACAGGAGGCAGGGCACCCATCCTACTGAGGCACATGCTATCTGGGAGAGCGGCTAGCACAAACCTGCCCTACACACAGACGAGCCTGCCTGCAGGGAAGTCCAAACTGGCACAAAGGGCATCAATCTGGAAAAGAGATGACAAAATGCCTTCACTTGATTTTTTTTTTTTGTTTTCCCCCCTCTCTCTCTTATCTGTACTGCTATGCGTAGCTGAAAATAAAGATGTTCAAAAGTGAAATCAGTTAGTAAATGGAACGAACACCTCTCCATTTTAGCCAAGCAACTTACAAGGTCCAGCTGCTGCATTTGAGCAATAAAGGCGGGGCTGTTTGTTTAATTACCTGTTTGTCAGAATCAGGTTTGGGCGCTGCTCTAGAAACACGGGCACTCTCCCATCCACTAGCAGGGAGAGGGAGGATGATGATCTCAGAGCAGCTTACCCAGCTGCCACACCAACTGAAACACAAGTAAAAAATCTATCTTGCACACCATGTTCACAGACGTATATTTGAGTTAATGAGAAGAAGTTGCTTTGTGAGCTGCTGAATTAATGAGATCTGACTGCGTGTGGACCCATGTGGTCAGCTTCCCCAGCTCTGTGCTCCCTGCTGGTCAGAACGCAGCACCTGGTGGCCAGGAAGGGCCTTCAGCTTTCCTCCTGCTCCTCAGTTAAGCCACGCCACTTGCAGGAATTACCTCTGAGAATCTTACACCTCTTTGCAATTTCCTTGAGATCTGCCAATAGATTATGAACCTCCTGGTGTCTGGAAGGATCATGGAAGCAAACTAGTCTACTCTTCATGCTTGATGCCCTCTTCCCTTCACTGTACCCTTGCCTTGCTCCTCTATGTGCTGACATGGCCCAAAACCTCACAGTGGCCATCAGCTCCCCAGGCCCCTCCACCAGCTTTCCTCTCGGTAACAGAGGACACTGGATTTGTGCTCATACACTTCCAGTCTCCACTAATATTCAAGATGTCTGTGAAGCAGCTTCCACTTCATCATAATATTCCCAGATTTTCTTCCAACAGCTTAGCAGGCATCTATCAGTATTACACTCCCAAGAAGAAGGAGGAAACAGAGGAAGAGGGGAAAAGCATACAATTGTTAGAAAACTCACAAAACCTCTGAAATTACATCAGCTCCTCTAGTTCATTCTTGGCATTATCTCACCCCTACAGCACATATTCTTGGTCCAGCTCAAAATACTCCAATAGCAGAACCACAAACAAAACCTGCACCCTTGCAAATATTTGCAAACTACATCAGAGATGTTATAACTTTATGAATAGAGCCCAAAAATTTCCAATAAATTTCCCACCTTCTTGGTGTATATTTCTCTAAATGCAATATATGGATGTCGCTTTTTCACTTTCAGATTGTCTACGGTCCAGTATTCTTTTCCTTCTCAATGGAAAGGGAAAATACAATATTTGAAATATTACACCATGTTTATGAGCAAGGAGACCAAATCTTACAAATCAAGTACTTAAAAGCAAGTGCTCCTTTATCAAATGTTTTCTGCGTATTCTGGTATTGTCTGCCTCCCCTTTATGGATAAAGTGCAAGTGTTACAGACATCTTAGTCCATTCTAAGAGGTGCTTAGGTCTGTCCTTAATAAACTGAATACACAAAAAAATCCATCACAACGATGATATCCACTTTAAAATGCATCAAGGTTCTGAGGTCAAAGAAACAGCTCAGTTATAAAGAGGGAGTTCTGCAGTTTATTCTAGGAACTGGGTTGAAAATCAAATCAAAATACCATAACATGGTGGAATTCATAAATACTGTACATAAGGAGAATGGTGTCCATTATGTCTTGCAACCACTATCACAGTTAAGGTTTCAAAGCTGTTGTGGCAAGACAGTTTCTGAACAGAATTACCTAAGAAAGTCTACTAACACGAAGTTGAGCAATGTGTGGATGGCACATATGGAAAAAAAAAGTTATGGAAGAAAACATAAAATAAATGGTTTTCAAACTGTGGTCTCCAAAAGGGAGGCTACGTGAAGTTGCTTTCAGCACACTGATCAGAAGAGTGACAAGTGATACCAGAACTGGTGTGCTGAGCTCATTACCTGCTTTCCAGCACCTACCACAATTCAACTGCATATAAAGGAAGTTGCACTACCCATATGCACTATGGAAATTCTGAAGGCCTTTGTAACAAAACCAGGATTCATCTTTCAGTTATGACAGGTCCAAACAGACTTCATTTCCGCAACACTGGAACCGTAAGGGAGGTACATCTCAAGCAGTCATACTAGCAATCTGACATTCAACAATAAACACTGCAAACTCACCAGGAATGATTTATTAAAAACTCAAGGAAGCAAATAGCTAGCTACCAAAAAATAAGTATTTTCCATTCTGCTAAAATTTTGTTGTTTTCAAAGGCACCCCTTAAGTATATGAAAAAGATCTTTAAAACTACTGCATGATAATTTAAATCAAGAACCACCATGTCTAGTGACATTCACTGAAATGAAGGTTTTATTTCTGTAAATCAGAAGTCTTTTCCCAATCCTTTTACCAAGAATAAATTACTCAAATCATCTAAAAAGGGGGGGGGGGGTGCAATTCAGCATTACAGGTAAATAGTACAGCTTAGGTATTAACAGTCTTGAGCCACATTAATAGCTGGATAGCAAGATCAGGAATCAACTGGGCAGTGTGACTGGGGAGAGGATTAAAAAGTCTGGGGAAATGGGGCATTTGTCAAGGCCAGGGAGAAGACTTTAATTATAACTCATTTCAAGTCTCCTTTCCTTCTGTCCCCAGTTCCCAACACTGCTTCAGCTGCTCCCAGACAGCAACTGTGGGGTTTTTCTTGTTTGTTTGTTTGGGTTTTTTTCAAATAAGGAAGTATTAAAACCTATTTCATGCTGCTACTCCTGATGGAGCTCAGAAAAGTTCATGGCAAACTTTTTTTTCCTTCCATGTTGGAAAGTACTTGAATTATAAGAAATTGCAGACCGTCATTCCAATCTAACCCGAGGACTGAGTCCTGCATCAACACAGATGCCAAGGCGCTTGAGGGGCCGAGAGCTGAGCAGATTTCTCCTTTACACACAGAATGAGCTCCCTTCAGACCCACGTGTATGGAAAACATCTTCTCTTACTGCAAGCAACCAGCAACTAGTTTCTCATGCTCTTGGCTAAAGGAACCTTTGAGACAGATCTTCACGTATGTCTGTCTGATTTTGTAAAGGCTTTTAACTAATTTAAGTAAAAGTGGCAATAAGGCTGCAATAGGACAGTCTTCAGCCTCAGCTACCAAACCACCACGACGTTTTGGGCATACCCAGAAGGCTCATGTTCCAGTTGTTCACCCAGGCTTAAACTCTTGCTGCTGCATCCTCACGGGTTTTATCTTCTTTCACATATTTACGCCTCTGCTGCGAGGTTAAAGCCAGCCAGAGCAGGCAACACCTACCTGTGTTGAAATCACACCTTCTTATTATTACACAGAGACATGTCATTAGAAATGCAATCAAGTCAGGAAATGCAGGTGAAACAGCCCAACTTCTCAGGCAAAGAGAACTGTAAATCAGCCCTGTGGTTCCAGCCGGGCATGATGGTTACAGCATGGAGGTTGCTTCTCACAAGTGGGCAAAAAACAGGTGGGCTACGGAGCTGCTCAGGATGGGCCAAAGGACACAAGAGAGGAGCTGGAGCCACAAGAGTGTTGAGAAGAATGAAGGAGGGTAGGCACATATCCACAAATTATGATTAATGTTCCTGCTCCAGTGAATAGCAATGCAAAGAGATTTCTCACCGTGGAAACAACGTGGTTAAAAACAAAGGAGGAGCCTGGGAAGTTTAGAACCAAATTAGGGACTCTGAAGTGTGGTTTTGACAGTCCTCTATTACCTTACTGCTGAATGCTCATCAGCACTGCTAGAACAGACAGACAGATAAAAACAGAAGTCTGTAAGTAGAGTCCAATGAATTCTGCATTGTTACACTTCAATTCACCTGCAAATCCTTACACATGGTTTAAAATTAAAAAACTCACAGACACTCCAAATACCACACACATGTTAATCACTTTAACAGCTGGGGGGGAGAGGGGAAAGATGTTTTCCACTTGTCTAAAATCCTAAAATCGAAGGCATACACATCCAAAAAGATGCATAGTATCAAATTATAGACTCTTTGGAAGTCAAAAGCAGATGTCACGGAGATTTTAATCTGTTGGGGATTTCACTGGGAAGCAAAAATAATACTGCCACGATGTCAGGAGAAACAGATACAGCAGTTCAGCAGAAAGTCAGGCTGAAAAGAAGCAGGGAAAGTTAAAAATTATACCCCTCTTACTTTACACTTGCTACTCAGAAGTAATAAAACTGAGTATAAAAAAAAAAAAAGGCAAATAATGAATTAAGAGGATATCAAATGCATTTTATCTGCCCAGCAATCAAACTGGGCAGGAACCAGCCTGTTACAAATGCTGCATTGAGAAAAAGTTGTTGCAGAAAGAAGACTGCCTGGCCAGCCCTTTCCTCAGCCAGACTGCTCCAAGGGATCTGCACACCTGCATAAGTGCAGCCCATCCAGGATGGCCCACTGATTGCTCCACACTGCATGGTAATGATCCCTGTGGATGTCCATAACATACGTGGCTGTACAGCACCCACACCCCAGAGCAGCATGTCCCAGGTCTGCAGGGGAAGTGAGAGGGACAGAGAGGAGTCCAGCTCAGGCAAAGCTGTTAAAGCTTTTTTGTCCTGGGGAGTATGGCTTCATCAAACCAACTCTGATACATATGATTATTGCCACTGGAAATCCCGTGTTCTTTAGCACTTTTAAGGCCTCTAGCTGTTGGCAAAGAAACACAGAAGGATGCACAAGATTAAACCCAGAGCTGGAAATTGAATGTTGCTTTTTGAGTCCCTTGCATATTTTTTTCCCCTTTGTTTAGCCGATCCAGAGCTGCATTCTGCATGGGGGAAAAAAAAAATTTAAAGTGTTGGCATTTTCTTCTCAGGCTTCATTTCCCTTTATGGTATCCTTCCTTTCATTCAGCTGTTCCACAGGAGTTACTCTTAGGTCTGACAAGCCAAGACCTATAAACTTGGTCCAAAACTACACTTCTAAAGCCCATTGGTGCCAGAATCCAGCTTTATTTCTATGACAACTTTACTCTTCTTATTTCCACCAGCTCCCCACCCCTACCCCTCCCCCACCACCCCAGTTAAGCCTTTCCATCAGACTACTTGCTGGAAATAAAAAGTATTTCCAAAAAAGATACATTTTATCCCAAGACCTTTCTTCACCAATCCACCAAATTAGGTAACTTATTATGACGAATTAACCAGAAAAGCATGGTCAGCTAGAGGTCTGGATTAAAAGGAAAGACATCTGGAATCCATCTGGTTCTTCCAGAAGTATTCTGAATTTCCCCTTAGGCTCCAGTACCTCCAGACACTGCTTTATTAAAAATAGTACAAATCAACCCTTAAACGTTTTTACCTTCCACAAGAATTTTCTGCAATGGCATAATGCCATAAGAAGGTTCCCAGGAAGTCCCACTCAAAATGCTTCTGTCAGCAAAGCAGAGGGGGCAGTAACTGTGTAGGACACGTGCATCAGAGATCCCAACAGGCAGGATGGGAAGCAGTGGCACTACTGCAAGTTACAGCAAGGAGGCTGAAACTCATAAATTGATGTATAACTGTCCCCCAAGCCAGGCTACAATACGTAATAGGGGAAATCCCATTAAAGATCATATTTCCTCTGAAAAGATTGGCTAGTCTTGACATTTACCAATACAATAATAACTGATTTGTGAAATAGAAAATACAGAAAAAAAAGATTTTTTTTTTTTTTGGTAGAAGAATATGTAGCTGTGTATAGAGGGAGCATTAAAAAAAAACAAAACCAAAAACAAACCTGCAGTATTTGCAAACAACACATTGTATTTTTGACAACAGAAAGAACAAAATAATCTACCTAACGCCACTGCCTATATTAGTTGGAAAGAGAAAAGGTGATAAATAGATCTTAATTACAATCTAATTATTCACAGCTTACGGCCCCCAGCCAGATCCAGCCAACCAGAAAGGTTACTCATTTGGGGCACCACAGTATGTACCCTCTTTGACAGGGTTAGCTTTACTTAGCAGTCCATGAAACAAGTAGGACAAATACAATCAATTTATTACTAGAAAAACCTTCGAGATCACAGAATCGTAGCATATATCCGGTTGAAAGGAACCCATAAGGGTCATCAAGCCTCAGAACCGCACGTAGTCTTTAGATTTTTAATTTCTTTTTTTTGTTTCTTAAAAAACTTGTTTCAAGCATTTGCAACATTTTATCTGTCCGTGACACATATATTTGAGATTATTTTTCCATTACCAAAGAGATAAACTCTGTAGATGACTACTTTTCATTCAACCTGAAAGTGGTCAACTGTGTCTTTAAGTCCAAAAAAAACCCTTTCACCCCAAATAACAAAGCTAAACCTTTCCACTCAGTTTTCCTTTCAGCACAGCTGCTTCACTTATCACTGCAGCTTAATTTTCCTCTGAGCTGCAACATGATGCTCAGGTCTGGAGGAGCTTAGAAATTTTTTTTTTTTAACACAGGGGCTTTTTTTCCAGTAGACATAAAAATACCAAATTGGAATGATCCTTTACATCTTTCTTCCAAAATACTAGTTCTAGATAAAATGCTGATTGCTGAATAGCTCTTCGTGGAAGTTTATAAATTTTCAAGATAAAAATTTCTGCTTGAGGGGGTTAAAAGACTGCAGAATTTTGTCATGCAATTTTCATAGTCACCAAATAACAGTAAGCAGCTACAGGTAATTTTTAAAATTATTATCAATTTTATCCATTCTCAGTAAGTTTCTGAGACGGAAAATTCACTACGCGGTTAATGTTGCTAAAATGTACTTAGATTAAATACAGTCAAAAAACGACTGCAGCTGAAAGAAATGCCTGAAAAAGTTGGGAAAACAGTCACAATTTCTAGTAGACTTCAGAAGCTATGGGGCTCTCAGCATTTAAGTCGAGACAAATGTTTCAAGAATCTTAAGGAATAATGGCAGCAATTTACATCTTGGAATTAAAAGAAAGAAGGCATGCATGTTACACAGAGGGAAAACACAAAGAAAGAATTACTTCAACAGCTATAGAAATCCCTTGAGAAAATAGTATTTCAGTTTGAATGTGTTTCTTCCTATTTCTTTTTTTCCCTTCTGGAAAGAATTACTACTTTTTTTTTTCTTTTTAACAAGTATACACATATACATGTATGAAGTGCATTTAAAATTGTTCAATAAAATTACTACATTAAAGAAACCACACACATTTCCAAGAAAACCAAGAAAGACAGACAGACCCTGTTCTCACAAACCAGAAATACTGCCAGATACACAGGACTGCCCAAAGTCACAGAACAAAGAAAACTCACGCAGATGAGCAACATGTGGCAAACCTTTAATCAGTCATTTTTTTTTCTATGCATGCTAACACCAGCAAAAGCCAGCACCGGGAATGTCAATATTTCACAGGGCAGAACAAAACCAGCCCTGACAGCACAGGGACATCTAAACAGTGCCAGCACTGCACAAGCCAAAGAAGAAACACCTTTGAAAATCAAAAATGTAAAGCATCTTGGATGATGTGTTCAGATGATTTGGGATCTCAAAAAATCATAATTCAACCAAGAGAATGGCAGGCAGCCATCCCAGAGCGACTACAGAAGATATTTAATGAGACACAGAGAGAAAGGTGGCTCACCAAAAGAAATTTTTTGTCTCTCCTTCTCCCAAAGGAGGGGGACACCAGGAGTCCCTCGAGCACAAAGAAGTGACAGGTTACAGGTAATTCATCCTCTTTCCCAAGGGTCTTGCCATCCCTCATCTATGCTGGGATGGGATGGCACATACAACCACAGTACGTGGAAGTCTGCATTTCCAGACTAAGATCTGGAGACAGGTAAGGAGCGAGTGGGCAGCAGGGCCTCTCCTCCCAGCCTGTGGAGAGCCAGACCAGCTCACAGCCCAGCAACATGCTGGTCCTCCTCACTGCATACCGCCTTGGCACTTCAGTTATCTACACAACAGAGAGTGAGACACATGCTTCTAATTCAGGTTATGCAGAGCAGTGGCTTTAGGAAGGACAAATTTTCCTACCCCCACAAAGCTGATAGAAAAAGGAAGGGGTGGGGAAAGTACTTCGTAGATTTTAAAAGAAAATTAGAGTGCAAGGGAGGGAGGTATCTGTAGCCAAACATGAGTCAAACTGCTCATGATGATAGAGAGAAATATTTCATAAAGCTGCTGCTGGAACTTTTATTGTACTTCTAAAAATTCTCCTAAGGGCAAGGCTTTGTTCAGTTTTTGCTCATTAGATTTCTGCAGTTTCCACCCTATACTGGGCTATCTGACATTACAAGTTGCTCTAACCCACACAGACAAATCAGCCTCGCATCAGAAACCTGAAAAGAGCTGCAAGATCAACAGCCTAAATCGTTTCTTGTGCTGCAGCTTTGTTCTCTCCTTATACCTCTGATCCAGCACATAAAATTCTGTTTAACTTACGAGTCGATACTGTGACTGATTTGCGTGTACTTATTACAGACATATATCTGGATTGCCTGAGATGAATATTTCTCAGAGAGATCTGATGAAGATTAAGGTAATTTACTTGATAAATGCATAAACATAAACTTTAAAAAATATTTTAAAGCATATTTCACTGTCCAGGCCTTCATAATATTTAGATTCTAATCTATATATTTAAGCATTAAGTAGACCTGCATTTTCAGACTCTTAACGTTTTCATGTTCCTCCTTTCCTCTGTACACTCTCAGACATACTGAATTTCTCGGTGAGAGCTTCTGCTGCCCATTAACAGCTCAGCACACAAGATCACGGAGTTGTCACAGCCATTTTAGATGGCCCAAAATCCAAAAACAGAGCTTAAAAAAGACATGAAATCCCAACAAAACGGGGAAGCTGATTAAGAAAAAAATAGCTTAACGTGCATTATGAGCTTTTGTTTGTCTGTTTTAATGAACAGTGCATTGCAGGGGATGAAGGCTGATCTATAAAGAGCCATGGATGCTCCTGAATAGAAGGCAATCAGTTCCCAGTTTAATTATTCACCATGAAAACAAAATTCCCTTTAACAATTTTGAACATGGCCGTTTCAGTCGATTCAAATGCCTCCGTGCGTCGCTTTTGCCCCTGCTCTGGTTAAAGGATCACGTTAGAAGTCATGCTGCAGCCACAAGAGAAGCAGGACGACCTACTGCACAGCAAGGTTAAAGACAGCAGCACTCCATTTACCTCTCTACGCCTTACTATGTTGCACACTTCTGCCATTTAATTTCTATCCATACGTAAGTGGCTTACGCATTCCTTCATTAAATCCACCTGCCTACACTTCGCAAGCATTTTACCTTTTCATCTCAATCTCTTGAATTCCACCTCCCCAACTACTTTAAAAAAAAAAAATAAAAATTCCATCCCTCTATTCATTGCATGATTCATTTCCGGCCAGCTTTTTATTCCGTCAGTATTCTGAGATGAGCAAAATGAAACAGTTTTAGAGCTGACGTCAGACCACCAAATTGTGTAAGAACAACAGAGAAGTTTCATAATTATACTTCGTTCTGTTCTGCACCATTTTATTTTATTTCTGCCTGACTATCGTCACGCTGTAACAGAACATGAAAAGGTTTGCGAGAGCCAGGCTGGGTGATGCCCGAGTCTTTTTTCCTCAGTAGTTACAGTTAATTTATAACCCAGTAACGTTCATGTCTCATTCAGATTATTCCTTCCAACGTGCATTACTCAAAAATTAATTTTATCTTCCAGCAAGCTGCCCACGGAGCCTATCGGGGCTGTATATCACGTACGAGAGGAAGGGAGACACTTATTTGGTCTCTGGGCTACAGCCTGTAACTGCATGACCAAGGAATACAGCAACGGCACAGGCTGCCTGCAGATAAGAAGAGCGGGGCGAGCTCCAAAGCCGCTCTGAAAGGAGCGTGCTGTACGGCAGGCAGTCCCTCCATGCCTTTTCGGTGCAAGCAGGGATGGAGGAAGGCAGACTGCGTAGACGGGGCCACAGGCTGGCAGGAAACACACAGATGAAGAGCCTCTGGCCAAAGGGGCCACAAGCTGTCAGGGGCTTGTCAATGTGATGCGATCCAAGCCCCATTTATAACCTTAGTCCCACACGACTCTAAGGCAGGAGAGTTTGGCGTGTTGTTGTTGGGGTTTTTGTTTTTTGGTTTTTTTTTTTTAAGAAAATCTCTGTATATACACTTGCAAACCTCTATAAATAAAAAACATGTGCATTTATCTCCAATTAAACCCCTATGTAAATTTATATGCAAATTAAGTGCAACCCTCAGGCTGCTGGCAAGGTGCCAGTTCAGTTCAGCCCCTGCTATGGCAAAAGTTCTGCCCGGTGGATGGGATGAGACTTGCCACTTCTGAGTTTTGAGTTTAGCCAGGAGAAAGCATGGATGGTCCCACCCAGGGGAGAATGAAATCAGGTGAGGGTTGCAGGTTTCGGTTTCTCCAAACAGGTTGTATTCACACCATCAGAAAAAGCACTCAAACGTCACTCAAATGCAAGGGAAAACGCCAATGAATGTGTCATTTTGTGACAAGCAGATTTCTTCCAAGCTCTTCTCCCCTCCCCCTAGCTCTTCAACACTTCACCCAAGCCTGCACAGTAGGAGCCAAAACCTTTTTGTAGGCTCTGTATACAGGTGCAGTAGCAACACTCCCCTCCCAAATAAAACCCCAGGAAGATAAGCAGGCAATATAGGGGAAGAAAAGGAAAAAAAAAAAAGAAACAAGCCAGATTTGAAAAGCACATTAATCTGCTTGACAAGCCATGAACCACATCGCCGCTTTAATTAGAAGCAGAATCTGTGGAAGCAGAGGGAACACGGAGGTGCAAGCATTTATAACAAAAAAGGGACTTGTGATTTAATGACCTCCTCTGCTAGTTTAAAAATTAATGGGGCCAAATCAGATTAAAGCATTTTTAATACAAACCCGTCTGACATTTATCACTGGTGTTAACTGTAAGGTGGTTCCCCCATCATTTGAGCAGAATAAGAAATTCTGTACTTTTTCATCCAGGCCAGCTCCAAAATTAATTCTTAAAGCTGCCTTGTATTTAAAGGTGTTTCTGCTGTGGTTCAGCGTGTACTGCTGACTTTCAGTCTCAAACACCAGCTATTCAGGATGACTCTTCCCTGTCTTGCTGCTCCAGGCACAGCCCGGGAAGGGAGACTGGGAAACCCCAGCCCATCTTCAGACTGTGATAGCAGTGGAGCTTGCTCTCTGCACACCTGCAGGACAAGAGGGTTTTTTCCCTCCTCCTTGCCCCTACAACCATCATGACTTCTTGCTCTCGGGGGCTTTTTTTTTTTTTTTAATCCTTATTTTTAACCAAGGACAATGCAGTGTTCCATTTCACAGAGTGGTGAAAGAAGTAACTGTGCAGACACAAGCAAGCAGGGGTGTATGGACATGGATGGATGGATGGATGTCACCAACCCAGCCTCAGGGAGACACCAAAGACCCTTGCACACCACTGGGCACTTCCTCGCATCAAAACCTGCCTTTGATTTAGAGTTTGCGATTTACCATCAGGGAGAAAGAAAGGAAGAATTGCAAGCAATATCCTCCCAAGAGAAAAAAAACCAGTCTTTCTGAATGTGGCATTTCTGCAGCACTTTGAAGGCAGAGTCAGCCAAGAGAGATGCACATGCCAAGAGCGTGGGTTTTCACATTTAACCTT
>JAWWES010000081.1:61625276-61675549 GCA_035583135.1 Lophotriccus pileatus | reverse complement strand
CCCCCCCCCCCCGGCGCCAACCCAACAACAAATCCATCTTGCAAACACCAGTGGATGCAAGGCAATGGAAAAGCCACAGTGGCAACACTCTGGTGCCCTTACTCTTCCTCCTCCTGCCCTGTAGCTTTGGTTTGGTTTCAGGGAGAAAAAATACGAAAGCCATCATCTGAACCTCATCTCTGCCTTGCAAAAAAATGATACCTTATTCCTTACAAAAGCAACTGACTAAATTGGCGCACTAAATTTTGGGATAATCAGTTAAAACACTGAAGAGGTCAGCTAACTGCCAACAAAAGTTAATTTCCTTTGGACAGGCATATAAAACCCTATGGTTTAAAGGCTAATGTCACAACTAAAACAAGTTAACAAAACTGTAGAAACAAACCTGGTTTATAAACTCAGTTGATTTATTTTTCAATTGCATGAGATTTACATTTGCTCGCTTAACGCTGAGGGTCAAATTTTCCTAAGGCATATGAGCCATTTACAGAGAAATATTCTTAATTCAAAGCATAGCACAACTGGAGTTTTACTCCTTACAGATGCACAGTGCCCATCAAAAAATGAGTAGCACAGAGGAGGTTTGAGCCACTGAATGAAAAACAGATTAGATCAATCCAGCACATTCACGGGGTGTACAAAGTTACTGATAAGAAACATGAATGAACTCAACCCCAAATCTGGTATTTTGCTCTCTCTCCCACCCAAGTATTGCCACATCTCAGGCAGAACAGAACCTCCTCTTCCTGCTGTGGCATGGTGTGTGGGGGGACTCTGCTTCTGGCAACTGACCTAAACCCACCCGCTCCCAGCACACCTGGACACCTCCGTGCTACTGCCTGTGCCACATCTGTAAAGCACCAAAATTAAACCTACAAAAGCCTATTAAACAGCAGCAAATAGTCAAATGGCAGAGAAACAGCCCATTACACCTCTCCAGCTAGCAGGTAAACAGTCTTATCTCTTCCACTGCTTCCTTGGAATAACATGCAAAGCTGGGAGAGGAGAAGAAAGCACAGGGAGAGCAATCTTTGGCAGTGACAACTGTCAGAGGGAGCTCAGTCTGAAAAGAAATATGAAAAGGTTTTCCTCACTTGGACCTTAATGGCAAGGAGAGTGTTTCATTCTATGTATTAAAGCAACATCTACTTTTAAAAACCTAAGAATATAGTATCACTGCATAGTGCCTCAGGGTTTACAACAATTTCCTGCTTATTAATTAATTGGCTTGTTAATACAACAATTTGCAGGCCTGTACTGCCTAGCGAGCTCAAGGAGCCTGTGTTCTCCCTGCCAAGATCAATGTGCATTAGTCTAAACTCTCTGATGTTGAGCAGACTCTGCTTCTGTCAGAGATAACTGAGAAGTGACATTAACTCTTAGAAACATCTGCTCAATATTGGAGAGACAAACAAAAAACTAGGCATAAAGTTTAACTCCCAAATGCCATCATTTAAAGGGTCGGATAAAACATCCCTTGCAAGACCAGTAAAAAAAATAAAAGAAAAAAGAAAAAAAGAACAAACCCCAAACCAACTTACTTTGCCAGCAATGCTATCAATGACATGTAAAAACGAGAGATCTGTAACCATCTCGCAGGCCATGAAAATACAAAAACCCCTATAGCTCCTGCATTTTCTACAGTCTGGACCTCTAGATAACATGAATCTCATGTTACTGAAATGTATCAGCAGAAAACACTCACCTGCCTGCAATGCGAATACAAATAAACAGTCTTTGAGGCACTTTCCCAACACACCAGTTTTGTTCTTTGGGTTGTATTAACATTAGCCCAGTTAAGGCCTTTCAGTGAGCACATATCAATTCCCAAATACTCATGGAGAAGTTTAAGAGGCATCAGGATGCAGCATATTTATTCACTGTCTGCCTCTCTGTTTCACAAGGCCTTGTGAAATGAAGACTAAAGGGGAAAATTTAACTCTGAAGCCTCAACTAATATAAAATGCTAAGAGCAGCAAGGTCCTCTGGGAGCATGTGGACCTCGTGCTCCTTGCATTTCACCAGCTTCTACTTTATCCCTCCATTCAAATCTCAGTGCTGGGCCAATGCTGAGACTTCGTGCTTCAAGCCCTGAACGCATGCTGGAAACTTCCCACCTCCTTCTTTAACTCACCCATTGGGCTTGACCCCAGGAAAATCCCCAGCTCTGCACTTGCAAGCACAATGCCCAGTATCCTCCACACAACAGCCTCGTTGCTGCCACACAGCCAAGGAACAGCATTTCCAGAAGGCTTCTGCTTTCCAAGCAATTTTCAAAACTGAATGGGTGGTCTGAAGAGACGTGTATCTGAATATGATCCTTCCTATATATACAAAAGTATGATCACAGGGGTAATGGGCAGAGTATCAACATTGCCCTGCTTCTACTTGCATAATTTTTCCAGATCATTCCACAAATGTACAATTAGCGTAACTTTCACTACATTGTGATATCATATATATTGTCTCAAAGTAAAACCATTATCACTTCCCTATCTCCTTCAAAAGACACAAACATTTAAATCAGTGCTTACGCCATTTAAATGAAAGGAAATACTTTAGTAGAGTGAAGCAAGATGTTAACAAAAAGGTCTCTAACACAAACAGCATGCAGTCAACTCTCATGCTAAAACAACTCTTGTTTGGGGTTTTTTTTTGGGGGGGGTGGGGGTGAGTGGATTGGGTTTTTTTGTTTTGGAGGGTTTTTTCCCCTTGGAATTTGAGCTCCAGAGATGGCTCCCACATGGCATGGCTAAGAAGTCGAGTGTCCTTAGCTCTTATCAAGTCCCCTCTATTGATTCAAACTAGCCATCCCCACTGGTGACCAGAACAAAAATACCCAGAACTCAACATGCTTAAACTTCAATTGTATCCAGTTGTTGCTTGCAGCTGTTTTTTTCCCACTAATTCATTCTTTTACATAAACACCTTTGGAAGGAAAGCTTCCAATGATGATAAAAGTTATGGGTATGGTTTCATGCTTCGCTTAAACTGATCTAAAAGCAGGCTGCTGCTGACAGGGCCACTCCTGCACTCTGCTGAATTATTCCTACATTTATCCGTAGCCAAATGCTGGCTACAGCACAGGAAGCAGAGACAAGCTGCCAGTGAGGAAGGGAGAAGCAGATCTAAGGCTCACTTATATCAGTCAGGATGTCGCATCCCAAATCCTGCAACACAATCCTTTTCCCTTTGTTCTCCCCCAGTCTGTGCACCAATCAGCATGAAACTCCTAACAACTCACACAGCACCTCTGTGCTGCCTCTGCTTATGTCATCTCACCTTGGAGAAGGACAGCAAAATGAAGCAGCATTGCAGTCCACCTAAAATAAAACACTTGAGGGAGACTGAGAGACTGAGCTGTATGAATCAGGTACTGACCCCAAAGACTTTACTCTTCAGCATGGACTTCCTGCACCCAGAGGAATGAAGCGCCTCAGGTTAACCCAGTCGGGGGGAGTAAAGCACCATGCCCTGGCCAGCTCCTCTTCCCCATCCATCACCTCTGATCGGAGCAGTTACCACCACCGCTTATTAACCCATAAAACCCAGACCTCTAACACAGAAACAGGACACGGTAATGCAACTGGAGAGAAATGCTGAACTCCAAGTCACAAAAAAGATGGGAAGAGAAACCATGCCGGCAGATGCAGCCCCTGCAGAGGTGAGAAAGGGACAGAAGAAAGAAACCAAATCATTTTGCACTCAGAGGTAATATACCTGTAGGTAAACACTAAGATGTGAACTGATGCGGGGATTGCTTCCAGGATGTAAAACCTACCACCTGCGTTTCTACAGTAAGGATTAGTGGTAAAGCATAAACTGCTGGGCTAAGTAAGAAGGGAAAAGAAAGAAAAGTGAAAAATAAAAACACTGACGACATGTCAAATGGCAGATATTACTAAATGCTCTGCGAAACTTACTTTTGCAATCAGTTGGAGACAGCTCTTACACAACCTGCCCTCTCTAGCACATACCACCTTGCAATTCCTTTTCCCCCCACACCATAAACTAGGAGGGGAAAAAAAAAAATCACTGCAGTTGACTGTTGTATCTCAAAGAGGGAAACCCAGTGGATTTGTGAGGCAAGCCAAGCTGTCCTTCAAGCATGAAGCAAAGGTTTAATCAAATACAAGGTGTGCCAGCTTAGTGGAAGCCGCTCTTCAGAGAGATTACGTAAACTTCTTAAAACTCGCATAGGAAAACACCTCAGAAGATTTAGAGGATTTGTAAGTTGAATGCCTGATGATACCCTGAAGGGAAGGAGGACTTAAAGATAAGATGTGGGCTTGACCTTACACAAAGGCATCCTCCAGTAGAACAGAAAGCACCATATTTGAGGGAGAGCAATGGCAACAGTACCCCCAACATTTTGCCATCAACTGTGATAAGTATCAAGAATTCATTTTCCTTATGTATTTATAGCACAGAGAAATACGGGCATATTAATTCACTCATATCCAATAAAGAGTGAAAGACATCAGCTTAGAGGCCCTGGGAATGAACCCTTGTTAAACTTTTGCTCTCAAGCAAATTGCCCTACCAGTGCCTCCACACCTTGCGATGCAGGAGCTGCCAGGGGAAGTGCAGGAGTCCTTCAGTGGAGACTGCCACAGCCAAATCACCTCCCAACCTGCCTCCCAGACGGTATTGAGAACCAGAACACAGCATCTTAATGAAACATTTTGCCTTTCAAAACATGTAATATTTTCTCAACAGAGATGAACTCAAGTGTCAGGTGTTTTAGTGTCTAGTCCCCTGCCAAGACTAATTTGCAAATGCTCTCCCTACTTATTGACGAGACTCCAAAAAAAAAAAGTTCTTTCAAGGCTGTCTTAGTATATATCCAAATTCTCTTTAGACAAGGCAAAACCAACAGTCCTCATCTCAAATCTTAGACAATGTCCCCATGTTTTCCTTAAAAGAAAGCCTAGATAAAAGTAGAAGCGTGCATAGATCCAAAAGTCACAAAGGGTCAATCTTCAAGCAAACTAAGCAAAGTTGTATTTACAAAGTAACATGGAAACCAGGGATTTTAAACACCAGAGCAGACTGACCACAAGCATTAATAAAGTTTGTGTCATGCCAACATTCCCCTTGTAAAACTTGTATTTTCAGGGCTATGTTCCATGTTGAGCACATCGTTCACAATTTCAGACTGCAACAACAAACTCAGCTTCAGGGTAGCAAGGAATAAATATTTCCCAGTCTAAAACATGATTAATAATCCTTAATTACTATGTCTAAAACCCAAAGTAACTTTAGCTACAGTTGTTACAATATTTTCAGAACTGGTTCAGGGCAAAGTCAACCTCAAAGTTAAGGTTTAAGAAAAACAAAATGTTTACTTTTGAAATGTCAAGATTGTCACAGGAATTTTGAAATTTACAGGATTTTCAACCTGCAGATCAGCTGTTATGATACTACACTACTGGGCCAACAGTGAACTGTTGAAAAGGCAAAATAATATTTTTAGTCCATCTGGAAAGATATGTGAGAAGAAATCAGCAACATTCCAAGAAATAATCAATGTCTTCCAGTATAATAAGATAATTCTTGCTCTTTTCATAATTTTAAAATACCTTAAAAGTGAAAACATTTGCCATGTTCTGGCACACCAGCACACAGGATTATATTGTCAGATGTATCAAATAGATTCATTTTTAAAGAGGTATTTATCAAGGACATTAAAGAGGTATTTACCAAATTTTCCCGTTTAATGTCTTATCTAGCACCATACATAAAAACATTTCTGAAATACTCAAATGTATTCTTTCCAAGTACTTCTCCTTTCAGTCAGCATACACTTACACCAGCTATTGAAGTCAGAGAACTGGCACCTACACACAAAGACATTAACAAGTTGTAATAGTCCTTTCAAACTGAGACATCGCGGTACTTTTAAACCTGGCCTACGCTTTTTCTAAATAACTTTCATATTTTGCAGCCTCTTGCAAAGAAAAAAGGAGAAGTTAAAAACTAAGCTGATGAGAGAAAATCGGAGAGACAACGGCCGATTATAAAATGGCTTTGAAGGGAAATGGCTAGAAGTAGCTTCTGCTGAATTCAGTGAAACATTTCAGAACAGGAAGCACTCATTCAAGATGCAATATTTAAACACACCCAAAAAGCCAAAACAACTAAAAAACCCCAGAACAACAAAAAAAAAACCCTAAAACAAACCCCAAACAAAAGAATATACCAACAAACAAAACCACACATGAGGACCCTTAACACAAGCATACATACATGACCTATACCAACTCAAGAAACGCCACGATAAACCCTTTTTGTCCAAAACCACACCTGAATTATGCTGTGGGAAATAACAATTATTCATGAACCCATGAGTCCCATCCTCCCTACTCATCCTTCCCCCCAGGTACAGCCCCTCTCTCTCCCCCAGCTGTGCCCTGTTTCTGAGCGAGGTGGCGCACACATGGACAGAAAGAATATTAATTCATCAAAACCTGGTTTGCATCATAGGGATCTGCAGAGGCGGTGTGAGGGAACTCAGAAACCACAAACACTTTTGGATGGGTGGGGTTTTTTTCTGAAATGCATGCTGAAGCCTACACTAAACCTCCTCGTTAATTTACTGAGAACATGTTTTGGAGTTTCCTTGTAACAGAGATTTGTGCATTACACCATGCACTCAGTTCTCACAGAAGGAACTGTGTATTAGCTCACTGTGCAGCCCAGACTGCCTAACTCAAATGCAGAAGTCTGAATTTCCTTCATTTCCCACCATCAACCAAAAATGTCCAAGGGCTCTGCAACATGCTGATGAAGTGGAGAACACTCTTTTCTACGTGCAAAGATGTTTCATTCTTTTCACTTCTTTTTTTTTCCCTTTCCACATTTCTGAAAACGGAGCATATGAACGGCTTACTTGAGAGGAACTCTGCTATTAAATAAAAAATGGAAGAAAACATAAAAATTTAAGGTCTCCTCATTAAAGATGCCCCAGGAATTTGAGCTGTTTAGCTTCCTGAGAGATAAAAAGAAATCTCCACCATTTCAAATTGCAATTTGACAATACTGAACTCTCACAGACATATCCAGAGGATTTATTCCTTTTGAAAGGCCTTCGCTAAACGCACCATCTAAACAGTGACACTCAGAAGCCCTGAAGCGAGTTGGAGGCATGTCAGCTTAATCCTGAGACAACGTGAGTGGCTATTCTCGCTCTCAAGGTGCAACAAGTCCTTTCATGATCCCAAGCACGAAGGCAAGGAGCTGCCTCTGCTGCAGCCGCAACTGGAGGCAAGAGACAGCTTCGAAAGTCCCAGCCAAAATTCGTTGCACAGTGCCCCTAATTATCACTGCTTTTCTCCCACTATATGCCCTTAGGGTTTGTTTTTCTGAAACCAAGAAAGACAATGAAAGAAAGACTGAAAGAAAACTCCCGTCCATTCCATGGTTCTGCACCTTACCAATCCACTGCATTACGTATGTATTGGTCGTTAGATGGCGATGGTATTTTTGAAGCTGCCACTTATATTGTTTAGATTTGGAGAGGCAGGAGTTTGCCTGTCCGTGATTGTCTTCTGCGCTGCCTTTATCACAGGCCTCCAGGAAGGAATTAGAAACTTAAAAGTCACACAGAACGTCTTGCAGAGACATTTCCAGCTTCAGTGTTTCAGCTGCAATTGTTTGGTTTGTCTGTTCAAGTGAAAAATGATCCCTTGTCCCACAAGCCGACAAAACTATTTTTCTTATTTGTAGCTTTTGCTCTCCTCTCCCATCAAGTTTTGCACCTTTTCTTAAGCCCATTGGGTTTTACAGAGAAAGACTTCCCCAGGATTCCTCCAAATCAGAAAAGAGGCTCTTTAATAAATACAATTTATAAATCTAAATGACCCAAATTTACTTCCGATTAATGGAATTTTTATGCGTGTATTTTTAGTGAGACTTCAGTTCTAGGATTAAGTTGAAATTTATGTAGGTAATTACCGTCACTGGAGAAAAATACAGGATAATCCACATATAACAGCTTCCTCTTATAATTGTAAATACTGGCCACTGTGTCGTATCAGGAGCCGGCCACACAAGTGGATAACTTATCCATTCCTGTACTCGCGCAGGATGTGCGCAAGGTGGTATTAATGAGAGCAAGAGCTTGAAGTAGAGCTCACCAGACCAAATAACCTCCTGACCACACAAGTAGAAAATAATGAAAACAACGCACCGCTCTTATTTGGTTTTTGGGACCAGATGGCGGATGCGCAGGCAGCCAGTGGGCGAGAGAGCAGCGATGCTGTGACAGGGGAGGGAAGAGGAAAGGTAGCCTAGTCCAGGCTGGGCATATTTAAATATGGATAGGTTGAAGGATGCAGTGTCCTCCTGAGCCCAAGACCTCAGAGCAGAAAGCTGTTTCAGGGCAATCCATTTCATTCAGACATGCCAGACGGGAGTTGGCTGCCTGTAAAGTCAAGACACAATGTCTTAAGTGGGGAAGAGCATGTCCTACTTCTGAATTGGTGCCTTTAGAGCTGAATATTTGATGTCATACAGGTAAGTACAATGAACGGGCCGGGGGTGGTTTTGAGGGAAAAAAGAAAGCTCATTCTGAACAGCCACTTAGAGTAGAAGACCATCCCTAGAGCAGAGCAGGGGGAGCAAAGTCAGGCTCAGGCTTTGCATCGCCCTTCCATACCCGCTCCTGTAGGAGCTAAAAACGTAGGGAGAGGAAATCAAAATGGTAGTGTGACCTTCACAGGCTACAGACAGCTTGAATGCAGTTTAACCCCAGCATTAAGGATGAAAGCCTCTGCTCATGAAAGGCAGGCATTAACTAATCTGCTTACCCATACGAAAAGGAGGAGGGGGGGGGAAGCCACGTACACACCGAAGAGCACACTGTGGTTTACGGTAAGCCTGCCAAGAATGTAGCAGCATAATCATAACAGAGTTTATTTCAACACATCATCACAACCATGCTTAAACATTGTTCTTTGTACTGGAGCAGGCATGCTGTCAGTCATCCCTCTAACACCGATCTGCAGAGGCACCAAGGCTCTGGCAGCTACCACGCTGGATCCATCCTGTGCTTCACGAAGCCTGGCCAGAGCGAGCCACCGTGCCCCCCTCCCAGAGCCTGTCATGCAGTATCAATCAGAGGTTGGAGCCGCATATGACAGAAAGCTGGGGGTGGGGAGGAGGAATTACCAAAACAAAAATTAAAGAGCATTTGCTTGCCCACATCTGCCAACCCAGTCAACTGAAGGAGCACGAGGAAAACAAGGCATGACAGGAGAGAAACAATTATTCTTCCCCCCTTTCCGCGACTGTTTTCTTCCCTGTATTGACCGTGTTGCCTCCTTGCCTTCCTACTCCTCTGCATCCTACATTTCTGACAAGTACACCCCAACTGAAACCCAGTTTTACCAAAAGATTTTGGCATAAAAGCGTTTCAAATACAGGCATGGTATAAACATATTAAATAATGTTTTCTTATCTTTCTCACATAGAAATCCCTCACTCTCAGTCTCTTCAGTCTCTAAATGAATTTGCTTTTGTCTATTCAGCAGCGCTTTTTGGCTCGAGTTTAATTAAAATTTCTACCAGCCTATATGAGGGAGATGGTATCTCTCCTTTCAGACAGAAGACAATATCCTCTAAGTATTTCATATCCTCATTTCTTAAAATCAGCTCATCAGAAAACCACACTCCTCAGCAACAAGTGTTAGATTATCTTTAGCCACCAGCATCAGCGTACTGAAAGACTGAAGTCATTTTATTGCCTCACTGAGATATTATTGTACATTTCTCTTCTCTGGTGGATTTCTCTGCCTTTCTTTTTTCATTACACCAGTTCTGTCTGTTAAAAGGGCTCCTTAAGTATGCACAAGGTTCCCAAACTATATCTCTAGATTTCCTAAAGACTGAAAACCTGAAAATATTCTGGACTCTGCTCCATATGTGGTGCGTGTGTTGTTGTTTTTTTTAAACCTTTTTGTTCAGCCACAGAGTTGACATTTTCCAAACTTCCCTCTATAACCACAAGATCTAGAAACACTGATTTCAAAATGAAATCTGATTTTCTCATGCAAGTATATATATATCCAAGATAGTTTTGGAATCCAAAAGATCCTAAAAACATTCATACAAATACCATGCAAACAGTTGAAACTGGCTTACCACAAACTTATTTTGCTTCTTTCCTCAACTCTGTTCAGAAATACCTTGATAGGGTGCACCAAGGTTCAAGGGTTTGAGGAAAGCCCTAAGAGAAGGATTAAGAAGAATGGCAACCCTTTTTTGCTACCCTTTCCTGCATCCCAGGGCACATCTCTTGCACTGAAGAGAAACTCCAGGATCCTCTCCCAGGCTCCTGCAGCAAGGCACATCTCTCTTTGGGAAGCAATGGAATATAGGAATATAAAACCATTGGCACAATCTGACTGGACCTCCAGTGGGAATGTACCAATTTACAGGATATGCTAGAGGCCAAATCAAAATGCGTATCTCCAGGTGCATTTAGAGAAGGCAGGGACAGAGCTTAGGAGAGAGATCTTACGAAGATGTCCCAGCTCCAGAAAGAACCACACAACTAAAAATAGACCCTCTGACTTTTAAAGGCAAAAAATACAAACCACTTTTGTCATTAAACGCACTTAAACCTGGGGGAGGACACAACAGATGGACTAACTCAAGTTTGACCAGGATTTTCTACAATAACCAAACCAAACCAAAAAACCACAATAAACCCAATTATTTGTAGGAATACTCATGCAATTCACTGTTTACTATCACATAACATATTTGCACATTTGAATATATTTTTAAATAGAACTATTTCCTTACTTGATGAGGCAACCTAATTATACTGCATAGTAGAAATTGTATGATAGGTTGCAGGGTTAAAGCTGCTGCATCAATAGATCATTATCAAATACACAATTTTCTCATTTTTACTGTTTATTCTAGAGAGCTGAAAGTCAATGCATAATGCCACTACTAAAATTGAACAAATACATTTGCCAAAGATAACAGTGGCTCATTCATCTGAGCATGATCCCTCATCGGAACACAGGCTGGCACTGTGGGAACTCGTAAAGACACTTCAAGGGAATATTCTACACACAAATTCACAATTAGGATTACAACCCTAAATAATTTTCTTTTGATTCATAGATATAACGTAGTGGAAATGCATCATAACACAGAGGAAAAGAAAGCCTTATATCTGTATATTTGCACACAGATGTGGAGGCACTGCTTTCAAGGTATTAATTCTTTAATCAACACTAAAGCGATTTTCTTTTCCTTAAAATGGTGCAGTAAAAACGAAGTTGAATTTCAAGTCGTTTGTATTTTAACCTTAATTTTAAAGTGAACAGGCCTCCCACTTATGCAAGCCTTGTTCCTTTACCACCATCATCACAAGCTTCTGAAAGCTACTAATATTTATCTTAAGGCAAAGCAACGCAGTCAAACTGCTGTTTTCCTCAGAGGCCTCAAAATCATTTGTCTGCTTTTCCTGCCCCTCCCTCCGAGGTTCTAGACTGCATCCCTTGGCTGCCATCGGGACAGAGACCTGCAGGATGGAGATGTTCACAATTACCATCTGCTGCCACTTCTGAGAAAGACCTCATGCAGGAAGCTCATGCCGTTGACCTCATTTGATCCAGACGAAAAGTAATAATGGAGCTCCTGTGGCTAATTGCCAAGAGAGAAACACTTAAAGGACTTATTTCCGACATCCTCGTCTCCTCTGATGAAGATCTAAACCAGCAGCTCGAGACAGGCTTCTGATTAGATCAAAGTAGGAAACATTTCATGTTATTAGCCACATAGTTTTGTCTTGTTTATGAACCGCACCATAATGGACCCCAGATGAGTTAAAATACAGTAGCTTGCAAAAACCATGATTATTATTAAAATGTGATTATGCACATCCAATATGTATCTTTCTAGTAAATGCTTGGAAATATTTTCTATCCCCAAATGCACTGGCATTTAGTGCAGATTAGCATCAGGTTTTCCAGTTTATGACCTAACTGATATTTGAAAAGATTGCTTCTGTAAATAAACAGGAATGTTTAAGAAACCAGTTTACTATATTTGCTATAAAGATATGATATTATCTCAACAGGAAGAGATAATTTTTCATAAACTAATTCCCCCATATCCAGTAGTCTAAATAATACAGGAAATCTCTTGCATATAAAAAATATCCAAGCAACTAATTGTCCAACTACCAGCACTCACATAGTGCTGTATAACGCAAGAGACAGCAATTCTAATTAATAAGAATTAAAGGCACCTTTGAGTGATCACAGCACTGCACTTTGAGAAGCCACTTGCCCCCAGCAGAAGCTGATTTAAGCAAAGCAGGCTGCCTTTGCACCTCAAAGGAGGAACAGTCAGCCAAGCAGTGGTTTCAAACTGCTGTAACATAAAGGCAAGGTAACCATGAGGCAGCGAAGCCTGCAGATCCTTATGTATACTGATGGTGCAAACCAAAGCACTCTCCTCCAGTGGGACAAGAGACTGGAGAAGCAAGGACTGGCCCATGAGAGGAGGGAAGCTACAGTTTCCACACAGGGTATGACTATGGATGTGGGTGGCATTAGAAAGCCACTTCTGCCTCCCCAGAGCACAGCAGGCAGCGGTGTGCTGGGACAGGGTGCTCTTTGTTCACTACTAAATTTCTTCACCAAAAGCCAGAGATGACTCTCTCTCAAGCTTCAGCCTAATTTAAATCCTTGAAATATTGCCTCCATCTAAACCTTTATTTTAAAAGTAAATTGAAAGTATTTATTTTAAAAAATAACCCTATGCATGTTTTATATTTTGCTATCGTTTGCATATATATATGTAAATACGCACACATACACATAGTTCCCTGCTTCAGCCTGTGCGAGGTCTTTATGCAAGTTATTTTCTTCTCTGCACAACATACGGGCAATCTCCCAATATTAACCTTTCATTCAGGTTCTCCAGTTATGCAGGAGCTTTCATCTCTTCTTTCCTTCCTAAGCAACAGCCTGATGTTACACCTAATGAGATCCAGTAGCCAGCCTGACCAGGCAGTGAGCTCCATAGCAGGGCTGCCATAAAACATCTGAACAAACCAGAAACAAACACACTTTCTAATTCTCAACCAGCAACAAGACCCTAAAGGGAAGCCTTGTCTGAGCTGCTTCCTTACACCTCCTTAATAACACCAGCCCTAAGCCAAGTAACAGCAGTGGAAAACAGGATGGAAGGTGGGTGATTTCTTGCCACTTGGTTCCAACATCCTTTGGTCAAAGCAAAGGCATCTCCGCGACCCTTCACAAGATCAAAAGGCAGCAGCTCTATTTACAACATCCTGAGCAATTTAGGCATCCCACTCGACATTGTTTCCTACCTCCCGCCCAGTTCCCTTTTAAATTGGATGGTTTCTAAATGAAACCTCTACCCTTTATGAGTTTATAGCCATGGTGAGCCAAGGAATCCTGCACAGACAATTTTAAAAGACCATTAAGAAAAATTTCTCTGTCTTAACCTCACTGCAAACAAAATAGTAGTGCATGAAAAGGAAAAAAACCTATTGCCTGGCATTTTTTAATTACTAAGTTGAAGGATTTATGCTGCTGTGCATTTTATGATCTGCCTTCATTTCCCAGTAATGCGCATGGTACTCGGGAGCGTACAGCTTCTAAACTAGTTGCTCTTGCTCTACGGCACCTTAGCATTTTAAGGGCAAGAAAAAAAACCTTAAATGAAAGTGTTGGGTAAGTGCACAGGATGTTGCAAGCATCTACTTTCTTTGCAACTTCTTTCCCCCCTCCTCTTTTTAGTGTTTTTTTTTGTTTGTTCGTTTTTAATTTCGTTTTGCTTTTATACAACCCATATTCACAAATTTAGGGCCACTGTCCTGCCAGTCAGCAAGTGACAGGACTAGTAAGAGTAGGAAGGAAGATATTCACACCCTAAGCAGTCCCCTAGAAGAAACCCCAGAAAAAATTTCCCAAAATATGGCATGCAGGTGTTAACAAGCCACATGCACATCACCCTCTTCTCCCAGCAAAAACAGGGGCTCCCAAGCCTGAGGACACAAACCTGCCCAAAGCCAGGGCCAGCCCAGCGCAGGCTCCTGGCCAAGGGCCAGGACATGGGCACTGAGGACCAAAGCCGCTGACCCAACTCATGACCTGTGATACCCTGCACCACAGCTACTGAACATCTTTAAGAGCTGGATGCTCATCTGTCCCCTTTTAACCTGAAGGCATTAGGCAGAGAGGGTAAGCAACTTCCCCGTGGTCCTTCAGAAACATCTTCCTCATCCTAAGTCACATCTGCTGTAAGCAGTGGACACTTTTTAAAGACTTTTTTCCAAGCGTAATTTCTTTTTCTCATCTCCTTTTCTACCTTAACCGGTAATTTAATGTGCTTCATATATTGTCAAATAAGATGTGTCTGAGTGTAAAAAAGCAAAGAGAATTAAAAATCAAAAAGTAATTTAATTTACATAAGAAAAAGTTATGATTACAGTGTCTTATAAAACTTCTAATTTCATCAACTTATTATATGTCATTCTTCAATGGAGAGAGCACTCACAGTATGAAGAGTTCTTAAATCAAAAACACACTGTTGGGGAACAATCTTCATTTTAATTATGCTCAATAACAGGGATTAAAATATTTTATGAGTCACAGTTTCCATTTTAAAAAAAAAGGCAAAACAAAAAAAGGAGAATGGTGATGATTTTGTTCGAAGTGTGGGACTTGTTCATCAAACACAAAAAAAAAGAAAGCATTGGGAGAAAGGGATCAGGTATCTAAAAACATCTATAACGCATTGTACTTTAAAGCACTAACTACTTTTCCCTTAATTGGCTTCCCCAGATCCCAAGAATCTGCAAACCCACCAGCTCCACAGCACAAGCAGCCGCTGTCCCAGCTGCTCCAGACAGGGGATGAAAGAGCCCTTCAATCTACAGATCTATTTATATTCTTCACATGGTGACTATAAAAAGGTTTCCTTTCAGGCTGAGGTTTCTCAGCATTAAAGTTAGCAACTGTTCGAACATGAAAAATTCTGTGTACACGGATTTTTAAAACGGAGGTGACGCCTTTGTGTTTGAGTAAATTCAGTTTGAAGCAGCAAGGACAGAATCTCGCACATCTTTAAACTTCCTGCATAGCGCCTTCGCAAAAAGAAACCGGGACCCAAACTGACCTGAAATAATGCATTAAATAAATTATTCTGAACAATAAAATTTTTCATCAAATACTCTCTATCCCAGTCACCTTTGCATTCCCCCCTGCCTCCCAATCAAGGCAGCCAGGCCATCACAACACAATGAGCCATTCCCGAGGGTCAGAAAGGGGCACTGGGTGCTGGTGTTTCTCATCCGAGCCTGCCCTGGGTTTCCTGGCCAGCCTCACACAGAACGGCTCTGTGCTTCCACTTCCTCCTATGTAAACACCAATAATTATATTTCCATACCTCACAGCATGTAGAAAGGAATGACAGCTCATACCTTTCCACAAAAAAAGTCTTCCACTCTGCCAAGGAAGCTGCTCCAGAAAGAGACTTCTGGTGAAAACAAATTGCTTAAAAATTAAAAGGCATACAATAGAAACTTGAAGTCAATTGCTACAAATCCAGCTCTACCATGGGAAAGGAAAGCATCCCTTTTAAAGTCAGCAGAGAAAGAAGCACTGTGTCTGGCTAATGTGCATGGTCCTGGTCTTCTTTTCAATTCACTTTAACAATTTATTCTTTCCATTAGTTCAAGAACAAGCCTAAAAGGCTGATTATTGAGGGTCAGTATTGCAAATTTCAAATAAAAAGTTTTAAGATTGATACTGTAAGGCAACTCCAGTTCTCAAACCCACACGCTTGTCCTCAAATCCACCTCACTGGTAAGAGTCCAGGCTTCCTAAAAGCAAATGAAAGCATAGCTCTGCCTTGGGAATATCATGACAACGTTTTGGGATGACAATTACTCTCCCCCCCCCCCCTCATTCACTAGGCAGTGAAAAGGAACCAGTGTGAATAGGTCCATGGCTTCTGCACACAAAGCTCTCCATGACAATACCTCATGACAGCACTCCTGCTCTGCCCCACCTCCATGGCCACTCCACACCATGCTCTGCATCCACCCTGTGTGGATTACCTACCCCTTTTAATTAATACCAGTACTGCAGGGTAGCCTTGCCTGGGGCAGTTACTGTCATCCCAGGGGACTAGGCCTGTATGAGGAGCAAACATCAAAGCTGAGGGTGTAGTATGTTATTATTAAGGCCACAGATGTGGTTTTCCCAAAAGATATGTATTTTCCAGTTTGGGTGGTAGAGTAAGAGTGGGCTGGCCGGTCAGTCAGACAGCCAAGCAACAGCCAATCCATACTATTGCAAAGGGATTTTTAAAGGAATATGTGTAGAGATAGTTCAGGTTGGCACAACTAGAAATAGAGGAAAGAAGGGAAGAAAAGGTCTGTCCTAATCAAATTATTCATACCAAAGGAATAACAGGTAACTCCTTTATGTCCATACAGTTTCTCCTAACGGCAGAGGATGGTTTCTCTATTAGTAGTGCACTAGTTAACAGAAATTCAAAATCGTACAGAAACTGGTAACGTTGCTTGCAAAGAATCAAATCCTCTGTAATCACAGTGCAGTCTCCCTTTGCAACAATCATTAGTGTAAGAAATCACGACTCAGAGGACAGAATTTAAAACCTTTTTCACCCCTCCCATAGTTGCTTCCCTGCTCTTGGCACATCCTACCCACTCTTGCAGGAGCATCTTCAATAGGCGCAGTAACAAGGAGTCATGATAAACAGGCCAGGTGCCTTTCGTACCAACCAGAAACATAAATTATTACAGGGTTTTAAATACATACCCTGTTCCAAGAGCTCTTTTATTAGTTATGCATATTTTAAATCAAATTCTGTGGAAAGCAGCTTAAAGGACATTGCAACCAAGAGCTGTGCTGGCCCAATAAGGCACATCAACCTCCCGTATTCAGTGAATAAATGGCAGGTAACAGCTGTTACACTGTACAAAATTCTTCTCCGACCTATACTGAACATGTATTTGATCAAATTGTCTCCAATAATGCCAGGAGCACTGCCAACCAAAAGATTAAATATTCTGATTTTATTTAAAAAAAAAAGGCAACCCCAAGATGCGATGAATATTTTTAGCTCTGAAAGAGACGAAAAAATATTCTGTTATTCCTGTTCTTTGGAGTTACATTCGAAAAATCTGACATCTGCCCTAATATCCATATTATGTAAATCCTGCTCTGCAAAAACACTATGCTTGCCCAGAACAGAAGAAATAGAAACGGAAGAAATGTTCTGGGTCAGTCTGAACGATCACATTACCTATAGGGACAAATTAAAGAAGCCAGTTTTGCATTTTGTCCTGAAGCCACAGAAAAACCTCCTTCTCCTGATGGGTTCTTCTAATGACAGAGATGGCCAGACAGAAAGAAATCCACTTTACCAGAGCCCTGGTGTGCATCAAAAGCAGTGTCTGAAAAGCAGGTTTTGTCAGAACTTGTAAATCGATGGAAAGGTTCGCTGACTCACACTGATTGATGCCAAAAATGCCTTCCCTCTAAATCTGCCTTTAAGGTAGCATGTATAGGAAAAGAAAATTGGCAGCGGATATAGAAAAATTAAATTATGTCCCTTGTTTCTTTGCAATACACAAAGAAACCTTGTAAAGCAAATCTGGAGGGCGGATTGGTTGGGTTTTGCTCTGTGTTTATGTACACACAAAATGTGAGGTCTCCTTCTCCCTGAAAGGCTCCTGGTGATTACAGAGTGCAGAACAGCAGCCTATCCTGTGGGACTAAAGCTGCAGGAACTAGGAGAGAGGAGTTTACTCTACAGCTGTGTGCTTCTTTTTCCCCCTCCACTGGTGACTGATGAAGGTGTGAATGCCTTTGCTGAAGGCTCCATATCCCTCCCACTACCGTAAAAGTTTTGAGGTTTCAATAGACATTAAGTTCCTCCCACAATTTTCTGAAGCAAAACTAATGAAGAATCTGTTTGACTTGATGTTTGGGGGATTATTTTTTGTTGCCGTTAATTTGCTCTTTTTCCCTATGAAAAACAAAATGAAAAAGCCAAATATGACTCCTTTAACATCAGACATTAGAGAGAACGGCATGCAGAAGATCAAACTAACATCTTCCTACATAAGGCATACAGGACAAGTTTTAATAGCCTATGTACATGGACCACAAGACTCAGCCTTTCTGAACTCTTCAGAGCATTTTTAAAATAAAAGCTTTCCTGGACTTCAAAGGGAAATCTTTGAAAATTCACAAGCAACAGGGGACAACCATAGAAGAGAACTATGAATACAGAAAGAACTGGTGCTACAGATAAATTCCTTTATCAGGCAATGGGACAGGTGTCTTAAAAGCAAGAAAAGAGAAAGAATGGTAAATTACTAATGCTTGGTACACTCCAAATCTCCCTGCTAACTCTGGCAGTAACACAGGGAAGAATCACATAGAGGTCTCCAGTCTTTCTGCAGGGAGGATGAATCAATAAGTCAGGCTGACGGATGCCTGAAAACTGGCAGCAGAAAATTTTAGCTTCTGAGGTATTAAGCAGTGATGTAATTCACCTCCTGTTGAAACTTCCATCAAGACAAAGTTTAGCACCTTCTGGATGGGGAGCCTGGGAAAGGTAGGAATGTGCATGTGCCCCCTTCCCAGCCTCCACTCCCAGGCTCCAGCCTGAGGTGTTCTACAGAGAAAATGAGACACACAGAGTCCTTCCAGGAACAGCATCTCTGACACCACATTTACCCAATACTCGCTGAACAAGCACCGGGAAGACGCGGCTGGGGATGACGGAGAATGGCCTTACGAAGCCAATGGCAAAAAGCAGAGCAAGGCAGAAGAAAGCTGTAAGAAAAACGCAGCACGGTACCCAATGACCTCTGAGGATCCAGAGTACTTTTCCCTATTTCTCTATCAACACACACTTTATTTACACATACCACCCCCAACTTCTAAACCAGCCTAGGGTGGCACCTCCGGACAGCATAAGCCCTGGACAGGCCATTGGGCTGCTGCAAGATAGGGCTGGCTGGCCAAGGGGGCAGCAGGCTTCCCAGCTCTTCACAGGACATTTTTGCCAGCCTGCCACACCAAATACCCTTGGAAAAGCCCCTCACTTGGTGCACAGCTGGCTGCCAGGTAGGCCCCACAGTTACTCCCGATAAATAAAATTACAAGAGCCAACTATTAGCCTGAAAACTGGAGTGACAAAGCATCAGAGCAACCCAAAAGCACAATGCCCCTCCAAGAGCAAAACAAAAGTCTTTTCTACAGATCCTTTTTGCTAAACCAATGACACCATACTGATGCTGTGGGATGGCTGGTCTTTATGGAAAAGGATCAGATGGAGAGGATGAATTTGAATTAAAAGAAGGATCTTTAGACAAATTCAGCAGGATTGTGCAAGTTGAACACAGACAATATAAACTCTTAATATACCTAATACACCAGAGCAATGGCCCTAACTACGAAAAAGGCACGCTCTGTGCTGAATAAGAGTTACTTTGTCTGTTCTCTTCCACGTTAAAACATCCAGTGTTGCACATTCTTAACATGATTATCTAATAACAGTCCCTGCCTATATGCTTGGCTACATATTTTACATATAGCACTGCAGAACAGAGAGGTACTGAGGGGGGGAAAAATGGTATAAATGTGTGAGGCTAAATTATACATATTTAAGCAGTCAAATGCCTACCTGAAAATCTCGCACTCTGTTCAAATTCACATTTTGTAGGAAAGGCCTGGTGATATTTGGTCTGCTTAAATAAATATTTATTAATCTCAATATAAAAGATCAGACACCAAATTTATATGAGCTGAGCACAGTTCAGGCAGAAGCCAATAATAGCTGCTTTCAGACTTTGCAGCGTTGGAGTTTGCCAAATGGAAGTGACAAGTCTGGACCACTAAGAAAAATGAAGCCATTTGGTAAGTTATACGCTGCGTAATAAACAGTCTGTCAGTTTGCTTCTAATCCCCCCTTTTCCACAAGGGTGTTTTTTTCTTTTTTTTTCTTTTTTTTTCCTCCTCCTCCTTTTTCCTGATGCACTCTGCAGAGCACGTACATATTATAAATTAAACAGAAGCTACTTTAGCTCTGTGGACCACACACCACGGAAAACTTAGACAGGTCATTGTTACCTTAACAGAATTTGGGTTTTTGTTTGCATTGTATATTTCCTTTCTGTTTTGACAGCAGGTTTTAAAAAGAGGATGTTACCCTCTTTAGAGCTTTGAAGCATTTACGAAGAAAAGAGAAAAAGAAGAAGTTCTGCGACAATAGCACAAAAGTAAAGCCTTGCAATTTTTCGTTTCTTCCCATGACATCTGTGGGTAGTCCTGTTCATAACGCCTTTGTTCAAGGCTGATTTACCGCAGTTTTGAGACAAGACACCATTCAGAGACTATTCCAGGAACCACGGAGGAAGTAGAAGGAGGATGCATCTAATTTGTTAGCTAATGTGACATCGCTGCTTATGATTAATACACGGCACTGAGTGAGTAGAATGTATTTCCTCCAAGTGTCCTCCATATCAGCCCCTTTCTGTACATGCTGAAGAAGGTGGGGACAGCAAGACTGCCATGACAGCTCTCCTACTTGCAACATGGTTTGCCAACTGTGCAAGGAAGGGAAACACCTTATATTTCAAAAGCTAGCACACCCAGCCAGCTCACTCTGCCAGACTCTGACTCCACAGAACAGGACTCTACTGGTGTAATTGAGACAGCCAAGAGGGACTGTTGGAGGAGAAGGTCCTGCAGTAAAACACAAGAGCAAGGAGCAGGTCTGCATGCAACAGTGACTCCCAGCAAGTCACTGCATGCACTGCACTCCTTATTTACAGAAACATGGTCGCAGTCCCTCCTGACTGACAATATTTGTAGGAGAAGGAATTAGTGTCTGCAAAATCTTTGAAAATCTTTTCAATGCAGACACAAAGTACTGAACACTTTGAAGCGAGAGCAGGCAGAAACCACTCAGTTCAAAATGCTAAATCAAACAAGAAGTCCCCAGCTAATCCTTACCCCTACCCAGTCCTCCCTCTGCAGGCTATAAGTCCTTATTCTGGTGATAAGGTAGGCCACTCAGCTTGCCCTGCCCACCCACCCCACCAGGCCTGCATGTGTGGATGTGCTGGAAGCATCAGACTTAGCTGGCACACAAACCACAGGAGTTTTGCTTGCAGCACACACACAGTACCGGAATAAGTTCCCACCTACTTACAGATCCCTTGGGGTACCAGCCAGCCAAGGGAAGGTCATGCTGCCAGAATAACTCAATCTCCTACTTTTTGGCTACTCTCTTGCCCCAGGGTATCTATTGTAAGGGGATGGGTGCAGGTTGCAAGCCAGCCATTTGCTGTGGTGGTGGAAGCCTGTTACTGGCACCCACCTTTCCCACACAGCCTGGCCTGTTACGTGACCACATTCACAACATGGCACAGCATTAGCCAAAAAGCCCTCCAAGAGAGCTGGAGTAAACTGCTGTCTCCATACATCTCATCTGTCAAGATCCACTGCTGCTTGGCTCTCAGCACCAAAGCACAGGTGGCTCACACACTCAGGCTCACCTGAATTATTCTGCAATTTCCAGCTACTCTTTTTGATCCTCCCCAATAAATAATGTCCCTGCTGCAAATACCAACCTCAGGCTGCCCAGCAGGTGGTTCTGCCTGCTGTAAAATGGGCACCAGAGCACTTACAGCAGGTTTATACCAGGTCTCAAAAGCAATGCAACCTTTGTAAAACAAAACAAAACAAAAAGGCAGAATAAAGTTTCTAGAAGTTCCTCAACATAATGTGAATGGAGTAAAAGTTTCTTCTTTAATTTTTCCTGTTTTTCTCTTTTTCATGCAGTTACTGCTTCCAGGAGCTTATCAAGAAAATAAGCCTGCTCACATTGGCAAAATCCCAGTTCACTCATTTTCTTCAGTAGTGCGTTATCAAAACGAACCGACACAAGCTGTACTTTCTGGATACAAAGGAAGCCCTTATAACAGCTACAGTAACACCACATTTGCAACCGGTTAGGTCAGTCCGGCAGCCTTCCCTTAGACTCTTCCCTAGTCTGTACTTAGGTCAACCAATTCTTGACAGTGAGAGGCTGTCAAAGACTCAACAGCACTTTCTCAGGCTCACAACTGATCAGCTCAGTGGATGGCCCTGTCTATTCCTATTTACTGCCACTGAACGTAACCCTTGTCAAAATACTCTCTAGGAAACAACACAAATTGTTGTTATTTTTTTTCAGGGTGCATATACATTGGTCTTCAGACTTTGGCATTATTTCTGTAATATAAAACACTCCAGTTTTGATGGGAAATATATAACTATCAATCTTGTAATGAATTACATTCTCCACTACATCACATTGTTACATTCTCTACTATATACCTCTCAGCTTTTAAAATCAAAAGAGCAATGACCAGTTGGAACACCTTCAGACCTCTGGCTCATCCAGGATGCTGGGTACAATGTGAAGCTGCAATGCAGCCATGGCTCGTAAAAAGGGCTGGAAAGGAAAGCTGTGTAAAATCACGTTTGCGTGCACAGCCGTGCATCAGTGTCATGGGAAGGCAGAGGTTTCACTTTGGTGTTCTCAGCCATGAGTCAGCTGTGCACCCACTGCTTCTCAGGAAGGCTCTGCTGCCTTTCCAGTGAAAGGCCAAGGGATGATTTCTGGCAGCCAGAGAGCCCATGGTTGTCCAAGGGTGTGGTTAGACAATGTGATTGAGCAAGTTCACTCCGCTCCCTGGCCTGCCCCAACGCCCTCCTCTTCATCCCCACTCCTCCCTCATTGCTAGTTTTTGAACTGGGTGTCTAACAAATCAGCAAATTGATCATGTCTGCTGTGCAAACAGATGAAGGGGCTGCGGTGATACAAAGGGTAGAGAAGCAGCCTGCAACTGGAAGCTGAGGAGGGAGGAAGAGAGAGCAGGACTCGCCCCTTTAGGCAGAAACAAGCTACCAGTCTGGCTCAGACCATGGCACTTAACTTCAAAGTGTATTCCATGTTCTCGTTAACATCTTAATACATGGGTTTTGTCTATTTAATTTCCAATTACTAACGCTTTGGAGTTACTAATATGATATGTACCCCAGAAGACTGAACTGCTTTAGGCACATGTGTTGTTTCCTGATCTCAGTGACAGCAGCCACATATTCACAACTTTCAAGAGCAACTACTAAAGAAGTGGCTGCCACGCAGTGTAGGCACCACAGGACCCTTTTACAACAAAGCAGGAAAACCAGTGCCCCACAAAAATCCTTGGAGGTTCTCTCGGTGCTCCCGTGGCAGACAGGGAAGGGCTGTGCTCAGCGCAACTTTTTTCCTGTACATTGCAACACCGAAGGATTTCCTGGCACAACTGAGAACAACTGATGAGACGGGCTGCATTACTCCGAAGCTGAGATGTGGCTGAAGGCATGAGAGATCAGCATACCCTACTAGGTCACAGACCGACATTGAGATCACAAAGTGCCGCCTGTTAAATGTTTATAAAAAGTGCCTGTTGTAGCCACCTTCTCAGTACACACACAACCACAACTCACAGTGAAACAACCTTCTTCATTTCCCCTCATCAGTGATGCACCAGAGTCTTTCCTCCCTCCACCCTCCCTCCCCTGGGGCTGCACCACAGCCCAGCCTCTCTGACTCAACCAGCCCTCTTTTACACAGCTGGCACCTTCAACAATTTCAGAGACATCAGCATTTTCCTAAAATAGTCTCGATCTTATGTAAAGTGACCGATATTTCAACCGTGCCTTTGTTTTCAATCCCACCGACCACCACATCTGAATAAAGTGCAGTTGAAGTTTAAGGGAGGGGGGGATGATGAAGCGGAGGACCGGGCACAGAAAGTGCAACACGAGCTTGGTGTGCCGGGCGGGAAGAGTGGAGCTGTCCCCTGGCTGCACGGCCTTTGCTCCCCAAGCTCCGCTGACTGCAGTGATGCTGCCTCCCTCCATCCCTGCCAGCTCTCCCAGCCGCTGGGCAGGACACACGGACACACTGCAACACACAGACAGCTGCTGAGCTTTGCCTGGCTTTCTGCTCCCAGGGCCACCAGTTTGGGATCTCTTTAGCTCACTCCGACAATAAAAAAAAAAAAAAAAACCAAACCAGAAATGGCAAATTATTCAAAATACTCCTAACCCTCTTCTGGTTAAGAACTGGAATAAAATTTCAAAAGCTATTTTGAGCAGGATGACTGAGACAAAGCCACTGTATAGGCCCTGTTTTCCTAAGAAATCAGGCTTCTCCATCCTCAGTGTATCAGCCTGGACTGCTGGACACCTACATCGGGGGGGGGAGGGGGGCTTTACTGTACTAGACATCCTACTGTACTAACAGTATGCAAAACAAAAGAGGTCTAAGGGGAACCTTTGTCATATCCCAAAGTAAACAAACTTTATGTTTAAACTCATTCCAGATCAGCAACACAGCCCCAAGTAGCGGCTCTGCAGGTCTGCTCATCCCTGCCAAGAAAGTTCATCCATTTGGATGGAATAAGCGCTTGATTCCAATGGGAGAAAAAAAAAATTAAAAAAAGGAGAGAAACACGGTCACATTTGGGAGCACAAGAGGTGGAAATTAATGCAAAATAAAAAAGACCAAACCAGGCAGCAAGTTATAAACACCAAATATTGAAATTCCAAAGCTGACCTGTAAATTTCACGGTTAATACGATGCAGATCCCTTTTCTGCAGTTGGGTTAAAAGTGCACAGCCCTCTCCTAGGCAAATCTCCAAGGAATTTTAAAGCTTGAATGAAAATACTAATTACAATGTACTAAAAACAGAGCGAGGAAGTGTGCAAGATGACTTTCCAACACTGTAAGGAAGAGAGGAGGAGACAGTTTGGTCACTGCTGAAGCCGGAGACACCAGCAAAAGCAGCTTCCAAGGACATTAACTCCTTCCTGATGAGACCTGGCAACTTGCAAAGGATTCAAGTGCTTGCAAAGCTTTGTGTAGTACCTGTTATGGTGAAGTTGCTGCACTTACACAGTTAAGAACGGCATCCTTAAGAAGAGTGACTATCCATCCCCAATATTTGGCACAACCAGCACAGCCATCCTTTTTCATAATTACAGGAAGACTGTACCTTAGCAGCTGGTTTTGCAGGGGTGAAAAAAGCAGATATTTATCCCTCACAAGGTTAACAAATACTGTAAACTGAATTCCATGTTAAATTATCCCCTGTATGCCAAAGCCACAACATCCAGTACTCGTTATTACTCTTTCAAAAGAAACAGTCCAGAGTTTACACACACGTATGTTCTGAGAATATTTTATAAACCCCACAAAAACATTTACACAAAATAACTCAATTTAGGCCAGCAGAGCAAATCTCTCACATACAAAATGTCAGCCAATTAAGCTTTTAGCAGAGCACCAGGGAGACCGATTTTAGAAAGCTAAGCAGGTTTCTCAGTCTAGGAATGCCTGAAATCTGTTTATTCTCAGTCAACAATGACTTTCTGCCTTCTGCCAATTACTAAAGTAGTGGGGGGAAAATGGATTTACTCTCTGCTTTTACAGATCAGTTGGCTTAGCAAAATCTAAACTCGTACACAGGCGCCTCACAACTCCTCTCATTAATGTGAGCAGGCGACAACAAAAAATTTGCTCTACTTCACCCCCCCCCACCCCATCCTCAATCTGCTTATCCTTTCTTGCAGACAACTGGAAATGGCTAGCACTCCCATAGCATCCTTCCCCCTCCGGCCCCTGGGTCCTAGGGTGTAGCAGGAATTTCAGTAATCAAGCAGGAACCAAGTCCAGTAAGCACCTTCAAATTAGGGGACATGAGAGCCATACCACAGACTCCAGGCTTGGAAAAAGCCCTAAAATGAAGCTCCTCGAGGCCATAACACCCTGCTGCCAAATTCGGAGGTCCGCTCTTCCACTTGCCCTTACCCTTCCCCTCCCTTTGCTTCCCCCTTCCTCTAAGCCTCAGAGTCACCCCACACATCACGCCTCCCCTTCTCCATCTGGCTCTGGTCTCACCAGACATCTCCATGGGCCAAAGCAATTGATTAATCTGACCCACACCACCCATCTTTACAGCAGCAAAATACATCAAATCGTCACATCTTCCCCAACAGCAGCCAAACTCTCCCTCCCTGGCTCCCACCCTCAGCTGCTTCAGCACATTCATCCAGCAGAAAACCTACTGGTCCCATGCGGCCCTTCAACGGAGCCAAAACCGCCAAATACTGCTGTTGGGGTTGGGATAGTTCATTTACTGATGAACTCAGAGCAGTACTTTGCAGGCATCTTGTACTCATTAAAATTATATTCTTCTTGTCTGTGTTTCTTTCCAGACTGAAGAAAAGGTTTGACCATAACCTTATCTTGGAATGAGTCCCAAATAAATTTCCATTTCCCAAAAGACAGGTTTTCTCAAAGGCAAGTAGTGGAAATTTGCAACAGTTTATTAAAAAGAGGCAGCTTTACCTCTGGCCAATATCATGTATTATCTGGATGTCATCAGAGGTCCTGGAAAGTAGCTTATTCCTAAAAGCCTGGAGGCTCTACAGCACATATAATGCTTAACAAATATTCCAAAACACAGTAACTTATTGAACTTTCACTCAATAACATAAGCTTTCGGAATTCTAAAAAAACCAAACCCAAACTTACAATACTTCATCTTCTCGTCATAACACATTTAGAAAACCCAAGTGCTAAAAAGCAAACAAATAGGTGCTCACATACCAGTCCTTCCATTTTCTTCAGAGAATGATGCTTGAACATCTACAACTGTGTCTTTTTGTTAGTTTTTCCACCTCCAGTTACTATAGTTATCCTTCCCTAGGAGCATTTTTTTGACTGACAGCAGCCCCTAAGACTACTAGCCTAGACCCACAGGAGAAAAAACACTGACTACAGAAGTTATCAGCAACTACCAAGCAAAATGTGGCAAACTCAGGCTGTTATTCTCTCCAGTCAAGTACTGGCAGAGGAGAAAGTTTCTCTGCATGTTCTCCACAAGTAACACAGAACACCACCATGCCACTGCGATGCTGCTGCTGAAATAATAACAAAGATGCCCCAGCTGGTGAGGATCTCCATCACTAATGATGAGAAACTAACTCTCCCCCATTGTGAGCCCAATTTAGTGGGCTTATGAAATGCAATCAAGACACTTTTGCATAGGTGATATATCATGAAGGAGCAAAACAATGAATCATTTTGTTAAAGAATGTAACAAAGAACTTCAGCAAAAATCAATCTAAAATTCATATAGATTTCTATGCAAAATCAATTTTTTTCAAATAAGCAGGAGGAGTTTATTTCATAATAAAAAGCAAGGGAGCTAAACCTATCATCTCAGCTCAAGAGGAAGTGCATTGCCATGCTGAGTTTAGGGGACAGTTCAGTCTCAGAGCACCCTGGAGTAAGGTCAGGATAAATATGGTGCTTGGTGCCTCCAGCTCCATGCTGAAGACAGATTAGGTTGTGGGAATTAAGAGAGTGCTTGCAGCTATTTGCGTGGCAGAAAGGACAGCCAGGACTGACAAGAAAATGTCTGGCCTACAGTATTTATATTAAATATAAGTGAAGATATTATGAGGCACTGTGCATGCTGGGTAGGTTACTGATACCTGGCATTTTTCCACTTGAACTACTCAGCAGCATGAAAACAATTCATCCTATGGAAATTATTCAGCAATTATGAAATGCTGTAAAAAGCAAAGGGAAAATCCAGTTAGTCATCTGTCAATCCTCCTGTTGTGAAAACATCCCAATTTACGAACTGAGGGATTGCTTTAAAAACAAAAAAACCCCACACCTTAAATTTCTTCATTTTCTGAATGAAGACAGTTCTCAGTAAACTCCATCTTGGTGAAGATAAAAGGCTTCAGGACGAAGGAAATGATCTCATGAAGAGAGAGCAATACATTTCTATACAAGGGTTTGCTATCCGGATATGATAATTTCTCGAAACCTCAAACAAAATACCACAGCATGCTAATCTGCTCTTTCACAGCAGGTAACCTCAGACATCCTATAACTCTACGGCGTGTTCATTCTTGCCTTGTTTAAAGGCTCTGACGAGTGCAGAAACCACCCCCAGCCCTTCCTCCTGCTTACCAACCCCATGCTTTAGCATTGCCTTATTTCATATTCCAGATTTCCAAAGTTACTCCATTTCTTCCAGTAAGGTGCACAGTATTCCTTAATTTCCCTGAGTTCTATTTCGTTTCTAAATAAGAAATACCATTATAAAAAAAAAAAAATTGTTTCTAGAGGGATTTTAAATTGCACTGGAGTCAGGAAATTAACATGTGTTCCCCAAGCAACAAAGTTCTGCCTGGTTGCTACCAGAGCAGGCAGAACTGTCACCCCTTTCATCACCAGCTTGAATGACATCGTGCAGCTCAACTTCATGCTGCAGCCCATCCCTCACCCTGCCAAACCCATGGCTGCCCAAGGAGCAACCCCATTCAGGGCTGCAGGATTTTCCTCATCCTTCTACAAATAAAGGTTTGGTTCTTACCACTGTGGTAGTCAGCACTTATCATTTCCCCTCCCCTTTCTACAGATGAACTTTTGCCTTCCAAGACAAGAGGAAGAAGATGGAGACAGTGGCCATGTAGACAGTAGTGTACATCACGGAAACATGTTATGGAAGCAGAGGAGATTGGAACAATGCTTATCCTTCCAGAGCAGGATTCTCAGTATTTCATAACACTAAGTAATATCTCCGTTAAACTATTCACTAAAGTTAAGTCAGAAACCCCAGATCTCAGTAAAGGAAATTTTAAAAACCACTCCTCTTTAAGTGACCGATAGAAGGACTTTCCCAGAATTATATTATCCTGGCTCTTGCTGCTCAAATATAAAGCCCATGCTTGCTCTAAAAGAGAAGCCCAAATGCCGCTTTGGATGGGGGCAAAAAAGCCAGAGTTTATGTTTATAGACTCTAATCTAATTTCACGCCTTCCTCTTACTCTCACTACCTTGTCTTAAAAATTCATGTTTTATTAGATTCATGAAACAGCTATGGCTCATAATGAGATAAGTCAGCTGATACTGTCGATGGGGTGTTTTGTACCAAACATTAATGCTAATTATATAAACCTTCCACCACACTTTGTTTGCTGAATCCAGGCGCTTAAGCTGCTTGCAGTATTACTGCATGCAGTTCATTAGCAATAAGTTTACAGGCCTGGGCGGCATTAACCTCTCCTCAAAATCGTCCCAAGCTGAGAATGTCGACCTTATGTTGCTAATTGCAGGAGGCACTGCCAGACTCCTGGGCACTGACACGATGCTGGGGCAGCACCTCTGCCAACAAGATCTAGGAGAGCCTTCTCACACCTTCAACACCATCTCTCTTAGCCCCAGCAGAGATAAGGATAGGCAGGCTCCTCCATCCTGTATATGGACCATACATTTTGTCCATAACTTAAAATGGGAAGGTGTCAAACCAAGCTATCTGTATTTTAAATGCTGTCACTACTTTTCTGACTGCATGCAGTTAAGGAGAGCATCATGCAGGGTCTCCTGATTGGGAGAGTTTATGGTTCCACGCAGGGCAAATGCAGCCACCACCTCTTCAAAATGGGTTGTTCAAATGCAGGATTCCTAGATCAGTCACAAATGAATCAATGATGCAAAGTGTGTACAGTCTTTGTTTTCAACATGCTACACACACCCTCTTTACACACTCTCTCTGTTCTGCAGGTTGGGAATAAACTTACACCATAGGTAGGGAGTATGTTAAAATAATTGTAAAAGTAACAGCAGTTCTAGATTTTGTCTTCAAATTGCTTTACATGTACAAAAATGAGATGATAGGTGAGAAGTAAGTGTGTGATAAAACATTCGCTTACTGTCTCACAACACACACAAAAACAGCTTGTTCAGACAATCAAAGGAAAGACGCAAATACAAAACAGTAAGCACGTCTGACCATAGAGCTGTCCTCATGGAGTAGATAGAAGAAATGCATTAACAACAACAAAAAGAGACCAAAAAAATCCAACCCCATAAATTGCATTTCAGAGCTAAGTTTCACTGATATGCTCTGTGGCTTTAACTAACGTGAAGAATGCTCAAAAAATTTTCATAGAATACAGAAGCTGTATGATTCTTAAGCTCTCTATACAATTATAGCAAGTCTGGAAGCAGTCAGAAATCTGCAAATTTAAACCCACCACGAAGATACTGAATTTTAACAGATTTTGTCACATACACACCAGTCTGAACAGGAATAAGCACGTGGGGAACAGACAGGGAAGCCCAAGGCAGAGCAGAGCCGGGCCAGGCATGCTTTGTTAGCAGCGGGCAGCAGGGGAATTCACTTTGCTGATAATAAAAGAGAAGTATTTTAATCTCTTTCACAAGCATAATCACGGAAACAACTGAAAACCATGACGGACCAATTGACGGTTCGTTACAGGGAACAATGCTTTTTGTTTTCTAAAGCCTGCTTTCTCAGATCTTCCAAATAAAGGGAGACACATCACAGATTTGAAAGGCAAGGGAGCTGTTTAAAATTAATTTCAGTTCCAGTTGCTGCAGCAAAGGAAGAAAACCCATCTTCTCCTATTCGGCCATTTCCTTCAAGTGCTGCCTCGCAGAAGCCTGTTCTTCCCTGAGCCACCTCGGGTCCACGCGAGTTGGTCCACAGACTCTGTCTGCCCTGCCCATGTCTAGAGCAGTTTTGTTATTAGTATGCTTTAACCTCAGGCAAGACTTCAGGAAGACAGATACACTACCCTCTAAGCACACGTTTCAAGAAACCATATCCAGCTATTTTGCTGTGCACAACAGCTATTTTGTCTTCCAAGATCAAAACACATGCAAACAAATAAACAGAAGGCGATCCAACTGGAAAGATATTTTTGATGGGAGGAAAAGACTTCGCTAACCAACTATTAGAGAATGCCAAACTGTCTAACACTCAATTCCACAATGATAAAATAAGATGGTAACTTAAAATGAATATATATGCACTTTATTCACTGATTTTAAATAGTTCAGCACATCCATTCTGCAAAGGTTTACCCCATAACACTCCAACAACATTCATTCTCCTGGCAGGGCTGTCAAAAACATCCTATATATCCTCAAGGGATGTTATCCATAATCGAAAATGTGTGTGAGAGATGTGTGTTTGTTCAGCAAATGCCAGCCCCACTGGGCACCAATGCATGAACACTCACAGTTCAAAAAATTCCCACAGTCCTGTCCCAGAAGACACGGGCCATCTCTCCAGACCCACTGAGTCTGGGGAGCAATCCCGAGGACCACAGAGTACTTATTAAGAAGGCAGCACACTGCCAACAGCTTGCAGCAGCACTAAGGCGATGCTAACCAAACCTGCACCTCTGCAGAATAAATCAGCTGAGTGCAAACACTCTCAGTCACGCTCCCAGCACACCACAGATCACCCATTTCAACTTCTGGTGCAAGGCGATGGATGCAGACCTCCTAAAAAATTCTGTCTGAAACGCACCGGTGCTTTGGTGTTTCCCTATTTAACATTCAGCATTCCTTCGCAAAAGATTTGTTCATGGTTTTCTGGACAAATAACAACATAATCGTAAATTGCAATATTAAAACAGAGTTTATGGACTGAGACCTTTCAGGATATTTATTGTGCTGCCGCATGGGGGAGGGTAGTTTCCTTTTTCACATGCCCTTGTGGGAATGAAGTCAAAAGCAGACCCCCAGTGCTAAGCTAAGCACAGGCTGTCCAATGGAGAGCAGCAGGAATGATGCTAAGGCACTGTCAAAGATGTGTTTCTTCATTCTGGAGAGTTAGGGTGCATTGACTCACCCCTACTGATGCCAACAGGTTGTGACTGCTGCCTTGATTACATTTACAAGGAATGTGCTTAGCCTGTGACACAAAACTAAGCATTCTCAGAGCATTTTGAGGCACCCTGCTGTGTCTGAGCACATCCAACATTTTGTAGGGCCCAAAACTTACAAGGTGCATTCCAAACTCGGGACAGTGGGAAAGTATCCCTTCACAGAATTCAAGACAAAGATAAAGGCATGAAATGAGAAGGAAGAGCGGGGAAAACCCCCTAAAACAAAATCCATGAATGCCTGTACTGCCTAATTATTTTTTAGTAACATACATTTTTTAACATACAAATGCTCTACATACACTTTTCTAGTTGCTCTTATAAACCTAAATCCACCAATTTTGCTTGCCTTTTTTTTTAATTCCTCTAAGCCTCAGAGACACTTTAAAATTTTGCATTTAAAGATGAGAAATTTGTCTATTTCGTTTCCATTTTGTTCTTCCCTCAGAAACAGTTTTGCAAAGTGTATTTCCAAAAACTTGAGAAACTAGGGCCTTTTGACCCCAGGCATCCTTCGTTCCAGACAGAGCTGGAATACCCAGACTGGAAGGTTCACTTACAGGGTTATTTAGCTCAATTTAGCTCATGTGGTAGCAGTAGCTTTCACAAAAGCTTTTATACAGTGCTCCCTATGGCTCACTCTTTCCAAAATCATCCTACCAAAAAGTCAAGAATCTGAATGATGCGGCTCTACCAAGAGTGGCATTTATGTCAAAGTACAAATTAAAACTTCTAAGGATCACAAGGACCTGATACATTTTAGCACAGAAAAAGAGACAATAATGGTTAGCTGGCTACTTTTTATTTCTCTGTCATCCCCATTATTAAACCATGGAACAAAGCCTTCTATAGAGGAGGACCTAATGATCACTAAATATACCTTTAGTCTTTAATTTAAGCAAAAACTCTGACTAAGTGCATAGAATTAGCTGAAAATAGCAATACATCTGGCCACCTTTGGCAGATTCACAACCAATATGCTTCATCTATTTGCAGCCACTTCCTTTTGACTGCACCACCTTCATTTAGCTGCCAAGTTGGAAAGAAGAGCAAATGTTGTGCTTCTTTGTAGAGACTGAGAGGAATTAATTCTTTGTACTTTAAGATCAAAAGGCCTGTGTTTGAAAGTGCATAGTGTTTTAGTCTCTTAACTCTACCCATTATTTGCTTAAGAAACTCTCTAGACTGAATTTACAGGGTATGACACCAAACAAAATTTCCTCCAAGACTGGGTTGCACCCAAATTAGTCTACATTTCATTGTATGGGGAGAAACAAAATGTGGATGAACAACAGGTATTTGTTTTTTAATCCAGCTGTTACAATGAAGCATATTTTCCTTTTAAACATTCTGTCTTTAAATCGAAGTAGGGTGTTCATTGTAATACAGCTTTTTTTACGCAAATGTGATTTTACAAATGCAACATCCATGAATGGCCATTCTCTGAGTTCTTTAGGTACCAGCCCTGCGGGGATGATACCCACTGTCCTGTCAGTAAGGTGGCAGATACTCAGCAGTGTGAGGTGACAACAGGAAGTTTTGATAAGATATAGGTCTCACAGAACAAAATGTCCCAACTAATGCTCAATTTCATCCATAGAAAGTCAACTCAAAGTTACGGCACACAGCAAACGTCAGTATAACTTTTCTCACAGTGCCAGCTGGCTAGTTTTTGCAATTTTTTGTGCTATTTTGTCACTGCTCTCCCTTTCAACACTTACACAAATGAAAAGTCACATAACATACTCAGCAAAAATAAATGAGCTGTCTTTACCCCATACCAGCTCATGATGCACATGGTCAAAAAGCAAAACCACTTCCAAAGGAATCTGCAACCAATTTTAAGACAGGTCTGTCAAGTGAAGCCTATAAGCAGTCATCTCTGTTCATAAATACAAGGAGGGACAGAACAACGTAATAAATACTTTGCAAAATATCATTAAAAGACGAACACCACATCTGATAGTCCAGCTCAGTTAGGTAGAGCCCATCAACCAAGAGGCCTCATAGTGATTGAGAAAAGAGGTAAAGTTACTATGGTTCAGGTATCACTGGCACTGCATCTCCTTTGGAAAGCTGAGATGGACACCACTCACTATAGCCTGCCAGAGCAAGGAAGTGGGTTAGAGGGACAGCCCCAGCGCTGGAGCGCTACACAAGTTATTTCTGGCAGTCATGCCCAGGGGAAATTAAAGACGCAGTCACACTTTCCTGTAAGACTCAGAAAGGACAAACAAATCAAATGCCATTCCAAATTCACAGAAAAAAAAAAAAAAAGTCCTCCTGCCTTCACATGCCACAAAACCAAGTAAACCATTTGTGCCAACCCATGACACTTGTCATGTCTCACTATAGAGCACGTGGAATTCCTCTTAAAGCCTCTATTCTACTCATTGCAGAGCCAGGCAATGGTAGCTGCTTAGAAATATTGGTTGTTATTTTTCCAAGACAGAGGCTTATATCTTAGACACAGCCAGGACCAAACTTAACTCCATCTGGCCACTGTAAGTGACATGAATTTCAGCATCCCTCCCAGAGCAAATCACATATAATAGAACATATGGCTCTCAAATCCTCTATTTAATCATACATCAACTGATAACATACTAGCACCTACATATACGTAATTTCTTACTGGTTGTAGAAGCAGCACAATAAAATAAAATTCTGTCTCAACAACACACCATTTTGTCCAAAAAAGAGGCCAGTCCTCAGTCCCTCTACACCCTTCAGCATCAAGATGCACAATCGCAAATTTACAAAATTTTAAAGCAACATTTCCTGGTAAATTGGGCCTAAGTGAAGTTGTGGCCAAGGTAAATCAATTTTGCCGTAATTACCAGAAGACAGAGGGTAGGGAAAGTAACACTACAAATTTTACTGCAGTCATTGGGGGGGGGGGGGGGGAGAAAGAAAGAAAGAAAGAAAGAAAGAAAAAAAAGACAAGATTACTGTTTGCAGTTGAAGTATTGCAGAATTGTTTTAACATGCAAAATACACAAAAAGAAAAATTATAATAGATAATAAAACAATTTATCTCTTCCTCTGTCCTGAGAAAGGCAAATCTGAGAAAGAAAATAACACAAAAGGAAGGAAAGAAATAATAATTTTATTTTTTTTTAACCCAATTGATTCAGTGTCTTCCTTACAGCACAGCAATTATTTTCTCGACATAGTCATGTCCAGCTTCACTCCACACAGGATCCAACATTCCCTGAAACTGCTTCTGGCACAGGAATGCATTGATTATAAAGCTGCATGTGACTTGCACCACATAATGCACAGGCACCTCTTTCAGGCTATACAGCAACTCTGGCACACTGTCCAGGAGGCGAACCGCTGAAGGCCAAGAATCAGATTCTGTGTGCTGGTCCTTGGGTCACTGCATTGTGGGGTTTTTTGCAGCTGTAAGAAGGAAGGTGGAGTGGAGAAAACTAGAAAATTAGACTTTATGCTAAAAAGCTGGACAACTGCGTAGGATTTAACTCGTCACATAGCGGAAGAAAGCGTTTCACTCAAGTCTTTGATACCCACCTACCTACCTATCTATCAAGGAAGAACCGCAGCCGAGCAACGAGGCTATGCAAACATTTCCAGGTTCTAAAAAGATCAAGCCAGTCAAGCTTCCCCCTTGTGGTTTGCATGTCGTCATCAGCATTGCTTCATGTTTATATAGCCTTATAGCTCAAATATGTTTTATATGTCTTTGGAGGATGAGTGCACATATTTATGAGTTACAATGATTGCTTCTTCGTGAGCAGTGCACAGACATGTGCAAAACAGAGGTTCCCAAGACTGTAATCCTGTCTCCAACTAGAACACTGTAAGAGAAAGAGAGAGGCAGGAAACCAAACCAATATACAATGGTACTGACACGTTTTATTAGGAAGGAGCATATATAAATTAAACAATACCACAACAGCACAGCCTCAGCAAATCCTCTCAGAAACCACTGATTCTTAAGCAGCAACATTCCATAATGCTAAGGCAAATGATCTAATTTTCTATATTTATTTAGTATCCTTCATCTTAAAAAGTCCCACAATATGTTCTATTTTTTTAATGCATATGTATCTCTCAGCTGCCCCTTCCATTTTCATTCTTCTCTTCCCTCCCCATCAAACTTAAGTTGCAGCACTGAGTATACTAGCTGGTAGAGGGGACTAAAAGCAAAGAATCCCATGAGGAGGAGTGTACTCAACAGAGATCCATTAAAATTCAATTGCCAGTTTCTACCAAATGAAAATGTCACCTCCTAATTAACTGAGATTTGAGTGGCATTAAGATAGAAAGGTGCACCAAAACTAAGTGGAGCACAAGTACCACAACATCTGTGGTTCTTGATGCTTTCCTATGCTTAGATATTAGGAAATCACGGCCCTAATTTCCAAACACGGATGCACAGACCCAAGATCAAGGGCATCTTTAGACTTCATGTTGGCATTTTATTTCAAGCCCATGCAACATCTGTGAGTCTATCCTTAGAAGGCCTGTTGCAATTTTTGTTTGTTTCTAATCAAAAGCTTTGTAATAGGTTGATTTCCAAGGTGTCTTTTGGTTTCTCAGTACAATAGAGGCAACCAGAGCACTTGTAATAAACCCCAGAATATTTAACACAAAATCAAACAGTCTTACATTTATCTTCACGTCTGATAGCCTTTCTCCACTCAACTATACCCTCCTCTTCTTAATACCTATGACCTAGGAAAACTAGCACTAAATATTTTTAAGACTAGCCCAGCATCTCTCCTTCGGCCCAGCTTAAAGCAGCAAACCTCCAGTGGCAGTAAGAGTATCTTTACACATTCTGAAGCTCTTTGCCTTCATTAGACATTTCTCTCCCTCTGATCCCAAAAGATCTAAGATTTCAACTCACATCTATATGCCTTTCAAATAAAGAATTCTAAAAATGGTCTTTTCCCCATGCTTTTCAGAAGCCGTGTATAAACAATTCCTCTATTCATATAGGCCTAAAAGCAGGAGAGTGTCTTAGCTGCAAGACCAGATGAAAGCTGAACTCATGTCCACAAACTCAGAAGGAAAGCCAGAGTCAGATACCAAAGAATAAGGCACCCATGCCAGCCTGCATTCTTCAAACCATATATATTTTTTAATCAAAATTATTATTTTACCATGCTACTAGTAAGCTCCACATTTGAGTGCAAAATCACTCCTGCTCAGATATGACTTATTTCCTTCCTCCAGTGTCATGCACAGTATAAACCCTATTGCTGCCGATGAGTTTCATAAAGAGCCCTGACCTGACTCACTCAGCTGAGCTGAGACCAGGGGAGGAATGGAGAGGACAGGGGAACCACGTATCCTGCAGCGCCCTGGAAGCAGCAAAGCCAGCACTACACAGAAACTCATTTCTCAGCTTGGCCCCGCTCTCATTAAACTCAAATGGATTTAGAAAAAAGCTACATTACCACAGTTGCTTCTGAGCCAACATTTATTCTGGCAGGCTATCATCAGAGCTATTGAAGTTTTTCTCTCTCTTTTTATCCTACTGAAGTGTTATAATAGGAGCAATAATACATTTACATTCACTTTATTCTTCCTTAGCATACAGTTCAAAATTTTATAAATGACACTCAAGTAGGTAGCAGAGGCATTTTGGCTGTACTGCTTACATCCTCCAGGCATTCAACCTCTCCACTGTAGGCTACAGCAAGGACTAAACCTGCCACTTCATACCAGCTATTGACATTCTGATTAAACAAAGCTGCCTACAGAATGGATTCTCCTCTAAATATTTGCATGACTCCAATTCACATAGATGGCTTCAGGACCAGCGAGAGATCATGAATTATGCCACGAAATGAACACATTTGCATCCCGGATCAGTATATCAGTCACAACAACCAGTTTGGAATCAATGGGCAACCCATAAGAGCTTTGGGAGTTCTGGCAGACAGTGTAAAACAAATAGTTATAACACATCAAAATGCATCAACTCCAGGGCTAAGAATTCCCCAAGTCTTTCCCAAAGGTCTGGAGACCCATTTTTTACATTGAAACCGTGGAAGAGAATTTCTGTGGATAAGTGAGGGCAGCAGATGAAAGGAAGGAAAGAGACCTGAGAAGCAGAAGGAAAGATGCAGCTTATTATTTTGAAGAATCAAATGCTTAACATGTTTATTTATACAGTCCTGAACTAAGATTTATGATCAGACATGTAGCACTGCTTACAACCTCTTCTTGTCATATGTATGAGATGGCCACGGTATGGCCCAGCAATTTAATACAGCTGGGATCCCATAATCCCTTATTGCTGCCACACAAACTGAACAATACACGTACAGGAGAAGAGTAAGAAGAATATTGCAGACAGAGAAAGAAGGGGAAAAGACATGTAAAGTAACATGAAACATAGAAAAGGAAATACAGACAGAAAAAACCCTCCAGCAGTTGCCTTCCCAAAGAACCTCTCCTGTATCAACCTGCAGGAGGTCTCCCACTCAATTCTCTTAACTACTAGAAATCTTACACTGTCTCACCTGAGTCACACACATATATACATACACACATATACTCTATTAGTAACAGAAACAGGGAAAAGGAAAGGCTGACCAGGTAAGATGCATCCTTTTCCTGCACAGCTAACTCCAAATTCATGCTGCTCAACTGAAAAATGCTATGTAATCATCTTGACCAACACAGGGCAATTACTGAAGTGGCTGATGAGTGGCGCTAACCAAGAGCACTTGACTGTGTGCTGGCAAGCCAGTCAACGATAGCATCCACCACATGTAAGGCAACAATTCGCATACAAAGGAATCTCAGATTAAAACCAACACTGAAATGGTCGCTGACATGAGAGTCTCTACCACAATAAACATGCTATTTTCTAGTGTCCCTGAAGATGTTGCCTACATCATTTCAAAACATTTACTTTTTGCAGTCAAAATGAAGACAGATGTTTTAAGAGTTGACAATCTCTTCCCCTTACTGTTGCAGAGACTCATAACAGAACCAGCCACCACCTTTTCTGCACACAACTGCATGAACAGTTTTGTAAAACGCTGCAACTTGCTGACTGACTAACCGTCACTCAAAATACAATATGGCTATCAAGTGTTTCACACCCCTCTGCAGGCACTAGTGTTCATATCAAGGACAAATCTTGCCAATTCTTTCTGCAAAATGTCACAGAGACACAAATCTTCCTCAGTGCCAAGATGCTTTGTGAAAGACTCTCACACTCTTTTCTTTCCCCATTACTACAATATTCTTCTATTCCACATTGATGAATCCCATCAGAATATTTCACAGAAATCACTTTTGTAACTACTGTGTTGGCTCAGTCACTTCCTCCTTTGCATTTCTCAACTGATTCCCTTTTCTCTGCTCCTTCACACTTTAAAGCCCTCTACAATCTATCTCCATCTTCCCTGTCTTCTTTGCATGAACAGTCCAGATGCTGAATCGCACCTTTGATTAATCTACCTCCTATTTTTCAGGTCATAAAGCAAGCAAATAGGCCCAATTAGCTTTATTCCTTTTTTAAGCTACATCAACTCTACTCCTAAATTTTAAACTCTACTAAAAAGGAAAGAGGGTTAAGGCAGTACATCTTCTTAAGGTACGTTTATACTCAGAAGGAAGCTTTGGCAGCAGTGTGAAGTCCATATTTGCCAGCTCACCATGGCTCCTCATATGATTTTTCTGCAGCTCTGCAGATTGCAAATAGAACTGGTTTTCCTGCAACAAAAACTCTGATTCATGCTTATTCAGTGTTTAAATGAGGACTACTCATAAAGGAGTTATACACCTTTCCCTCTCACCTGTATGGGGAAACATTCTACTGACATACTTTAACAAATGGACAATAAATATCCAAAACTAGGTACAGAATCATAGTCAAGCTTTCTAACATCGCACTTCTTCTTGATACAGATATGCCCTTACTCATACGTGTATCAAAGCAGTGGCTACGTGTAGTTTCTGCAGAAGGTGGAAGCTGCATGATGTTAAGAATAAAACAGCTAATAAAAATTAGCTCTGTCAATGCAGTAAGAGACCTCACACACAGAGATTTAGCGAACTGACGTATTTCACCAAGGTTTAACTGCTGAGTCCTACAGGGCTATTTTACATAGTCACTTTTTTGGATGAAACTGAGAGTCCCGGCTGTAGCAGCTAACAAGGTGTATCTTTTGAGAAGCGCTATTCTCGTTACAATTAAACCACTACAGGACCACCACGGTAAAAATTTTCAAATCCAAAAGTAAACTACGGATACTTCAGAAATCACAAAGACAAACCATTTTCCTGACACTTACCAACTCAAATGGCAGGGGGAAAAGGTTTTACTCATAAGGAAAAAGGCTGTATTTCAGACCCATTTTGAAATGAGGACTGCTGAATTCTGGGCTGGGCATTCTGCATTTCCCCACATCCACCCTGGAAACAAAACCCGGCTCCAGGGCAGCTGCCCTGAAAAAGCCTTTTTGGAGAATAGTATCTAAAATGTGCTGTTAGGGCTGGGATATCACACACACAAAGATGGCAAAGATGAAGTTTGTGGACAGAGCATTAAGAAGAGAAAGTTTCAATCTGGCCACATCTGGTAACATGTGTTTTTTTAATTACTGAAAATGATTCCTTTCCCTATCAGAAGACAGAATGATTAGCAGGAGAGGGGAAAAGAAAAGAAAGGGAAAAAAAAAAAAAAAAGAAAATTTTAAATAAAACTGTGACAGAGAAAGCAACCAACCAGATCAAAGTGGAACTATAAGTACCAAGAACTGAATAAAGCTGAAAATCTGTATCACTCATTTTTCCACCATGGTTAAATATACTCAGTCCCAGTTCCGACGGAAAAGCGGAGGAGGGGACCACTGAGAGAGGCTTCTGTCCCCTTAGCTCCTGTTTCCTAATGGTCTAATACAGCACTTTTTAAATCAGCTTCCTTGGATTTTCAGAACGGTACTTCGCTTCTGCAGAATCCTCTTATTCATAAAAGGAAAAGTATTTCATACGATACTTGACTTCAGACTTCATCAGAAAAAAACAGTTTCTTCTGCAAAACTTAAAATCTCACACCGTAATGCACAGAAGTGCATTAGATTTCACCCATGACGGGATGAAAAACTGGATAAATACAAGGGAAAGAAGGGAATTTATATTACCCTCAAATATAATTGCCAAAACTTCTAAATATGCTCAGTTCCTGATGGATTTTTTCTGCATGATCTCATCCTTACAGCATCTGGATTTGGAAGAGGCTCATTCAAAAAAACCTCAGCTTTGTTAGTCTACAGACATACTCTACTTACTGATTTTTTTTATTTTTTTAAACTCCTGACCTGAGACAATTTTATCCTTGTCTGTGTGTGCAACACAGACTGAGTGCTAACAAGACAAGCTCCCACACCTGTAGGAAGTGGAGAATTTAGCCTAAAAATTCTGACTGGCATTTAACTTCACAGGGTAATACTTCTCTGGGGGAGGGGAGTTTCCTATAGCTGCATTAATTCAGGCTAAAAATACCCATGGCTGACATGCTGTCATGTGAGAATCTCTTTGATTCCAAGAGTTTATTCAGAGCCTCCGTGTTACTTTGAACTTTTTTGTTGTTTAATATGATCATCGCTCCATTTGTCATCATATGACAAGAGCAGACAATTACACAAGCTGAAGATATGTCTGCCAGTCATAGCATGCCATCTTGCTGCTGTCAAGCAAAGAGATGTGCCTCTACACACCTCTAGATTGAGTTCATTAAACCAGCCTGCAGGATATCCCTCGGTAATGACACAGATGAAAGACCAAATTAAAATTGCTTAATTCAGATACACAATCTCTAGCATTTCCCACCTTGCAGTCTAACTGGTTAAGCTGCGTGTTTGAATAAGCTCTCCTAACACAGAAGCAGCCCTAATTCTCCACTTCCACCACTTTTAATTAAAGCATCTAGAATATTTTCAGAATTTGTTTTGTACTTCCCTCAGCCTTGAATATCAACTATGCTATTTAAAAGAAAAGCAAGCCAGGCAGCCGCAGCCACATTTTAACATGTCTTCTCTCAACCAAAGCATGGAAAGCAGCTCTCTCCTATGTTACAATTGTCATAGGAAGAGGTGAGCACACTGGCGATGGTGGGTATCAAGCAAAAAGCTGTGTGTCACCTCAGAGAGCTGCGTCAATGGCTTTTCAGCACTTACTGCTGCTTTCCCAAGGCATATTTGTTGCCTCCAAAGCCTTGGCGCTTCATTAGTAAAAGCAATAACCTTCACGTTCCTCATCCAAACTCCAACTTCCCAGTAGAGCATCCTGAAATAATATTTTTAACCATGTGCTTCTTGAAGTTTTTTTCATTTCTAAATATACAATACGAAGTTCTTACTGCACAATTGCCTTTTTCTCATGCAAACCGGATAGAAGAAGTAGTAAACTTAAAAAGCACATCTCCAGGAGTTTCACATTAACATTGTGAAAAGTCCATGGGGAAGTAGCACCTACCTCAGTTAGCAGATTGAGCCATGTTTTCAAACAAAGCCTAATTAAAATAAGCTCTTCTGAATCTGAATCAAGAGCCAATTCACCAGCAAGGAGACAATTGCTTCACATAGCCTCCTAACACAAAATACTTTCCTGACACTGGCACAGCAAACATTCGCATTAATACTGACAAAACTATTTCCAAAACCAATGCACTTACAAGTCTAAATAAAAAAATGGAATTCCAATTTCCATTGCATCCTCATTAGTCGCGTAACACATCAGAGTTGGGAGAGAAATCCTAACAAGAATAATAAAAATGCTTATTACACCTGCAACATTACTACTGCATTTTTCAGGACAGCTAAATGTATCCAAGTTTTTATGTAACTACTAAAAAGTTTCCTTTACCAACAGGATCTGGCATGTTACCAGCAACCCAAAGGACGACAGGAAACAACAAAATTGATTTGGCTCCAAATCTGATTTTTCCTAAATTCTGATTCTAAAACAATGCCTGGTAAAAAAAAAAAAAAAAACAAACAAAAAACAAAACACACACACATATATATACTGTACATAATTTGGTTTTATTTTTAAAATATTCCCACAAAGCAGCTCTAATTCTAAGGTTGAACTCAAGGGTCAGACAGGGCCTGCAGCTGAAGCAAGAATCCTATGGTGGGCAGGGATGCAGTAACAGCCATCCCTGGAACAGGCAGCTAACCAGCCTGCCCTGAGAGAAGGAAAAAGTCACATTTCCTTTCTGCTCCTTCTACCTTTTGGATGTAATAACTGTTTCTTTCTTTCTGCCATCTGACCTGCAGGGAGTCAGAGGAAAACAGGAGGGGAGGAAGACCTCAGGAGACCACTTGCCTACTTCCCATCCTCTCAGGGAATACTCATGGCATTCAGGACAGAATCTGGCCTCTTATTAGGAACCCCCACAGCACAGAATTCTCATCCCTGATCAACTTTGGTTCGTTCAGTGAAGGGACAAGTCGTGGGAGCACCCTGAGTGCTGGGAACAGCCACATCATGGGCACAAACCTCACCTCCTGGCACTCTGGCACCTATTTCCTGCCTGAGAGCACTCCCTATCTCTCACAAAAGCACGTTTCCACTGCTGGGGGATTAGTGTAGCTGTCCATCCACCATACCATGCGCACACCAAAACCAGCAGCTTCCCAGCTCAGCCTCTCCTGTGCAGGCATCACCAAAGGCTGCTCTTAACTGCATCACACCCCCAAAATACAAATGCCCCATGATGTGCTCAGACACTATTTCCATCCACATTTCAAAGCCAAACTACTGCACCAGGAGATGGCCGAGCAAGGCCTCAATATTAAAATACGGACACAACTTTGCCAAAGAGGTTTTCCTTTTTCTTAAAACAACCTCTTTATAAAACATTCAGCACACTTCTGTCTCTGCCAAGAGAAAACGCTATGCCGCAGTTCCATCAGCTGCAGCTGAAAGCACACTGTCTGTCTTCCTCCAACCCACAGAATATGGACCGTAGAGCCGGACCCAAAACTGCCAGCATAGCTCCTCCAGGTATTGCCTAAGCGCTTGCTGCCAATACATCCCAGCTCAGCATCCCAGAGGCAGCCCTCCCACACTGCTGCCAGCCCTGCAGCAAACAGCAAATAATAAAATAGAGACTCCAAGGGAAATAAATGGTAGTGCTTACAGCGAGTGTAAATGAGGTGCAGGAAAGGGAGGGACGAAGGGCACTGGCTGCCAGGGATTTTCTTTAGGCTGCCACTGCTTTTCTAGCTACAAAGCACTGGCAGAGGGAATGCTGCAAGCAACTTGCTCCCTGGAACAGTACAAGAAGAGGAGGCCGTTTGTCTTTTGAGCCTGAGCTGAAAGAGAATAGAGGCCATGAGAGCAGAAACAAGCGCAGGGAGGAGGAGACTCTTTCTCTCACGTCTGCTGGGTTTACAGCAGCTCATGTGCCTCAGTGAAGCAACAAATCTGGAAAAGAAACTGAATTCCCTGCCTTCCCACTTCACCTGGCAGGACTCAAAAGTATCCTTATCACACATCACACCTAGAGAAGTGCTGCTTTAGCCACAGGCCAATGATTTAGCCAACAAACGTGGATACCAACAGTCGTTCACTGAGCTGAACATCGTTTGCTCCAGCATAGGAATCTGCCTGCATTATGGCAGAACAGCTTCGCCTGGCCATGTTGACCAGCCAGAATAAACCTCATAATCTAATTTGTATATGACTACAACTAAGCTACCCTACGTTGTTCAACTCACCCATACATGCCCAGCGTGCCAGCAGCAAGCGTGCTTCCAGACAGGCAACCCTCCCTACAAACCAAACCCGGCCCCTGTGGTGACAATACTGCACTCCCAACCAGGAAAGTGAAGGCTGCCTGAACATTTAAGCAGCAGCCTATGCTGACACCATTTAGCTCATTTCATTTCCAAATGCAAAAGACAGGTCTCTGATATACAGACAACAAATCCCCACTAGCCCATTCTTACATTCAATTTGCATAACAGATCACTCTACAGCATTAGTGAAATTCCACGCTGCAAGCACATTTAATAAAATCATAGCGACAACGGCTTAAACAGCGCATTAGTTAAAATTCCTGCAATGCCTATTATCGGTGGAGTTACATGATATGGGAAGGGTGGTGTGCCCTAACGAAACCTCACGCACACAGCCAACAGACTGCAACAAAGACTGAAAGATAAAACGAGCGCTCCTACAGAAAAACAATTTAAGGCCTGAACCCCACCACCCTCACTCCCAAAAGCCAGCCTGGCGTCATGTAAGCAGAAGCCCTACTCCACGTTACGTTCCTGGAGCCGCAAGCAAAGGAAAGGAGAATTGGTAGAGGAACTGTGTGCTCGGCCCCAGCACTGAGGCATGCTTTGCATTCTTAAGCAGCCCCCTCTGAAACCAATCATAGTTACTCACTAATTGGCTGGAAGGAACCTCGCTCAAGCCTTGACAGCCAAAAGAAGTACTCTGACTTCTGGTGACCGTAGGAGACAGCACAACTCCTCCAGCTGACAGTTAAGGGGGGGCAGAAATCTGCATTAAAGCTCTGCAATTATTTAATTGTGACTGCTTATGATAATCAAAGTACTAACAAAAAAGATGCACAAGACGGGAGCACCGAATTCTTCGTGACCGTGGCAGGTACGGTGCAGTAATTCAGATGCACACTTACACGAGTCAGGGCAAACGCTGCTAGAAGAGGGGGCTAAATTGCAGAGCATCCTTAAAACATCCTAGTTCTAAAATATTTTGCTCTAAGGTAAAACACGCACCATGTATTTTAAAGCATTAAGACACTAATTCTGTAAACAATAATGCCTCCAGCATGCACACCGCGTGCTGGAATGGATTCCTCAACTTGGCCTCATCACTTATGCATCTGATGAAACAAACACTGACAGCTTTTTTGCATTTGTAAAGGCCCCACAGCAGCTGTGGTGATCCCACCATAGAGCAATGAATTAAGCCTGAAACCCAGCTGGGTCTGCACAGAAGCCTTTTTTGCACAATACAGCAAGACTATCATTGTTAACCTAGGCATTATTGTAAAATATTCTGCATTACATTAAGAATGGAGATAGAGATGCCCTGGAAAATTAGCTTTAATAGGCAATTTATAACATTTAAAAATATGGATACCACATTGATTGCTAATTGACAACAAATTTCACAGTTTCATTTACACACAACCACAGTGAATCAGGTAATTACAGAATACCACTTGAGTAGGAAACAAGACAAAATTAAGAAATAATCCACATTAAAGTTATGAAACATATGACAAACTTTTGTCCTATGTATGAATTTAAAACAACTATCAAAATTATCAGTCTTGTGATCAGAAGGAATTTGAGACAGTCTTAGAGTAAATGGAAGTAAGCGCACTTTCATCTAATATCACTGTTAGAGTTTCTTGTGAAATAAGGCAAGCAGCTTAAAGCATTGCATAGTAATACTTACGTATTGATTATATTATTTTTCCACTTTACAAGCACATAAATAACTACTGAAAAAATAGTCAGGAATTACTTGAGGAAAAAAAAGTTGAAAGATATTAACCGAAAAAGAGTTTTCACAGAGAGAATACATTTTTTCAAAATTGAAACTACATTCTTCCATTGCATTGATCATTGTATTTAAGAGGCCACACAAATCAAAATAACTGTTGTGTACTTTAAAAAAATGGACAATTCAGCTCATCTTGCTTAGTTATTAAGAACACTTCTTTAAGACTGAACCACAAAAACATCTATTTTTCCAGGAATGCACAGAGACATGCAAAAGATGAAGCTAAGTTGTGTAAAACACTTAGAAGAATTCAAGGTGCTATCCTACCGACATGAAAAAAATTTAAGCCTGTCCTTACAACTTCTCCATGTGAGGAAACCACTTCTCTCAGTCCCACACCAGAGATACACTTTCTGACTTGAAGTAGTACATTGGTAGATATTATGCGTGGTTTCTCTTCCCCCCCCATTTCTTCTTTGTCTACCGGATTACTCAGCTGAGTACATAGAATTCCCAGCACCAACTCTGCACAGGCTTCCCAATGATGCCTTCCCAAGTAAAGGTACCAAAAGATAAGTAGAGAGCACTGATGAAGCAGGAGAAGGAAAACAGTCACAGGGAAGCAAACTGGAAATAAGCAGCTAACTTAGAGGTAGGAGTATGGTTAGCAAAAATAGCAAGATGAAAAATATCTTCCATTTACCATTTTTAAAATTCTCAACGCAGAACTGATCTAACCAGAGAAACTAAACTCCTATTAAGAGAAACCAAAATTACAGGCAGCAGCAACAAAAAACCTAATTCCTTTTATTTGTGGCATTGCCTCTGTTCCCAGAACTTTTTTATTTTCAGCAGGAGGAACTGAGGGGAAAGGAAGGGGAAGGAAGGGAGACAGAGCAGAAGGTTAAAATGTTCAGGGGGTAAAAAAAAAAAAGGTGGCTGGGTGTATATTAGGGACAAAATGCACTTCAGATTCTGTGCCATTTGGCTAAACTGAAGTAAGATCCAATTGGCAGCTTTTGAACATATGACCCTCCAAAGGCAAGCTGTCAGCTTGATAACAGTTGAAGGAAATAAATGAACAACTCTGTACTGTTCTGAAACTCTTGCGTAATGAAGTTACAGTTTTATCCTGGAAGATGGCCAAAAAACACAAATCAATGAGCAACCAACCTCCCATCATTTTTATCAGAACAGTAATACTCATCCAAAGGTAGGTTGTTTTTAAGCCCTAGTAATACTTGCATTGGTCCTCCACACCAGAAAGTCCAACTGACGATAACAAGAAGACTCACTGTACTGAGAAAATGTGGGCAGAGGTACATTTCAGAAGTGACAATAAAGCAGCTCTACAACCTAGTCCAGATAATATCAATTGTGTCCATGGGCAGGATGGGCTCACAGCCTTCCAACAGCCATTCTAGGAGAAGGACAACTCTAATTTCAAACACGGGTAGATGGATCTCGCTTAGCCCTGTAAGGCCATCCATCCAAGAGAAGGATACTCTAAATAAACCTACGTCCTAAGGACCTCACTGTCACTGTCCAAGCTTGCTAGGCCCTGGCAGATGAACCTTAGGAGTAAAGGGTGGGACCAGCTCTGCGCAAGCTGAGCCTTACCTAAAAAATCCACTGCGCAGGCTTGAACAACCTAGTCCAAGATAAGCCAGACACATGAATCTTCTACAGAAAGAACTGTGAGATTACCAACCCAGCCAACACAGAATAGCTGTGCAAGTTTACTTAGATAGGCATTAGACATGCCAGGCACTGGAAAATATCATGAAATGAGGCTGTACAGCATTGCACTTTGCTCCAGAGAACTTTCTCATGCAGTGGTATGAACAAAGTCTGAAATATGTCAGTGTAAGAAGGCAACTAAAGTTTTGCAACAGGTAACCCTGAAAGAAGACACTTGCACCCTCAAGAACCTAATGGCCATGTCATTGTGGAAATTCCCCTGGTTTCTCTCTAGGGACTTCTTGCATGAACAAACAATCAAACCAATTAAAAAAAAAAAAAAAGCCATGCAAATTACAGCAACCTGGGAGATGCAGATTTAAAACCCCGGTTTTGACAGTTTTATATTCTCTTATCTGTCACAGGATTAGGAGCCCTGATAACCAGTTCTCTATAACCGAGATTTCCTTTACTAGACGTTGTCCTACTTTCTAAGCTGAACAGTAGATCAGTCAACCAGTATTAGAATTGTTCTTATAGTCTTTGTCTCAAATAATGACAGCTATTCAATCTTCCTTCTTACGCACTTAAAAATTTATAAGATATTACTTCTTTTTTCAAAGGGTTGCCTCAAGAGACTACCTATTATTTTGTTCTCCTTAACTAGACTAGTTTATGCAAGGGCTTAGTATTATTCACGTGTGTTGAAATTAAACTATGTTTTAAACTCCCTCAGATAAACTGCAGATCCTTGCTTTTATTGAAAATGATCTAATCACCAAGAAAGTCAGTGGATTTGAAATTTGTAGCCACCTGAACTATCTTAATGGCATTCCTCCACAGAGGAATAAGTTTTCAAAGCTGAAGTGCTATATGGTGTTGTTTCAGCTTTGTAACATGTGGGTGTTCATGATTAAAATACTGGGTCTTCTCTGGTGGGGAAAAAATACCTGGACATTTGGAGAGCATGGAATAAAGGAAGAAGCAGTGCAACAGTATGAAATCTTTTAAGGAGAAGGATAACCTTTCAGCCCAGATGCTATTTACTGCTCCATGAGAACAGAAGAACAGTGATAAATCACCTATACAGAGGATAGTTGGGAACAATTTCAGAACACCTTCAAAAGCATGCCTGAACAGACACCTTCAAAGTCTTCTTCCAAAGGCAACAGCACAGTGTGCTCATACATATTCTTCGTAAAAGATGAAGCAGCATTTCCCTCCTAAGCGATCATGTCCATCAGACAAACAAGCTGTAGCTGACCTTCTGAAGGCATGACCACAATACAGTGCTGAGGGAGCACATGCAAGTAAAAGCAGCAAAAATACTCCCAAGACGGATAAAGACAGAGACAAGTGCTAGGACCTAATCAGGAACTCGAGGCAAGCCTCCTCCACATGAGCAGGACTCCAACCATGGATAAATATCCTGGCTGTTTTTCTCACATTATACTAACCTTGGTTTCACAAACTGTGCCAGAGGGCAGGTTAGCTCTCCAGAGCTGAGCACACTCATGCTTCCCAGACAAAGCCCCAGATGCAGCTGCAGTCATGCTTGTAGAGTGCAGGCAATAAACTGACAAAGATTTGAAACACCTTGTGTGAAGGAGACAGATTCTGAGACTGCTGATAACCAGACAGTCCTTCAGCCAGTAGCACCTACTCATGGTTATGCAAGGTGAACTGGGACACAAAAAAGGAGAGAAAGAAAAGTAAGGCAGAGGCATATCCAGAAAAAATCTTCCAAAAAGCTAAAAAACCTCTGACCACTCTGCCACAGGGAATCCCTGTGCTAAGCTCAATGCCATTCCAGAGGGGAAAGCAGGACACATACAGATAGGCGTGCATGCATGAATGCTGCTCCTGGTCCCATTTGGGTCAGGAGGCAAAGCCTAGCAGGAACAGCCTGACTCGTCACCAGGCGTGAGGAGATCAGTGATTATAGTGCATTAAGAGATGGACAGTCTGCAAGGGGCAAAAAATGACAGGCTCACCACTGGCCGGATCTGAGAAAAGTTAGCGACAAAAAGGAAGTAACAATTTACTTGTTCGCTTTCCTCCATCCAAATTAGAGAACGAGTAATTTTGAAAATGCCTACCGGGAATTAATTTCACGGCATCCTTGACTGCAAGAGTAACAGGCATAAAATGACACTAAGAAAGGAAGAGGAATCAACAAGAATGTAAGAAGATATGCTTGGGGGGGGGGGGGGGACCATAATTAACACCAACAAAAACACATTTCC
>JAWWES010000081.1:61613217-61625266 GCA_035583135.1 Lophotriccus pileatus | reverse complement strand
CCCCCCCCCCCCCCCCCCCCCCAACATAATTATCAACATCATAAACACATTTCCTTCTTGCGCATGATACACAACCAGCTTTCATAGGAGCCAGCTGAGTGGTATTATAATGAAATACTAAGTATGAGATAAAGAAATTGTATTACCCAGAAGACTTAAAGAGACCATACTTTTCTTAACATATTTATGCTGAAAACTGTATTCCTGCTCTCCAAAGCAACAGGGTCCGGAAGTTGTTATACCTGGTCTGCCACCCAGGTTTGAAGAAATCTGACTATTGCTAGTTATTTTGGAATATTGCAGGACTCCTTTCAATAATGGAAGCTATGCAGTGGTTTTTATGACTGGTCAGTCATGTCACAAAATGCTGCTCTTGACTGAAAAAGCATGAATATTAATGGCTTATAAATAAAAGCCTTTAATGTACATGAAATATGAAATTAGCTTTTCCTGAATGCTCACATCAGCAGGATTTGATTTCCCAAAAGTTCATAAAAGGACTGTAAAAAGGAATGATCAGGGCCACGTTCTACTTTTCCTCCATAGTATTTGCACATTAACAGTTTGCTGAGCCTTGCAAAACCTAAGTACACAGCCGGTATTTTCTACAACCAACACTCAAATTCTGCACACAGGCTGAGAGACAAGGAGAAACAGCACAATCCATCCCCTTCCAAGGTATTTCCTATGAAGCTGGCCCCCCAAATAAGCTTCAAGAACCTTTCCTCATGTCCCCATTTGGCCTTCAGGAAATGGAAACAATACTGTGAAAATAGTTCATTCTGCTTTCTTGCAAAGAGATGGCAGTAACTTTCTAAGACCTACTTTCATCACACAGGGACAAAGTGGATAGAGGAGCTCAATCAGAGAAATACACAGAAAAGAGAGGGAGAAAAGCACAGCACTGGAAGAAGAGAAGGGGGAGTGCACTGTAAAAATGCCAGTACTATGCACACATGCACACCATAATGAAGACCCAGAAAAGAAAAACAACAGTTATTACATTTAAATAAAATATTAAGAAGCTAAGAAGCAAAAAGAAAAGGAAACATTTCAAGGGGGGAAAAAAATAGGCAGCACTACATTTAGTAAAGCCATTAAAACCATTAAATGGCTATCACCCTCTTAGAAAACTAACATTCCTGCCTGCAAATACTTGCACATACTCTTACACAGGAACGGCAAAATCTCAAGCCCTGAAAAGCACTTCGGCATGTGCTTAACTCACAAGCTCCAAGTACTTCAGCTGACGTCAGTAAGACTATTCATACATTTGAGACAGGCACGTGCTCTAGAGCCATGCTGGATCGAAACTGAGGGTGCAGTTCCACATGTTTTTTTAATCCACGGAAGAGGTAAAGAGATCCTTGGGCCCCACTGCTCCCTTTACTGTGCCACTAAAAAGTCATTGCAGATTTGCACTGAAACTAGGCCATTTAGAGATGAGAAGATGAAAGAAAAAAGCAGAGCATTGGCATAACTTACAATTTCAGTGACCCTATTTCACATTCAGCTCTTTGGTCGTATTGATATGGCCAAAGCACTAAACCACGAAAGAACAAGTCACAGGGTCACCACTGCTGGCTTCAATGGTGAGAAAAAGGCATGTGATGCCACATCCTGCTTTTTCTATAATTATAGGAAACCTTGGGTTTTGTAGCTTTCTGATCTGACATGGTTTGGCCTTCTCACACTACTTGGAAACCTGAGGCAAAAATACATCAGCACTTCAGTTCACTTGTACATTCAATAGACACAAGTAGTTTTAACAAAAGAAGCAGCTATCTGAACTTATTATTCTGTAGTACAAAATAAGACAAATAAAGCCATGGGAAATTTCTGAATGAACTCCCTTGTGTAAGCAGGTCCTTATGCTAAAATGTAGAAAACAGAACAGTATACTTGGCTTCACTTTCACAGTGGAGCTCTTGTATTGCAGGGTTAGTGTGTGGCTGCTGAATTTTAGAAAAAGTAGTAGCTCTTTTACCACATTTAGCAGTGGAACTTAGCCTCCAGTAGCAGAGCTATCTTAATTTTATTTTCTTCCCCTTTTTTCTTCTCTTGTTTAAGTATATAATTGTCCAAATCCTACTTAAGCAAGCATAACATGTAACAGGGGTACATTTTTAATCCTCTTCTAACATATTTTAGCACTTTGGAAATGATTATGGCACTACCATAACCATAGGCACCAATACCTTCAGCTTCATTTTCACCTGAGAGGCCTAACTTCATTTCAACGTTATTTAATATTCACCATGCTTCCAGCAGTAAGACAGTACAGCAAAATCTATACTCGAACAACCCTTAGAACAGAGAAGGACAGCTAATTTTGCTTGCTACGAAATAAAACATGTATCTTGACTCCTATTTAGTCATAATTTCACAGCCCACTGAAACTCACTCAATGGCTAACAGACTCAATCCTGCCTCTTCCATGACACTTCATTGTGTGCCCCTGCAACACTTTCTCCAGACCATGTATTTTTCTGGCAATATTACATGAACCCACATTAAAAAAACCAACTGCATTCTATCAGTTCAGTTTTAACCTGCGAAGTCCCCAGTCTGCGGTGGGAGTTATCCCCCAGTACACGTTGGCCATCAAAAGACAGGGGGAACAGGCAGCCAAGAGTGACTGTTAGACCACTCAGGAAGCAAGTCTGCAAGATGGCAATAGGCCATGAGAATTTTCATCATTATCACTACACTTCGAGAGGGGGTAAAAAAGTGACTATCAATCAGAAAACCACACCTCGGGCACCCATCTAAGTCATCCTTACGTGAAGTACGCTCACATTAAGGCCGGTCACTTGGAACATCACCCAAAAATGAACCGCGTACAACATCAGCCTAGTTATCAGTCAACTTAAAAAACAATAACAGAAATCCTTCTTTTCACTTTGAGTTTTATAAACTCAAATGTCTGGACCAAGTTCTGTAGGGCTCAAACCAAAACAGAAGCGGTTCTTTTTTTTTTTTTCTTCCAGCTCAAGTTGAGTTAAGAAGTTAATTGATCTGGCATACATGCAGGGTTGGAAATTCGTATTACAGGAGTTTTAATAAGCACGCTGCAGCTGAGAGATTTGCCTTACAATTCTGATGTACCAAAAAGAACTCTGTGAGACAAACTGGTTGAAAGTAATAACCATGACATAAAAAGGCAAGAAAGAAGGAAAGATTTCCCTTCTCTAAACCACCCTTGGCCTGCCTGAAGGGTACCTCATAGAAAGAAAAAAACCTATAAACATATGGTGGTACACTACAGCATCTTAAAAGTCTAAATGCAATTTATACGCTACGTACTTTTGGGGTGTAAAGACTCCCAGTTTCAGAACATCATAGACAATTATACGCTAAACATAACAACTCATAAAAATAATGATAAGCATCTCAAAAGAGTGAGACTCTGAACAGACTCTTGTCCAAGACTCATGGTTTCTGTCCACTTTAATAGTAGCAACCTAAAAAAATATTTGTACATTGCAATTGACTGGACCCACATGCTTTTCATCTGTAAGTTCCCCTCTGTATTTCTTAAAAATGCAGGCCATTCAAAAATGTAGCTAGAAAATCATTATTTAGCTATTTAAATGAAATTGTCAGGGTCCAGGGAAAACTGAATTCCTGTTACTGAGGAGCTTCAAAAGCTTATTCTCTTGGTTGGACCCCCCCAAAATGCAGCATGACCAGCAGGACACCTAACACAAGACTGAAGTTCACCCAAAGCAAAGATTTTTTTTTTTATTCTGAAAAAAAAAAATCCTTAAAGAGAAAAGAAAGTCCCTCCCGTAACACACAAATGCAGGAAACGACAGAGAAGACCATCCTTTTCTTGTGGGCCATGAAGGAAAAAGCCATCACATCAAAATGCCAGTACACAACTGCCTCCAGAAATATTGTGGAGCATGTATCTCTACCCACTCATATAGATCTGTTTTAAAAATAGGCACAGAATATGCATATAGCTGGTAATTTCTCCAAATTCACTTCCATAGTTCTTAATTTAAAAGCACTAATCTGCAAGCAAAGCTAAAACTGAATTGCTTGCAATATATGGTTATCCTGACTTGGCTCAGACAACACAGTATCAAAGTGCAAAACTAAGATTAGTAGATTATGTCAGAATGAGCTTCCATGGTTTATTTTTGAACTTTATAAATATCGTTAGCCAGTCATCATAGCGTGTGAGTGCCAAAACACGCTAATCTCCTGCAACCACCGCATCATCCAAAAGATGTCAGACCAGCAAGGCAAGCTTAAAGAACTGACAGCAGAGCACAGGGACTCGAATACCACAAACCCTCCTGGAGCACAGCAGCAGGCCACAGTTTCTCAGCTTGATTCTTATTTTCACATTTCTCCTCTAGCGTTTAGAAAGTAAAAGAAATACAGTAACGGTCACAGGTCCAAAGCTGCCTCTTTGCAGAACAAATCAAGGGAAGAACCTGGCAGAAAACGCCGCAAGAAGCCATGCAGCAAAAAAGAAGCAGATTACAGAGGGGGTACATTTAGAAAGGATTAAGTCATGCCCCTCAAGTGATGCAATTATGAACTCCTCTGCGGGCATCATCACATTTCTGCTGAACTGATTTTAGCAGTGTCAAAATGTCTGAATGCAACTATAGCAATCCTACCAGCACTAAACTGAACTTGCCCAGAAACTCTGGCTCCACAGGCCTGGCCTAGATGCAGAAAGCATATGGAAACGCTAGTTTAGGTTCCTCATTTTGTTTTCAATGCTTGTTTTTAACCATACAATCCCATTTTTTAGGCACTATTAAAGGAGGGGTTTATTCCCCAGATAAAAACAGGGAATATTCCTCATGACACATCAGTCTGGGTGAGACAAGACATTTGCTGCAGAAGCGCTGAAGCAGCTTCGCATGCCACTCTTCCCTTCATGGACCAGTGGAATGATGATTTCCACCTGAGCCTTTTTTTTATCTTGCTTCTGCGCTCAAGCAAGCTGGTCACTCCAAAAGGCTTTCTGTAGCAGCATAAACTAAGCCAATAAACTTGGCACAGGAACAGATGGGGGGCACTCACAGCATCCGTCTGCTCGCAGACCAGGGAGCCGTGAACCTCAGCCAAGAGCCTCGAGACACGGATTTCAGCAAGGCCATGGTCTCAGCCACAGCTCAGCTTTGCCACTGATCATGGACACGCTTGCAGAGCAGCATTTTACAGCTTCAGACCCTTCATCTGCATAGGAAAGGGATGGGCAAAAAGAAAGGCCACATGAAGGGGAAAAGAGCTAGCAAATTTTCAAACAAGACCTCACTGCTATAATTAAAGGGTTTATTCCCTTCCCACAGCCCACCACTGGAAATACCAGGCCTCTGTCGGATTACTGAAGGAACAACATCAGAACAGGATGTCATTACACTAGGGAAAGTGTGAAACCTGAGCAAGTGAAACGGCAAACAGTTTTAAACCTTCTACCTACTGATTCATTGAGGAAATGTTTTTGTGACTGACTGAAATAAACCCACCCCTCCAAATGAAAACCAAGAACTCCCAAATAAAACCTTCCCATTAAAAACCAAGAAGAATAGCATGCAATACTCCCAGAAGTAATGAGCCAGCAAAACAACCGACCCAGCAAAGATCTAAGAGAACACCAAATACATTTTGGCAAGCATATTATTTCCTGTATCTGAAATTCAGTGCCAAGTAATCCTCACATACTAGACCTGAATTTTACAAGTGATTTGCAGCTTTTAAGTTTCCTGGTGGCTTCCTACCACTTAAAAATGCTTTAAATAAAAAATGGTAGTTAAGTATAAAAAGTATATGTGTACCATGCTTCACTCACTTGGACATTAAACTCCAGGTACAATTTACCCTTTTCTCTAAAGTCCTAACAACAGGTTAAAAACTGTCAAGTGAAGTTTTGGCCTGTAGTGCAGGGACATTTAGGGCCGTCAGCATCAGGAAACACTTAAGGGAAGTTCAGGTTTGGCAACACTGAAATTTGCATTATTAGACTTGAATGTTAATGTCCCCTTAATCTTACACAGAGGCAGTCAAATCCATCAGCACTATTGTTTTCAGACTGTCTGCCCACTAAGGCAAACAATGCATCATTTACACTTGGTTTACATTTATAGTTGGGAAGAAAGCCACGCAAAGGACTAAGGGGGAAAACCAGCATGTTTTAAATGCAAATTTGGATTTAGAAGAAGCATGTATTCCTCTGCAAATTCCACATCTGCTAGATCATACAAAAGTGGAGTGCTCGTAATAAAAAATAATAAACGTGTTTCTGCCTTTTTTTTTCCCTACTTAAAAATTACCTTTAAAGTCTCCCTTTCACTTGACTGCAGCAAACTGGAAACTTTAGAAATGAAAGCAGCTGGTCTTTCCCCTCTGTCAAGTTCAAGTTGATTAAATTCAGTCACTATACAATAAAAATGGCCAAACCCAACCCCTAAATCAACCCCCAAAAAAACATTTCGTTCCTCCTCAAGAGCTTTCAGATATGTTCAAACCAGGAAATAACAGTCATGTGTATAAACAAAATATAAACTTTAATCGTGGAGCCTCTTTAGCTTCAAATTATGAGATTTAAAAATTGACCTACTTTATGTAATACTCACACAGCTGAGTCATCACAGTATCAACTGGTCTCTATCAGCTGCAGAGTACGATAATCACTGAAAAGAAGCATCCATAATGAAATGCCTCTTTTATTTTATTCTTATGATAAAAATAAAATGTTAATCTAACAGTCCAGACCATAACTGGGAAGGGGGAAATTTTTTAAGAAAGTTGGAACTGCATAAAGTGGTCCCTGTAATATAGATGCCATGCCTTGTAGTAATAACCTGTAAGCTACAGGACAGAATATTGGACAAGGCAGCAGAAATACAGATTAGTTCCAACTCTGCCGCTGCTACAGCATGTAGCTCCAGGCAAGTAATTTAGACTTCTTTCTTTTTCATCAAACAATAAAATGGAGGGAATCCTACTGCCTTACAGAATCAGCTGACATTTATACCACACTTTAGCATATGCATAACATTAACTGTTACTTTACATCTACAGAAAAGGAAGAGGTAATATGTTTTTAATGCTGGCTTAGTAGGCCTCATAAGAGAAGGTGGAAGTGCTTAATGAACATTAGAAACTCTTCACAAAAGCCTTGATTCATTGTAATTCACTCTGGACAGCATATTACACAGACTCCTGGCTTGCAGTCCATCAGAGTGAGCAGGAGTCCATTAGCATCTCAGGGCAAAGCATTTGTTGATAGAAAATATTCGTTTAAAGAAAAAAAGTATTTTAATTACTAGTTTCTACTTATGCACTACCCTATAGCCACTTACAACGTAATGTTGTAGTCTCAAGAGACCAGGAGGAGGTTAAGAGGAACCCAAACGCAGCTCTCAAGTGCAGCGAGCATCCTTAACTGAAGTTTTACATAGAGGAGGGGAAAAAAAAGACTTGAGTGTGCTACACTGCTGGAATTGTTACTGCAAGCCTGAAAGAGACCTAACACAGGAAAGTCCCAGAAGGTGATGTGAAATAAGATGCACTGTACACTGAATACCGCCTCTGCTGCCAACGACATTTTTACATTATTTCTTGTAGGAAGTGGTCAGACTTAAAGCCTGCTGTCAGTTGTGAGGCTGCAGGAGAGAAATTAGGAAATTCCCACCAAAAAAAAAAAAAAAAAAAAAAAAAAAAAAAGCAGGGCAGAAGAGTCTGGCTGAAGCCCTGAGCGCCCAGGGTCAGGCTCCTGCACAAACACCCCTGATGCAGAAGGAGGTGGTGGTGCTGCATGGTCACCATCTCCCCCAAAACTCCCTGAGCCTGCTCCAAGCACAAAGGCTGCAGCACTCACAGGAGCTCTCTTCAGATGTCTGCAGCGTGCTAATCCTACCAGGGCCTTGCAGGCCCTCTGTCTGAGGGGCTTTACCAGGCCATCGGTAGGTGAAGCATGTCACCTCACGGCAGACTACAGGACTTTTATTTCTATGAGGACAAGGAAACAAATCACACGAGGCAACAGTACTGACATTACTCTTTAATTGTATTTTGCCATCTGCTACCGTGGTAGAACCAGGCAGGTATTTCAAGGCAGCAAACCAGATCTGATACTCTGAGACCTAAGCCAGCAAAACCAGAAGATTTGCTATTCAGAATCACAAAAACGGGTAGAAAAACGCACCTGTGAAATTACACTTAAGACTTCAAAGCTTTTCATTTAAGAACTATTAATTCCAAGCGCATACTGAACGCAGTCTGGCTTCTCGATGGATGCTTTACAAAGCTGTCAGTTTTCTGAGGCTTGAGCCAAAAGGCAATATTTGATATGTAAAGATGTTTGAGAAGGAGGAGGGTAAAGTGAGAAGAAAGAGTTGTATGAGTCAGCCATGGTTCTTTTAAAAATTAAGTGATAGCGTTTTTAAACTACAGGAAAAAAAGATGCATACACGGATTTCCTCATTCCTGGGTTACCAGTCACAAAAGATAACGCTCCCAAAGTTTAAGAGAACTTTCAATTGCGACCACTTAAGGAGTGGGGAGCCAAGCCCCGCGATGGCAGCCCACAACACACAGGCTTTACTCCATTGTTCTCCCCACCTTCTTGTTTTCGGAATTCATTTTGCAAATGCCGAAAAGAAGAAACGGTAGCAGCAGCCTGAACAGGCTCTGCTCCCGACACCACAAGGCCAGGTTAAACCCAGGTTGGACGGGGCTGTGAGAAACACGGTCTAATCGAAGGTGTCCCTGCCCACGGCAGGGGGCTTGGAACTGGATGTTCTTCAAGGTACACCCTTCCACCCCAAACCGATCTGTGGCTCCTGATTCTATGACAACCCGCAGTGGTAAGAGAGGAGCGGGGCCACAGAGCACCACTTGGTGCCCGTGTGGCTGGGGGCGGGCAGGCAGCCCCTCACGGCAGGGCATCACCTCCGCGCTGGGGGCACCAGGGACCCGGGGCGGGCAACAGGGCCCGACACCGGGACCATTGTTCAGGAAACAGGCGAAGCCTGTGCTGGCACGGGCGAGGAGGAGGAGGCGGCGGCGACGGCCGTGCTCCGCCGGGCTGCCGTAGCGCCCGAAGGTCACGGGCAGGCGGAGACGTGCCACCACGCGTGTCGCCACGGGGCGACGTGACCGGCGCTCTCCTCCCACCTCGCCGCCCGAAGCGGGCCGGGCGGCCCCGCACCTGCTCACCTGGCCCGGGCCGCCCCCTCCCCGCCCCCCCCGCGGCGGCACCGAGCGCTGCCCCGGGGGCTCCTCCCGCCCCCGCCCCGCCTCGGCCCTGACGTCACGGCGGGGGTGGGGGGGCGGCGGGCCGGAGCGCGGGGGGGCGCCGAGGATTGCGCGGCGCGGCGCCGAGGATTGCGCGGCGCGCAGGCCCGTCCCTTTGTGACGTCACGGGGAGCGGGGCGAACCTGGCCGGGCTGCGGCGTGGCCGGCGGGCCGCGGGCTCCGCCACAGCCACCGCAACCTGTTGCTGCTGCCGCCGCCGCCGCCAGCGCGCCCCGCCGGCACCGCCGCCCCCTGCCAGAAATGAGAACGGGGAGGGGGCGGAGGGGAAAGGGAGCAAGGGGGGAGAAGGGTTAAACGAAAAGCGCCGCCGCGAAGTTGTGACCGCGGGAGCACCGCGGCACATTGTCCGCCCCCGTCCCTCCTGCCTTCCTCCCCCGGGAGCCGCGCTCGCACCCCCTGCCCGGCGGTGCGGGAGCGGCGCCGCATTGTTCGCCCCGGAGAGCCCGGGGAGAGCCGGGGTTTGGGGCGATCTCTCCCTTTTCCTTCCCCCCAGATTTAATTATTAACACCGCGGTTTCCTCCCCACCACGTCGTCCCCCCCCCCCGCCCCGCTTTTGTCTGCCTGCCTGGGAAACGTGGACGCCTCGCGTGTTTCGCCACACTTTCCACCCGCCGTTCCCGTTTCGATGCCATAGTTTAAACTCGCCGGCCCCGGGCTCCCCTCTCCTCTGCAATGCGGATGTATTTTAATTCGGAAATTTAGGGGGTGAGGGAGAGGTGGGGGGGGAAAGGAGAGGGGGAGGCAGCTCCGAAATATCGCGCACCATCACCCTCCCCCCCTAAACACACATACATCGTTCCACCACCACCCCCGGGCAGCGTTTCAGCGGGGCGGGCAATCGATAGCGGGCAGTCAGCTGGAGTCAACTGCAGTTTTTACCAAATCTATATAATAGCGAGGAAAAGTGTCCCGAAGGTCACCCTCCCTGCCAAGCAACACCCCTCGCTGAAAGAAATCGGTACAGGCGACAAGACACCATATAACCTACAACTTTTAAAGCCTCGCATCAAACACACCCAGAAGCAAGGATTTATAATTTTGGGGGAGGCAGAGGGGGGGGACAATGTACATATAGATATATAATTTTTTTAACGTTCACATAAAAATCATTATTCGCTCTACTGCATATAAGGATAATCCCCTCCGTTTTTCCAAACGTAAAGAAAAACTGCCCTGTGCCAATCAAAACGTAACTGGAGCACGAACAAAAATCTAACTACCCATCCACATTTATATGTTTAAAGGATTAGACAATTACAAGGGATTGGTTAAGCGGCTGAATAAAGAGAGGCAGAAATACAGCCCGGGCTGCGCTGGATTAGCCCAAATTTTCGAGCCATCATAATGAATTATTTTTAAAACTGTACCGAGCCATTTTCCTCGTTATTTCCGTCAATCCCTAGGAACGCGCTGCCCGTAAGGCGATCCCCGACTGCTCCGGCGTCTATCGCAAGGCAGAGCAGCCGAGGATCACACACAGGAGATGGGATGTGGTACTGCGAGAAACCAGCTCGCCATAACCAGACACTCGGTTTCAACTTAAAGGGCTTCCAACAACCACCGCCGCCGCTTCACGAGACGGGGATAGACACACGTAGATCATTAAAAAAAAAAAAAAAAAAAAAACAAAAAACCCAACCAAACCAAAAACCAAACCAAACAACAAAACCAACCAAAAAACCAAAACAAATCTCTCTTCCCATGCAAAAGCTCAGAATTAATAAAACCTCTTGAAAATGCAGTTCGGTGACATTATCGCGGCAGCCCCCCGAGCTCCCCGCGTTTCATCTAAAACTAGATTATGATTGTGTCATTTGAGGTCAATACATTTATTCACCGGAGGAATCGCTACACAAATCTGGTTTTATAACCAAACTGGATAGGCTTGCCCGTTAAAAGGGGCCTCTGAAACTACCCCACCACAACACAGAAAAAATCAAATTCAGCATCACATTTGCTCCCAAAGCCTTAGAGCTGCAGGATTAGCTATAAACTTGACATTCACTGCCATTTCCTAAAACTGAAAGTCAAACGATATATGTTATGACCACTTACGTATTTCTTTTGAATTATATTCCTCTTGGGTCTTTCTTTGCTCATTCTGGTATCCAAATTCTGATTGCAAAAGGGGACAATTGCTTCATGAATTAAAGCCGAGACAATTAAAAAAAAAATAAAAAATACCGAAAAAATCCAGGGGGGAGGGGGTTGTTTGTAGTGGTATCTTGTAATCCGAGTTTCTTTCCTCACAATGTGATTCTCCTAGCAATAAATCCGAGAAATGGGGGACGGAAAAAAAAAAAAAGACGAATGCGAAGGAAACAACAACAAAAAAAATCACTTTAGTGAAGCATTATAATGGAAAATATCCCCCAAACACAAAAAAAACCCACGACGCCCTTGATATCCCCTTTTCTTTTTCTCAAGCCGCCTAAGCGATCTGCAGGTCCTTAGTGTCAGAGCTGTAGTTACATCTTGGAGGAGGAGAGGGGCCGGGAGGAGAAGATAAATAATCGGGACGTTGGAAGTCACGTTTGTGCCGCTGCAGCAGGGAAAGCAGCAGGGACAACTCCAGCAGCGGCGGCGGCTCCGGCGGCAGCAGCGGCGGCGGCGGCGGCAGCGAGGGCTGCACGCACCGTGTGTGTGTCTCCGCTCCTCCAGCTCCCCCCCTAACCAATGAGAACAGCTCTCCGCCAGCAACTTTAAATGGACCTGGCTCTCTTTTTTTTTTTTTTTTTTAATATATATGTCTGCGTGTGT
>JAWWES010000081.1:61506699-61613182 GCA_035583135.1 Lophotriccus pileatus | reverse complement strand
GTGTGTGTGCGCGCGCGCGCGTGTATGTGTGTGTGTATATATATATAGATATAAATATATATATATATATATACACGGACACACGCACACACACACATACATACATACACGGCTTAGGGCTCGCCCTCAATTCCCAACCGGGGCAGCAGCCGCAACGCCGCGCTCAGCGCATGCAACAGGCCTCGCTCCACAGTCCATGCCGGTCAAGCGTCACGCGCTTCCCTCTCCCACCCCCCACCCCTCCTCCCACCTCCTTTCTTTTGGCATTTAAGCGCGGCCACCCGGCAGCCAAGGTCGCCGCGAGCTCTCCGCCGCAGCCCCAGCGCGGAGTTTTCCGACGGTCCCTCACTGCGCAGCACGCTCCGTCGCCCTGCCCTGCCCCCTCCCCGCCCCGCAGGAGCCTCCTGCCTGCCAAGGGCTCTCCCTTCCGCTCCGTCCGTGCGCCCGCCGCGCCTCCCCCGGGCGTGGGCACGCACCGGGGGCCCGCCGCGCTGGCAGCACCTGGAAGTCACGTTTGGCCGCGCAGGGCCCAAGAATTATCCTTCCTCGCGAGGAAAGTTGCAGTTCCCTCGCCACAAAATGGCGAACGGTGTAGAACTACACCTCCCGGCGTGCCCCGCGCGCCCGCCCGCCGATTGGCTGCTGGGCGAGGAACCCCCTTCGCCACGCTCGTCGTTATCCCCTCCCCCGCCTCTCTGCGTTGGTTTACCCCTCCTGCTTGTCTCCCCCCAACCCCCCCCGCGGCGCTCGGTGGTAGAGGCTGGGAGGGGGTCCGGGGGGGGCGGCACGGCAGGAGGAGGAGGAGGAGGAGGAGGAGGAGGGGGAAGTTTACTGGGAATCGCTGACAGGGAGTGGGGAGGCAGGCAGGCGCCGCGGGAGGCTGCCGGGAGAGCGCGGGGATTAATGTGTCTGGGTTGGGGTGGGAAGTGGCGGCACGAAAACTTGTGTCTATGGGCTGCGCCCGCCGAGGAGGCGGCGGTCTGGGTCTGCCGGACAGGCGGACAGACAGACCGCCGGCTGGACGGAGAGACCGCCTGCTGGGCGGGCGGTGTCAGCTCGGGACAGGCTGCCGGGCTCGCCCGGTGTGTCTCCAAGGTGTCCTGAGGTCGCGCCTCCTCTGCTGCCGCCGCCGCCGCGCTGGGGCCGCCCCGCGGGACCCGGCCCGGTGGTCCGGCGCTCCCGAGAATAACCTTTCTGTGTGGATGGATGTGTGCTTTCCAATCCAGCCGGAAGCCCGGCGGTTTTTCAGGAGCAGTGGCCCGGCCGCGCCGAGAGCTGGTGCCGGGGCTGGGCAGCGCCGTCCTGCCCCCATCCCCGGCGGGATCTGCCACGGGACCCGCCGGGCGCCACCCGGGTACCCGCTGTCAGTGAGAAATCCTGATGTTCGATTAAACTAATTTTTTTTCCTTAAGTTAAAAAAAAATAGTAGGAAACTGGGTGCAAGGTGGAAGGTGCATCCTCAGTGAAAACCCAACGGTTCTTTAATGGTGGATTAAGCTGTTGGAGGAGGTCCAGAGGAGGGTCACGAAGTTGATAAGAGAACTGGAGCACCTCCCCGTCAAAGGCAGGCTGAGAAAGTTGGCGCTGTTCAGCCTGGGGAAGAGAAGGTTGCATGGAGATCTCAAAGCAACCTTCTAGTATCTGAAGAGGACCTACATGGAAGCTGGAGGGGGATTCTTCGTCAGGAATTGTAGTGATAGAACAGGGGGAAATGGGTACAAATTGAAAGAACAGAGATTTAGGAAATCAGGAAATATTAGGAAGAAATTTTTTACCGTGAGGGTGGTAAGACACTGGAACAGGTTGCCTAGGGAGGCTGTGGATGCCCCAACTCTGGCAGTGTTCAAAGTCAGGTTGGATAAGACCTTGAGCAACCTGGTCCAGTGGGGTGTCCCTGCTCGTGGCAGGGGGTTTGAGACTAGGTGATCTTTAAAGTCCCTTCCAACCCCTTAACATTCTATGTTTCTATGATTACATTTCCTCCAGGGACAGGGAGGAAAGAAAGTCATTGATGATCTCCCTGGTGAGGTATCAGCATGCGCAGTGGCCATTTATGCTTTTCTGTACAGCTGTGACATAAACTCTGAGGTGAGGTATCTCTATGCTAATGCTTGTAAACTTACATACTTTGATAACACTAGGGACTTCACGCTGTCTTCCACGTGGAGATTTTATGTTCAGATCCTTATGGAGAGTATTATCTCTGCTCTGTAGGGGCAAAAGTTTTTATGCAAGGCTCTTGAGTGGCAGTGCTCAAACTCAGGAAAGCAGGAGACACAAAACTTGCCAGAATCTCACTCACTGGTACCTAGTCTTCTGTCTTCACTATGAGGACATCCTTCCTCACTTATGTGGATAAGTGAGCATATTGTTCTCCCTTTACCTTAGAAATATACAAATCATGTTTAAGACACTAAATAGAAAAAAAAGGCATATCATAATTTCTTAGTTTGCCTTTCACTTCTTCATGCTTACTGCTAATTATTTCAGGACATTTTTCCTAGTCTTGTGTAATAAAAAAATGGGGTACAAACTGATCTCTGTGCGCTTGGCCTTACCCAAAATCAAGCGTTTATGGTAATAATACTTGGGATCAAGTTAGTCTTTTACAGCCTTTTCTTTAGGCCACTTGTAGGAAAATAGACATTATTTCTAAGTGCAAGTCTGAGAAGAGTATTTTTTCCTTTAAACTGGAAATATGCACATTTCTTGGATTGTTTAACTTTCTGCCCTCCGTTATTTTTATTAAGGTGTTTATGTAGCATGAAGGTCTAGGACATACTTGGAAGAAAATGCTTTTGTCTCAGGTGTTCTTTGATTAATAATGGTGAATCTGTGATTTTCCAAGACACATTTTGGAAAACCCAAAGCGACAAAGATTCGTGCATTTCTGGGTCAACAATTGAGCAAAAAGGTTCTTGTAGAAAACCTACCTGGCTTTTCTCAAATAAAATGAGGTAGCAAAACCAACTATTCCCATCCTTCTTACTTTGGAGATTACTTCCTGAATGTCCTTAAATTCTCGGGATGTTGCTATGTTTGCTGCTGGCTTTTGTGGCATGTGTTAACAAGAGCTTACTGTCAGTGCAAACTAATGAATTTTCTTCTTGAGCCGGGGTGGCAGAAACCTTTCCCATAGATCCGTGACTCTATTTACATTTGTGTTCTGTTATACAGAGCGTTGTATTATGCACATGCTGAGTATCATGTATCCTTGATGGATCTTGCCTTTCAGTTCTAGCTTGTGTGCATTTTGGAGACTGACCTTTTAAATATTCAAGATGAACTGGTTTACTGTACTCGTTTACATTTTTAATTAAATGCTGTTACAATAGTACTTAGTATCACAGGTTAACTGCTACTGATGTTAGTGTTTGCCATTACATTCATCGATCATTCAATTATCATTCTTTTTTTTCTTTTTTTTTTCTTTTTTTTTCCTAATTTGACTGTGAGTTTCGTCCCAAATATAACTGTGTCCTGAAGATGTTTGAGAGGTGACTAACATTAGAACAGTAGAGTTTCCTTGTTTTCATCTCATTCATTTCTCCGTTGTAAGAAATCCTTTTATAGGAATTACACGCATTTATAAAGGAGTCCCCAAACTGGATTTATATGTTCTATAGTTAGTTTTTAATCACTGTCCAGTGTCAACCATTCCAATAACTTGCAAAGGCCAGAACAGGCTCACTGATCTGGCATATGATACTATTGCTCAAAAAGATTTGGGGTTTTTTGGGAGGTGGGGATTTTTTGGTTAGTGTAGTTCGGGGGTTTTGGGAGGGCAATGATGATATTGTGGATTTGTTCTTTGCATGAGCATAACACATTTTTATGCATTATGCATTTGGACTTGTGCGTACTAAGCATCCTAGGTGTGGTTATCTCTGAGCAAGAGGTGAAATATGGTCATTTTCTAGCATATAAGATAATCTTCTAGCACACAATTCAGTGAAATGTGAGAGGAAATTTCATTAAGAAGGAACCTTGGTGATACCTCTCCAGCTACTACAGCTTTCATAATACTTGCCTAGTTCACATCTCAATGCAGATAAAATCCCTTTGAGGTTATAGGAAAAGAACATTTATCCTGTCTGACTTACATATGACAGTACTTTTTCTTTTTTTCTTTTTTTTTTTTCAATCAGAGACCACTGCTTTTGACACTTTCAAACTTAGAGAGCAGGTGTATATGCAGATTGGATTGGGGTGTACTCAGAGTTCTGGGGCAAGATTTTTAGTAAGCTAATGTGGAAGGTCCTGGTATGGGTGCTGGTCAAAACAAATATTTAGTTCTTAAGGAAAAATGAGGATTTACTATAAACCAAAGCACAACCATTTAAGTTTTTATGTTCTTATTTCTTCTTTTTGGTCAAACAGATAAAACAATAGGCACAAGCAGTACAGGGAAAGCAGAAAGAACATAGGGTGAATTCGTGAGCCATAATTCAACAGTCAGCAAACAAAGGGCATGATGCCAGACAAGTTCAACCATAAAGGAGCCTTGTCTTGGGGGCAGGCTGTGATTGTTTGTGGACAGATGGCTGCTTACCAGTTCATAAAAATAACTTTTGGATACCTTTTCTTCAACTGTGTTGTGTTTACCTGAATTATGCCTGCCTCAGAAAAGATAGGATTAGATTTTCCTGTGCTGAACGGGTTTTCTGCATCTGAAAGGGATGCAGCATTGAATTCCAAGATCTTATCTCTTGTGTGGAAAAAAGCAAAATGTTTTGTACACTGAGAAGTGTCAGGGTGAGAGAGGGTCGATAGCTTTGCCCTGCTGTATACAGAACTTGCTTCTAGCCCTAAAATCAGGTTGGCCATCTGCAGAGATGCAGTAATGCATGGGGGACTCTTGGACTTTTTGAGGTTTGAATGGCTTCTGGAAGCTTGATAGAGTAAGTAAAGAGACTTTAAAAATGGCCCCCCAGATTTGTAAAATTGAGGCATGTTCCTGTAGAATTAGCTTTTCCTGTCGTTAATGATGACATCATTTATGTGTAGCACATTTTGTTTCGTTTGTGAGAAGATGGAACTTTACCACACACAGATGACTCTTTCCTGTAGCAGGTAAGAAGGATGTGGAGACTATCAAAGGCCTCTGCCAATAGATAACTTGCCACTGTCTTGAGTTGCTGTCTCTACATGACATTCCAGTTTCCACAGTTTCTAATTGAGGTTCCCTTCTACTTTCTGTCATGCTTTATATCCTATCTGTCCTGTATTCATATTCTGCCTTACTGTTTTGCTTTGGTCTTAAAAGCCCCATAGCACGTTACAGCAATATTGGAGTGGAATATTCAAGATATCATTGCAATACATATCTAGGAGAAAAACAGCTACTTCTGTGAGTGTATCCCTTGGGGAAGAGGGAAGTAGAACTTCCTTTTATTTCTTCCCATGGGGAAATAGAGATGTGAGTAGCCAATTGCTGGCTATCAGTTTGGCCACTTCCCCACAACCTTTTTCACGCATTAAATATATGCATAAATGAACACATTTTTGTTAAACGTACACATAAAATGCAAACATAATGACCATGCAACATAGTAAGCTGGCGTACACGCAAGGTTGTGTCTCTTCATGTGGGTCTAAGGGTTTCCCAACAGCAGCTTCCACCGTGCAGTTAAGCTCTACTTGTGGAGTGGATTCTGTATGCACAGAGAGGCTGGATTCATGCACCGCAGATTTATGCACGTGATTTAAAGTCCTCTGAGTAATTGAGACGTGGTGCCCAGCATCTCCAGGATCCTCAAAGCGGCCGTACGTACACGTGCAGACATACACGACACAGATGGTCAGAGTAAAAGGATATTAAAGTGGCTAAGTTAAGCACTGAAAAGTTACCGAATGCCAGAATTGGGGAAATGCTTATGCAGTCTTAATTCTATCCATACATGCATATATTGCTTTGTAATAATCTTAAAATAGACTACATACCTTTCCCCCACCTCCATAGGATGATTGGATTTTATTCAGTCTGTTAAGCAAGTCTGCTCTGGGGTTGAATTAGAGTACATGCTGAAGGAGAGAGAGCGTTGTCTGTTGAACTCTTACCCTCCCATGTTCCCGTGAATGTAAGAAGGGAAGACATAATCTCATTGGTAAGGCAGCTGAATGTTGCTTTGGAGAAGTTGATCCTCTGCCAAGCAGTGTGATGCTGGGTAAGCCATTTACATCAATCTTTTAATAGTGGCCAGGTCAGCACTACTAATTTGTACATAAATAGCTACAGTTGTCAGGTAGGTGATGAGTTGTGACTTGTGACCATTATAGCTCTTTGATCCGAATCTCCTAATGTGCAGGATACTTTGTTCTCGCACTTGAAAACGTAGAAGAGGAGATGGGGAAATAAATATGTCTGTGGTTGCTAAAGTGTTCCTGTTGTAGCTCTTGCATTGTGTTCCTCATTTTATGGGTTCTCTTAGGACTACACATGTGCATCTGCACCAAAGGCTGGTAGAAGCTGTATCCTTTGAACAGTCAAAGAATATGCTGTGCTTAGTACTAGCAAGACCTGGGTTTTAGATACTTTGAGACTCTTCAGATCTTAATTTTTGACTACCTCAGCTTACAGTCTGTAAAATGGAACTAATTAGCTCTCAAAACTGACAGAAACTTATCACTTATGGACTGTCATGATGTTCTCAGTCCAAGCACAGCAGAAAAAGCACCACAAATCTCTTCATTTGGCTCTTTGTCCGCCTTTTCTCTATTGAATTTAGTACTATGTCAGCCTTTCTTTCCTTTGAATTTTATGTCACTCCTTTTTACACCTGGCAGTGTAAGGTTGCTTGTCCTTGCCGCATTGTTCAGCGCTTATTGCAGTTTGCTCAGTTGCCCTGCATCTGTTGAGACATAGGACTGTGGGACAGTAACCCTTGAGGCACACAAGCTTGAACAAAATCCTTGTAAGTACACAAGCTCGAACAAAAAATGTCGAATGGGTATGAACTTGTGATTTTGTTTTGGTGCAAGTTCCTGCACAAACTGTAGTTTTGCTTAAATGTGAACAATTTTAGTTGAGTTAGTAATTTTAACAATTTCATTACACTGACGTAAGATGCTTTTATGTGGAAATAAGAGCTCTACGAGGAAGAAGGAGAACAGGAATGTCTTAATGGATGGAAGAGGGAGTGAAAAGAAATACTCCATCCTTCTTCCTCCTCCTCTTCTTTTTCCTTCTCTCGAATGTGCTCATTCAAAAGTCTGTCTTTCTTCCTCCCCTCTCTCCCCCCAACCTTATGAAGAGTATGATGCTTACTTTGAGCCACGGGGAAGATCACGCTCATGTGACCAGTGCAGTCAAAGTTGTGATCAAAAGATAATGTTAGATTGATGGGCAAGGGGAGGCTCTTTCTGTGGCCAAAAGAGTCATGGGACAGTGCTGGAGCAGGGGAGGAAAAGATGACTGCCTTTCAGCATTTCATTGTTGGCGAGTGGAATGGGAAATGGGGGAGGAATTGAGAGGGGAAGGTGGAGGGTGGGAGTGGAGCGAGTGCAGAACCAGCTAGGTTGTGAGAAGGGAGGACTGGAGAAAGGGGCAGGGAATAGGTAGATGGAAAGGAGCAAGGGCTAGCTTTGCCTTAGAAGTTGAGTCTGGTGATTTTGGAGGAGGAAGGTAAGAGGCAGCACAGGTTTTGGTGCTCCAGGGTGGGCCAGAGGCTCTAAAGACTCACAGGTCAGCTAACACACCCCACAAACCTGTTATTTGCATGTCTCCCTTTCCTGTCTGCACATCAGTTGTGTGGGCAGAGCCTGTCTTCCAGGGCCATTTGCTTTAGCAGCGGGCAACATCAAGGCCTTTCTAGGAAAGAAATTAGGTTGTCTTGTTTGAGGTGGCTTAATTTACAAAGAGAGAGAGAGTACATATGGCTCTGAGATGAGATGTTGCATGCTGGAGCCCATTTTTATAGGCAGTAATGAGGCTTCTCTCAAGCATAGGACACACTCAGGTTTCCTTTTGAAAAAAAGAAAAAGTCTCAGTTGCCCAGCTGATGAGTAGTGTGGAAAAGTAGTGAATCAGGCCTCAAGTTTGGCTACTAGTGCTGGCAGGGCCAGTACTGCTGGCGTCCAATTTACTAGCCAAAGTTTAACCATAATTTTTCCTTCTAACTGACCATAAATTTCACACATTTGAAATATCATTTGTATTACAGCCAAGTAGAATTAATTTTGAGTACAGAGGAAGCTGTGTTTTTGATAAAAGCCCATGTTTATAACTAGTCAAGTAGCACACACGTTGTAGTGTCTCCTACTGAAAGAACAGAAGCAGCAAATTACTGTTGTAGTCATAAGGGAGGTTATCAGACAATTCCATGTTTAATAACAGTATAGAAAATGCCTGATCCTGTAGGGTGCTGTATGCTCTCCATTAGTTTTGATTTTTTTACCAGTTTTTGAAGTATACCCATCACTGCACAGAATCAACAGCTTGAAATCATTAGACAAAGAGCAGAGTATAGGAAAGCATGAGAACAGCTTGCATGTTTGTAGGAATAGCTTTTGTGGCCCAAAACCGGGTATGTTTATTCTTTTTTGTGATAGGTAGTTATTATTTTAACTCCAATGGTGGTCTCTGTTTTAATTGAATTTGTAATATGTGCTGGCTTTGGATGCACAGTTTCAAAGTCTTCTGCTGATGTGAGGTGAAATTTGTGCTCTGTTTGGTTCGTGCTATGTCTTCTGTCACTGCAGTGCCTGTATAAACACGGTTGATGGTATGTAGTAGCATGGTGTGAGATAAAACCCCAGCTGTTTCAGAAGATATCGCCTGCTGCTATCAAGAGGTTCAGGTTAGCAATTTTAAGTGTTACAAGGACTTATGTTTTTGAACTGCTTTCCTAAAGAGAAGGTGGAAATATACATGCCTGGCTATTTTAGGAATCATTCTTTCTTGAGTGTGCTTATACTTTATGAAATGTGAGCTCAGGGAATATGGATAATAAAGCTGAATTATCATCCTTGAGTGTTTGTAGATTAAGGATATTGTGTATGAGTGAGTCATGGTAAAAAATGAATTAGGTTTAAAATAGCAGCAGCAACAACAACAACAGAGAAAGGATAGCCCAACCAGGTGTCAGTCACATCACTGTGATTCTTAAGGGATTTGGGTACAGTTTAAGATTTGCCTTCACTGATGTGGACACAACACACCACCAGCCAGCCAGCTTCCATGATCCCTCCTGCTGACCAGTCCATGAAGAAATAGCTATCTGCCAAACAAGCTGTTTGTTTTACTTCAAAGCCCCAGTGGGCCCAGCCCTTCCTGCCTAGCAGCTGCAGCAGGCTCTGTTCCTGCTCAGTGCCTGGCCTGGGAAGAGATTGCTCACTGGCCCAGGAGAGCGGTTCTCCTTAATTGGCTTGTGAGGAATGCTGTGCGAGAGGATTTGGCCTTTTTTTATATTGTTTGTTTTATTAAAGTTTGTTTATTAAAGTGAATATCTAGTCACAATGGAAACAGGTTTTTTGGAGCCTGTGTGTTGCCAGGAGAGCAGCACAGAGCACTGATCAGGTTATTGCTTCCCCAGGATCAAAAGTACACACACATCTCTGGAGGCCCTATGGGCAGCATCCCAGTGCCTTCTCTCTTCCGTCTTCCAGTTGAACTCTGCCAGATCTGCTGTAGTCATCACTTCCTGCATCTCTACAGGGGAGACAGTAATGTGGGAGTCACTCTACCTGTGGCATTTCTGATAAACAGAGGTTAGATCTGTATTGCAGATTGCAAGGGTACCAAAGCTAGCTTTGAGGAAGCTAATCAGAGTGGCTCTGGCAGTCTAACTGATGAAGCAGAGGTCTGGATATGCCCTCTGAAAAGTATGATTGTTTACCCTTAGATGGTAAATTAATAAAGAAAGCCAAGTCTGCCTCTAGTACCCAAGGCAGTTTAGCCAGCTTTGCAGCATACATGTACCCAGTCAGTTCTGTTCATTAATTAAAAAGTTTTGAAACTGCCAGTACATTAAAAATATGTTTGTCATATTGAGTTCCTATACCATTCTCCCATCAGTTGACAAGAGAACACGATGCCTGCAGCTGTCACACAAAATGTGGGCAACAGCCCCAGTAGCCCCTTGTAGTAAGCGCATGCCTTACATATGGTTACATAAACTGTAATATGTCATCTTGCCTATCTGGGCCATGAGATGGCTCATCATGTGAACCTGGGAAGATGAATTTTAAAACCAAGATAATCTTGTTTAGAATTTATGGCTTTTGGAACTGGAGAGTCTCATCACTGTATGATTATATGTTTGTATGTTGTAGTTTCTCTGCATGGAGCATAACACAAATAATCTCAGGCTTTTTTAGCAAACAGTTCAGGATGAGGGAACTGTCTGGATGAGGGAACGGCGTGGGAACATGCTTACTGACCAATGAGTCAAAGACTGGAATTCTCTCTATAAACCAGTGAAACTGGTGAGTTACATGCTCAGAGCTGCAGTGGTTTGGGATGTTGACACATTTCTCAGTGAGACTGGTATTATTCAGTCTCGTGGCTAGGACTGACTTTGGACAGCTGAACGAAACAAATATTCCTAGGGAGAAGCATGAACTGAAGGCTTGAGGTTAAAGCAAAATACCGTTTGCTGGCCTTGGAAGAGAATATCACAAATGGTGATTTTAAAATCCTGGCTGTGAGATCAGTATTACAAGCATTGAGCAATGTGGTTAGGTCTGTGTCTACAGGGACGAGTGTGTGTGTAGGTGTCAGTGTCCTTGTAGTCATAGCAGGAATTTCTGCATGGTTTGTGACTTGGCTCAGTCTTGAAATGGACACCCTTTGAAACTGGTCTTTTTTCTGTAGCTGTCTGTGTTCTGCCCTTGTTGGAAACCCAGACTTGGCACCCCACTATGATCCAGTAACCGAACTCAATGAACTGAAATTTTGGAGGGAGGGTTTAGCATGGACTTCTCCACTGAGGAGAATTCATCAGTGTCCCATTGCTCATTGTCCTGTATGCTGCAGGTTGGTATGCTGCAGAAAACTTCTTGCAGGACTCCTCCACTGGCAATCCTCAGACCTCAGGTGGAGATTCCCACCAGCAGCCAGGGACTTCATAGTGCCCAGGGCCCACGTGTTTCCTCCTCAGCCATTTATGTTGCCAGTAGGGAGAGTATTTCTCCCCTCTTCTGTGGCAGACTCCTTCTGGGATAGTAAGGATGTGCACGATAAACAAGAGGGGTTGCTAAGCAATTCCAAGTTGGGTGATTGTCACCACATCAGCTGACCCAGAAAAGGCTGGTGGCAGAAGCCTGCTGGCTGTCACCACCTGCCCTTAGTCACCCATGCATTTCTGGTTTGCCTTCTCCTATCTTGCTTCCAGTCTGCCCACTTCAAAAAGAAAAAAAAAACTAGCTGAAGAGACCTGCACTACTGGTTATTTGATGTAGATTTTGCTAAAATGGACTGACACATACATAGAGTTCTGGCTGGTGGTAGCTGTGCATGAATAAATATAACTACCCCTGGCTGTGATGTGGTATCAAGCTACTGTAGATGCAAAGCATGAATTTAATAACTGTGTATGGTGAAATGGTTATAAATGCACGACTGTGCAGTGTAGACAGGGTCTGATATATCACTCATTTGTACATTTGTAATTAATTGTAGGAACAAGATTGTTCTTTGCATGTGTTCTTTCTCTGCTGCCAAGCATGACAGAGAACTATAACGATCCTGTACCTTAAGCTTGTAATAAAATACTGTTGGTAACCTAGCAAAGAAATTTCTTAATTAAGTTTGGTACACAAAATCCCATAATGCTTTGTAAGATTTTTTTTTCCCTAGGACTCCTTAATGACATTTACCTCTGATTATAATCAAAACCAAAATTTCTGATGTTTAAGAAACATTTCTACATATTTTTTCCATCTGGATATAATGGAGCATAATTTAAGACTATGGGCAGAAGAGGGGGTAAATGATGCATGTAATGATTGTTTTAACATTTACAAGAAAATAATTTATTTAAATTGGATTAAGCCTTAATATTATTACACTTTTCTACCTGATTTAACATGGGGGAAGGGTGAGGGAAAGGGAAGGAGATGATTTCATGGTAAAGTGTTTTAAGTATTTAATATTTTCTTTGCTTTTTGATCATCCAGGCATCCTACCCCACAGCCATGTAAATTTTCCTACATACAAATGTTCATTGCCATCTTTTACATTCCTCCTCTGACAGTGAAGAGGTCATGCTAAATCAAACTGATGGAGAAACTGGACATCATCTTTACCCAGGATGCCCAAATTAATTCTACCAGAACAGAGGTGGGGGAACAGCAAAGAATAATTTGCTATTGTATATTACTGCTTTTAAGAACTCTATTAACCATATTGCTAACTCTGGTACACAGAGTGAGACAAAGAAATAAGTAACTGCTTAGGTAGACTTGAGACCTCAGGGGCTTGTGGCTTTTTTCTGTCCCCAGCAGTTTTCCTACCAGCCTAATTATTTCTGCTGAGAACGGGTCTCCAAGTCCAAGTACAAACTTTGTCTAATTCCCCGCTCCATGAGAGGAATCAATTTGGATAAATTCTGTATCTCTATGCTACTCCAGCTTTGAGTCTACTGATTGAAGTGTTTTGTTTATAATATATGCTGTTTTGACCAGGAAAAAAAGGCTCCTACAGTCAAAGCAGCTCCATTAGTGGCAGAACCAACAAAGCCTGTTTTTTTGTAGGTCGGTCTCATGGTTTCATAGTGAATTACGATTGTCTCTTCTTTCCTACAGTTGGGGTCATTTGTTAGGTCTCTCTCCCATGTGGATTTAATGCTTCATAAGGTTTAAATTCGTGTTACGGTGCTCTTTTTTTTCAGCTAGGACACTTTTAGAATCTCTTTCTTCTCCTAACTATTTATTTTTTACGAAGAGTGCGGGAATTTAAGACCTCTGTATCTCTACTGCATTTTATTGAGATAGAAAAAAAAGCCTGGAAACTCAGTGTGTGACTACACAAACTTCAGTGTCATAGCAAGCCAAGCAAAAATGGTAGTATCTTGCTAAGTACATTGCCCAATTTGAGTCTGTATTTGAGTTCATACCTTCTGGGGGAAGTAAGTTCGTGTTACTAGTTAGTCCTGTTCATCCAGTAAAGCTACTGTTGTCAATGGAAGATGTTCTGGCTTTATGAAGCATCAAATAATGATTATATAAATTCCTGTTAAAATGACAAATTTCCTTCCAGTTCCATCTCCATTAGAGTCAAATATAAGTTGCTCATCACCTTCAGGAGGAACTAGATTTCTTTTATAACTGTAAAAGAACTGTAAAAGAGTTTGGGGCAGGCTTATTTTCACCAAGATACTATTAATCACTTATATGTAAACCAGAAAAGATTCTTTCCCAAAACCAGTTTCAGTACACAAAGGTGAGGGGTGTGCTTTGTGAAATCTCACATTTGTAAACCGAACAATTTTTTTTCTTCAATTTGTATTGTGGTGGTATAATACATATGGAATTCCATTATACTTGTTTTTCCATGAGAGAGTCACTTTTAATACCTAAAAGTACACTTTGGATAAATGGAAAGTTGAACTCTATTGATGCACACATTCTTTGTGTGTGCATAAACTTCTGTTTACTTGGGAAGTATAATATCAGTAGAGTACTTCTCACTTTAAAGTTTATTAATTTCTTTCTTCTCCTTTCTTTGAGGTGTCAGTACTGAGAAAGATGAATCATTTATTAGTGGGAGGCCTGACACATGATGAAATCACTATCTGACACTTCAATGACTTACAGTGTTGTTCTGTGAACATTCAGCAAAGTGCAGATGATGTGATGTTGCAGTTCTGCGGGTAGTGTTTTTTTGGTTTTTTTTTTTTTTTTTTTTTTTGCAAGTGGATGAAATGCTTTATCATCACATAGTGTGTGAGCACTTCCCCATTTGGGATGAATACCCCTTGCTTATTATTAAGAGTGATTCAGAAGCTCTGATGTAGGAAAAAAATAGAACACATCTGCAACTGGCAGAGAAGATCTTTATATTTCTCCTGAGAATCAGTGAAAAAGCAGAACTTGGGGTTTTTTTGAGGAGGTGAGGGAGTGGGATGAATAACGTTCTTGGCTGAGTGTTGCTAGAATTTGGAGCTTCCCCTTATGAAAGAGTATGCAAATCTCCATTGTGTTACAAATGAAGTGCACCTAAGGGACAGTTCTCTGCTGGCCAGAGGATTACCTCCTGAACAGGGCAGTGGTCTCAACCCCAATACATATAGAGTATAAATTGGCATCTGACAATAAAGTAATTGGCAGTTAACAACGTGTTTGACAATAAGCTGAAGAGTTTTACTTATTAAAAAAGCAGTAATTTTAGTTCTAGTGTCTTCAATTCAGTAAACAGTTCTGCAAGCATATAGGTTAGAATTTTTGCCTTACTGAATTTACCTTCTTTCACTTCCCGGTATAAATATTTTCTATTCACTTCCCTACCCACCCTGCCCCCAGCAAGCATTGCAGTAGTTTCAGGCTATTATGATATTTTCCTACATCATGCAATTTGAAATCTGAGCAATGTTACTCCTGCTCCTTTCCCAGGCCACATCACTTGACCATTCAGATGCACTGAAGTGAAATGTCACAGGCTGGGAACTTGTAGGTATAGACTTGCTTCCCAGTATGAAGTCTGGCATCTAAAAGGTGTCTTCAGGGTTTTCTTCTAACTTAACCGTTTTTTCCCTGTGTTTTCTCAGCAGCTCAAGGTCTTTTCGCTCTTGCTGAGTTTATACAGTCCTCATCGCTCTGCTGTCTGAGCATCTCCAGTTCCTACTGTGTCTATCATCACGATACTTTGCAAAATGTACTCTTCACAGATGTATGTGGGCACAGCAGAAATAAATACTCATGAAACTATGGTGATGAGGGAAGACCATGGAAGAGCTGGCAATTAAACTCACCTTTCAAGTGAAGACACAAGTTATATCTTGTGGGATAGACTCCCTCTCTACTGACTAATTTGTGTATCCTTGATTTTGCCCTCTAGTGTTTTGGCTCTAAACTATTCTACAGCTACTGCTGTAAAGAAGCAGGTGACCTTCAGAGACAGTAAAACTGTCTTAATTACATGTTTGCTGTTTACTATTTACATGTTCCTCCCCATCTCTGTGGCAGCATACACACATCAGACATGATGATATGTGCAAACAAGTCAGTGAGTACCAAACCACTTTGCCTACTGCCTTACTACTCAAGATCTGATTAAAAAACCTGCTAAACTTCAGAAAGAGGAAGAACCTATTTCAATTTCAAGTCCAGAGAGACTTTGGTATGCCGCTTCCTTTACCATCTTTCCTTGGTGTCTCCTTACATTCAAATAATCTGTCACATTAGGCTTGGATCCTGGTAGTTCATCATAGCTTCTCAGAGTGCCCTGGCTGTTGGGATGCTTGGGAGTTTGGCTTTGACCTTGAGAGGAGCTTTTCCTGAATTAACACAGAGGATTGCTCATCAATGCCTGTCCTGCCACAGGAATGCAGGAACTCCCTGTAGTCTTCAGGGATCACACAAGGTCCTTTCTGCAAAATCCTGTGTGTCTGAGGAAAGGGCTACTGATTAGCTAGGGCAGGCTGCCCACCCCTTTTGATCTGATGAAGAAACTCTTTTTAGAACTACTCCCAAACTTGGGTCAGGCAGAAAGAACTGGATCATCACCAGCAGTGTAAATTATAACTCAGCCTGGAGTGTGGTTCCAGGATGGTTTAAGCTGATCCAAACTAGAGCTCTTGCAGCCTGGCTTTGACTCATGTGTACCTCCATCCCATCTCTTGCACCAGTGCTGGTGCTTGTTTGACTCCACAGGGAGCGGAACTAACAGGGAAGTGTTAAAATTTTTCAGGTTAGTTGTCTTTTCTGAACCAGTTCTGTGTGAGACCGGACAAGCACCCTTGCTGGCACAGGAAAGGGCAGCAGCTGGGGAAGGAGGGACTGTGGCAGCCCCATCTTAGAGTGGATCAGACTGTCATGGAACCATGGCTACATTTAGAGAAGGCGCATGAGCATCTCTGGGTGATTTGAGGGGACAATACCCCCAAGGCAGGAGGAGGGGCATTGCGATAGTAATCTCTCCCAGTAGGGCAGCTGATCTAGAGATAAAATGTAAAGTATAAATAGAGTATAAACTAAATTACAGAAGAGCTCTCCAAACATATTTAAAAGATCTAAAATTTTGCTGTCAGTGTTCTGTAAAACAAGTTAGTTCAACATAGACTTAAAAGATGTTTGTTTTGCTTCCATCCCTCTCCCTGGCAGCCTGCCCCATCCTCTTTTTGCAAGGCATAAGATATCCTCCTGCCCTGGCCCTCTTAGGTCATGGTATGATGGGCATCCTGCCAAAGGAGGCTGATCTTATAAGCTGCTACTGCCCTGGTTGTTGCTGGGACTGTTTGCATGATTTTAATTCACTTCTGTGGTGCCCTCATTTTTTCTCCAGCCCGAGCTTGAAGTGGGAGTGTGCTTAGTTAGCTGTGAACTGCACTGCTGCAAATTCATGGTCTATTAGCACCTCTTCAAAGCTCTGCTTTCTGTTCTCAGAAGGAGTAGAACACAGCTATATGAAAAAATAATAATAAAAAAAAATCACTCGACTATTGCGCAGTGTCATTGTTTCAGGCTTTGTTCTTAAAATGATTGCTAAGATAGGCTTGTTTGTGTGCTTCCTTGCTTTCCCCATAGTGTATTTAGATTTGAAAACAACAGCATCGGTAATAAGATGCTGATGAACTCAAGGTAGATATGACAGCTTAACGTGGATAGTGCGTGTAGAATTTGTCAAAGCAGGCGAAATAACCCCACCTTGGGCAATTTTCAAAGGAAATACACTACAGTACTTGTCAGGTCTGGGTGACTACTACATAAACATATTACCTCCTGGCATACAAATATCACTTTGTATAAGGCAGTCACACCGTAAAAGAAAAGGGAGAGGCAGGGCAAAGACCCTGATCTTGCAGAGTCTTATAACAAGCCAAGATCTCAGACAGAAAAATACTAGAACAAAAATTGGCCAGCTTCTGGGATAGCTAAATTTATCTCTAATTTATCCACACGTTTCATTTATATTTCTGTTCTGATAAAATAAATGATGCTTTAATATTTATTAGTGTATTTTGGACAATAAATCTACTATCATCGACAAGGATACAAAATTAGACTGGAAATAGACTCTTTCCCATTAACAGATTCCAAAAATTTCAGAATAACTTCCACAATTGGGATACAAACTTTGGCAGGAATATCTTGCAGTATGAAATGACTAAGAACTTCACAATCAAAATCCCCAGCTACCACACAGTATCATTGCAGGTATATTTTTTATTTTCAAGATACATCCAAGCATCTCTTAATTTGTCTTTCGTTGAAACAAGTAACAGTGGAGTGATAGGAAGCAGCTGAATTGTGCAGATTCCACAATGTTGACCCATATATGTATGTATATTTTTTCTTTCCTAGGATGTGAAAAAGAAAACAATTACTTTCATAATATACTCTTACAAAAACAGTATGACAGCTTTCAACACAACCTTTGTGTGTTCATAATACCAATTTACACATATATTTGTGTACAGAGATATGAAAAACATATCTTGGAAATCAAAGAGGGCGAATGGAATCAAGATTATTGAAATCATAGCCAAAGCATGCAGTAAACTGTAAGCCACAGTTTCTTTACCTCTGCAGTCTTAAGTGGTCGTCTTTCTTTGCTATTCCACTGATACGTCCCAGGTACATGGGTGTGCTCAGATCATGAGTGCACCGCCTCTGTCGTTGACACGGTAGGAGTCTGCTTTTTACTACAGAAAGCAGAATCATGTACTGAAGTGTGGTAGTGATGTAGGAACACCTTTTGTCGACCTAGATTTTATATGTTAATTCTAAGAATATGTTGATTTAACTTAATTGAGGCCTCCTGGAAGAGCAGCCATCCACAAAGCCAACTCTCCCAAGGAAAGGATGACTTAAGGTATTCATTTGTCACCTGAGAGTTGTTAGATGGCAGTGCTTGACCATGAACACCTCGCCTTTGTCTCCTGCTGAGCCTTTGAGACTCCCTTAGCCAGAGGGATGAAAGTCCAGGAAGTTACAAAGACAATTGAATCTGACAGCATTGGAAATGTCGCCTTTCAAAATGTGAAATTATTTGTTGCAATGAAGCTTTTCTTTTGAGAAGGCTCTGCATCGGTGTATACTGTAAGTAAGAAAAAAGGAAAAGCTTGACTTTGGGAAAGGTTTTCAATTATGACTTGGGGAAAAACACACACTGGAATAACTTTGTCTATTGTACATTCTGTAACACAGCAACTACTAAATACAGAACCATTTCTACGCCTGGCATGCTTCATAATTTTAATATATGAAATACAGTCTCCAGTTGCCCACCTGGCAAGATGATGTAGAGCCAGAAGAACCAGAAAGCCTGTCATCCTTAGTCTCTGTCTAGAGTGTTTTGATAAGAAGTCACTCTGCTGGAGATTTTTCTCAGTGCTTCTGGTTATAGAATCCAGAAACAAGGACTGTAGGCTGACCAGTCAAGTTTGCTTTCTTCTCCTTCTTTTTGTGGATATACCTGCTTCTGAAAAGTTTATGTTCCTTTTCCCTCACTTCTAATCAATTTCTGGGGCCAAATTATGGTATGCAAAGGCATATAGAGAATAATAGAAATTAATGAGAGAAATTCCCATCACTTTTGTTCAGACTTAAAAGGAAGATTTTTTTTTCCCCCTTAATAGCTTTTTATGTTTATGTTTATGTTCTGGAAGTTGTGGTTCAAAAAAAGGTACAGAGGCTCATATTACAAACAGGAATCCTCCGTGTTCCCATCTTCCCGCATTAAGGTCTCTGTCTCCTTCACTGTCAGCTAGAAATTTCTAACAAATCAATAATCCCTGAAAGAGAACATCCACTAAAGTGAAGACTCTCTGCCGTGAAACATTTACTTTTCTCTGTAAAACAAAAGGGAAGATCTCTCTAAATAAAGTAACTTTCAGTTGCCAAAGAGGAATACTTCCATGTCTATGACAATGTTGAAGTGTGCCATTAAAACAATTATCTGGGGTTGATATCCCCAGAAAATATTTATAGTGACAGAGATAGATAAGAGTCAAAGTCTTTCAGTTTAGGTTCTGCAAGCTGTTGGTCATAAATATGCTCTTTATTCCAGAAGGGTACAGAGAAAGTCTGTCCTGTGACACTTCCTCTATGTGGGCAGAAGTAATTTCTGAGAACTCTTTAGAAAGCTTAGGATCAATAGTACATAACATAAGCATAATGTGTACCAGGAAGGTAACAAGGAAGGTCAGGGTGATGAATAAGTTTCTTCACTAGCCAAAGCTCAATAAAATTTTCCAGATGGTCTTAGACAGCAGATTGTTTTGTGCCACAGAGGAGGGGAAAAGGGATTGTGGGTCGTGGCAGTCTAAGGTGAGTTGTAATTCATTGGTGATACCAAGAGAATGCTCTCTTACACAAGTTCTTTTTTGTGTGTGTGTCTGCATCTTCATTGGCCAGGAAAATCATAGAAGAGTTTAGCTTGGAAGGGGCAATTAAGGGTTATCTAGTCCAAAGCCTCTGCAATGACCAGGGATATCTTCAGCTAGATCAGGTTGCTCAGAGCCCCATCCAACCCGGCCTTGAAAGTTTCCAGGGATGGGGCATCTGCCACCTGGCTGGGTAACTTGTTCCAGCGTTTCACCACCCTTGTAAAAAAAAAATTCTTTCATATTTCTAATCTAAATGGAGCCTCTTTTAGTTTAAAACCATCACCCCTTGCCCGACTGTAACAGGCCTTGCTAAAAAGTTTTTTCCCGTCTTTCATATAGGCCCCCTTAAGGTACCAAAAGACCAAAATAAGGTCTCCCGGGAGACTTTTCCTGGCTGAACAACTCCAACTCTTTCAGCCTTTCCTCATTGGAGAGGTGTTCTAACCCCTTGATCATCTGTGTGACCTTCCTCCATGTAGCAACCCTTCTCTGGTGGGGGCAATGGAGTGGATATATTTCTTGAGAAAGATTATCTGTGATGATATTTAGTGATGCCAAAATGCCTGTATGAGGATGGCAGTGTATTCAATGACAACAATTTTGAAAAATGAGGAGATACCAGAGACTTATGCAGACAAGAAGAGGTTCTTGTTCTAAAAGACGAAGTTATACACACAGGAAGTAAGTAAATGACTGGATGCAAAGCCTAAGCACAAAGCCAGTCTTGTCGCATTAAATTAAGTGGATTTTCATTTAATGTCTTCGATCTAACTATTGCTGGGCTCCATACAGAATGCAGGCAGGATTTGGAATGTTGATCAAGTTGGAGGATAAAGTGACAAAGAAAATGTCCACCAGTTTAAATGCCATAGTTCAAATAATTGTCAAAGAAATGCCTTTTGTCTAAAATCTTCTGCCATGGTGATTAGCAGCTGTCTGTCCTTTGCTATTTGAAATTTTTCTGTCATGACAGATAATTGTTTGCAGTCACAGGATTATAGTCACAATTCACCAGCATTGTGTTGGTATCAAGAAAAAATGCAAAGTAATTTGATGTCTCTTCATCAAAGTGCTCTGGAAAATTGGAATGCTTTTTAAATTTCTAAGATACTATTACTTTTTAATATATGACAACAACATTTCTAACAAAAGTTTGCTTCCATGAGGCATCAACACTTGCACAACCTTATTGACAGATACAAGGATTCATTTAATCCGCAGTTCCAGTGGCTTCAATGCATTTTCCTTGGGAAAAAATTAACTCCAGGACAAAATGAATTTGCCACCCAAACAATAAAATAGCTCAATCCAGGTCCTGGCTAATGTAATTCCATTTAGCAGTTTACAGTCCATTGAATGTTGGGCTGTAAATTTACTAAGAACCAGGAAGTGATTGGCTTGTAAACCTTAATAAAACAATAAAGCCTGGCTTTCTGCTAATGTGAGTTTAAAATTCTGCTCAGCTAACCTTAAGACATACCTAAATGGGGAAAGCAATTGACACAGCTATTATGAGACAAACTGTTTTACGAAACAGTCTCCTGTGTGGATGCTTTATTTCAGAATAAAGATTTTTGTTTAAATCCCATAACAGATACTCTGTTTTATGAAGTGAGCAGTGATCCCAGAATAAACGCATTTTCAAAGAAACTGTAGAGAAATTTGGTAATGCCAGTCAGAGAACAGATTATATCCTGTGAGAAAGCTTACTCAGAGTTCAGGCTAACTTTCAGTAATGCATAATGTAAATGAGGTTAAAAGCAAAACCTCAAAACAACACCGAAACAGATACAGTAAAAGGTTGTCTTTGTCTTGCATGATTTTTAGAAAGATAAGCCTTTGTGCTCTTCCAATTATTGTTTCATGAGAGTTTCCTATGTGCATCAAAGGAGGAATATCCTTTTAAATGTTTACTATTGATTTACATGTAGAAGCCCAGTTGATTGTTTTTGTGGGAGTTCCCTATGTAAATCAATGAGAGTATCAAGTTAATAAATAATTCACTTAACAAAACTGCATTAAGATAATGATAAAAATTTCCAAAAATCCTGTAAAGGAAAGATTTCTCACATTCCTAACTAACGACTTGAAGTTGGGTTTGACTTGATGAAAGTGAATGGAGCTCCAGAAACATTATTGCATCATCTTAAAAAAAACCCTACACACTTTTTTCCTGTTAACTTCTCAGTGATGCAGCTGAGTGAGGTAGCTGAGTAGGTCTTGAAAGATTTTCTTTTCTTTCTTTCTTTCATTTTTTTAATTTTTTTTTTTTTAATTTTATTTTCATGGCTGGAAGATTGAGGTTGGAAGTGATGTGTAATAATCATCTTGTCTACACTGTTCAAGGAGGGTCAACTAGAGCAGGTTGCCCAGGATTATGTCCACATGGCTTTTAATCTTCTTTGCCCCAGAAATAGATACACATAACTTGCCACTGATCTGCCAACAAGAAAAGTTTAACACATTGATATTGGAAGTGTATGTCCACTGCTCCCATTTTAATAGAGGCGTGTTTGAGCATTGGATAGATTTCTGGAGTACGTTTTTTCATAACACTCCTCTCTTGGCAGATGCTATCACATCTGAGTACAGCTTTGGTGCTGCATATTCACATTGATAAAAACGTCTCATTTTGCTTGCTGATTGTCTCCCCATTCACAGACTCCAGAAGAAAATGAACTGGGGAGTTAATCTGGATGCATTTTACCTCTTAACCAGAATATCCTTGGGGATTAATTTGAGTACCAAAGCCTTTAAATTATGTCTTTTTCTTGTATTCTTGTTAGTATCTTAGGACTTTCTGAGAGATAAACACTTTTCTGAAGACTAAATACTTCTAAAGAATAAGCTATCATTTATATTATATTAACTAAGACTTTCCACATGAACTAGTTATAAGTTTTATGCCTGAAATCTGTATGCAGGGAGTTAAGAATTTACCCCTTTTTAGCTTTATAAATGTATATATAAAATTTTTTTAAACTCTCTAGAAATAGAAAAAGATAAAACACTGCTAAACCTATCTAGGAGACTTAACTCTGTTGCTTCACTTAATCCACTCTAGCCTTGGACACAATCATCTAAGTGACACGTAAATGACTGTCTCCTCAGGACCTTCAGCAAGGCTCAGTGCTTTGCATTTGACTTATTAGAAGCGTTTAATGACTTCTATGAAGTCACATCACAGGACAGAGCCAAAGATATATAGTTACACATTCCAAAGACTCTATTAAAGGCCTTTTCAGCTTTGCTGTGAATTTACAATTTGAGAATTTCCAAGAGAGTATATTTTCTGAGACAAAATTCATTGCCTTAGGATAATTTTAATTTTTTTCTTTGATGTGATTTGTCATGGTAGAACCTAGACATTTTCCATGTGGGTTTACTCAGCGCATTCTGTGGCCTGCAAGGAATTAGTTTTAATTAATATGACTGGCAAATGCATTGTTGAAATAGTCGTTGTGGTAGGCACTCCTTTGTGTTAACAGTTGGGTTAAACAGCCCCTTTATCAGAGCTATTAGCACCTAGTATTACTGTCTGATTAAAGATCATTCCGCAGATTAGCCAGTCCCAGTGCTTCCACAGACCCCCAGACAGGTGCTCAAATAAGAAACTATGTTCAGTAAATTAGCACTAGTAGTGCATCGTTCACATCTTAGTTTTGGCTGCAGAAAAGGAAAAAGTTATTGGCCTGGTGTTTTTTTTTGTTATTGAGGGTTTGGGGTTTTTGCTTTGTATTTTTTTGTCTCTCCATCAGGTTACCTGTTACAACCCCTGAAGATTTACACTGAAAAAAAAAAAAAGCCAGATCAGCACTAAGACATTTGTCTATAGTTGACCTGACCTTCCTATCTCATCAAGGAGTACTCTGCCTTCCCTCCACACATGCTTTTTAGGAGGATAGGTGTGCTTTTACACTAAATACATCATATTTCTGTGGGTTTTTTTGACAGTGGAAGCACCATGTGATGTAGACAGACTATCCCGTGTCTGTAGAAATGCATTTATTTTAAATTCATGCATTTAGACAGGACTCTAGGTAAACTGGAAATGTGTAACTTAAGAAGGCAGGAAATCCCACAAGAGTTCACAGAGCCTAGCTTAGCTGACAGTTCACTTTTTAATGGGTGAAATGAAGCCTTGACATTAATAAGCACAGGCCCCCTGACTTCAGTGGAATTTTGCATCTTTATACAAGTCAGATTTCAGGCTCAATTGTGTCAGATGACAATTTATAGTACCTTTCATGTCCCCCTGAAAAGCTATGTGTCCTGTGTAGCCTGGGGACTGTTTCTGACAACAAGGCTGCAGAGCAGAAAATAGTGGGCTGATGACAGACAAGACCCCAAAGTTTTTGTGTGCCTTGAAACATGAGCAGTGTGTCTTGTCCCTGTTGATTTTTGTTAACTTTGAAAGGGCCAAGAGTTTAATATAAGTAGCTGGAATGCAAAGTAGCCCATAGCTAGGGCTAGCATTACTGCAAGAACTATTGGAGCAGTGCTCATAGTAGGATAAGGAATTTTCTTGAGCTTCTATGAAAGAAACAATAAAATAAGCACTATTTATTGTTGACATTCTGTTTTTTGCTGCTCTCTTTGGAGAGGGTGTCAAAAGGACATGCTGGTGTCAAGTGGATTTCGACCTGTGCTGCCTCACATTACTTAAAAATGTGTGCTAAAAGAAATCTCAGACTGTGTCAGGTTAGATGGAGGATGGTGTCTAAGATACCTAGGGACTCTGGCAAAAAAAAAAAAAAAAAGAGACAGCTTGGAGCTTCTAGTTCAGTCTTGCTCGAAATAGACTGCCTCTTAGGTTAGAAGGTGGTGACATGTAAAGGGAACTTTAGAGATGCAGCACAACATTAAGAGACAAACCCCTTCTCCCCACCCCACGAAACCCCTGAAGCATCACACGCTGTAAAAGATGCATTAGATTTATCAATAGACCTTTCTTTACTCAACTGTGCTGCAATTCCTTTTGGGAAAAATTGGGTTTTCATCAAAGACACAGAAGACTATGAAATTGGAAGCAGATGTGAAGTTGGATTGGATAGCTATATGGCTGTTTCTTTTGTGGAAGCACTTTTGAACAAACCCAGCCTTATGTGCTCCTTGCTATCTTGCCCCATGTAACTCTCTTGCCTGCTTTTTACATTTTCCAGAGAATCAGGAGGTGCAGTGTGACTAACTGATCTAAATGTAAACTTCTTCGCTACCACATCATCTATCTCTTGATTATCTAACAGTTCCTGTATTCTTTGGAAGGTCTGTTTAAACAATAACCTCAATATTTTGCATTGTTCACAAAATACAAAGCAATACAGGCAGTGCTCTGCACATCGGGGCTGAATTTAGTCAGAGTTAATAGCACTTTTCCTGGCCTTGATGAAGTTTGTATCTGGCCCCTATATGATACCTTAATTTATGGTCATGCTTTAATTTGTTGAAAACAAGCTAAAGTGTCATTTACTTAAAGAGAACTCTGTCTTCTAGTATATCGAGTAGTTCAGACCCTGAGATTTAACTATGGAAAATCACAGGTGGGAGAGTGAAACTGCAAGTTTTCAATAAAAAAGTTACTTAAAATATTCTTTATGCAAAGGCAAATCAGTATTTTCCTGGAGTAGGCACACATGAAATGTGTAGGTTTTGTGAAAAGTAATTGTGTCAAACTGGGATATCAGAATCCAGCCATTACAATGAAAAAGAGAAGAGATCCAATTCAACAGATGGATGAAACTGCTTGTGTAAGGCTGAGCCCACCTTTGAAAAGTGCACAGTTCATACCAGAAGATCTTCCCAAATATGAGGTCGCTTCCTGAATATCCACAGCTCACCATGTGTAATACATGCCCCAAAACTTTGTAGAACAGATCAGGATACAGATTCTGTTCTCAACCTGACCTGCAGTTTCTGTCTCATAAAACATTAAAATTGGGGTGTAGATGTACTTTTCCAGAAATACAGGGTTACCATGAATCTCTGGCTGTTTTCTGAATTATTAACAGTGAATCACTGTCTTTTTACAAGTCTCAATGCACTCACCATATGCCAGGTGTTGCAAGAACATGAGAACATCTACCAATTTGAAACTGGCTAAACAGCTTCACACTGGCATCTCTAGTTTGTAGTAGGAGTCTTGAGAAGGAACTACTTGAGTTTAGCATTTCTAGTACGGAGGATCAAATACTGTCATCTTCTTGAGCATAATTATCCACCCCCACCATCTCATCCTTTCTATATTTCCCAGTAGGAGGATGAAAAGAAAGTTAGTTAAGTGCAGCATTCATCAGATAATCCAAAGGAGACATTAATCAGGAAGACCGTATTGCCAAATAATTAAATCAGGTGTTAATTCCATACTTATTTATCTCATTTTCTTATGATTGTGAGTGTGGCTTTCTCAGCCTAAATCCTAGTACAAAAGACTCCCATCTAGAGGAGAGTGGTTCTGGAGGGGAACAAAGAGAGAGGAAGGACATGTGTGTCTTCCTCAGGACACTTGCTAGCTACTGATAAGTTGTAATGGAAATGATTATTCTCTGCATTAGGATAATACTTGCTGAGTTGCTAAAAAAAACAGTAAACAGAAAACTACCATAATTTTGTATGTACATGTATGGTTACTTAAGAAAGACTTGCACTTCCTTGCTATGTAATTATTAAATTTGTTTGCTATTCCTCATGTCATCTCCATCGTTCGTTTGTCCCAGGTGACCTCTGATAGGTCAGTAGGAAACAATCTGTCTTTTCATCAGTGCATTTTCCCCTGTTCTGCTTTGACAGTATCAGTGCTGTCTGTGGGTACATGCAAAATGCAAACAGACCATATAGGGGAGAATCACCATGGAAAGAAGTCAATCTGTGAGTAGTGTGACTAATAAAACGTGGTTTCTGTTCACATGATGTCCTTTGTCCCTTCCCCTTCTCAGTGCACTGCGTTGACCTTTGTGCATCTCTTTAATGACATGCCGTTCATTCCCAGTATTAGCTGGGCAATTGGTTGCTGCCAACTGTACCAGCTGAGCTCTGCCTACTTTTCCCTCGGAGCAATCACTGATTTGGATTGGCCAAGAGCTCTGAAAGTTTTCTGTGAGGGAGGCTGGGGGAGAGGGAGGGAGTGGGAAGAGGTAGACAGATGGAAAGAGGCAGATAACACAATCATTTAAGCCTCATTGTGTACAAAACTAAGCTGAATATGGCTGCTGGTGATTACCATTAATGACAGTTTATTCAGAATGCAACAATGAGATGTCGAAGGTGCAACAACACCTGAGATGCATTTGATGGCTGTGGCAATGGCCTCTTCCTCCCACCCCCACACTTTAATTACAATTCCAGTAACTTTCAGTATCTTTTTGCCAACAATCGAAATTGTTGACTAAGCTGGGTTCACCATCCAAAGTCCATGTAATTCCTTGCAGGAGGCTGAGATTGATGTGTGTTGAATCCTGTCTCTCTTTCTGCATCTTTACGAACATGGGTATCATATGCTTTCCCTGGAAGTGCTTCTTTCTCACAGACTTCCACAAGCTATCCACCCTGTCTGGGAGACAGGGTTATAGTTATAGGAAGAGATGGCATAATAGTTGTACTCTGTTAGCCAGTTTCTGAACATTTTTCAGTTGATAGTTTTATCTTTAAAAGTATACCCTTTTTTTTTTTTTATTAGAAATGGTAAGGATATGTCTTATTTTGTATATGGTATCTCAGTGCTCTATATAGGTCGGAGATATACACATCTGAGTTCATTGCCATTCAAGGAGATGTATGCTGAAAGTTGTGGTAGGGATTGAGTGTCTAGAAAGGAAAGAGTGCCTCATCACCCCTGGGAACCTTAACCCAGAATTACATTGTATTTACATTTCGTTGTGATCTGTGTTGAAATCTAAGTTGGGATATACTATGCAGTACGGCGGAAGATACTGCATTCAGAGGGAGAAATTCCTTTCTGAAAGAGGGCAACATTTTTAAATTAGGCTGATAACTCATACTCTTCTGCGCAACTGAGTACCTGACAGTCACTTCAAGTCAATTGGATCTGCAGATGCTGCTCCCAGAGGAAAGTTGGCTAATGGTAGTAACTGGTGTGAAAATAACTTTAAGCACCTAAGTTTGAAAATGTTTTATTAGGATTTTTATCCTTTAGCTTGATGTTGTTGTAGTCCAATATATTGATTCGGGAGTTTTGCAAAGCTTATTTGAACTGTTATTTAAGTTTGAAGAAGTGGATTCTGAGTGGTGTGGAGACACATTTGTAGAGACGTCAAATGAAATACTGTGTGCTTGCAAGTGTTAGTCAAACCCCTAGTGACGTTTAGCTCACATAATAAGGTTGCTATCCAAGTGTCTCTGCTGAAGAGAACTCAGCATTTAAATGTCCATTTAAAAATTGATTTGGTTGAATAAAGCTGTTCATCTTGTCTGGAGCCCAACATGTCCTAGAGGAGAGTAAAAGGAGTGTTTCCCTTCTAAGTGTTGTCAAACCAGAAAGAATGATTGTTCCTCAGTTTTGCATGTCAGCATAATAGAAGCTTAGTCATGCAAATCCTTATAACTTGGCAGTTCTGCAGCAGGGAAAAACAGAGCATTACCATATTTTATCAGTGTTTGTAGTTAAAAGTATGCCTTTTATTGTGTGCTTTTTTTTTTTAAGAACAGATGTCAAGACGATCTAGAAAACATAAATAAGTGCTAAAAATATTTTTCTGATTTAAAAAGGGGAGAACCTCCCCTAGTTAGTTGAATATATTAGTCTTCATTTCCATAGAAAGATATGAATTGTTTATATGCTTCATTCCACTTCCATGGGGGCGAGGGGGAATAAAATAATTATTCAGTTAACAACAGATTTTATTTTATTATTATTTAGTGATTCTGCTAAGTGCAAGAGTATACTACAGAGTTTCAAATGATCACGGATTTCTTAGCCCTTTATGGGGACTACAATACATTGTAGTATGTTGAGTAAATGAGCTGTGATAGAGCAATAATTTACTCATGTAGTCCATATCCACAGATAAAAACCAAGCTTGAGAAAAGCTGGTTTTGGAAACGTCAGCAGAGTAAGACCAAGGAGAATGCAGATGTCAGTCACATTTTAAGGTGCTCTTTACAGTGACACATGGCTAAGTTTATTAAGCACAAGGCCTTTTCCATTCTTGTGTTTTCCTTTATGGACTAGTGTCAACCATGAGAAGACAGGTCTGGTAATTACTGCTGGCTGTATCAGGACAGATCTAGCTGTGACTCACCAGGGTAAGAACTGACTGGGTCAAAGTCACAGATTTCTTCTGAGCTACCTACAGCTGGTTAGTTTGCAAGTGAAGTTTTTCTTTCTGGATTCCTTTTTGCAGTGATAATTCACCAGCTTACTGGTTTGTATGTAGGAATGTCAAGAAGGGGTTTTAGATGCTCATTTGTGCTTCTGTGATGTATCCAGGTACTCTGCTGAGGTTGTGAACACTGACTGCGTGGTATAAATCATTTGATGCCTGTTTGTTTCAGATGATCAGAGGAATGAATGAGACCTCTTAACAGATCCTCCGTCTTTTGTGCAGGTATGCAGAGAGTTGTTGGGCTGCCTGCTTCATCTAGTTTACCAGCAGACTCATTTTAGGAGATATTAATTGTAGGTGAAGCTGTGAATGCCACCTATAGTTAAGCTTGCCTGACACTTTTCATCACAAGACCCCGTTTTCAGTGGCTTAGGAATTTGTCAAATGTATATTATTTGGACTGAAAATGTACAGACTGAGAGACTACATCTGGAGGAAAGTTTCAGAAAAAATGTCTTTTTTTTTTTTTTTTTTCATGAGAACAAGTTAAAGAGAAATGTGTTGCTTTTCTGCTTGTCCTAAAAATAAGTATATATCCAACAGTTTCGAGAAAGAATTCAATACTTGGGAGGTAGAAGCAATGTGTCCCAATGTTTCCAGAGTCCAGGCTATAGAAATGTTCTAGTGCACATGCAAGGTGAACTCAAGAACTATTAAAACATAAAAGGGATGTGGTGGAAAGTTATTTAATTGTGGAGATTTAAGTGAAGCTACTTAATAACTAATATTTTCCAGGTAATCATTATATGATCTTTTAATCTGCAGAAATTAGGGGAAGCTCATCCCATTCACAGAATCTTGCCTGCAAAACACTTGAGTAGTACAAGGATGGCATGACAAAAAAGTCAACACATGTTCATTAGGCTGTCTTCATAGGAAGTCTTGAGTATGGGTCAGTAAATAAGATCTGGTGCTTCATGGAGAGCAGTAAAAATTAAAAAAAAATGTTGCACATTTATGTGTATAATAATTAGCATCTAGTCTGTTCACTGAATGAGGAAATGGCTTTAGGAAATAATAGTCATGTCATCCATAGTCCTGCATGCAAGGTATATGCCAAGGGGCCTAAAATGCAATTGTCTGGGAAATCTTGTAAGGTTGTAAGTTTTGAGTGATTGACTTTGTATCTGTAATGTTCTTTTAATATGATTATTGGCTTATTTGCTACATGGTATTATCTGTAGCTCAAGCAGTAGAGGAGGTAGACAAATGCATGAGAATAAAGTAAGTCTACACTGAAGGAAAGAATCAGAAAATTCTTTTCTTAAAACCTTGGATAACTTCTATTTGGTCTGCAAAATAATATTTTTTTCCTTGGAAAAAGGTGTTAGGCATAGCAATTTCACCTGGATAGAAACACCACCACATAAATAGACTGCTGTGAATGACATTTTATTGCAATTTAATCAATATCCTGCCAGAAATAAAACCCACCAAAAAATCCCTCGAAAAACAGTTGTAAATTCAATTCATCACTTAATTGGAGATATGCTGGAATTTACTCATAGATACATATTATAAAGGAGTGAGAAAATAAACTTTGCTTTATTCTAACTTCATAACTATTCATATACCAATATTAATTAACTGTTGATGAAATATTTGAATGATGCCTTTTTTGTTGTTAACTAGGTAAGGAATAGTGGATCTATATTCTTAACAACACATGTCATACACAAACACAGAGCACTTTTCACTCATATTTCAAAGAACTCTACAAAAGTTTCACTATTTTGTAGGTGGGAAAATAGTAGAAAAAGGTGAGGAGCTTGTCTAGAGCATCAGAGCATGTCTAACACACTGTATTCTGCCCAGAGCCTGGTGCTTTCCAGTATCACTGCATCGGAGCTAAGTTTTGTGTATCCTTCGATGGTATACCCTTAGATGTGTCATACAGGTCTGCAGGATGCCCTCACGCAGTGAAATAACCTGGATATTTACTGTTGTTTCAAAGAGCGTGGACTTCGTGGAAAAGTGATTTGAAAGCTGATCAAAGCAGAAAGACAGAGAAAGAAACAGAACTGTAGCTAGCTAGCAGATTTAACACAATTGTCAGTGTTTAATTAGGAGGCATTTAAGGTTAAATATACAAGTGTGACATTGGGGATTTGATCTCTGGTGCTACACAAGAAGGTGAGAAAAGCTTCTGCCCTGACAAGAAGTTGTGAAAACTTGCAGTCTTGTGAACAGTGGAAGTTTAAAGGTACAGACAGGCACGAACTCTTTCAGCAACTGTGCTAGTTAGCTTGAACTGTCTAAATAGTAATGCCACTCACTTTAACTTCAAGTGGCTCCGGGAGTGTTTCTATAAGCAAGCTCTGCCAACAAATGTGAAGGGGCAGTAACCTCTGCAAAGAAGTGATGATCAACAGCTGGGGCTCTAACCTTCCCCTAGTATGTCTGTATCCAGCAGGGAACATCTGTCCAAAGCCTAACTTCCAGTATTTACAGAACAAAGGTATAGTTTGTTTAACAAAACTACTCATATTAGCTAAATAATGGAATGTGCTTTGATTCTGCTGGTGCCAGAACCACCCAACTTTTACATTCCTTGCTTAATTTGGATTAATTTATTCAGAAAGATCAAGATTTGGGTTTTCGGTTTGTTTGTTTAAGTAGAGAAAATGTAAGAGTTTCTTACTTAGGAAAAAAACCTTTTATGTTGGGGTTTTTTTGTTTGTTTGGTTGTTTTTTGTTATTTTCTTTTTTTTTTTTTTTTTTTTTGTGTCAAGCTGTGTAAGGATCAAGATGATGTGTGAGAAACATTTAATGATAAAATTGTTCCAAAGCATGTCACAATTTATTCGGTATTCATTTCACTATGCCAAACAGATGAGAGTATACACTGCTCCCATTAAGTGTTTGAAGTTTAAACACATGCTCTTGAAAAATGAGCAGTGGTAGAGAAAGTTGCTTCCTATGCTTCAGGTCTTATTGGGTACTGGTATCCATTGATTTCTTTACTCACAACATGATCATGAACTTCAGATAGAGAGATTGGTCTTTAGATTTAAGAATGACCAGACCTGCATCCAGAACCTGCCCAATACCATAAGAAAGTTCAGTGTATCATGGTTCTTTATGTCACTAATTTGAATTCAAATGCTGTTTTTTACTTGTATTCATAAATAAATAGGATCTGAGTTTGGAAAGTTAGGGTAAATGATCCATGAAAATAATTTCCTTCTTTTTTTTTTTTTTTCTTTTTTTTTTTTCCTGAGAGTTGTTCTAGCCATATTCATGTCTGTAAAAGTACAGCACCTGCCAGAGGAAGATAAGGTCAAGTCGAGTGTTGATTTCTACACTTACTTCTGGGCACTCCTTGGTTGAATCGTGCATTTGTCAACCATAGAATAAATCTGGATTGAACAATTCTTGTAATAGACTGAACCTTGAGTAGGAGCATTTTATTATACAAACACAGGCAGAAAAGCTCTTGTAAATACATTGTCCACTGCCAGAACACAAATATGTAATTTGACAGTATGTTTTTGTGAACAAGAAGAATAAAAGTTGTTTTAAACTTCTCTCTCCTTTCCTCCTGCTTTTAAGATTATAGCTGTAATGAAATACTCCATATGTCATTTATTCCTCTCTGCTCTGCTTCCAATATGAGTCTCTAAAGCAACAAGCAACATCTCTTGTGGAAAAAAAAAAGGTATTTGAAAACTATTCTGAGTACTGCAAATGGTGAAATAAGAACGAGAGTAAAAGAAGCATGATAAATAGTGTCTACCAAGAAAGCTTCCATGGAACTGCTGAGTGAGGATCTCTGATGCTCAGTCATGTAATTGTGAAACTTAGTAAAGATGAGCTGTCTGTCGGGAGATCTCTAATTAGATAGTGCAGGCAATCCTGATAGCTAGTGTTTCCTACATGAACTACTAAGGGGTGTTACATCAGAGGAGTTGGTGTGTTGTTCCAGTGAAACAGCTGGCCAAGAAAAGATATGGATAGATAAAAATACGTGGAAAGGTTTTTGGTCTGGGTCTGCTTGTCTGTGATCTGTCCAATTCTAGGTTATTCAGCATAGCTGTAAAGAACAAGGGGCTTGTATTGTCTGAAATGCAGAGAGGTGGGTAGATAGATACTCCGCAGATAGGGTTTTCATCACAGTTTCCATGTGCCTTGATTCTGCCATTTGGAGGATGATAAAATTAACACCTCGTCCTAACTGCTCTTCTTTGCACACATCACAGAAATGAGAGTGAAAAATACTCTTCACTATTTGCAACTTACTGTTTCTAAAGCATCTCCTTTTGCACTTGGGGCAGCAAGTTGTGCTGTTTTGTAGAAGAATTCTCTATTTACTTTGCATGTAGCTGTTCTTTTAGAGAATTATTTTTTATACTGGAAGGTGTTAGTAGCTGCCATCAGATGGTTCTTACATCTATAGGAAGTCTCAGTTCTGGGTAAAGATGTTAAATGTGCTAAACAGTTTTCCTTCAGGCTAAATGATAGGAATATTTAAACATTTTGGCTGCTTGTAGGAAGGCAATAATCAAGCAAACCAAAGGCTGAGCAGAATTTGGCTGCTCAGTCTGAGAGATCTGTTCCAAAAGCAGCAGAAGAAATATGTCAGGTAAGAAGCTGCAAGCGTGGCTTAGGAGTAAGTGGAGAGTGTCAAGACCCTTAGGGTCTTATGACTTGCTGGCCAGGGAGGTTTGGGCATGCTGAGCAATGAAAATGGCTGCTGTTGTTTGATTTTTTACTTTGTGTGGTTATATACTTTGCACACGGCATTGCATACAATACAGCTGCAATGAACACCTGTCATTATCATCAGCTGCTTCTTTCTCAGGGATGTAGCCCATGGCCAGTGCTGCACATACAGCTGGGAAGGATACATATCTGACACCATGTAATAGTAAACATGATTTCAAGTGATGAAATATTCTGCTTCTGAAATAATTTGAGTTGCAATGGCCAGAAAAGCAACACCAGTAACTTTATTATCCTTGGCACAGAAACAAAAATTATAGAGGCCTCTCTTTAAAGAAACAGTTGAGCACTACTTTAAGGAAGCATGTTTATTACTTAGGAAAAGAACAAGGCAGCTTGGAGATAAGGTATATGGAGAATGGAGCAGCACTTACATTTCTAAAGACTAAGTAGACAAGACATCCCTTCAAATTGGTGCAATTCTTTCCTGGTATTTACTAGAGAAGTAGTTTATGCAGTACTAAAGCCCAGTGACTCAGCTGCAAACAGGATCTGTTGAAAATATATGATCCAGCAAAATTCAGGATGGGTGCACTCAAAAAAATTAGAGCTGCTTGTAAGCTTGGACCAGTAACTAATCATGAGGAAGTTAAGAAGGAAAAATACGGAGCAGAACATGAGTGCCAATAATCTTCTCAAAACACCTAGAGAAAACAGTGTTCTTTTATAATCATTATTAATAATACTTTTTTTAATTACAGCTGGAATAATAGCTGAGGGTTCCAGAGATGTCTGTGGGAGCTGTGCATGATTCTGAGGTGTGATGCTAGTATCTTAAATTAAAAAAGCACTATATTGCAACAACAGGGAACATCATGAATATGGAAATAAAAACCAGTGGCAAGCTGTAACCCGTCTGCATCAGAACCCGTGAGGAAAAGGCATGTTGTACCCTGTATTATTTGTAAAGTAGAACATGATCAAACAATTAAAGGCTTGTGTTATAGTGGATACATATATAGGGAAAGCATTGCAACCCTTGATATTCTCTTCACGTACTAGGCACAATGAGCTACTTTTGTGTGTGTGTGTGTGTGTCTTGCTGTGCTAGCAGCCCCATTGAAATTATGAAATTAAATGGGTAGGCATGGTATGATCTGTTTTTTAATAATTGCAAAACACTCTAGGATCCTCAGAAGAAGGATGCTCAAGAACTGTGAAATAGCTTTTACTAGGCAGGGGGAGTGGGGTGGTGAGGGGATGGGAGAATGATACTATGGGCCCTGGTTCAGACGGTGCTTGTTTAAATCTATCACATCTGAATGGGGCACTTAGAGGCGTGTGTTTAATGCCAAGTGTATGAAACCTTGTTGAATAAGTTAAGCATCGGCTGAGTCAGGTGTATGCTTGTGTGCAGCTTGCCTTCTTCTCGGCTCTATTACTCTACAGCCTGGGAGACTAACAGTGAACAGAGAGAACTTGGCAATGAACCTGGTTTCTTACCCTGATAAGTTGTAACAGAGGCATGGGTGATACTGCCAGTTAATTTAGAAGGCATTTAACACTTAATCATGCTTGTCTAGTACAAGCCAGGAAGGACACTACTTTCTGCAGCCTGTAATTGGGTGCCATCAGTAATATAAGCCTAAAATTGTCCCAGTCAGCAACTGTATTGCCTAATCAGCATGAGCGTTTGCCCATTGGGGATCAGACATAGATAAGCAGGAGAGAGGAAGAGAGAGATCTGAACATATCTACAAGATGAGTGGCATGTCAGGAGCATAGAGGATGTCTAGATTTATGTGCTTTTTGGCAGCGCTAGTGAGCTATTAATCATTTCTCATGAATAGGGCTCTTGTAAATCAGAGGTAGGAAACACTTTTCGTGGATAATCATGGCAAAAATGTCAGCTTTGCTATTTGGTCATATGCTGATAGGATGCTTAGCACTGGAGCAGACTCAATCTCATGCATAAAATCAAAATAGTTCTCCCTTTACATGATGAGTGGGAAGGAGGAAGACCGTAGAGAGGTGAACTTTCCATCAGTATTTGAAAAGCAGGAAGCTAATGTGTAATAACAGAAAGGCAGACCTATCGTTTTTTTAAAGTAAAGCTTTACTGAGGGAGCCAGGGCTGAGTTCTAGCCTGCATCTGGATATAACACAACACATTTAATAAGGCACACTTTGCATCATTTTAACAGCTGGCTGATCAGTTCATGGTTTTCCTTTACTTTTATTGCCCTGCAATTTACTGTATATGGTCCTTATGTGCAAATACCTCATTAGTCACAGGGTTGCATATTTCATGAAGCATACTGAATGTGCTGTCAGAATTAAATACTGTCAGGATAACAAGCAAGGGTGGAGTTTTTCAGCTTTATCACTGAAGGCAATGTTCAGGGGGAATAGAAAAGAAGCCAGAAAGCAAAACACAGGTCTCCATTCAAACTGTGCAAGGCAACTAGCTGTGGTGTATGAAAGCCATCGCTCAAGGACTGACATTTAAAGAGCTTTTGGAAGTGAGTACTGTGTGAGGGGGGTGAATGAGAAAGCCTCACCCAAGGCTTTCCAGTGCATTACGTACTGTAACCAGTTGGAGCTGAAAATCTCTGTGGCTAAATCAGGATTAATGCAAAACAGTTCTTAGGTTAAAAATAATGGTGTCCTCAATGTGCTTTTGGCTTAAGAAATTTCCTGATGTTCATTCCCTTAAGAAAGCATCCTCTCTGCTCCCCCAGTTTGTTCCATTGGCCTCCAGTCCTATCCTTTTTATCTATAAATTAGCAACATCTAGAAATGGAAATGACACATGACTGTTGTCCAAGTTAATGTTGGTTGCATCCATGTTGGGGAATAGTTTTCTACGGAGACTGCCAGGTGACTGTTCCACACTGCCTGTCCAAACCCACTGGAGTAATGACCTGTGGGAGACTTTTAACTGCATTTCCTGGGAGTTGTGGGAAGAAAGTTCAGGCTTTTGAAACTCCCTGGGAAACATCCATAAATCCCTATGAATCACAACCATTTTAAAATCCCCTTTCAAATTAGAAGTCATGGGTTTTGCTCAGGAAAGAAAATTAAATTAGTGTGTTGAAAAGAACTCATAAATTAGCTTGTAAACAAAAGTATCCTGTTCGTGGCAGGTGCCAGTGTTTTTCTGTATTTGAGTCAGCCCAGGACAAATTGGGTCAGAGCTAGGCTTGAGATGGGGATGTGCTGTCTCTACAGGCATCTCTGCATTTGGTGTTGTTGGTTTGTTTAACACTGCAGACTCACCTTGAGATTTCCCATCTTTTGTCTTAAACATCAACTGAATTATACTCTACTATTTCCTTTCATGTGGCTAGAATATTGTCTTGTGTTTTGGGGGGATTTTATTAGTACTTTAATTCTTGCCATCTTCAGGGTCGTGAAGCTTAGGGTAACCGCATTTTAGCTGCAGGGATGAATTTGTTCTCAGTTAACTTTATTCACCAGAAGAGGTGATTTCAGCATGCTTGATTTCTCAAGCAGTCTTAATTTACTATTGCTTGGCAATGGAGAATCGTCAGAAAGCGAGTGAATCCCCTTTCCTTCTCCCTTACCTATTTCTCTTACCTGAAATTCAACACATACTGTCCATACTTCTAAAGATTTACAGTGTTCTTGTGGAGGCTGCAATTTGAGACAATTCAAAAAACAAACCAGAGAACATACTTCTTCCAAACAGGTATTTCAGCATCTTTTTTCCTTTCTAGGTTTTCAGTTGTTCCCCCTCCCAGCCCCCTGCCACCCCTAAAACTTTCTCAATAAGTGTTACTTCATTCATTGTTGTGAAATTGGTTGTCTGTTTAATATACCCAGACCTCAGTAACCGTCCTAGAAGTTCTGTAGTTTCTGTTAACACTGGCCCAGGATAGACATCTAAATACCAATTAATTTCTAGAGATGTTGAGAAAGGAGTGGGGTGAAAGTCAAGCTGCTACATTTATAAAATGTATATAATGTACTGTGCACAGTGTATTATGTATATAAAAATATACTATGCTGAACTGTTTTCCTTTTTTTTCCTATTTTTTTTTGGTTTTTTTTTTCCTAAAATGCAGGCTAGCACATTTCAGCTGTCCCGTTTTTTGCTAATTTAAGAAACCTGATGCTTTTCAGATGTGGTTCCAAGAAGCAGATTGCTCCCTGTTGCCACAATTCAGTCCTGCTTCTCCCTTTTCTGCTCCTGGCTTCATAGTCCCACCTTCTCTGCACTGTCATCCTTCTTGCTTGTTGTGTGAGGCTCTGTTACAGTCTTTGCTTTTGCTGAGTTGTTCTTTCTGCCTGTTCAGCGAGCTGAAGTAGTGCTGGGCTGTCACAGAGGGAGCAGCAAAAGCACACGGTTAGGGGAAAGGGCTGGGGGAGTGAGAGGAGTAGGAGTAGGGAGCGGAGAAACAGAGCTGCCCGTTTAATTGTAAAAATCTAAACTGCCCTTGACAATAGGTTTGTACAAAGCCAGCTGAAAGGATTTGCTGCATTTGCCACAGGGACTTGAGAAGGAGGCAGAGTGTATGCGTCGGTCGCTGCGGGCCGGTGCCGCAGCACCCTGATGGACCTACCGCGATGGCGCAAAGCCCAGGAGGCTCAGACAGCGGTACCCTCCTCCTTCTGTGTCTGAGGAGTCTTGCCCCGCCCTGGCAAAGGCACTGGGTCTGCTCGGGAATCAACCGCCGAGCCCTTACGTCTTGGAGCAGCGCTCGGCACGGTCCCGATTAGCCATCAAAGCAAAAGCCACTGCTTTTCGTTTCAGTTTCACGTGCCTCGGGAAGGCGTGTGTCTGCCGTCTCATTACCTTTAGACCCATTACCTTTATAGAAACTATCACTCCACAGCACTTTTAAAACTGATTCAGATACTTCTAATGACTCGTAACTTTGGTGCCAAATAGAATATGTGGAGCAGGATATTTTTCATCAAGTTCTTGTTAAAAAGAATGTAAAAAACATTAATTGATACAAAGTCATAAAGATCTGGGCCTCCAGTTATTCTCAGAGCCCTTAGGGTGAAATTAACCCTCAAGTAGAGGCTTTTTTAAGGCTTTTACAGCCTGCAAGTCCCATGGGGTTCTGAATAAAGATGTATTATGGAACAATTTTGCTGTATAATTTTCAAGTTCACTATCTGCCTGGATCTTTTCAGTGTTTAGCTGACTTATGATCCTGCAGCACATATATTGATCCCTAATCTTAGACAAATCGAGAGTTTCAACATAAAGCCACAATAATATATTTATCAACTTGATCAAAACCTGACCCACAATAAAGCAACCCAAAGTTGAGTATGTATAGTCTGTAAATGTTTATTATCCACATATTATATATGAACCTGAGATTACTTTGGTAGCTATATGTGATAAAATATAATTATACATATATACACATCATATTATGTGTATATATGTGAACATATATTATTTTTAGCTATTGTTAAGAAAAATCAGAGGACAGAATGGGGTTGTGAATGCCCCCAATTTTACTTTCTCATGCGCTGAATAAAGCATACTTTCAGTCCAGACTAAAGAAAATATTGCCATGAATTAATATGACAATTCTAACTGAAGAATGTAACTTCAGAACAAGAGCAACTGGTTGTACTTTCTTATAATGCTCCCTGCGATTTGATGCAACTTTTCCTCTGTATGTATTCTTATATTTTTATGTTTTATGTGAAAGCTGAACACACTGAATTTGTTTGTAATTTGGAATTTAAAGCAAGGCTCTTTGTTAAAAGCCCAGAGGAAGTTTCCATATGACTTATGGGCCATTTGGGCTCAATTGAATTTAATGGCTTTCAGCTGCACCTCCGCAATGGCTTTGAAGGAAGTGAAGGGAGATCTATAGGTCTTAATTGCTCAAGACTGGCTTGTTTCTCTTGAAAAGGCTGTTTGCAAGAAGCAGGTTGGGAGTATTAAAGTATATATTCTGAAAGGGGTGAAGGAACTGCCTTTTGACAAAGTGGCTAGGATGAAAATAGCTCTAAGACATTACTCAGGAGCTGAACTAGTCAGTCTGAACTGGTCCATGCTAAGTTTTTGTTTGTTTGCTTAAAAATAATCAAATAATTGGAGGGCATGGCTAAGTCAAACTTCCTTTATAGTCCTTTCAAGAATGGAAGATAAATTGACAAGATAAATTAAGCTGAGACCAAAAGAGAAACCCAAACAGATAGTCCCCTTGGCCTCTCATGCTGGCTGACAGACATGAGTGTTTGAGTCAGCAGGTGAACCATGACTTCTAAGAGCAGTGGTTTGTTTATGCTTCCACTGTGCAAAGCTTTTCAGTGGAAAAGAACAAACCTAACTGGGCAAATTTCCATTTCAATTTTACATTTCCTTCTGTATGTGCAGTGCCAAATGGCTTTATAGATTGTTGTTACTAAATTCGTTAGGATTATCCCTGGGTTTGTATTAGGAGGTGTCTGACCCCTAAGAATCTCTTACAACCCTATTTTCCAGGCAGGCAGGAGAACATGTGAAATGCAAAGTTAAGAATATAAAGGAACTATTGTCTTACTGCAGATAAGCCAAGAGACCATATTACAGGAAGTTAACCTTTGGTGTACTCTGTCATTTTGGCCGGCATCACACAGGCAAGTAGGAAGGGGACATTCTCCTGAGGTACCCGGCAGATGAATGCCAGATGGTACTGTCATAATACACAAGAAATAGCTAAATACCTACCGGTTGTGTTCAGTACAAAAGGAACATTTTTCTTTTTTCCGAATCCTGCAGGGCAGAACTCAGACAAGCATCTTAATGCAAACATCGCAGTAACTGCAATGTGAAGCTGGAAATCCAGAGAATTCTCCAAAAGCCTTAAGTAGCTTTTTAGGCTTTATTCATGTTGGGCCTAATGGATCCTCAAAGGGGAGAATGGTTTATCAAAGACAAGTATTTTAAGTACCTCTTGTTTGTGTGGTAGGTAAATGGGCGTTTGTTACATCTGAATTGTTTCTGAATATGCAGAGAAAAATATCAGGCCACCACCATCATCACCAGCACAGTGATGCAGCAGTGCCTAGCTAGGGGGAAAAGTGTTTTCTTTTCCCATGTTAAAATACGTTCGTTTTAATTTCCATGCAAAATTATAAGGACAAAAATATGCTGCCTTTTAGGGGAATGGCATTTGGCTAAATACCATGCATTGCTAGATGTGAAGGGCCGCATGCAAACATTTACATAGAAGAACTTCATGGTTGTGGAGCTGTGTCTCAGTCCTATAGAAAAATATGTTTCTGACTGCCTGGTTCTTTCAGGTTGTGAAATTTATTGCCTGCAGACAGAGGCCGAGTAGGTAGATGTGATGCTGTGACAGAAACTGAATGACTGAATGATTAGCTCTGCCCTTCATTTCTTTTCCTTAAATCCTCTTCTCCAGGCTTTATATAGCAGTTTCCTAATAGCTGAGTTTGGTAAAGAAATGCACTTGCATATTCATGTCTCAGTCATTATTGTCGTGCATTCAGGCCTATTCAAGATTAGAGAAGTCTTCCTCAAAGCTTCACAGAAATGTTGCTAAACGTTTGTCTTTGGTGGTTGCATCTTCTTGAATTAACTAGGGTAGCTGGTGTTGAAAACCAAACAGAAGGTAATGACAGACCACAGCAAGCTGTCTGTTGCTGCAGATGGAGGATACCTCTAGGATTTGGGTCAGAAAACACTTGGCAAGCATCCCTCTGAATTCTTCTTGTCACATGTTGAGGAAGCCTGCTTAGTGGCAGGGCTAAAGAAGGAAGTTGAAATCTTAAAATGGCTGCAATACGATGTTTTTTTGTTTTATTTCTGTTTAACATCAAAGCTATTTACAGCTTATCTTGCCAATTTATTTATGCTGTTGCTGTCATGGGTATTTCCTGATTCTCTGTTTTCAGATCAGGAAAAAAATCCCCCACATGATCCCATTTAAGTTTGCAATGGCAGGAAAAAGGAGACTTACTAATACCCCCTTTATAACTGGACCTTGCTGAGGTACTGTGAGAAGCCATTTGATTTCTCCAAACGCAGTTCAACTTCACACAGGCATGCACACACACACGGACGGTTTCCACCTGGAATTCCTCATCTAACCCCAACAGCTCGCAGCCTTGGCTGTGGAGCTGCGAAGGGGCTCCCCCCACCCCGTGCCTCCCCACGCGTGCGGTGCTCCGGGCCGGGGAAGGCAGCGCACACAAAGTTCGCACTCGTTCGCTGGCTGGCGGATGCGCCTTCAAAAGGTTTGATCCCCCTCCTTTCTGTGCTGCTTCTGAAAAGGAGCAGAGTGATATTTCAGGGAATCCTTGGTTTCTTTGGAGGCTCTGTCACAAGGTCTGCCAGCAGCAAGAGTCGCTGTACTTAGGGATGTCAGTCGGGCAGATATGCCTGGTGCGGCCTGGAGGGGAAACGCAATTGCACCCATTACACCGTCTGTACCCTCCCCACTACTCTGTCTGGGTAAAGTAACACAACGTATTGTTTATAGTTCTTCAGTGCAGCCTTTTAAGCAAATGCCTCTTTTTTTTTTCCTCTTCTAGGGCACGAGTAAGTTATGTAAGATTCTGAGTAGAATGGAGGGTGGCGGAGCTGTTGGAGCATACTGCACAGCTGTAACTGTTGCCTTGCAGCTTCTTCTGTCCAGGCAGTCCCTTTTTCCTAGGAAAGGTTAGAAACTGCCCATGCACCAACACCCTCCTTTCCCAAGAAATAGTCCCTTGATAGAACTGAAGCTGTTGTGGCTGCAGGTGGGGGAAAAGGATGCCCCAGGGTGAGGCTGTCTTGGGAGGAATGACTGTAGAGGTGGGAGAATATATTTTATTCCAGGTCCTGGAGATGCCGAGATTGTATTGCCGTGGCTCTGTCACATTCTTTATGGGGACCTGCAAATCCACTTTATCAATCACAGTGCAGTATACCAGCAGCTTTTTTTTTTTTTTTTTTTTTTTTTTGCATTTAACCAGTAGGAATTATTTTGCAGATATATCTCCTTTGTCCGCATATCGTCTGGAGAAGTACTTGGTGCGTATATACATGTTGACCAGACTTCTTTTTTATATTGCCGTACCAGTTGTGTTACTCATTGATCCACAGGCTTACATTAGGCTTTATAGAGGTCCAAAATCATAACAGTTTAGAGATGCACATTTAAATGTCCATTTCTTTATTAGACAGGGAAGGAAGTTATTTTCTTTCATGTTTTCAATAATGTATATTAATTTTAGTGGCTCAAAACCATGCAAAAGGAAAAAAAAACCCACAACAGTCATAACAAATGAGAAGACAGAAAGTCTTTTGTCCAAGAAGCTCACAAATTAAATTTAGACTGAGTTGATGAGTTAGGTTAACAAACAGAAATGGGGCAATAGGTTAAGGAAGGACGGGGTTACAGTAATAAGATTAAATTCAGTCCATGCAGTACACCCTAATACACTTGCCCTGCGCTAGCCCCAGATGCTTCAGGGAGATGGCCAAAGATGAGCTCTCAGGGGCAGGGAACTGTCTTTGTGGTGTTTGTTTTTATAGTGCCTAGTTCAGTGGGGCACCAATCCCTATTTGAAGTCCCAGAATGCTGTAGCATTACAAATAATATGAACAAAGTAGTAGCAAAAAAAAAAAAAAAAGTAGTAGCTCTTTTCTGAGTGCTGTATCTGAGCCTAACCTAAGAAAAAGTAAGGACTGTGCAACTTTGTTGAGACGTAGCCATTACTTTGTGTGTTATTTCTTATCTTTTGAAATTTGCTCATTCCTTTCAGAAAGGATCGTTTGACCTGCACCAAATTTGCTACTAACCCTGCCCTTCTCCCTGTTTGACACTTGGTGACATCTGAAATGCTGGGTCCGACTATGCAGAGGTAAGAATACCAAAAAAGAGGACCATGTGATATCTGGCCATAGTTTGGAGCCCAACTCCTCATAAGGAAGTGAGAACAGAATGGATGATTTTTTTGTTATAAGGTGACAGTAGTTCTCAAGAATAAATTCCCAGAAATTCTGATGCTTGCAAAAGAGGCATCAGGAAACACTCATGCCAGACCAAAGGTTTTTTGCTTCTGATGGCTGAAGTGAAGACAAGGTTTGAAACCACTGTTTCCTGGCCTGCTGAGCCCCAGTAGGCCCGGCAAAGTTTTCTAGAGCTGAGAAGGTCAATAGCCTCATGGGCTATGAAATGTATGGTCTGCTCCATCAGGATTAGTATATGCAATTGGCTCCAGTATGATAGTTTCTGGAATTTAAGAGTAACCTGGAAAAGCCAACCTGTGTTTAGAGCTTAGTTTTACATGTGATCTGAGCCAGCATTCATGCCTCAGACATGCTTTTAACATATTTTGGCTGCAGTGTGAGGTGTTAAATTTTAGCTGGAAGAGTTTAAATGCTGCTGCTTGACTGGTTTGGGCCCCACAATGGCCATCGTTCTCCACTCCTTTACCCGTTATTCCATCCTTTAAGTCCAACTCTCTCCAGAAACGTGAGCTCTCACACAGCTGGTAATTCTTATATGTCCAAGTAATGTGGATTTGGATCAAGAAGACATGGTCAAAGTTTGTCTAATTAGCTTCCTGCCACTATAGCCAAGGCAGAAATTTAAGGTACAGTAACTCATTTTATAGTCACTCTACCTGGCACTGAATATAGATTGGAAAAATTCTTTGCTTAAGCAAGATGTGTGGTAATATTGTTATGCTATATTAAAGTGCTCTTTAAAAATAAACTAGATTCTCATGAGTGTAAGAGACAAGTATCCCCTACCACAGCCAGACCTGACACAGGCAAATCCCCTCCTTACCCAGGACTTCTAAATTCTTTCATGAAGAGGAAAACTAGCCAAAGAGTTTTATCTCAGGTTTTTTTTTTTTTTTTTTTTCTTTTTTTTTTTTTTTTTTTAAGGACCCCTAAGGGATTTGCTGTTGGGTCTTCAGAAAGACTAGACAAAGTGTCAGCTGTGGGTAGAAGAACACATTAGGAACCACACCAAGTTCATCAGGTCCGCGCATGCACATCTCCCAGTGCTAAAACAAGCTCCTGTATCAAAAGAGTCCCAAATATTTAGGGCAGCAATATTCCCTCCACTTGTAAGTGCTGTTTTTCTTCTCGGTTTTCCTCTCAGCTTCCAAAAGCTGCCCTTAAATGCCACTTGTGAATGGAGAAAATTATGCACTTTCAAATTCTCTCCTGGGGAATGAGGGCTCATATCTCTCTCTCTCACACTGATACTGTAATTTCACACTTTTTTTTTTTTCTCCAGCAATTGAGCCTTTCCTCGTTATATATGATATGCATGTTTCATTTTCATTAGGGCTTTTACAGTTTGAGAGGCCTGATGAGCAAGGGAAGGGAAGTGGATGCAGGGGTTTGCTGACACTGAAGCCTCCAGTGAGACCGCAGCCTTTACAATAGCTATTGCCAAGCAATAAGTACACAAAGAAGGACAAAACATCTTAAACAAACAAACAAAAAAGTCGTACTGGTTGGATGGAAACTAGGCTAATTTAGATAGGGGTCAGCGCTTTCGGATAGCTTAGAATTTGCAGCAGCTAGGAGCTAGTCTATTATATCTGAATAATGTCACGTCCCAACTGTGGTTAATTGCCACCCAATTATCAAAACTTTCTGGGCTGATCATCATCAAAGAGCTCACACGTTATTGTCGTTCACCAGGAGAAAGCAAGACTTGGAACACACTGCGGGAGAGAAGACGGGATTGCTACTCACTGCATTTTGTCGTTTGACTTAACATGGTCGAACACTTAACTTGTTGAAGAATAGATGACAACGGCATGGAAGGTACTTCTTCCCGTGCCCGCTGATGGGGAGATCTCTCAGGTACTTGTATAGTCGCTACTTGCTGCTGGTGCTAAACTATTGTCTTAAAGAGGCTTGCACAATCTGAATCTGACACCTGGGCACGGCCATGGGACTTCAGTTTTTGTGCTGTAATTGCTTAGTGAACTGGCCGTACATGGGAAGAAAACTGGATTGAAATAATTTACCTGTAAAGGTAATGTTTGTTTTTTTATTTAATTAAAAGCCACCCCAGAACTATAAGGTTGTTATAAAGCAAAATTCATCTGGGTATACCTGTATATGATAAGCATATACAGCTTAGGTTTTGAATACCCAGAGGATACTTTCCTCTGGATGTGTCTTACTGGTGACAGAGCAGCACCAGAGGTATTAAACGGATTCTCCGAGCATAACGAAAACTGAGAGCTGTAGTGATGTCCTATAAACTCTGTGTTTCCTGAAATACAGCCCACACTGTGGCAATGCAATCAAACTTCCTTTATATATGAAACCTTCATGTAGTCTTCCAATTCTTTGCTTTCTTCGTTCCCACCTTCCTGCCCCTTGGCATTCATTCACACTGACTTATTATTGGAATTGACTCGGAAGCTGGCCCAAGGAGTTGTACATATTGTTTACACCACAACAGAGCCTGGGGGCAGCAGACAGGGCTGGGGGTCTGTTGTGCCAGCTTCCATTCAGCCTTTAAGTACAAAGATAGTCACTGGCACAAAGAGATTTCTATCTTGAATTTTAACAGGTAGACGAGAGGGACATGATTGTTTCCCTCATGCCTCAGACTCTAAATTAGGTTGCTGTGAGTAGTAGTCTTTAGGAAAACCTCCTCCTCTCTTGTAGGGCTATCACACAAAGCTGCCAAACGGAGGTATCCTGACCGATATCACCTAGCTGTTGGTACAGAAACCTCAGCAGTAAACCAGTGGTGTGTAACACACACTGGACAGAAATAAAGTGAACACGAAGATTTCACAGATTTGTTGCAAGTCCACTTTATTGCTCTTATTCAGAGTATGTGTGTATTTCCCCTTCAAAAGAAGAGAAAACAATTCCTGCAGGTCCCACAGAATTTACCAACATTTTAAAAGCTTTTCACTGGGAAAAAAAAACCAGATAACAAATCAAACCCAAAAACCTTTAAACCATTTAAAGCCACGTTAGAAAGTCAGCCTGTAAGTATACAAAACACTGGAGACTGTCATATGCTAATCTGAGCTTAATAAAACACATAGCATTACCAAGTGTAATTATGCAGTCCAGCTATTAGTAGCTTTACCTCTGGCTGTTCTCCATCCTGCTTTCAAGCTACATCCTTTCCTTTCCTTTCATCTTATTCTACACCACATGAAACAGGTGAGCTGTTCCCTTTATATAGCTCAGGGCTCCAGTCACGTGGCTCTCAGAGCTTGGTATCTTCATTTAATCAGTTAAAAGAATCAAAATAATCAGAGATCTTTCACGAACTCCATGCCAAAATTTAATTCTGTTAAGCATTCAAAGCTTACCAAGTTCAAAAAAAAAAAGAAGAAAAAAATTAATTAATTTTTCCTAGGAATATCTACTTTGAAAAGCTGCCCTGGAGGGTACATTTCTAGTTTAGGAAAATATCTTTCGCAAATCACCCATACATTACTGCTAGCAAGTTCCACAAAAAGAGATCTCCAATGCTTTTTATTGTCAAGGCAACACTGTGGTTTCTGCATCCGTTTGTTCATGCATAGATAGTAACAGCATCCACTTTTTATCTGATCCATTTGAATTTTTATCTTGACTTAAACTGGTGCTGATTTCTTTCAGGAAAGTACAAATTGTTTAGGGTTATCTTCACCAGTAACAACTTCTGACAGCAAAGAGATGGTGATACTTGCCCTAAAGTCTGTATTTGTTACCTCAGAACTGGATTAGATGACAGTGCAGACGATTTAAACTGGGTAGAGCAGTAATTTTCAATTTTGGGGCCCTTGAATGCCTAGGTGAGACTAGCAAATTATTTTTAAGGGGTCTGTGAAAGGTAACTCAGATAAGGCAGACTCATGACAATGGGCTTAAATTGGCTTGAAAGGAGCTTGAAGTGCCCCTGAAAAGTGCTGTGGGGATTGCAAACTGGAAAAGATCAGATCCCTGGGGCTATGCTATCTGCTCTGATTTAAGAGCTTGGGACCTTGTTATCGGTTGTGCCATTCTTTTTACAGTACAAGATTAACTCCACATTCCTGCATATGGGTCCTCTTTTCACCTAGACCATCTGACCCCGGAGAGTGCAGGTATTGCCCTGACAGGCATAGAGTAGTTCTGTTTCTCTCCACCATATGCTTTTCTTTACTGTATCAGCTGAATCTGTTGCTGGTGGGTTACTGTCAGGACACATCAAAAGTCCCAGGATTAGGCCTCTGAGAAGCTGCAACAGTACCTTGTAGGTAAATAAAAAGGGAGATATTTTATTGAGTTTCTTTCAAGATCTGTGCTGCTTTTAGTAGTAGAGGAGCATTAAGATGTCTGTTATTATGAAAAGAAATAAAATGTGTGTGTCTGAGTTTTCTTGTAGGTCAAAGAGCTGTATTTTCTGAACTGAGATGTATGTGGTGATAATTCTGCTGTGAGTTCATCTGCTCTGTGAGATCACTGTTGTGTATGTTTACTAAAAACCTCTGAAGAAAGTTAGGTCACATTGCTCAGGGCTGTGTCCAGTTGAGCTTTGGAGATTCCACCCTATGGACAACCTTTGCAATGGGGGAAGTTTTTGCTCTCATGGTATTTTTCTCCCCTTACATCTCAACAAGATTTCTCTGGCAACAGCTTGTGCCTGTCACCTCCTGTCCTCTCCCTGTGCACCTCCAAGCAGAGCCTGGCCCTGCCTTCCCCATACTCTCCCACTTGGTAGTTGCACACTGCAAGCATGACCCCCCTTCATGGATCTCTTCTTCAGGATGAACAAGCCCAGCTCTCTCTGCCTTCCCTCCTCTACCCTCTGCTCCAGCCTCCTCACCATCTTCGTGGCCCTCCACTGAACTCACTCCACAATGTTCATGCCTGTCTTGTACCAAGGAGCCAAGGTGGGCCACAGCAGTCCTAATTCAAGCTCATAAGCACTGAATATGGAGGAATAATAATTTTCCTCAACCTGCTGGCTACATGCTTGCTGCAACAGCCCAGTGTTTGGGGTTGAGTCACAAGGAGGAGGTGAAGGTAAGCATGGGTTAAGGAGGGATGTGCTGTAGGGCACTGAAGTAACACTGCTGCACACACTCCCATCACAAGTAGGATGGCATGGTTTCGGCAAACAGGGTGTCTGCTCACAGCTTTCTGCCCCACCCTGCTACTCAGACAGACAAATGCTCGTGAATCACTGTAATTCAAAAGGAGGATAGTTTGCCTTCAATTGCCACAGCTGTGAGCTGCAACACTCATACAGATGATTCACAAAGGGTTCAGCCTTCCAGGCCCAGGGGCTGGGCAGGCCATTGGTTGCAATGCCAGACATTTCAGCCTTGTCTGTGCATGGGGGGTCTTACATGCACCATGGGATTTGGTGGGATTTAAATGAAAACCTCAATGGTTATTTCTTTCTTTCCTTTTATTCTGTTCCTCTACATTAAGTATGGAAGCTGTCAGGGAGTGGGTTAACTGATTTGTTTGCTATTTTGTTGTTGGGTTTGGCTGGAGAACTGTTGTGGGGAATTGTGTGGAGGAGAGTTCTCCCTCTTTTCTTGGTTCAGCATAGGAAATGTGGCAAGGTCACTAAGAGTGGGCAAATTTCTTTGTCAAGACGTAGACAGATTTCATATGGGTCATGACAGGAACTCCAACCTTAATGCTACCACCAGCAGCAGTCTTACAAGAGCTGTGAACTATTTGGCAGAAAACTGGCAGTTTTGTAACCAAAACCCAATTTTGCAGAAAAGTTAGCTTTGTGCCTTTTTTTGGATACTGTTTTGCTGTTGTGAAAAGCAATACATATGGAGGCCCATTAAAGCCTAAGGCTATTGTTGATGCAGCCTTGACTCATTCTTGGCAGTCCCTTACCTTCCTTTGATAGCTCAGATGGTAGAGTGGAGGACTATAGGCTGCCTCTAGAAAGTAATCCTTAGGACGCTGGTTCAATTCTGGCTCAAAGAAAAGATTTTTGGATTCTGTTTTGGTTTTTGTCTTTCACTTATTTCTGGAGTTTACAACTTTGCAGAACTGCCTCTTCCAACCGCTCTACGCCCTGTGAGAAATTTAGCCTATTTGAAAGATACCGCTTTCAAGGATTTCGTTCTCATTACCCTCCTTGTCTGCTTGAGCCGGTTCTTACAGCTCTGGTGCTTTGATCATTGCCACCTCTTTACCTAATTAGCTGATGCCTATCATAAGAGCTTCTGTTCTGCAGGGGCTCAACACCTTCCACAGACCCTTCATAGCTAGAGCACACAATGCAGAGCTTGCAGAGCCCCTTTTAGCTCAGTTGGGTGTGAAAAGCTGGGACAGGTCCAGTTATTTGGGCACCTGTTTTGCTGGTTGCACCCCTTTTCCTATCTCGTTCTTTCGTCTTGAAGTTCTGAGATTTTGAGTGGGCAGCGGGACGCTAAGGGAGATGGGGAAGAAAAATATTTTTGTGAAGACAGGAACAGAACACTGTGTTCATTCCGATATTGATACCTGTCTGAGATAGCGACTACTTGCAACAATAATCACTGGCCTCCTGAGAGGGTTGTGAATACTACTGTGCATGCTGTCCCGAGGTATATAATTTCCAGGCACTGTCCATTTCAATGAAGAGTTGTAAAGACTGGGTCTGGTTACAAAGGAAATGGGTAACAAAGGACACCAGAAGCCAGGTTAAGGAGGCATTTTAGGGACTCATTCATACAGAAACCAACATCAGAAACTTTCAGAGAATAGAAAACAGAGCACTGCGACCTGTTAACATTTTGTTTCACACAGGAAACTGACTCACTTTCATAAGACACAATCAGTTCTGAGACGTCTGTAAGAAGCTTTATTAAAGAAAAGATTAGAGGGTTTTAGATGTTTACATTACACGAGATGACATTAGGGATCCAAATCCCAAAGCTCATGCAAAGCTTCTAATGCAAAGCATCTCCTCATGCAAAGTGCAGTGCTAAGCTGAACAAAGGTAGGAAAAAGAGGTGGCGATTTTGTTCAGTTGCCTAATTTTCATTGTGCTTATTAAGAAATATTTGCTAGTAGTTGGAGTCAAATACAATGAGAAACAAGTACTAAGCTAGACTGAATAATCAAATGATGATATATAATTCCAATATTTTAAAAGATGTTTTTCTTTTTACTAATTAGCATCAGATCAATGACCATTGATCATAGTACAACACCGGTTTTCTTTGTCCTTCCAAATCCAGCTGCATTTATTCCTCTCCAGCCTGTATAGCAGTACAGAGTTACAGCCTCATAACCATAATGGGTTTTTGGCACAGGGAGGTGCAGGACAGGAGGAAGCAGTTTTGCCTCTCAATGACACAGTCTGGTCTCAAGGCCCTGAAGGTGGGGTGAGCAGGTCATGCATTTATTCCTCTGTAGATCCTCACACAGTGGGATGGGGTTGTAAAAGCAAGGGTGGGAGAGGCAAGCAATTTCTTTGCAGTCCTGCTAGGACTCGTAAGGAGGAGGATTTACAGCAGCATCGTCTTCAGTGGGAATCTGCCAGTCACTTTAGATGAGGAGACATAGAGTGGTATGAGCCTGGGTGACATCATAAGAGAAACTCAAGTGTATTTTTAACTAGCCTGGGTTTGAAATCTGTCCCAAGGTACCTGGGACAGATCCTCTCTTTGTAATATGCCTTTTACGGTCTTACTGAGCGATAAGGCAAAGCAGGAACCTTTCCAAATGAGTGAATACAGGATTCCTGCATTTAATTGCTACAATAAGCCTGAAGCTTTTGATTCAAAAACTTCCGGTAGTCATGACATGTAAATCCTTTTACTTGTGTCAGGGAAGAGACCAATGCTTTGCCTAATAGTGGCGAATGGTGGTGACTGATGAGCAGACTGGCTGCCTCACAGGTATTTTGTTGATGTGCAGATCTTCTATGACCTAATATTTCATCCTGGGTTGCACAAGGTATGACTGAAACACGAATGAAGGGAGAAAGAATTAATTAAAAATGGTTTCTCATTGCAAGTGGTGATTTGTTTGTGGTTACAGAGAGTGAGTTGTTACAGCATGGATTCATCCTCATATTACTGTACACCAGTGGGTAACTGGGTCCTGGTGGAGAATACTGCCTGATGTGGTTAGCTTCTTACCCCATGGCTGTTCTACTGCATTTCAACACTCTTTCAGTTACCAGGACTGCCCCATTCTGATGCAGTGGTGACACTGACTCTTTCTCTTCAAGGACATCTACAGAGGGTAACTTTGTAAAATAAATTCCAGCAAATGTAGCCATCAAGCCAGAAACATGAATTTAAATGATGTTCCCGTGTTTGTCTCACCATATGTGAGGTAGGAAGCGTTTAAAATCTTGTCTTCTGTAAATAGGAGCTTCAGCCTTTTCATTAATCTTGAGCAAGCTTTCCCTCACAGCCAAACATCTCTGACTCACTGGACACTGAGAAGGTCGCTGTGTCCTTGTCTGAGGAATAACACCCCGTAGAACAAACCTCTGAAACAAAGATGTAACCAGCTGGGGACATGATAGACCAGCAGTAGTACACTCCAATTAGACAAGATAATGTTTGTTATCAGTGGGATGAGTGGGATTTTACTTCCCTTCCCTAAATACTTTTTTTGGTCTTCTTGTCTCACCTCTTGTCCCAAACCAAACCTTTAAACTATCACCTAGCTTAGAAGCAGCATATGCGTGGTGAAGAAATTGAAGCTCACAGAGTTGGCGTTGCAAAACTTCTGTAGTTTCTCCCCAAAGGAGAGAGCAGTGCTTGTGTTCCCATAGGACAGCTTGGTGAATTGGAGCCAGTTGCCTGTGCCCTCTCTTACATGGTTATTTTGCACCTTCACTAAGCAGCAAGTGTTCCGTGGTGTGTGCATGGTCTCCTCTGTGCTCATTCCGAAAGTAACTTCTTGTTAAAAATTAAAAGTGCAGTTTTGTCACTGGCATAACTCCGAGTTCTCAGTTGTACTTGCTCTGAATTACTCTGTGTATCTTGAGGGTTTTTTTTTTGATTTTCCAGTATAAATGAATCCCAGCTTCGTTCTAGACACCTGAATTCACCTGCTTGCATCAAAGCCATATTGCAGGCAATGCTTATTCTGACACAATGTGAAACAACTGAGCAAAGCAGGGTCTGCCTAGGGAAATTTGATTAACCTTAAAGAAACTTCAGAAAAGCTGGGCCACCTCCAAATTTTGGATGATGTGAGCTGCATGCTCTGGTATCAGGTTTCAGCCCAGAAATGTAGTGCTGCATCAGTGATAGGACTGAAGCTCTAACTTTGTACTGAGCCCACTGCTTTTCAAGCACTATAAAATTTTTCTGCTGTCAGTACTTTTTATGCAGCCACCTGTTGCTTCTGGTCATGTGGATTTAGATAAAGCTTTCTGAGCAGGGTCATATCTTTGTAAAAGTTTTTCACTATGACAGGGAAAACATGGTCCTGATTCCTGTCTGGAGTAGCAGTATAAATCAATAGCAGCAACTGCATGGTTCCCTTACAGCTCTGGAGGTAGAATCATGGCAATTAAAATAATGTACAATTAAGGAGAGCTTGAAAAAGCTTTTAAATCCAGGAAGCAAGTCAAGATGCTTTGCTGATGATTTGGTAGTTTGTAGAAATTGCAAGTGGTTGCAAATTGGTTTGCTTTTACTATGAAGCAAAACTGTTCTCCAGCATGTGTTTAGCTGAATCTATGAAAAGCATCTCAGCATGGCTGGAAATGACCAACAGTAATTGCTGCTTCTACTTGCAACCACCAGACAAGGTAGTTTTACAACGAACTAAGCAGCTGTTTGCACATTTCTTCAGGCCTTCTTAACCACCTTCTACCAAAAAATTTTTCTTCTCCTATTGCCATTGTTATAATCAGGCTTTGATAAGAATTGCTGCCAGAGACACCCAATCAGTCCCATGTTATCATCTGGATATGATTAGAGTTCTTAGAAGAGACTGAAGCCATTTGATAGCATAGATTAGTTCCTTATTTCAGGTTGTGCCATTTCATCATTCACTGTTATAAAATTCTTGCCTCATTTAAGAGGATACTTTTTTTTTACATTGTAAATAACACAATCTATTTTGTTGTGTGAATCCAAATAAACTTTGAAGTTTGTGGCTTTGTAATTTGAAAGCCATCTGGAGTATGTATGCTCTCTTGTCATCTTTAATCAATGCACAATAATCAATTATCATATCAAAGTGTTCAATTACTCCCTAGTGCTGAGATGCTGTAGCTGTTTAGCTTAATTTCCTAGAAGATTCTCAGCCATCTCACTGTAGCATTGGGGTTACATATCTGACTGCTTAAAGATGTCTGCTGTGAAAATGAAGCTGGTACTATTTCAACACTAGTTGCCTCACAGAAAGCAGTGCCAGATGCTTCTTCAGCACTGCAAACCACTTCTTTCTATCCAGTCTGTGAGTTGGTTGTACTGTGTTGCTGCCAGTTCCTAAGAAGAGAGTCTTTGTCTGGCTATCTGTGCTTTTGTGCTTAGGAGGGATGCTAAGAACCCTGGCTCTTCTTTTTTTTTTTTTTTTTTTTTTTTTTGAGTCTGGAGAGGTTTCAGCATTCTCTTTGCATGCAGTACACTACCCTTCCATTTCCCAGGGCTCATGGGAGGAAAGTTACTGCTGACTATTGGGTCCATACGAAGGCTGAGAAAAAGAAATGTGAACCGGTGAAGCATGATTGCTACTTAAGTCCCCCAAACTTCACAGACGCCTGAGAAGATCTGTATTTTTGAATTAAGGATCTCTCCAAATTCACAGTTGAGGTGCTGGTACTCTGTATTGCCTTTTTTGAGTATGTGGACCTAAAAAACAATCCTGATAATTTTATGTCAATGTAAGGCTTTTCTGGGATCACTGTGTTTTGAACTCTGCATAATTTTTAGTGTATCCATCCTCACATCCCTGTGACATGGAGAGGTACCCATGTCCCTTTTTCACATAACATTGTTAGTCCATAGGAGTGCTACAGTTGAGTGATGGATCCTAAGTGGCTGCAGTAGAGCAGGAAGTCACCTGAATTTTCTGAGGCTTTGACTGCTGTGTGTCCTTACTACCATTCCTCGCTTCTAGAGTTCCTCACTCTTGGTAAACCATTGACTTAACCCTCCAAGAAACCAGCAACGAGTCTTCTCATGATTTCAGTTTGCAGCAGCTTTGCAGGCAGACTGATCTCCTTGGTTTCTTCTCCCAGAAAGATATCAAACTACCAGTGAATGAAACTTTAGGAGTCTATTGCTGTATTAAATCTTGGAGCATTGTCATAACCAATTTTCCAGCACTGACTCCATGTCAGGAGAGCTGAATGGTGTGCAGTGGAAGGGAATGCTCCTTCTTCTGTGATCCAGTGGGGAAGGAGGAGAGTGGTGGCAATCAAGTAGGGCTGCTTGTGCAGGAGCCCTCCTTGGAGGTCCACCTATCCACCCATCCATCCATCCTCTGAGGCTGTTGCTTTCCTGGCAGAAGCCACATGCATGTGAATGGGCCAGAGTTCAGTCCTTCGTGAGACATGAAACAGAACGTGTAGCTGGGAAAGGACAGTGAAAAAAGCAGAGAGGACACAAAGCTGAGTTTGAGCCAGTTTTCATCAGGCTGAAGGAAGGAGAGCATGAGTGGTTTGGTGGTGAGAAGGTCTGTAAAAACACAGTAATTATTCTCATCTCATCTTGCCTTTTGAGAAATAATCAAACTTGTGATGAGTCTTGTGACCTGTCAGACCTCTCAACTGAACTGCAGCTGAAGAGATTCACTGTAAAAGGGTATAGACTTCTTTTTATTGTTGATTTTTAACCATGAGAGTTCCTAAGGGAAACAGCATATACTACTAACATTTAATGGTCTTCTGATGAGCATCTGGTACTGGGTGCTTTTTTCTTTTAAATTGCATTAAAATTAAAAGCGCAGTATTGCACTGAGTCCTCATTTCCTGTGAGGAGGCGCATTATGATGCTCTATTGATTGGCAAAGCTGTTTCCCATCCTGCATAAATTTGGTTAGTGGACAGAACTTCTCTCGCAGACACAGACATGGCCTACCACTCTGCCTCAGTTCTGAAAGTTTTTCCCTCTAAATTATTCATAGTGAAACCACTGATCCTCAAAATTTAAAACAGAGGAGAGAAGGTATAAAATACTCTCATGTATGCCTTTGTATTAATTTATGTGCTATCACACAGAATAAAAGGAAATAGCAAGTTAAGCATGTTCAAGAAGCCACATGATGAGTATAATTGATGCATTCAGCCTATAGAACATACATATAATAGTCTATTGTAGTTATGGGTTGGGCCAGCCAATATTTTTGCCTTGGAGATCATTACTTAAGCAGATGACTTTTGACCCTTTTCTTTTAGCGCTTTGAGAAATTTGCCAGAAAGTACCCTTTTGTGCCAATCAGCCTTTAATATATCTCCCCCTGAGCAGCCTCAATTTTTCATTTAACTTACTTCTGAATGTTAATCTGCTTTTTATCCCAAGGATCTTTATGAGAAATAAATTGGAGCCTTTTCAGAAACGCAATTGTAAAAGCTTCTTCCTTACTATTTAAAAGCTTGCCACAATGTAGCAGCAATGTACGTGTTGTAAAATGCTGTAAAATTTAACAAAAAAAAAATTAAAAATAAAAAACCAACACGGCAATACTGGAGAAACACGCTGGGTGTTTCTGCATGGAAACTCGCTGACCTGCGCATTCCGTGGAAGCGCAGGAAACGGCGGCTAATAGGAGACCAAACAAACTTACACTCGGAAAGATGAAAACCCACTTTAACATAACTTTGCAGTTACCATTGGTCCTCATCCCCCCCAAGGTGGCGGATGGGCAGAATAAAGAGAAAGGCTCACAGCCCAAATGGCAAACCACATTAAAGTAGCTGGTTTAAATAGGTTCTTACTCAGGAAAGGAAGAGTACTGCTTGAGATCCTGAAGACTGGATTAGTGCGTAAAACTGGGTCGTTCTTTTTCAAATTGTTTGGGAGGGAAAAAGCAAAGGACATACCAGTAAAGAGGGTGGTCTCCACTGGGAAGACGGATGGACACTGCCCCTGAGCGCAGTTGTCATCTGAATGTTTCTTGGTACCCAGGTCTCATCCCCATGAGATGTACTTGTGTATACAGGGACTGGAAAGAAAGTCCAGATTTTAATCTGAGTGGCATTGCTCTTTCAGATGTGCAGTGAATGGTTTTATCTCATCAACTACCCTCTTACAAGGGGAGTGCAGGTAGACCTCTGGAATGAATTATAAGGAAATCCCATATCCTGTAAAACAATAAAAAAGCCTAATGTCAAGGTGAATGATAAGGGATCATTGGTGATTTGAGAATGAATGTAACTTGGAGCCCTTTTCCCGCACCACAGTAATCACTGGTGAAGAACCCTCTGAAATATGGCTTCTCTGAAACCAAGGTGCCAACAGGTTCCTTCCTGTTTGTTTTCTTTATGATGAGGCCTTTCTCTGCTCAGTGAACATGATGATACCCACGTTATTAAAAAAACCTACACAACTGATGGCTGCTTTTTTGTTGCTAGGAAAGACAGACCTTGGCAAATAATTACTTCTTGTTCTTACTCCTAACGTATGTATGACTTATTATTTATAGAGACTTGAAATAAAAATGGGAATGATTTTCTTGACCTGTTAATTTACAGCTTAAACCAATAAAAGAACAAAGGAGTAGGACATAAGAAGAGGACATAAGAAAGGCTTTTGTTTAAAGAGTCACATGCATGGCAAATAGATGTAGCCAGAGAAAAGAGATAAAATACCCCAGATTAATAACTATGACTTTCTGCTGGCTTACTGCTTTCTAAAAGTTTTACCCTCTGTGGACAAGAGCTGTATAAAAGATGAAGTAGTTGCACTCCACATTTTAGTCATCCCAGTAAGCATGGCAGCATCTCTGTTAACAAACTCGTGTTCTCCAAGGAAAGCAATCATCTCTTTAGTATTTCCAGGGGAAAAATTAATCAAGTTCACTTCTCTGCGTTGCCTCTATACTTGCTCCTCCATTCTTTGCTTCTCGCTGCTTGACCTTTGCTGAATTAGTCATGTAAAGCAACAAAATGCTGACATAAATCTTGGCCCTCCTGTTTCCTGTGAACAGGTCCAGCTGAGAAAGTGAAGAAGAAACCTGTCAGGATGCCATAACAAGCACTGTATTTCAGAAACCCACTGGACATAAAGCCTAGCTCAAACACTAACTTTGTTTTTGCAAAGCAGGAAATGTTGTTTAAATTCATATAGTAAATATTTGTTTGTGTATCACAGAGAGCTTTTATATAAGCTCAGATTAGCTGGAAGTCAGGACAAGGCCTGAAGTTTGCTGCCTCATTACTATGAAAGCAATTATTTGAAGTATTTTTCAAGGAAGCCCCGCAGCTTTTGAACTAGGCAGAAATATACTGCAGTTGACCTCAATGCTGTGTTCTTCAATGATTGGAGAAAAAGACTTTTAGGCTGATATTTAAAAACCAGGAAATGTCCCACAAGGGGAGAGAGAGAGAGAGAAAGAGAAAGATGGGTGAAGACCCATAAGTGGAGAGAACAAGCAGAGGGAAAAAGTCACACATATGGGAAAGGAGAAGAGGACAAGGATGAGAGTGGTGTTTATCTCATAGGGGAGAAATCAGAATGCACAATGACAGGCTAAAAGAAACCCACAAAAGTTTTTTAACTGTAAAGAAGTTCAAAACTACTGTAAAATTAGTTGATTTTCTTTCTTTCTTTTGCTAAAGCAAGTTCTGTTCCAGAAATTACCACTGCATTTGGCACTGTCAGAAAGACAAGAATTCAGTGCAGTCACAGAGCCCTGATGTGTGTCATCCTTAGCCCTGATGTTTCTGAGGGCTGAGGAGCTCAAAGAAGGTAGGGGTAGTCTTGCCATAATCACTTGGGTAGATACAGGGGAATGTACTACCTATTGCTTTTTCCAGGGCCCTGCATCACAACACTCCTCCCAGATATTTTGCAAGTGTACAGAACGATCTTTCTTTGCAACAACCTGGTGTGGGGTTGTGTTGTCTCCCCTCTTCCCCCGCCACATACCTGGTGGCTCTGCCAGAACCTAGAGCCTGGGGAGGGTAAATGTGTTACCAGTGTGGCAGATTGATTCAGTCAACAAGCCTGGCAGTCTTGTGGTTTTATGAACACTGTGCTCACCTTGGATATTGAAAGAAAGAAATGCATTAGCTGGTAAGTGTTTTGGGTTTCTTCCAAGGCACACCAGTGTGTTGCTCTGCACACCAGCATGGAAACAATTTGCAGGCTGCAGAGCCAGTAAGCTCTCTGTCAAGGAGCTGTGCCCCATGCTCTTCTCTCCCTTCACCTTTGGAGTCATTCTTTATTCAACCTCTTTTGCTTCAATTTCACCATCTGAGCATAAACATGGCCTTCTGACATGAAGAATCTGGGTGAGTAGAGCCACATTAGCTATAAAATCCCTAGCCAATCTTATTTTTTTGGCATGAAGGTGGCTGTTACAGCATTGTTTTTATTATTCATCAAAAGGGAACTTTTCAAAGTAAATACATCAAATACTACATAACATAAGCTCTTCCTAACCACTGCTTCCTCTCCCTTTTTCTCTTCCCCTACCTCCTATTTTTATAAGTAATCAAGTTGTTACTCTAGAGTCAATTCCAGGTCATCTTTCATTTGCTCAGAATATATCCTTATTGGCAAGCAATTTTCCCATTATTCAGGAACACGCATATTGTTTTACTTACAGCTGTGTGCTGTATTTTATGTTCTCATATAAATGTTATGCCTGGATTATCATAACTAGAGCAAACTGGTTTTAGGGTTTGTTGTTATTTTTAGGTTCCTCCCCCTGCATCCAAAAAAGAAAAGAAGTATCTATTTTTGGTTACCTTTTTTAGTTCTTGAAGTGACTCGACTTACCAAATTTCTCTCTAGTAATATTTCCCCTCAGCTGTATGAGTTTTCCTACTTTGGAGAATGATGATAGCTGAGGTTTGGGAAAGATTAACCAATAAGCAGCATTGCTTCCATCCCAGGAAGGGCAGGAAAGAAGACAAAGCAGGGACAGATTCCAGAACTTCATTACCTGATGCGTAAAAAAATTAGTTTGTCTTCCCTCTTTTAAACTTTTCTAGTTTCAAGAGCGTTCCTGTTTATAGTGTAGTGCGATCTGGTGAAATCTGGTGAGTTCTGCATTCACTTACTATTTTTTTGATACTGGGACCTGATCAAATAAAAGCTTATATTTATGCCTTGAGGGCCCAGTGAGACAAGGCACCTAAGTCCCATTGTCTTCAGAATGTTCATAAATATTTGCTGAAGTGCTTAACTTGTTTGAAGTCTTGCTGCAAAAGAATGCATTTGTAGTAACAAATACATGTTGTTATTATTTCTGTATTTCATGCCTGTGCATGCTAATGCTTGATGCACTATAAAGACACACAGCATGCATAAGAGATGGATTTTCTTCTGCATGGATGAAAAAAGACAAAACAGAATTTTCCCCTTATTTTTAGGATGTCTGTGACAGTGGAAGACCCTGGACTAAAGTGTGCTGCTGCATTCCCTGCAGCCTTGTGGTTTGGGTTTGTTTTTTTAATGGTCTTCTAATGCAGAAAGGCAGAGTTCTGCTCCCATGCCCTTCTTAAGCTACTCAGTTTATTCATGCTCTGTGCTTGTTAACTTGTGAATGACTTGACGGCACTCAGAGCATTAAAAGAAGTCACCCCTCTAGAGTTTTTTAAAAGAGGCTCTCCCGGATTTTTTGAAGTTGAAATATTTGTAGTTTGAGATTTGAAGTAGAGATATTTTTTTTTTCTGAGTAAATGTGTGCTAAATTATAATGCTTACATTAAAACTGGGTGTATTACAGTAGGTATAATGTTCAACTGGCACCCAAGATTCAAGAACAGAGATGATACATGATCATTTGAGCCCCATTAGGTGAATTGTTAAAAAAATTCTGGTCTCTTCAATTATTTTAACCTCCAAAGAAGAAAACCCCTGTAAGATAAATGTTTAAACATGGAAGCAAATGAACAAACAAACCAATCTTATATCATTGTTGGTGGGAAAAGTATGTCTTATACTTTGCATGACTCATGAACAACAGCAGGCAGAGTACTGTTTGCAAGTAATGTTCTGGTTATTTGATGTTTTCAGGACAAGGGAGAAGAGTTTGTAGCTGAATGGTTTCTCTGGCAGCTTCCTGTGGTGAACTTCAGGGTAAATGTCAAGTGAAATGACAGAGTGAATGACACTGACCAGGACACGTTTGTGTGTCACTTCTCTCCCCCAGACTAATTTAGTTACGCCCTGCTCCACAACAGTTCACAAGTTGTTCTTGAAGGAGTAGGGGATCCCACAGTAACTGGGTTTGCTCTTTGCCTACCTTGGCCTATTCACCTTCCGCATTGCCTTGGGAGCTTTCACTGCTGTACCAATTACAGCCACAATCGGGGCTGTCTTGAGTGGATATTGATACCCAAACAAACAAACCAAGAGTCTGGTCTTGATTGCTGGTGTCTTTACAATTTGATTTCCCATGGCCTGTTTGTACAGATGTAATGGCTGGTATGCCCCTGCTTTTAAATTATCAAGACCATATTGGAGGGTGGGAGGACAGAACTGATTTGCTGTGAGTTTGCCGCAGGAAGTCACACCCCACTCCTGTGTCTGGGCTTCTGTTCAAGCCTTGCTGCCTAACCCCCTGCTTGGGATGGTTGCCTCTGTTTCCATCTGTCCCCTTCAGAAGGGGCTTGTGATCCCTCACTCTGAGCCGAGGAGAGTCATTACAGCGACTACTGCCACATAGTCACACCTTGTCTGCAGATTGAATGAGTGCCGAACTCAAAGGCACACACAAAACACCTCAAAGGACAAGGACAATGTGGAGAGTGTGAATAAATGACCACAATCTCAGTGGATCCTTTGTACAGGATACATGTCCTGGATATCCCTTGTTTCCTGCAGGCAGTGTTCTTTGTATCCTGCTGAGCACTTGCTGCTGTGTTTGTCCAGAGTTGGTGCAGTACAGCCCAACCATTGCCCCTCTGAGCTGCACCAGAGGAGCAGCGAACAAGCAGCTCCAAGTCAAAGGAGCTGGAGACAGGTTTGGCTCTTTTGTCACCCTGCTGTGTGCTTCATCATAGACAATGGTTTGGGTCATGCCTTGATACCTGCTAGACTGAGCTGTGCTAGCTATGTAAAACAAGTTGCTTTACAGCCAAATGATACCATGAGTTCCTCTATCACTCCATCCTTTCTGTGCCAGACAAATGCCCTCGCTCTTATTTCAAGCTCCTTTTCCCTACATATGTTTGACATGTTCAGGGGTAGAGTTGGGAGCATTTAGATCTTCTCTTGTTTTGTGGCCAGCAGGACTGGAGGAACAGTCTGCTCCAAGCAGAGCTTCCCTTCAGCCTACTTTCAGTCGTATCCAAATGGCAGAGGGGGAAAAAAGAGGCTGATTGTATGCTCTCCAATTTTCTCTATTAGGAAGATCAAAAGAATTGCTGCCTTTACTGGCAAATCTCAAGGATGAATTGTGGCAGCCAGACCAGTACTGGTCTGTGTTGAACTGTAGTCACCCAGAATAAATCAGCACTAATTGCAGTCTAGGGCTGTGATTCCAGAGGGGGGCTGCTGAAGCACCACACAGTGACCCCAACCACCTGGTTGTTAAAGCCAGCAAGCAACACTCCCAAGAACATCAGGAGACACAAGGCTGAGGCTGAACCCTTGCCTGCTTTAAAGCCAAATACCTTGTTACCTCTCTGACGATACAGGATGGATAAAGTGTAGCACTGGCATACCACCTTTGGCAGTGCGCAGCTACTCCAGTATTGTGGGATTTAAAGGGCAGGCAATACCTTGGCTTTCTGTCCACAGCAGACCTGCACAAAGTTGCTCTGTTAGCCTTGGAGAAGATGGGGTTGATACCTGAAGCTGGTTCAGGTACTCATTCTTTCCCAGCTTTACCCGTGGCAAGATCTGCCACCCACTCTGATGGGTGGCATGGGCCCATCTCCTGGCCCCATGGTTGGCTGTGGCATCAGCCAGACCAACTATTTCCATGACGGCCAAGTAAATTTTTCTGCTGTTGCTCTCACCTGTGACAATTCCTCTTCTCTTTCTGCACCTCTCTCCAGAGGCAGTGGCTGCTGCCATATGGTAAGGGGCAGTGAGGCTGAGCTGGAAGTGGGTGCTCTCCGCTGGGGCTGTGTTGCCTCTTCCCAAGATCTGTCAAAGACCAGGCGGTGCCTCCTGCAGCACAAGGGATGGCAGCACAGGGCCAAGCTTTGGGCTTGTGAGCTGAAGGCCAGGTACTGGGTACCATTTGCTCTGTCATTAAAAGAAATTAAAAGCAACCCTTTGCCAGGTGTTAAACCTGATGCTGAGAAGCTGACACCAATCACTCCTGCACTTGAACCCTTCAGAGTGATTTATAAACACCGGCTAACTAAACCTCCCTGTGTGGTTGCGAGAAGGAGCAGGCAGGGATTTTTCCTGCCATCTCTCCTACCTCCATTTTGTATAGAACTGATGGGAGATAGGATCCTGTGCCTATTGTCTCCAGGTGACACCAGCCAGGAGTGGGCCTGGCTGTGTCTGTGTGATGGCATGGCATGGGATGAGGCAACACGGCCAAGCAGGACACAGGTGAGGACCACAGCCTTGGCTCTGGAGAGATATTTATAAGTAGCACACCACATTGCTCTTCTTTTTATAAACAATCGGAAATGTCTTGACGCCAGATGCTCAGCCGGTGTAAATCAGCAGAGCACCACAGATTCATACCAGCTGGAGATCTGGCCCCTGTGCCCCAGTGGGAAGGGGATGGGGAGAGAGGCTCTTTCTGTTAACCGCTCCACCGACCTTCCTTCTGGGTAAATATCTCCATATGTTAACAAATGCTAATTAAAACCAAAAGCACAGAGGAGCTCTCAGGATGTGTGTGTAACAGGAGCACCCCAGGATCCTTCACTGCTGTAATCTTTCTCCTCCCACTGGATCTCACCTTTTATTTGGTGTTGCACCTCCCTGACTGATATTTAACCTTGCTCCTGGTGCTCTTTGTTGGAGTTCTGCCATGCATACAATATTGCTCTGATGGGTGTAGGACCTGGTGTCTACAGACACCTGGGGGCAAGCCCAGATGTTTCACTGGTCAAGGGGGAAAATATGTTTTGTTGCAGCATGCCTTGCAGTCATGTAAGTAACTGTGCTCATCAATCTTTATGGGAAGGTACTCTGGAAATGTCATGTCTTTTTTGGTTTTCAGGTGACCACCACCTTCTCTGTGGACTGGGATAGCTCTGAGTATAATTTTTTCTAGGAGACAAAGGCATTATGCTTTAAAAAATAAAAAGCATGACTTATCTGAGATGCTCTAAAGATAATAATAAATAAACACAAGTTTGCCTTGAGGTGAAGAGAAAGTTTCCAAAGTGGAGGTTCAAAATATCTGTACAAGGGCTAGAGTATCTCCAGGGGCAGCTGTGCATTGGAGCTGTCGTGCTGGTATTAGACTGACATTTTCAAAGTGACGGATATGATTTAGTACCCGATTACCGCGCTGCTAATAATGGCAGTTGCACTGTTGCAGGGTGTAGAGATAAATATGTATTACATATTCTCAACATGTCATATCACAGCCAAAACTTTTGGGGGAAAATTCAAGTACACATGACGAGTTTCCAGAGAGACCCTAGCATTTCACAAGGGGGGCCATGCACTGATTAGCAAATAACTGATGTGCTCTCCCTTTACTCAAAGCCTAAGGATTTATTAGGGTTTTTTAATTGTCATTGTTTGCATTTGATAGAGCTGGCTTATGTGTTTGTATTAGAAATAGACCCAAGAGACTTGCAGCAATTTATGCTGGCAGAGTAACAGAGGTACAGGTGTCCAAATATGACATATCTCTTTATTTCTCAATAGGAACACGTTCCCACTGTCTTTAAGTCAGTGGCAAAAACCTTGTTCATCTCTTGTGGGTCAGAGGTGGATACAAAGTACTCTTTCCCCACCACATCAAGTCAGACTAATATTTTTGCAGTAGTAGAAAGCCAACATATGCAAGAAAATAGGAGTGAGTTGTAAAGCACCAGTCTAGCATTGGCTCTGTACACAAAATGAAGGTAATCTAGGTACCCCAGAGAATGGGAAGCGGGAAGATCCTCCATATACCTAGACTCACCCAGAAGTGCCCGAAAGATGATACTATAACTTGTGTGTGTTTTCTCATCAGTTTTCACAGCCTTCATGTTGCTGAAGTATTTGGTTTGGATACAATTATGGAGATTGCAGTCTATTACTTCAGGTCTAGCTTTTGTCTCAAGTGACACTTACGGTGAGCAAATTAGCACCGAAGCCAAATTTGTTTTGTTGTGATGTCTCTGCAGCAGGTACAGCTTTTGTAAACAGATGCTGCAAGAGAGGTAGGTTTTTTGCATCACTCCAGATCTCTTGAGAACTAAAGTGTTCAGGTGAATAACTGGTTGAGAGACAAAAGAAAAACTGTTAACTGAGAAGTATTCTCAGACTGTCTCTCCTTAGAAATTTATTACTTATAATCTCTGCCACTCTTCTAGAATTTTTGGCTGAAAGAATACCACAGTAATTCCTTTTCTTTATGCTTAGTTGAAATCCATTTCATCCACACCATGTGTAGCTCAAGTGGCTAACAGATACTGCACAACCAGCTTTAGAATTTTTATATTCATAGACAAGTGTCAGTCAAATTTGAAAAATGTATTTTGGTTGTTTGTTTATTTTTCATGCACTTCATCTAACTATTTGGTAGTGTTTTATTTTTGATATATACGCCTGATCTATGGCCCTGCCAAAACTGATCTAGGAGCTGCAGACCTGTTGAAGGTGCCTGCGGGCTGGAGCTTCCTTACACATGCACATGAGCAGCATAGTCCTGTTTCTTTTGTGTGTCTAACCTTTCCTCTTTTGCTGAAGGGCTGTCTAGTCTCTTTCATCACCTGCTGCTAGGTGTTTCATAATATGGGTGTTCAGTTTCAAATCTCTGTGAAATACAATGATCCATGAGTGCTGTAACCTAAATTTTTTGGCCTGTTGTATATAGACTCTCTCCTGCTGTCTGCTGGGTAGCTTGTCAGCACACACATATTACTTCCTTGGGCTGGTTGAAACCTACAAGAATTGTGTTTTACTCTCTACAGCATCTCACTTTGCCGTGAACATTAGTTTTTCCTATCATATTTTGTTTTGCTGTGGTGGGTCACAGGGCTGTGGATCAGCCCTCTGCCAGGAATCAGTGAAATCTGTGGGTGTATTGTTCCATACCCCAACCGTACCGTTTCCACCTAGACCCCGAAGAATAGCATGGGGAGCAGCATCACTGTAAGATGGACTGGGGTCTGACAGTAGGCAGTCTGCACCTTGGTTTGGATTCTGTCCAGTTTTGTTGGCCTCATGTTCCTGGGGCTGAAGGAGCTGATGTTGCCCATCCCGCTGAAACACATTACCCTTTTTTTTTTGCTGTAGTTGATCTGGAGGCCTGGAAAGAAGTGACGTTGGCAAAGTGGAAACATTCACATCACAGACACTCTCAGGCTCTACAAGTCTAAGCACCTAGGACTTAAAAACACACCTAAAAACGTAGTGGAAGTGGTGCTGACATCAAACCAGTCATGGGTACTATACCAGCTCTCAGCTGGCACTGACTGCACCACCCACCCACACTTCTGTGGTCTCTCATATGGGAGAAGAAATCGCCACCAAACTGTGATCTCTATATTACTACAAGGTGTTGCACTTGTAGGAGATAAGCAATCTCCAACACGCACCATGAGATGTGCAGCAGCACAATCTTTGTTGGGCCTCATCTCAGCATTGATGCTGCATCAATGTTGAAATACCGATAAGCAAACATACTCATTCTTTCCATACTGTGTCTCTCCAGGTTGTGTGCCAGGTTCTGTTCTGGGATCCTACCAGCTTCTGTTTGCTTCAACTGCTGCAGTGCTGGCACAAGTGATGAAGAAAGGGGATTATTTGAAGCAAATCACCTAAACCTAATCTGTGGACAAAATCTTACTACACTGAGCTGTGACTGATGGAAACAGGCAACAAATGCTGATCTAGTGTTTGTCAGCAGAACTTTGGTGGATGAGTGATAATGGACTTCACCCTTGGCTTGCATCCTAAGTCAGTTGCTGTGCAGATAAAGGCAGCCCTTTCAAGCTGTTCCATTGGGTTTAAAAGCAAAACCAAGAAGGCTTCACTAGGGAACTTGATCTCTTATAGTGTTTATTCTCACTAACCAAGAGCAGCAATTAATATTGCTTTCAGATGGCAAGAATCTTTTTCAGATGGTGAGAATAAACAGTCTTGTAGACATGCAGAGGAAATGGAAATGACAGACGAATTTTAATTAACCTACTTCTCCTTGGCTTTGCTGCATAGTGCCAAAATATGTCTATACAGACCCTTCAGTTTTGTACCCTGGCATCTTTCTGAGCTGCTGGCTTAAGCTGAAAGGAGGTGAGTTTCACATGTGTATCCGAGATCCATGTGTTTCTTGTGGGTTGATTACCAGAAAGCTGTCTGAAACCTTGGTGCTTTTGCACCATTTGCATATACCTTGATATTTTAAAGATACCCCTATTTTTAAACACAACCATACCATCAAGAAATCTCTAAATGATATCACCTATTGTGATAATGCTGACCATTGCTTTCATTACAGTCTCAAGCCGTGCTTGGTCTTCCTTGGATGCTTCGTGTGTGTTGATATAAAACAGTGTGGCAGAAAATCTGATGTCTTCTGCAGCTGCCAAGCCATATTTCAAAGGAGAAGACTAACCCTTTCTAGAAAAATCTGTCCTGTGAAGGACAGATAACTTGTTGGTTGGACAGCGTACTCAGACTAATTATTTACATCTGTTCCTGCTTGCCAACCCCACTTTTCATTGAGGTAAACTGGCACTGCTCCATGGAAGTTGGAGAAGCTGTAATTCTCACTGCTGAAAGCACACAATTTCGACCCCTTTTCTTGGACTGCACTTTATTGTATCAACTTCATGTTCTCTGACATCTGGTCCCATGAAGGTGTTGAGCCACAGTGATGGGATTCTATATATTTCTCCCATAAGGAGATTGACAGCATTCAAGTTGCAAAGTGTTTCAGAGCCATGTGGGAGGAGGGAGGAACAAGGTGAGGGGGGAGGCAAGGTGTCTTATTTCCCCTCTCACCTCCTTCATCTCAAGTCCTGATGTCCTCCAGGATGTGTTTTTAGTGTTAATGGTAGAGGTGCTCCAAAGCAGTGGTAAATGTGGGCTCCAGATGTGCTAATTCAGGCTCAGCCAGCCAGGGGAATGCACGTATTATCTCACTCAGGATGTAGCTCTGACAGCTCTAGTTTAGGCTAAAGCTCTGCTCCTGTATTTCTGCGCTCACCCCCATCCCCTGTCTCTGGCTGGGCATCCCCCCCTCTGGTGCTTTGGCATGGGCACAGCTGGCCCCTTGCAGTTCTGAGCTGGGGGAGCATCTGTGGCTCATCTGCCCCCTGAGCACTCCAAGCAGCCTTGAGCCAGGTCTGAATGCTGCTGTTGCAAGGAGAGGAGGTCAGGGCAGCTGTAACGTAAAACAAGAAAGCACACTAGTGTAGGCACCATTCAGAAATAGTGGGTCCTGCCTTTAACCCGCTTGGAATGTTGTGTAATTTGCAGCAAAAAATTGCTCCCCCATTCCATATACCCCTTACCATGTAGACAGATGGCCTCATGGGTGATTAGAGGTGCCAAAACTGTTGCTGTGACAAAGGTGTAGGTGTATATATAACATGTATCACTGTCACAAAAGGTGAGGAGGTTGTCCTTTCTTTTGTTCCGCAAAATACAGCCCTTGTGATCTGCAGCATGTGCTACTGTACTGTTGATTTACTGCTTGATTATAATGACATTTCATAACACAAGTGTTATTAAATACTTGTTAATCTTCCTTAAGGATCATATTCCTCAAAATGTTTGAGCAAAATGCTTTCCATTTATCTTTAAGTACCTATTTAAATAAACTCAAATGACTTGCTGTATCAAGGTTCTAATTACCAGTTGTTCTCCTTATTGCAGGACTTGTGTCTTGTTTCACATCCTTACAGGATTTCTTAAGTTTTACCCAAGCCCTACTATACTTCCAGTGTTTCTGTCTCATCTCTTCCCTCTGTATGTCCCTTTCAATCCCAATGCAAAGGGGACAAATACTTTCTGAAGCATGCCTGACTCAAAGCTAAATGGATTTTGCTGAGATTTGTAAGGGAGATGGCAGATTAACAGCTGTCCTAGCAAATTAGTGCAGAAAATATTTTTTAGTATATGCGACATGGATGAATGAGTGCTGTGTGCACCAGGTATGTGATCCTTGTTATTAAACATCTACGTCATGCCAGCGTCTAGAGGCAACAGGAAGCTTGTAGTCCTGTTGTCCAGGGGACTTTGACAACATCAAAAACATCCATCCCTAGTCCAGAGCAGACATTACATTGTCAGCAACATTATCTACTAAACTTTTCATGTTGACACTATTTACCTGGCATGCACTGGGGGTCTTGTTTTTAAATGACAGTGTACCTTGAGATACTTAATGAGGATGTGAAATTATTTCTGCTATTATCATCTGCGAGTGCTTACTTGCAGAAGGATACATAGCTCAGGTTTTCTACCTGTAACTAATTGTGAGCAGGAGTGAGTCTTAACAGCCTTATCCAAAATTCTTTGATTTGAACAGAAAGTCTTCTACAACCTAGTACCATAGGGTGCTGAGGCCTTGAGAGTGTATTTAATCTTTGCAGTTAAATTAGTTCAAAAACTGATTTTAGTCCAAGTATAAACTGCCTTGTAAGTGATTTTTTCTGTTAAATCTAGTCCTATGCTTAGATGAAGCTTGCTATAGTCCAGACACAGGAGTGGAAGAACAGGTTGCCCAGAGAAGTAAGTGGTGGAGTCATCGCTCGAGATACTTAGAAGACAGGTTGGCGTGGTGCTTAAGGACATGGTTTAGTGGTGGACTTGGCAGTGCTGGGTTAATGGTTGGATCTGACGATCTTAAAGGTCTTTTCCAACCTAAATGATTCTATCATTCTACAGAGCACGTATCTTTTAACTGTGACTTTATCATTTTTAAGAACTGTAGAAAATTGAATGAGAAACTTTGAAAAAGGCTGTCCTCTCCTTGTAATGTTTGAAATGGGCTTTCTGTCTTTCTTGAAATGTTCACAAAGTCTTTTCATGTCAGGATCACATGCAGAATATTAGTGAAAGTTAAGGAAACTGGTTGGTGAAAAGCATACAGACATCTCTTTGCATGGCTCTTTATTTCTTATGATGGTTAAAGAGAAATTGATTTTTCAGGGTCTTTAGGCACCTTGTTTGTCTGTTTTCCCCTGGAGAAATGAAAGACAGTAAAAGAAGGAAAAACTACCTACTATCTACAAGGGTGAGAGCCTACATGCCATCCACTACTGCAGAGCAGCTGATATGCTCTATGTTTATAGCTTTGTGTCGAAATTTCACAAGCTGTTTTGTGGCATCTTGTTTGTTTCTGTCCATAACCTGACATGGATTTTTCTTTTAAATTGTTTTTCATTTTAGTTATAGTGGTGTGAAAATGTATGTTGATTTTTTCACCCCCTGTGGTTGCGGGGAACTGGTTCTATAATATCAGAACAAACCTGTTGGCTGTACATAAACAGGATTGCTTGAAATCTGATGTTGTACTGATTTAACGTTCAATGTAGAATTTCTCAGGCTTAGTTAGGCTGGAGCAGCTTTCCGAACAGAAACCCTGGCTGCCTCAAACCTGCCATAGGCAAGTTTGGTTGTGTAAAAGGTGCTGTGATTCTCTTTACAGTGTGCCAGTAATGCCACCTCAGTGGCTTCCACGGACTTAGAGCAAAGCGGTCCAATTAAACGAGGACCAGTTATCAATGAAAAAGGCCTGGGAAAGAGAGGAGAACCATGAAGAGGGCAAGAGACTATTCATGGTGCTAAAATGAAGTGTTTTGCGTTCAGCTGTAAATTGTGAAGCCAGAAGTGGGTACCAGAGAACTTGCAGGTGCTGGCAGTGGCAACTCGCATCACTGTGTTTTATTAGTACTCTTAACTCCCCATTCATTTAGTAGGGCAGTCAGGATAACCACAGGGGGTTTTTACTGCTTCTGGATAGCAGAGGTATGAACATCTGTCATATTTAAGACAGGGAATTCTTTCTGTTACCTTCCACTGGTGGAAACTACCTGCTTTTCTCTGAGTTTTTTCTGTCTCTCAGTGCCAACACTGAAATATTTTATTTCCCACCACAGGGTGTCTTTTGATGTTGTCGTTGATGATTGTTTTCATTTTTGGTGTTTTCTTTTATGGTTTTGAGTCAGCTGTCTTAAAACAGGAAGGTTTGACCATCTGGTTCTAGGAACACTCAGCATCTAGCAGGCATGGCTGGTTTGCACATCATCCTGGGTCTGGTTAAAATAAACACAACCATTGTTCTTAGAAAATAAGATGCACCAGGTGTTAAACAACCTCTGTGAGCTACAGGAAGAGAGGGTGAAATTTATGCAGCACTTGAGAGAGATCTAGGGATTAATGGAAGTATGTTATAAAATGAAATTCTAATTTTCTTTGTGTCTAATGCCTTATCTTGAAAGGGGAAGGGTGGAAGAAAAAAAAATACAACTAAGAACCAAGGGATAACAGTAACCTGAAAGTTGTGGGCTCCTCACCGGAGGAGCTTGCTTTCTCTTTTTTTTTTTTTTAATATAATTTTTCCCCAATATGTTGACTCTGTAAATGTGGTATACTAATCACCCCTCTGACAAGCAATGAGGACATTCTCAGACCTGGTCATGAATTGCCATACACAAGAAAATGTAATTAGAGGGAGCCATCAGAAAGACCCAGAAAGACCTGCACAGTCCCTTTCTGTGGGGGCGCAAGGGCAGGAATGCTGTGCTTTCAGTCAGCATTGTTCCCCTCACCATTCAACTGGAGTGGTAGACTGTTAAAATTTCGCCCCTTCCCAGCCTGCTGGTGCTGCTCATTCCTGCTTTATAGGGGGATGGAGTTTTGTTTCTGCTTTCTTTTTTTATATATTTTTTTAAGGTCATTATATCTCCCAGAGTCTCCTGTGAGCCTGCAGGCTCATGTACTTCATCTTTTTTTCTTTCTCTCTTGCTTTCTTTCACAAACTTTAACCCTTCTTTTTACCCTCTCTCCTTCCAAGTAGCCTTTACCCTGCTTGTATGAGCAGCTGACAAAGAGAATAAGTAATTTCTTAGCCTTTCAGTGTTGAACTGCTTCTGTTTTTGTGAGTGGCCTTTGCACCTGTTGTGATAAGCAGAGCTCCCTTCATAGCAGCACTCAAAGGGTGGCAATCTCTCTTTTTTTTTTTTTTTTTCCCCTTTAAACTTACTCTTTCTTTCTGTGAATACCAATAATTAAGGAAAGCGCTTGAGTTTGCCCCGGATTCTTTAGCGTGACAAAACCTAGTATTTATAGATTAAAATGAACAGGGAGACCAAGGCACCTTTCTCATCAGCTTGGTGAGAACCATCTGGAGCACGCTCGGTGTGTGAACAGAACAGGATGACCAGTTCACTTAACTAAATTTGGCTTTACCCCACCCAGCCTTGTCTGTCCTGTTTATACCTCCAAACTGTGCTCTTGTGTGAACTTGCCTCATCACATGAGACAAAGCGTATGAAACAACGTGTGCCATCAAGAAAAATCACTGCTATTTAGCATTTTTTTAAAATGCACATTTTGATGTACTTTTTGATATGTTTCTTATTGCTTTAATTTGTGAAATACTTGTAGTTGTGCAGCGTTATTTGCTGTGGTTCATTCTGCTGGGCGCTTCACTCACATGCTTTGGGCTTCCCCCTCTCTCTGTGGCTGCTGCGCCAGCTCTGAGCCAAGGGGACCCTTAACATTTGTGAAAGGGCCATGAGTGTCTTCAGTGACCGACCCTCAGCACAGGTCTCAAAAAAGGGCACCGCAGACCAAAAAAAAAAAGAGAGTGCAAAGGCTACCCAGCTGCTCACACAATACAAGAGAAGGCCTTGGCTGCTGTTCAAAGCTGCTCTGAGTGAGTGTTTCAATTTAATTCTAAATTAAAAGCAGCCAGTGTTGTATAGCACAGGGAAAAGATTATGTATTAATGCTTTTTCCCCCTGACATAATCCTAATGATCGCACTAAAATAAATAAAAGTTAAGCCTTCTTCCTCTCTTTCCCCCGTTGCTATATTATGCTGTGGCGAGCAGCCAGGTTTTCGTAGGTGAAAAGAAGACAAGAGAGGTCCCAAAACTGCCAGACGGAGAGGGGTATTGTGCACAACCAAGCTCCACTTCGACCTCCTCCCACCTTCTTCACCATTGACACACTTTGCTTCGGGCTGCCTTTGAACAATAAGAAAGATAAGAAGCCCTTTAGCAAAAAGTCTGAGTAAAAATGTAGTTGCCAACAGAAGAAAGCAGAGGGTGGTGAGTTGGTCATTTACTAATGTGTGCGTGGGGAGATGTGCCTGATGGCTCCTCCAGTAACCCTGGTGTTTGTTCTTGTGGGAGCAGGGGAGTGATGCTGCACTGCACTCTTACTGGAAAGTGTCTGTCCTCTTAAGAGCTGGGGGTGATAACTGATACTTCTCAGGATGCTCTGTGGTCACATTTCAGCGTGCTGAGGGGAACCATCCTCTTTGGTGGAGGGGTAATGAGATCAGAATGCAGCAGGCTGCAGAGCAGGGCAGGCAGCCCTCACTAGGCCCCCCTGAGGAGGGTTATGGAGTATGCCCTGTCAGCTTTCCGTCAGCTCATGGAGTACCCAAAAAAACGATGAAAACACCCATGCGCTGCAAATCCATGCTCCAGGTGCAGTGTCATTTAGGATGTGGCAGTCAGAGACCAGATAGCACAGTGCTGTGGTTTATTGCCTGTCAAGTGTTTGTACTGCCTTGCCGTGTGCCTACCTTAGCTGAAATTCCCACGACTCCCACCTAAAATGCTGAGTTCCCGTCTTGATGGCCGCGTAGAGATGGCTCAGCATGGGGAACCTGCTTGGCCTGGGAGGCCCCCACTGACAGAGCTGAAGGCTTGCCGACGTGCTGGGGGTGAGGGATGCTCCTCTCTGCTTTGGCAACCCCAGTGGTTCTTCTGGTGGGGGCTCCTCAGCTGCTGTGAAGCTGGAACACTGGACATCAGTGCACAGGTTAAGAGGGCCTGAGGCAGCAGGGAAATGGGAAAGATTACACTTAAGCTCATGCTTGGGTTGTGTCCTTCTTGTTCCTCTTGCAGAGTTACAAATAGGGAGAAGAATTTAACCGGTGGCTATTCCACAAATTTCTGTTTACCCTCCTCTTCCCCCTTTCCTGTTTGGATGTGGCAGGGCTCAACATTGTATCCTTGTCCCTCTGTGCCTGCCCTGTCCTTTCCTTGGAATACAGGATATCTGAATTATTTGAATTGACAAATGCTTTGTTCAAATAGTACCTGTGGCGGAAATGTCTGTGGAAGGGAAGTACTCCACATGTTCCCTCTGCCAGCCCCATATTATTCTGGACACCCAACCCCTGTCCCAAACTGCATCTCCATATAGGTCCCACCCTGCATGTCTGAGCATCTCCTCCCTGCCACCTCTCAGCTCAGCTGGCAGTATTTTTCTGGAATAACTGGAATATACTGAAATATGAATCAGGCAGGGAAATTACATAGGAAGGTTATGGTAGAAGCAGAAAATTGTATTTCCTAGCTCCTGATATTACCCTGCAAATCACAAACTTTCACTCTTCTATGAATTGCTCATGCATTTGCTGCCTGTGGCTCAAGAAGAAATAAGTACTAGGTGCTGACCGTGAAGACACCAGGTTAGAAGCATTTTATTTGGTAGAAACTTCCTGCCAGGCCAAATGCAGGGCAAATCCTGCAAAGAAAATGATGTGCACAGCCATGCTTGCCTGAAAGTATGGGAAAGGGGTGTCCAACTGTGCAGCTTTCTTTGGAGGATCCGGACCTTAAAATAGAAACTTTATCCTAGAAAACTTAATGAGGATACATAAAACCTGGGTATATATTTAGAAAATGCAGTGAACTTGCCTTCAGCTTGAAACAAGGAGATAACATATAAAACCCAGAATATTTCTGCAGCTTGTACTAGAATGAGAAAGAGAGGGCCAAAATGACACAAAAGAGGGCAAGCACTTGTATTGCAGATGAGGCTATTCTTGGCAGGTCTGAGGACTGGTGGTTCTGCTTTATGTCACGCAGGACTCTCTGTGATGTGCATTTGATTAAAGCTCATAGAGCATTTACACACAGAGCCCAATGAGCATATTTCTGAGGCTACTGAGCCTTGATCAGTGTTGAGCGAAATACACTGCAGAATCAGGATAAACAGGATCCTAAATTCCTGGAGAAGCTTCTAAAGAGACCTGCCACAGTGGCATAGTGAAGCATGGGAAGGTGACCGCTTTGGCTGAGAGCGAAGACAGCCTCTAATTCTGACAAAGGAGACAGGACACATGCAAACAGATTTAGTTTGATGGGGGAAGGGAGAGGAAGGAGGGAATAAATTCCATCCCTTCCTTCCTGCCCACCTTATCTTTAATTTAAGGCTGATGGATTGATTACCATTCGTTATGGTAAGTCCATATGTGTACAGATCCAACTGGTAGGATTAGGTTCCTCCTCCTTTGTTATTCGAAGTCAATCGCAGTTCATTAAATCTCCCTCATCAGTTCCACCACCTGCTCCTCTTCCTTCCCTGACCCGAAGTCACATGCCCATTTACCCTCTTCCCTTTGTTTTCTGTTTGTTTCTCTTTTAATTATATCTCTTGATCTTTTCCCCATCAATTATTTTGAGGAGGGAACTGGTCAGAAAACATCAATGCAAATGAAATTGTGGTTAAGAATACAAACAAAAAAATGTTCAAGGGGCCTTTCATTTTTATTTTCTAAACAGCTCTGGACTTGTGCTTGAGATCCTGGCATACCCTTTTCCCAGGGCGTGAAGGAGGGCACCTGCAGCACAGGAACAGGGCCCATCCTTCCTTACTCACCCCTGCATATGTTCAGTGAAGAATTTAACAGGCTTCTTCGGGACTTGGTGGAAGTTTTCAGCTTCTCCCGTAATCCCAACAAATCTCACACTTGGCAATGTCAGACCACGGCAACATGCAGGTGGAAAATCCATGACCAGCAGCAAATTCAATACAGATGAAGACCCAGTTCTCTCCTTGACTTTGTGTGTATGGCCAGGCGGCCGGACTGCAGAAAAGAGCTGGTTGCAGGACAGCCCTCGCCCCTGCTTGTAGCTAAGTGAAATAGCTAGGTGGATTTAATCAACAGGGTTTATGATTAATAGGTATTGCAGTCTCTTCTCGGGACCCCAGCCAAGATGAAGGCAGTGGTGTCTTGGTGCTGTGCCGAGATGGGCTCAACAACCCCACCGCAGGTTGCACTGCGGTGGGTTAGCAGTGTGTACAGGCCCAGGGGGATGGGAGTAGCCAGCAACAGCTGAGAAAAGTAGTGGTAACACATTAAAAGCGTTTGAGCACTCAACTGACTAGACCCCTGTACCTCTCTCCAAAACCAATTCTATGAACACACTGCTTTTTCACTCAGGTGAGGAGACAAGTCTTGATCTTGCTGCATGGAGCAGCTTACAGCATGTTGGGGTTGGGAAAACTGCAAAAACAAAGGCAGAGGAGAAGGTGATTTTTCTGCTGTGGGTAGACAAGCCTCAGAACAGTCTTAAACTGTGCTCTGAAGTTTAACCAGCTGTTTGGCAGGCCCAGACTCATCCCTTTATTTCTTTTCCCCTGGGTCACTAGAAATCCTCTTTCTCACACCCATCTCCTTGCTTTGCAACTGTCTGTGCTGCCTATTTTCAACAGAAAAATACATGCACATGGGTTTAGATGTTGTTTAATCCATAAATGGAAAAATAATCTCAGAAACCAGGTGGCAACTTTCAAGTTTTATGCCCATTCTCTGGGGTCAAGATGTAAAGAAATCCATATGTTCATGTTCATAGGTGCACATGGGGAAGTAAACCTTGTGTCTCGCTAACTACCCGCTTCCACTTCTCTTAAGTGCCGCCCCTGACTTGTCAAAGGGCTGTAACCCATCCATGTGTTGGGGTCACTGTAGTGTCTTGATCTGCATGTTTTTATCACGTTTTAAAAAGTGTTTTGAAAGGTTCACACTGCATTGCAGTGCTATCAGAAGGGTTGATGCTATTTGAGGTATTTCAGATACTGACAGGGCTTAACCTAGGCAGCGCAGAGTGGGATTAGTTGCCTCTTAAATGGACAAAAGTCCAGCAACTGACTTCATTTTGGACAAGCAGCAGTTGGCTTGCATACTTCAGCTGAATTTTATTCAAACTCATAAATGTGCACATGGCTGGGAAGCCAGAAGGGAGTCTGTTTTCCAGAGGCCTTGGTGTGTGTTGTCTTTCCCTGATGTGTCATACGGGATCAGCTTTCTCCTGCCATTTCAGTGTTCTTGATTTTGTCCCTGATGGCAGCTTGGCAGCAGCTTATCAGGCCAAGGAAAGCAGGCTTAAAGCCCAAGCTTGCATTCTATCCAGAGGGGAGGAGGGAAGGAGAGGAGGTGTAGATCTGACAGCCTGTTTTCCCACACCAACCAAATATAGAGGTGGGCAAGAAAGAAGGGGACTGGTAGACTTGTTTCTTCTAAACAGATCCTGGAAAAACATTTGATGGTGGAGGAAGAGAGCTCAGTGGTTCTACGCTGATGAATCTCCAGAAGATCATCCTCTTCCTGGGCTTAACTGCTGGGGCAGGGTAATGCCCCCTTGCTGTACAGCTGGCAGGTTGCTGCATCAGATCATTTATAAACAACTTCTTTTCCTTTTCCGTTTGAGTCTTGAAACACATTTATGATCCTTGCTATGAGTGGACTTGTTGGACTTGTTTCCAAAGCACCCATCTTCAGTGCAATAGTAAATGGCTGCAAAGGGTGCAGCAGCTGAAAGGTGATGGGATTTGCCTGTGGTGTGACCTCTACTATGGAAACAGAACCAGGAGAGGGTTTTGCACTCCTGTCCCGACACCAAAGCTCTCCTGAACGTCATGTGTTGGAAAGTTTTCACCTCCTGTCATGGCTTGTGATTTAGTGACGCTCAAAGTTACTAGTCCAGCAGAGCTCCCCAAAAGCCACATGGCTGTCCTTCTGCTTGGGCGAGGCTGTGATCAGCTTTAATGCCTCCCAGTCACAGATTAGGTGTAATTGTGCAATATATTGGCTTCATACTATGCTAATAATTTTGTAGGTTTTAATTTAAAAGGTCTGTTTGTTTCCAGAAACTCATATTTTGTTTCTTTTTTTGCCCAAAGATGGGAGAGAGGCTTTTTCAGGGGTCCACAAAGTAGTAAATAAGGGTTTGTGCATAAAATGACCAGAGAGTCTTGCTGGCTGAGCTCAGAGCCTTCCTGCATTCCCTGCTGTGGGAAAACTAGAAAAATGCCTTCATTCAGCTGTAAAAGCATTGCAAAGTGACAAGTTTTATTTAGGGTTGGTGTTTTTCATGGGATTCATAGTGGCCCAAACGCCCTCGTGTTTTGTCTGTGCTTTGGTTAGGGCTGCAATGTTTCAAATATGTGTCCTTAAATGAATCCAAATCTTCAAATCCCAAAATCCATTGGTGCCTTTTTCCTCCTGTCTGACAGTTTTGGCAATTCTAGATGAGTAGCAATGTGTTGCACCAGGTGCCAGGATGACAATGCACCTGGGACAAGTGTGCCTGTAGGCTCAAGATCTGAATCCAAACTTGAAAAGCTGGTTTTATGACAGAGTAAGATCTTCATCTCCCAGTCTAGCTTTGGGTCAGGTTTGTCTCTTGCTGGAGCCAAGCAAAACGTCCATGTGAACATGTAAATGTGTCAGTGGGGAACAGGATGTTCTCAGCTTGTATGACACTGGTGCAGGAGCATTTTGCACGTGTATCAGTTTGAAGGAAGCATATGACTGTGACAAGTATTGCAGGTAATATGAAAAAAAAAAAACCCAAACATTTGGGCAATCCCCTTCACGCCTGAAATACACCACATTTTTAAAGTGAGTCATGAATTCTTGAAAAAAAATCCCCCCTTCAGACCCTTAATCGGTCTCAGGAAACCACACTGAGATATAGGCTGGCAAAAAAGCAATATGTCTTTCAGTCTCTGACAAAACACAAACTCTTACTTCTTTCCATCCCTGGCCAAGCATAACTGCCACAACGGTGTTCTTGTAGTTTCTTTAAATCCTAGGTGAAGGTTTCAATGCACAAAATAAATATGAAGGAGTTTTAAGAGTTTTTCTTCCCCCCTATTATTAATTCCATCAAAATCCCAGAAGAGGAATATAGAAGGGGGAAAAAAATTACTTTTGTACAATAGGAACCCAGACTTGCCTGCTTTGGATACATGAGTAGAGGCACTGAACATAATGAGATTATTCATGTGCATAAGGGTTGTTGGATCAGACCCTATCTTTGTAAAATATTTAATTACATACCTCCAGAATCATGTCAGCTATGAAAAAGCAATAAAAATACTAAAGTGTGTCAGTGAGCAGTAGTAGTAACTGTAGTGATATAAATCCATTAAGCTTTTACGTATAGCTCACATACACTAAAGGCAGCAAGTCAATGCTGGTTAATAATTTGCAAACAATACATCAGCAATGCAGTGCACGTTAAAGCAAATTGTTATGCCTATTTTCCAGTTAGTACTCAAATTATGTTAGGTGATGCCTTACTCCATGCTTTGGATGGGGAAGAGAAGGCACAGGCCCATGATCTTCTACTCGGCTCTCCAGCCGATGCTCAGGCATTGTCTCCCTTGCTATGAGGGTGAAGGTTTTATTGCTTTACTTTGATTGATGGGTAAGAAGCAGAAACAATCCCGATGCTGCAAACAGGACCAAGGCAATGCACTTCAGTTTGACCGTGAAGTCACACGTGTGACGAAAGAAAAGCACATTGTTTGTGTAATGCTTTTACCTGGGAACAGTTAGAGATAGGGTACGGACACAGCTTTCCGAAGCCTGGGAAGACATGAGTTACATCAGGTTTTGCGTTGGCAGGCAAAGGCAAAAGCAAGAGTCAAGCTGAGAGAAAGCAGGGCATCCCATCCCACATGCTCTGGGGGAGTAATCGCAGCTCTCAGGAGGGGTTGCATCAGAGTTTTGTATGGCACTTTCCAGAGTTGCATCAGCCTGCACCTATTTTGTTTGCGTTGTTGGTAGAGACCGGAGTATTAATAACTGGTTCCATGGGGAGGGTCAGGCAACCCACAGTGGAAAGCAGATACTGAGATAGGAAATACCCAGAACATCTTGGAGCAAATGTAAATCACGGCAAGAGAGGGTGTCAACAAGTGTAACTCCTTGCCCATCTGTAGCTGGCTTTGCCTGTGTGCGTGGGGTGAAGTGGTTGCAGAGTAGGTTGTGATTTTAGTCGAGATCTGTCAATATAGAGTGAATAGGAACAGGTAGCTAAAGTAGTACTTCCTGCATCTGAGCAGTGATAGTGCACGCAGGAGCAGCTGGCAGAGGTCGTGATCGAGTTGCATCACCATAGCAGTTTTCTATTGTGCTTCTGTTCTACATAGCCCATGTTTAGGCTCTATGCAACTGGTCAAAAGCAAAATATGATTTTCTATGCACATGTGCACAAACATGTTGCACTGCCAGATCCTTATTTGAATCTTTGTTCAGCACACCATGCTGGCCTTCAATTGCTTTGCTGTTCTTTTTGTTTGTTTTTTTTTTTATTACTTCTTGTTCCCTTTTTCCCCCCCTTCAGCTGAGTGACTGTAATCTGTTCCTAATACAAGCTGTAAATAACATAGATTATATTTGGTGGACAGCAGGGTGCAGGACTCAAGAGGCGTTTCAAGAACCAGCAAAAGTGCCATGGTTGGCTTTATAGCTCTTAGGTTGTATCATCTCCTCCTTCTCCCCTATCCCTTCCCCCATGATTTTCTGATGGCTGCTTTTAAATGGATTTTTATCAGGGGTGAAAAGCACTGATGCAAAGTGGATGACAGCAGATGTGTTCCCTTAACAGGGTCTTTCCCTGAATGGCTCTGCTAATCATTATGTTTTGCTCCATAGGACTTTTTATTCATTTAACAGGTTTATTTCCAGATTACATATTTGTTTTTATACTGTTCCCTCATAAATACAGGCACTGTAGAAAAAGCTGGCCCCACCATATTTCATGCAGTATTTGTTTATAGTAAGTGGGCCTCACTGAACCTGCGTATACAATAAATACCCTTTCAGGATTCCTAGGCAGGAGTGGAGGGAACAGATGGCAAAACAGACCCAGGATTCCCGTTTACAAGGGGATCTTCAAATAACACAGGAGGAATGATAGCCATTAAAAAGCCTGCCTTCCAGTGCCTTAATATTTGGCCAGAAAAATTGGATGCCTTAGTTGCTTTTTATTAGGTGTTTTTTTTTTTTTTTGGTGATCATTAATTTTTTTTACACTCAATAACAGGCTTTCAAAGATTTGAAGTAAACCAAGGTGCAGGCTCCTCCTCTATCAAGGTCATCAGTTTGATCCATCTTTTCCCTTACCCTTTTTCATAGCAAGTCAGGGTGAAGAGCTAACTGACATGACTCAAATCCATGTCTCAGACCCCAGTCTCTGAGAGAAGCTTGAAACATGAATCTGGGTCCAGGGGGGATCTTTGCAAACAGCTGCTAAAGCTCATACCCCTGTGGCAGGGCAGTGCCTCATGAATACCAGAGGGTTGGGAGAAACACTTTGCACTGGGGATTTCTCTCTCCTGTTCTTTGGTGAGGGAGACTAATTTGTAAATTTTTATTTTGCTTTTAAGCATCAGTAGTGAGAATAAGAGAAGGCTGTTCGCATGTTGTTCTTCTGTGCTGTGGGAAGTTTGTGTCTGAGTGTATCAAGTGGAGAAAGAAATACAAGAGAGCTGCAAGTCAGGATATTTCTACAGTACAGGACTCCTAACTGTCCTAGGGTTTAAATTCTGCCTGGCTGTTTGGCAGTGCCTCTGCTTATACCTTCTAATCTTCCTGCTTCATCAGTGCTCCTGCTAGTTGAGTTTTCACCTCCTCTCTTTGCAGAGAAAGTTCCTCAGTAGTGAAGATTCTGAGTGGGTGTTTTGAGGGACCTTCAGGACACCTCACAGATCTTCCCATCCAGGATCCCCTGCTTCCCACCAGCTCTTGGGCAGGGAAAGGGAATTGCCAGGGTAGATACACCACTTGGCCTGGTTGATACCAGACCCACATCCTGCTCTCCACTCCAACCCACCACTTATGCAGAATCTTCATGCACTACCTTCAGCCATGCACAGAGCAAGGAGAACAGCATTGGGAAAGGTGATTGCAGTCTGAAACGGGAGCTTTTGTTTGTTTGTTTGTTTGTTTTTTAAATAAAAGCCTTGAGAAAGCCAACAGATATGGGGTAACGTGGCTGGCCGTCACATTAATGCAGTGCATTATGAACTAATTAGGGCATTTCCAGTAATAAAAGATGGTATCCACAAGCCTGGAAACCTGCCAGCTGCTTGGACCCCGCAGGCTGCCATGCAGGCTTCCACTGTGGTGGTTAGGTATCCTAAAAGTCACAGGCAAAAGTAAAGTTGAGGGTGTTGGAAGAGACTGCAATGGCTGGAAGAGGAACAAACTCCTGTGTACACAAGAGCACTGGCATGAAGACTCACAGAAGCCCCCAGGCCAGGTGATGAAGGAAACTTTGGGTTCATATGTCAAACCTGGGCTGGCATGGCTTGGGCGAGAGGCTTGGGCTGAGCTTGGGAACACAGCAGGAATTAAGTCACATGTGGCTAGATGGTGGCTGTCATCTCTTTATTACACGGGAAATCATAGCTTAAGTTGACTAGGACCTACTCAAGAGTTATTTTGGAGGCTCAGGCAGAGAGATGGCCATGAGGGCCACTGTATGCTATGATTTGAGTGCAACTTGGTAGTATGAAAGGCACAAACAAGGCACCCCTTTTGCAACACAGGCACGCTTTGTGACATATTCTCCTGTTGTACACCTTGATCTGTGGGTCCTGTGATCCTCTTCTTCTCAGTAACTGAGCAGCTGCATACCCACTGATGTCAGGATCTCTCTTCTGATAGGTAGAAGCCTATTTCTTCCTCAAATTGCACCAGCCAAGTGCTTCACAGCCAGGGGTTTTCCCTCAAAATCTCAAATCCTGTTCCAGCTAAACATAGCCACCAGCTTCTTTCTTAGCTGTTGTCTCTTTTTGTTTTTTTTTTTAAGTGTTTTAGTTGGAGGGAGGAGGTGGGAGAAGTGATGATAAAGTTAGCTTTCCATACTAGACTATTAAATTTCTGGATTCTGACTAGCCTGTTTGTAGGTGTGGTTTTGGGTCTTTACCAAAGCACAGAAATTTTGCTGATTTGGTTTGCTGATTTACTGGGACTTAATCCATGCTGCTTTGGAAGAACAGTGTCCTGTGCAAGGGAAAAAAAAAGGTAAGAGCTACCAAAGGCAACAAGACCAGTGTTACTTGAGGCTACATTGAAGGTGAGCAGGAGAGCGCTGCAGAGCAGGGTCCCCGCTGGAGCTGGGGATGTGGAATACCCTCTTCCTCATCCTGCCAGACTGGGTGCCTTGGCAGCCTCCTGGGAAACATGGATTCAGAGTTGCCTGTATTTTCAATATATTGTCAGCAGAGCACTTGCTCTTTTGTTTCCAAATGGCTTCAACTAAGGCGTTTTCAAAAGGGCAGAAAATGCTCCAAGGGCAGAGGCTGCAGCTCTCCTTAGCCATTGACTTTATGTTCTGCTGGCAAAGGTGCTAATTCTGAAATGGAAAATAATGGGCCTACAGGGGCAGGAGTGGGAAGACAACCAAGGATTAAATTCAGATATGTCCTTATGCCTAAACAAATGTCTCTTTCCCCTCCCTCTCTCTCCCCTCCCACCCCACCCACCCAGCAACATTTAAGCTCAATTTGCAGTAAGCGTGCATTCTGTACAGACAGATGATGCCAAGCTTTATCATCCCCTGCCTCCTGCCTGGGGGGACAGAGGTTGGCAGGATGAATCCTGTAAGATTGCACAGAATGGCAGTGAGCACTGAATTTCACTCTGTAGGTCCCAGTTGGGAAAATGCACCTAAATGCAGGCAACTATTTTTGTATCTGCTGAGCTTTCCCAGCACAAAACAGTGTGATTTACACTTCCCGGATCATTGGAATTTATTGCAGGAAGGTGACAGCCTGCTCTGAGCTGCTGTGGTTGCAGTTCCCATCAGTGGGGTTTATAAAGGTGGTTACACTGGCAAGTGAAGTGGGCAAGGTATGAATAGATTCATGAAGGTCTCTACAGAATAAGGAAAGGTTTTTCCAGCCTGCTGTTTCCTGATCTAGCCATTTCGACATGGCCCCTCATCATGTCAGATCTAAGCAATGCTCAGCATTTGAAAATAGAAATAGCAACAAACCCCTTCCTTTTCTTCCTGCTCAGTTCACAGGAAAAATATTTTGACTGGTTTGAAGGCTGGGATTTTTATTTTTTTTCCATGTCTGTTTAGATAAGTGAATGAATGAGTGTGTGTGTGTATGAGAGAGAGGAACAGAAGTTGCTGAAAGTTGATTTGAAGAAATTTGTCTTGCATTTGCTTCATTCATTTGAAGCTGAATTCTATTATTAGGAGTTTTAGCAAGTTTAACATGCAACTTTTCCATTGGTTTTAATGAACCATGTATGTTCAACCTGGAAGTCCAAGGCTGTAGCCACTGCTTTTAATGAAAACAGTATTTTTTTAATGTAAAAGTCTTCCATTGGAAATTCAAGACAAGCCACTCAAATTGCCAAGCCTTTGCCTCACTGTCCACCCGCTACACCACATTCTGTACTTTGATTCAGTAGATGGGATACACCTGCAGCAAGATGCCCTCATGCCAAACCCTTCTGGATGGTCCATGGTTGATGAAAACGGAGACTGCATCACAAGGGGTGGTGTGTGATGGCTGTTGCCATGAAGTCTGATTATTCTGAAGACTTAAAGCCATATATATGACTACTGTACCTTTCATTAGACCTATTATCCACCTAGAGGCTATTTTCACTTTGAAGTGGCATTTGTTCTGTAATAAGTAACATCTCAAAATGCTGTTAATTAAAGTTTTGTCTGTTTAGAGTTTTTTTTTTTTCCTCCCCCTCTCCTCTTTTCTTTTCAGAAGTTAGTAATTAGCCCAATAATGTTGAGACATTGTTACTGCAGCTCATTAAATTTGGCAATGCTCACTTGGACCTTTGAGTGCTGGCGATGTCAAGTTGACCTGAAATGCAAGGATTCCATCTGTTGAGAATTACTGATGAATTGGCAATTAAATATAAATATATATATATTTGACTCATTACTTGTGCTGGATTGACAGTCCTGCAAGCGCTATCATTTTAAGTTCATTGACAGACTAATAAAGCTTCCCCTGGGCTCCCTTCCTCATGTGGAGGGACTGGTGGCAGAGATGAGAGGAAAATCAGATGCCGAAGGGATTTAATTTTTGTTCTGTCTGTAGACTACACTGATGAGATTGTCAGTTTGGGCCAGGGTGAAGTGAATATCTGGGCTAACAGAGATAACTGATGCTGTGTGGATAACCAGGGAGCCCTGAGCTGATGCTGGTTCTCAGCTGTTATTGCCCCTTTTTGAACTGGTGGCCAAGAAATGAATCTCTACCCTGTTTCCCAGCTGCATGCAGTCATGGACAGGAGAATTTGCATAAATTTATTCACCACTGCTTAAGATTGTATTATCTTCCAGCAGAAAGTGGAGAGAAGCAGCTAACGCTTATGTGCTCTGAGAAGTGGCATCCAGGCAGTAATGAAGAGGAGGTGAGGAGCACAGGATCTCTCAGTCCTGGATATCACTGAAGTACCAAAACATCATTCACTGGTGATCACAGGATTGCAAAATAATTTGGGTTGGAAAACACCTCTGAGATCATCAAGACCAGACTTTGATCACCACCTTGCCAACTAGACTGTGGCATTAAATGCCATGTCCAGTCCATGAACACCTCCAGGGATGGTGACTCCACCACCTCCCCGGGCAGTCTATTCCAATGTTTAGCAACTCCTTTCCATGGAGAAATTCCTCCTGATGTCTAGCCTGAACCTTCCCTGGTGCAGTGTAAGGCTATGTCCTCTTGTCTTGTTACTGGTTGCCTGGGAGAAGAGACCACCTTCCACCTGGCTATAACCTCCTTTCAGGTAGTTGTAGAGAACGATAAGGTCACCTCGAGCTGAGCCTCCTTTTCTCCAGGCTAAACAACCCCAACTCCCTCAGCCACTCCTCATCAGACTTGTGCTCCAGACCCTTCACCAGTTCTGTCTCCCTTCTCTGGACTCACTCCAGCACCTCAGTGTCCTTCTTGCAGTGAGGGGCTCAAAACTGAACATAGAAGCTGTGGTGCAACCCCACCAGTTCTGAGTACAGGGGGGCAACCACTGCCATGATCCTGCTGGCCACTCTACTGCTGATACACACAGGCTTCACATAGGCATGCTGTTGAGATGTATCATCCCACTGCTGGCTGGGTGAGTTGCTGCTGCATCAGGGAAGACTTTAGAACATGTTGACTCCCACAGACGTCAGGTGAATTTGGGTTCTCAGCATCAGTGCCCCCACCTACATCCTCAGCATGCGCCAGGCCTCAGTGCTGCGGAGCATGAATCCTACATGTTGGCATGCATTGGCCTGAGGGCAAGGCCACACAATGGCTCAAAATTAAAAGCTTTGGCTTGTACCAGTAGCTTACATTCTAGCAGCATCAGTAATTTGTTATGGCAAGAGAAGCCTGAGGAAAACAAAAGAAAAAACCCAAACCTGTCAAGGGAGAAAGAAATAACTGAGAGCCCAACTCAAAGGTTGTCCAAGCTGCTCCTCAGACAGCTGGGCAGCACAAAGCCACCAAAGTGTAGGATCACTCCAAAGTGTCCTCTCCTCAGATGATGTCCTCTTGCCATGTCTTTTGCAGACTTGGCCATTTTACCCACCAGCCAAATAGGGTCTTCCTGCCCCAGAGAGAGATATCTCTGGACAGGCCACCCCTTAAAGGCAGAGCTGCAAGGTTTGCCAAAAACAGTCTTCAAATCCGTGCTGTTCTGTCAAAGCCCAACGGAGTATCTGGAACTAGATCCACCTTTAGAAGCAGGAATTACTGGATCCAGGCATAGGGAGGTACAACAGAGCAGATGAAATGGCTAAATATTTAATAATAAAGATTGTTCACACATTTCTAGCTTAATGTTACTGGCCAAGGTAAGCTGGATGTTTCATATCAGGTTAGCAGGATATTGCAATATTTTGGCTGCTTATCTGAAGTGGAATGAATGGAACTGCCAAAGCTTTTGAAGTTCACTCGTGAGATAATATTTTATTAATTTTCTGAGCTGAGGGCACTTTAGCATCTCCTGTGAGTCTTCTGAATATTAAATGCATGAAGCTCTATAGGCAGGACTCTTTCAACATTTGTTCATTCACTGTTTAAAAGTGCCAGCTTCCCATAAATTGCGAGCAGTCTCCTTGGTTTTCCAAGAGTTATCTTCTCTCCAATAAATTAGAAAGTATATCAATTTCCTACTTATGCCCTTTGAATTCAAAGCAGGAGCTACTTAAGTGCAAGAGAAGACACAGTCTGTGTTTGCCTTGTTTGTGTCTCTGTTCCACAGAAAATGCAGTTTAAGTCAGAATGAGCTACTGTGCTTCAACTCTAGCTGTGAAAATAATTTTATTTCATGAAAGCACCCAGTCTTTTAGTCCTGCTTGAAGCTACTCTGGCCTTCAGCTAGACTCCAGCCTGCAGTGCAGAGCAGAGGAGGGAAGTGTAAGACCTGGCCTCTGCTGTGTGTGGCACCAGCAGGATCAGCCAGCCTGGTCACTGCCCAGCTCTCACCCCTGCCAAGACGAGACTTGGCTCCTCCAGCTCAGAATCCACAGCAGGACATCTGCCCACCTAAGTTGTATCTCCCTGGGGAGAGACACAGGTATCTGCAGGATGACTTTGATATTTGGATGCCTCTGTTTAAAATTGAAAAGTGCTAACTCAGATAGTGGAGATGCTGAGTTCTCATCAGCTGTGGTTTCCTACCCCTGGCCACAGCTGTGTGAAAGCAGGGGAACTCAGGAGAGCGTGCACCAGCCAGAAAAGTGCTTGCTGTATTAGATTCAGAAAACCCGCTTAAGTGTGCAGGGCTAGGCAGAGCTGCAGGCATTGACTTCCGCATCAAAAAGGACAGAGAGTTCCTCGATCCAGCGTCTGGTGCTTTATAAATAGTGTTAGATGAGAGGGAAAAGCAAAAAGAGTACCAAAAAAAGAAATAAAATGACAGCCTTTGTCCAAAAATATGCTAACTACATTGTTTCTTTTCCCCAAAAAAGGAAAGAAAGGAAAAAAAGCTTGCTTTTTCTGCATTAAGCTTGTCATAACTGGATGATTATAGTAACACCATGAGAAGAGCCAGCCAGGATGTGACACTTTAGCTTTCAAAATAGCTCTTCCTAAAATAAACCCTTCCCTAACAGACTGCTACTGTGATACTTATGGGAAAATGTGAACAGACCACTCGTTCTCCCATCTTTCCTTGGAGATTGAGGAACTTTCCATCAGTTTGTGTGCTCTAAAATCCTGTCCCTCAGACAGGGAGGTCAAAACCACAGGAAAATGCGGGGAGCGTAACTTAATACGTTTCACCAATTTGCCTTAATGGCAGTTTGGAAGCCTCCTGGTTTAATTAGATTTACTCCGTGCCCACAGAGGATAAACAGATATATCTGCCATCTCCATAAAGATCGTGCTGTTTGCAGGGAGTCTGTAATGCGAAGCAGGACTGAGCGGATGCTGCTGCAGTAAGGCAGCCCTGCTGTGGCCTTGGGCACTCACGTCTCCAAGCACTTGCACCAAACTTATGCATCAAGCTGTGGGTATCTGTCCTCTTTGGGCGCTGTGGAGGCTGCGTTGCCCACCCACGTCACTCTGTTCAGCCTGTCCTTTCTCCCATGCAGAATTTACCCCTCTTGGATCAAGTATGCTGACTCCCTAAAAGCACATAAGACAGAATCAGCTGGGCTGGTAAAAAACCTCACTCTGGGAAGGAACCCTAGCCTTTTTGGCCATTGTGGCTGGACCAGGATGAAGCTACAGCTCCATGGCTTCAGATGTACAAGGTTCGTGCTGACTTTCCATGCTAAGGGGAACATCAGGCAAATGACTGATATGCTGGGCCATGCACACATGACAGCTCACATAGCATGGCTGGTGTTGCTGAAACATTTATTTCCTTAATTTAATCTTTTTATAAATTTGCAGATGGTTCCCCTCATCTTGGCAGTAAAGGGGAAGCAGCGATAGCTGAGTTCCCACACACACTGCATGAGAGCTTGGCTTAAGCAAGAAGAAAGAGGTGAGTCCCCATGTGGTGGGGACATTCCAGTTCAGATGAGAAAAATGTGCCTTCTGCTTCATTGTTTTCCAGTACTGTGAGCTCTCCAAATTAAACCAGCAAAGAGCAGGGTCTGGTCAGGTTCTACCAATGTTTACTTATTCTTCCAGTAAAGAAGTTTAGTGACTTGCAGAAAATATTATACCAGCTACTTCCCTTAAGCTATCATGTTGGGGGACCACACAAAGCATTTTCCAATTCCCCCTTGCTGTCTTGGTAGGTGATTTCTTGCTCCACTACGAGTCACATCCCTGCAAAATGAAATGTATCACCACTGCTGGTTTTTCATGATTCCCTTCTCCTAGCTACACATGTGATACTGAAACTGAGTAAGTGGGCATATTGGTAAGACAGAGCTTCTTGAAAGGAGGGGTAAAACAAAGCAATTAATAGAAAGACTAAAATAACACGGAGGAGGTTTTACCTTGGGCTATACTGGCTTTCTCCTCATTGAAATAAGTAAAAGTTTGGGTTTTTTTTAATCAGGAAATAAATCTGATGATCTCTGAATTGGGGAAATTTAGGTTTCAAGTCACTCCCTATGGACTGATTTATTGTGAGTGAAATCCATGGGAATGGACTGTACTTGTGCCATGCAGCAGAGCATCCCAACCAGGACACTTGCAATTTGGGATAAATTGGTAAGCATCCATATCTGATGAGATTATATGGCTTTACGTTCTCATGTGTGCTTTGTCTTGTCAGGGCAGGAGAGAGGATTTCTCTGTTTTCTTCCACATCCCAAGAAAACAAGCCTCATTTTTCTAGAGGTTTAGTACAGTTTGGATGTCCTGAATATATGTATATTACAGAAAGAAGTGTTTATGTACACATATGTTTTTGCTTGCTCTTTTAGCCAGCAACACTCTCCCCTCCTTGAACAGCTATGGTGCAGCCACAGTCCTCTGGAGCCTCACCCTTCTCACAGGATGGCAGCACACCCCTCGGCTGCTCAGTGTGTCAAAGGTGGCCTAGAGGGTAAAAGTCAGGTTGATCCCAGCCTAAGGGACATCAGGCATGGCATGCAATCTGTGGCAGGGAGATAGTTAACATCCTCCCCTTCTGTGAGGAGAGGCTGCAGCTGCCTATCCAGCCTGCCAAACTGAAAGGGGATCCAGCCCTCAGGGAAATGTGTCTGGAGTTATTTAATCCCAGAAGGATTATAAAGAAAGTGTGCTCTAGGGAATCTCTCAAGACCTATCCCTGTTACAGAGGAATAAAACCAAACCCCCAAATCAACTACCCCTTTCTCCTTGAAGGTTTGTAACAATAGATACCCCTGAACTTTCACCGAAAAACGTGCCCCAGTCGAGACAGTCAGGGCTGCTCTTCTGGAAACCTTATTCTGCTTTGGCTTCCATGGGGCTATCATTTCCTGCCTCTCCTCCTACCTCTTTAATCTCCTTCAGCACATCCTTTGGAGGACCTTCTTATCTTCCTCCAACTTTCATCGGGCTGTCTCTTTTATCCCCACTTCTTCCTCTATTGTATCTTATCCCTGGTTAATCTCAGCCATGCTCCCTACTCTGTCTGCTCATCTGTTCTCATTTTGACTGGTGTTTAGACTGTAAACTCCTTGAGATAGGGCCTGTCCTTTTATTTTATACTTTTACAGTACCTTCAGGAACATGAAATTGCAGACTGGATTTATGTCATCAGACAGAATTAAAACATTAAAGGAAGGCTAGTCTAAAAGGTTGTATGGAAATATATTCCTCATTTTCAGCAGCAGTCCAAGGCAGCGAAGTTTTCATTTGTATAAACACATGAGCATCACTCTCCTGTGCAGCACAGCGGGACTGAGTAAACTACTGGTTCACCCTCTAGCAAGTCACCCATAGCCTTGCCAACAGCAGGCATCAATTTACTGGTGAGGAGGAAGAAGAGGTCTTGTTCTTTCAAGGAGCAGCACCAAGAAGACTTGGTTTCCCAGGCTGCATGGGAGATCAGTGTGGTTATGATTTGGTTATGTTCAACTGCTGCCATGTCCACCATAGTTAGCTCAAAAGCATGCATGGGATGTTTTTTAAGGAGCTATGGCAGCAGAGTTTTTTTGTCCATTTTTTTCTGCTTTCTTTGTAGGCTCCTAAGAAGAATAATCTGGATGTCTTGAATAGCACACATTTTATATGCCAGTGGGTTCTGGTCAGTTTTTTTTTTCTTGAGTCCATTGAGACCCTCAGTGAAGTTTCTTGTTCACGGGCAGATATGTTTTCCTGCTTACTTTACATGGTCTCATTCAGCAGACAAAACAACATTTTTATTTATTTTTTTTGTTTGTTTGTTTGTTTTTGATTTGTTTTGTTTTATTTTAAGAGATTTCATTCTTTCCTACAACCTCTTCTCTAAAGAAGTATAGAACTTAATAGCTGCCCCGTTAATTTAAAACAGGCACAACCATGTAACCACTCACCTCTGACGGCCACAATTAACCTCCGGTCAGCACGTGCTCACTTTGGTGATTGGCTCTTTGATTCTTGTGGTGTTTCCCAATGATGCAGGAAGGCGCCAGGATCTTCATGGAGTCCAGTCATGCCATACAGGTGTCCTTCTCCTCCCTCACCTCCCGGCAGGCTGCAGAACCCACACGGCAGGCATCTGCTGGAGGTCTCCCAAGTTTTGAATACGGCTGACCCTGGGTGGTAACCGAACCTTCCTTACTTACTTACTCTACTTCCCAGACCTTCAACTGTAAGTAGTTTTCTTTGTGGTCTTTGCCACGGATGAGGGAATCTGACCCTCTAGGCATCTCTAAAGCTTTTCCCATGACATATATGAGGAAGTAGCAGATGATTTATTAAGATCTAGTAAACCATTAATTCACTCATTCAGGACCCAATTAATTCTGTTTGCTGCATCTTTTATTGAGGCACCTCTGCTCTATTCGTGGGATGATTACCTGTTTCTAACAGCAACTGCAAATTACCAATCACCCAGTATTTTCATGAAGAAAGACAAATGATAAATGGATCAATAGAAGAAAAGTACTTTTAGGGTGAATGACACATGATTGTGTTTGCGCAGGAAATATCTAGAGAAAGGCAGCAAACTGAATGGGAAGTACTGGACCAGAATCCCTGGTCTGGTATGGAGCTGTGGCTCTACTCATTGCACACTCTTAGCAAATTCGTCTTGATGCCTCTTGATGTTGCACTTCAGGACCAACTTCTGCTACTTACCAATGGCAGTAAAATAGTTTCCATGATACTGATAACAATAGTGGCTGGTCATTAAAATTCTGAAATAATAATGTATATGGATAATTTTTGTAAGCCTTGTGTCCTCTAGGACTGGAAACATGCCATCTATTCTTTGAAGTGCAATCTTGGAGGTTGGGCAAGGCTCTTTTTCCCTTTCTTTATCTTTCCAAAACTCAATTATCCCTTTTGTAGAAAAGTGGGAATTGTTTTGCAGCACAATAAGTTAGAGAATTAGCCAGAGTACGGGTTGATTGGCCTATAACAGGCCTGTTGTGGGGGAATGTATGGACACTTAGGTATGGACTACTGAGAATTAGGAAATGGAGTTGCCCCTTGGCCTTTATTTCCTGTTTTCTTCTATGTGGGTTTTTCTTCACTCTGTTAGTGATGCTGTTAAATGAAGCTACGAGTAGTGACTTTATTTCTAGTGATCTGAGCCATGTTGACCATGCAAAAGTAGGGCAAAATGTCATGAAGAGCTCTGACAGTTCATGGTGCTGTGACATAAGGGAGTCTGAAGCATAGGTATCTTTTATATTGGAAGGGCCAGTTGAATCCACTGAATCAACAAATAGTTACAGGACTGGTGCCACAGCCAGGGGTTTGCCACTTTTAGACCATGGGACTATGAGGGTCTGTCAGAGAAGGGGAAGAGCAGCTTTGACCATGGGCTTGCCAGGCTGGTGAGGAGGGCTTTAACTAAAATTTCCAGGGGGGGAACATTACTCCATCCCATCTCTATCAGTTCAATGATAGTGCCAGCAATAGATGCCCAGAGCCTGGAGAGGGATTACAGGTCAGCAGAAGAGCACCTGAAGATCAGCACGAAGGAATTCCAGGGAAATTGTCGAAGCAGCCAGAGACCAGGTTTGGAAAGCTAAAGCCTGATAGAATTAATTCTGCCCAGGGACTCTTTTTCAAGCTTTGCATGTGTTGCAATCCCTTCTCAAGATACCCACCTTTATGCCTTTGGTATTTTACATTGAAAGATGACATTAGACATCTTGCATCTTCAGCAGCAGATCAAACTCTGAGCCTGGCATGTCTTGTTCAGTTTAGAAGTAATGATAATGTTAGCAATTGTTAGAATAGATGGCAGTCTATTTGATTAGTTTGTTCTGTATCAGCTTGTTTTGAAGCAAGCCTCTATGAGAGCTCAATTTAAACTGATATATGCTTCATTTTAGATCAGTTAGCAGGTATTTGTGATAAAATTTAAGAGTTAATTTAAACTGATTTTGCTAAAATCTGAGTTTCTCTAATACCTACCACCTATACTTCCCATTTGCCTCTCTTGGGGAAGAGGGATTTAAAGCTGATTTTGCTTAACCAAGGAAACAGAACTAATACAATAAGCTTCTTAAGATTTCTGTAAATCAGAAACATTCACTGGCATATCTCAAACATTAAAACTATTTCATCACACTCGTCTTCATTGCCGTTATCATAATTGCATTTGTGTTTTAATGGGATGCATTTTGAAATGTTGTGTCTGTACAGCATCAGGCTACTAGAGGAGAAAGCACCCCATCTTTCTGTGAGATGCCCGTCTAACCTGTAAGCAACCTCTGTGCTGTAGCCTGGAGCTGAAGTGGCCAGCATTCCTGGCTGCCGAATACCCTTTTGCTGGGAATGAAGCCGTGCTATAAATCACTCTCACATGTTGCCGGGGAGTGCATTTTCACACCAGTGATTACAGTTGTGCCTTTAGTTGAGGAGGTTGTTTTTGGGCAGTAAATTGTGCTGTGTGTTATCTCCACCTCCCTCCCACTCTAGATTTCTTTTTCTTGCGGGGTAGGAAATGGCTGTTCTGAATGGCAGAGCCCCAGTAGCCTCCTGGGCTTTGCAATCATCTTTTGTTTCCATTTTTGTGGGAGAAGAATATGAAAGGGGGATTGAGAGGAGCTGGCTGTTTGTGTTAGAAGTACATAAATTATTTCATGCCAGGTTGTCATCAGAGCTCTGCTTCTCACAAACAAAGCTAAAGCAGTGGCCTTTAAACAGGATGTTAGGTTGGACAACGTGAGAACTACCAGCCTTGTGACCTGGTGGTGCATAAATCTCCATTCTGTTCCCATCCCTTTCGCATTTGTCATTTCCTCCAGTGCCATGCCCAGCCTGATGTGAGCAGGGGTATAAACACCTCCTGGTACTGCACTTGGCATCTCACCTGGAGCACTTTACCCGCAAGCACCCATGACAGAGGTGTTGGATCTAGATGGTCTTTAAGGTTCCTTCCAACACAAATCTTTCAGTGACTCTATGAAAACCTTTGTGGAGGCTGGCCTTCACATCTGGAATATCACCTTGGGTGCTGGTGCAAAGTAGTCCTCACATGAATGGCCATGCTTTTACATGAGGGGTAGGCTTTATCAACACAGTAAGTTGGACCCATAGTTAGTACAGGATAAAGTGATGGGTTAGTGTATGGTTAATTGATTACTGTAGAGGACAAGAGGTCAATGGGCTTCTCTCAATTTCTGTAACACTTGTGTGCATATGAGCATTTATAATATGTAATATTCATGTCTATAGCAAATCTGTAGTATCTCTTGGTCATTTATTAGTTCTTTATAAATGTTCCCTTAAGGCAAGTTGTAAGTTATTTAGAGATGGTTAGAGCTACTCAAAAACTTTGTTTTTTTCTCTATCAATCAGAGAATGAAAAATCAATTAATTCTGGATTTCAGTTACAAATAAAAGACAGCAGAATGAAAAGTCTGCGATGTAATCCAGACATTCCTTACAGACCTTGTCAGACTGGTCAATTCTGGGTCTCATTTAACTAAAACATAACTGAAATTGTTATTTTGCATGCTCTGTGACACAGCATAATCTCTTATGTAGCAGATATCCGAACCAAAAAAGCATGTTTTGATGTTGCTGGAAAAGAAGGCTTTCATTGATTCAAACTGAGCTTTGCAGTTTTTTGAATTTTCATTTAGCAGAAGATAAAAAAAAAGATCTTAGTTTTCATTCTCGTTCTGCTTAGGAACACAACTACATGGGGAAAAATTGGAATTCCCTTAGCAGCTAGCAAGTCTAGTGTTTCTGCATGCTTCTGTGAAAAATAAATAGGATTAGTTTGTTTAAAAACTGCTTTTAGCAACCTCTGTTGGAGCCCTAAAATGCACAGGAGGGCATGATCCTTCCTCCTTTGAAGTCCCTGGCACAGTGTCCATTGACTTCACAGGGAGTGGGATTGACTGAATAATTGTATTGCAGTATGAATGTCTACCCTGACACGGCACAAAGTCACGCTGAAAGCCACTTGATGTCATTCTAATCCTGTCTCCTCACAGTGGTGTGCTGGAGAATAGGGTTGGGTTTTTTTCACACACCCCCCCCCCTCCGTATTTATTATTTGCAGAAGGAACTAGTTAACAAATAGAAAGACAAAGCTGAACGAGCGTGTCATTAATCTCCAAAGTAACTTGTTCTGCTGCTGGAGTGATCAACTGCTCCGTGCAGCAAGTGCTAACAAGGGGTTTTTAGCCGGTGGGGCTTTAATGTGCTAGGAGGAAACCCTTTAGCTGGAAGGTACCACCCAGGTCGCGTGGCTGAGCCTTGGAATGCCAGCCCTGTGAGAGTGGCAGGAGCCCGGTGGTCATGAGGCTTTGATCAGAACCAACCCCTCCCGACAACGCCTTGCTTTTTCTGAGCAATCAGAAGCGCAAATACCTGCCGGGGGTGGGGGGAGGCAGGCACCAATCAGCCGGCAACGCTGATGCCTTCACCAGTCTAACACCGGATCCCTGATACGGGATTGCCAAAATCAGCTTTCACAAAATCAGTTTGTCCCCGCCAGACAAACCACGGAGGTGGGAGTGGTGTTCCGGCATGGCTGCGTCTGTGCACCTCTGCTGCTGGTGAGATCACTGCTGGCTCTGACCAAGGCAGAAGCCCAGGATAGATGAGGCCCTTATGGATTTTCTCCTGGGAATAATTACAGCTAAACTGTAACACTTAGCCACAGCCTTTTGTCTTCGGTGGTGCCCTCAGGAAGTCTTGGGAAGCAGGCTGCCTGGAATGCAGGGGTAATGTGCTCCTCCTCAGCTTGGCAAGCAGAGAAGGATGAAATCCCACCTCTCCTCCACCAAGAACCCCGAGGGAGGGCAATGCTGGCACAGGTTATCCTTGTGAGTGCTGCCCTGAGGGTGTAAATAGGGGAAGATGGAGAGTCACTATCCAGGGAACCTCTGAAAGTGCCAGATTGTTCTAGGAATGTTGACTCTGCCAGTATCATGCAGGCATTTTGCCCTTTGCTGGACCACTCAAACATACTAGGTAACAAGGTTCGGAAAGATAACACTTCTACAGTGGGAAACATGGGAATAATTTATTTCATACTGATCCCAGAAAATGGGCCCTTTGTTTGTACCTTGGCAAGGAGCAGAAAAGCCCTGCACAACCCTTTTTGACAAACACATGTTGGCAATCCTGCTGCAGGCTGGGAGAGGACTGTAAAACAGAGGGAGAAGCTGCTTGTGTTAGATCTATCATGGATATCACAGAGACAGAAGGACTGGAGACTGATTTAAAGTCAAACCATAGCATAGCCTGTGAGGAATGCAAGAGCAAAAGTGGCTGTAAAGGCAGAAATGCATACATAAATGCAGGTCTGTGCCCAAGGTGGGCAGTCAACATCCCCTTGATCTCCACCTCATGCAAAAGGCAACTGCCATGCAAAGACTGCTAGAGGAGTCGAGGCTCATCCACACAGTGGTGGTGGTATAGCTCACAGCTTGCTCTTTCCAAGCTGTTCACAGCTCCCGTGTCTTCCAGGGAGTATCTTGGAATGGTAAGGGAGACATTTGCTGAACTTCTGGTTGCTTTTCTACACAGTCTGAATGTCTCTACCTTATTAAGCTCCTCTGTCACCAAGTAAACTAGGGGATGCCAAGTTTCTCTCTGTCTTATATACCTGAAAGATGCCAAACCAACAAAATACAGGTTGATGGCAACGGGACGAAGTCAAGTGCCACTCTGGCATTGTTTTCATGTCCAGCTATACCAGAACGCAGAAGATGACCAGTCAAGTCCTGGGCTTTTATTTCTTTCATGGCTAATATGATTTGGGTAGGGCAGGGTTGTCAGATGCTCAAAATGGCCTGTTTGACCATCTAAATCGTAAAGTTTCAAGAAGTCAGTTGTGAAAAGAAGCCTGTAGTTTGCTGATGTATATTAAGTAGGACTTGCTTTTGCTCTAAAACACTCCAGAAGGTTGTAACACATCACATTTCACTTTAAGCTGGCTGAGAGTAAGCTTTGAGAAACCAAAAACCCCTGATGTACTCCATGTTAATCATTGATACAGTCTTTGATCTCTTCTCAGTTCTGTGGGGCTGATTGACTCATCCCCATTTTTTATCAGCTTTCCATTTGTGCCTTTTTTCTCAATGTATCTGTTCTCCATTATGGTTTGAGAAAGCAGGAGAAGCCATTAACAGCAAAGGTATTTTTTATAGTATTTCTGGTCAAATGGTAAATGTATCTTTGTGCAAAATTCCTAGTACCATTCCAAAGGCCAAAAAAGATTTGGGATAATATCTGAGCTGCCCAAACTCCCCTCCTCTGCAGTTTTTTCCAGCTCCTCTGTGACACAGATCACATTTGCAGGAGAAGACTCTTACAGCTCCCCAAAATGGAATTCCTCAAACAATCACTCTGAAGGCTGGGAGAAAAGCACCATGGCTTTAGGGCTGAAAAGAGCGTGAGTGAACATGCTTCAGGCACGAATTCCTCCCTCCATTTCACCACAAATCTTTCATCCAAGTCTGCTTGGATTGTTCTGTGGACCCTCAATTCATGGTGCAATAAGCAGGGGCTCCCGAAGTAGATGTATATGAGAAGGATACCTGAAGATGATGTAAGAAGATTTGGGGTGGCTGGAGAGGTTTGCTGCCCTGTTCGATAGTCTCTGAGGGCAGCGGCAGAGATGTCAGATCCTGTGAAACCCAGCTTGTGAAAACATGCAGAGATGCATCTTAGTTTTAGTGGTGATTCTTGTGATGGTCTGAAGTGTCCACCCTAGGTCCAAATTCTCAGATTTTTTCATAAAACACAGAAGTAGCTTTTGGGTTGTACTGAATGGGTACTAACTGGCTGGTCACCATGCCACCACATTCGCTGTCTTTTCATTACCTTGGCATTGCAGGTTGTCCCACATACTCAGCTGTGTCCCTTAGCTATGGTACTCTAGATGAATTATACCACCCCATTACACCTGCTTGATTGCACGGGTGTGTGTACACCTCTGTGGCCCTGTACTCTGCTTTCATACAGGCTTTCCACAAATTTTCTGTTTGATGAAACACTTTTAAAAGCAAATTAATACAGAAGTTGGTACAAAGAAATTCAAAGCAAATAACTGGGCAAAACACTCCCTCCTGGGCCATGCTTCTTGCTCACTTCTGACACCATGCCACAAAGATGGAACAATGAGTGAAGCTGGCCCATTCAGCTTCTTCTGCTGCCTCAGGATTAGCTGTTTTGCTGTTCACTGTATAAGCAAGCTGGAATATAAGTTAGTGGTTCAGGTTTGTGACAATTTATGTGGAGGGCAGTCAAAACACTAGACAAAACTCAGCACGGAAAGATCATCCCAGAGACTGAGCAGTCAGTGGCTTTAAATACCCTAAATACGCATCAAATTCTCTGTGGCTACAGCTGAAGTGAGAAAGGGCCGTTAGAGGTACTCTTACATTCCCTGATAAAGCAAATGTTTACCAGATAGAGGAACCAGTCTTCCTCTTGTCCTCTTTAGATTAAATTGTCCGATAGAGTAGAAGACAGAGTTAACTCTTTGTGCTACGACTGGGACAGAAAGCTCACAACAAAATTGAATTACTGAATTCACTCCTGAGAAAACTGCTTGATCATTTCATGTGTATGGGAGGCACAAATCTCAAATTGCATGTTTGGCAACATATGAGGGCTACATACATATATAGTCAGTTGATGTTGTTATTTCCATTAAATGAGGTCTCTTCTTTTTCTCTATTTTCGATGCAGTTCTCCAGGGAGATTAATTTGTATGAAAGTAGAGCGCTAATTGCACAAAACAAGCTGGGGTACTGCAGGAGCATAATTAAATTAAAAAAAGAGTGGTGTTAATACAATTGTGGTGCTAATTAAATAAAATTGGTGACAAGTGTCTAAGGCAGACCAAGTGTAAGGAGAAAAACTGACAAAACGATCCATTTAAAAATTCTCGCAGATATAATAGTTCACTGGTAACTGAGCCGAATTAAAAGTAATTGTACATGAAGTGCTGCACGAGCGCCTGATCTTGCTCTCAGCAAAGTGGGACTTTTGCCAATTCAGACTCTAATGCTCCATAAATTGCTGATAGGAAAGCGATAGGCTCACTTTATTTCTGCATGTGTTTAAGTGGGGACTAATTCAGGACTGGTCAGACAAACTCAGGCAACAGCTTCTTCAGCAACATTTGCAGTTGTGCCTGCAGTAGACTGACTGGTCCCTGCATCAGTAGGAATTGCTGGCGGTCCATGTGCTGGGAGACCTGAAGGAAGCATGGAGTGGGCTGTGCCAGCGGCACACTATGGCTTCGACCTCATCAGCAGCCAGCTTTCTAGACCTGCACAGACCAAGGGTGCATGATTAGAGTCCCTCCTCCACCCTCCATGGAGCAGGGGGCCCTTAATCAGCATCCCGCCTCAACTCCCTTCCTCTTTTAGCATTTATTAATGGCTCAGATGAATCGCACGGTGCCTACTGCAGCCCCAGCTTCCTCTCCAAGCTTGGCTGCCCCCAGCATTTTCCTGTGCAGTGCCCTCTGATCTAGTTCCCACCTTCTCCAGAAGGTCGCTCCCACAACTCAGCTGCCCTGGGGACACTCTGCCAACTGCACCTGCCACCATGGAACCCTGGTTTCCAGCCTTGGTGCCTGTGGGAAACCCTGGCAAGAGCTTTGATGGCCTCCCACTGTCCTGGGGCACCAGAAAGCTGCTTCTTGTGAACCCTGAGTTTCCTCACAATTTGTGTGATGGAGGAAACCTCCCACTCCTCCTTCCACCCACAAACCAGCAACTCCAAGCCATTTCTAGCCTGTGTGGTCCTGAAACAAACAAAAAAGTCCTTTCAGATGAGAAACAAGGTGGCCCTGTCTTCCTGAGTCAGCAGCCTAAAACAATAGCCATGAGCACTCATCTCGAAGCAATTTCTACTCTCTCTGGGGTCATGTTATAGTACAGTAGACCCCCCAGCTGTGGTTTTTAAAATGCATTGGCTTGTTTTGGGAAGCTGACTCCAACAACTTCACTGAGCTTGCAGGAAATTAGTTGTGATCCTTTATACAGTGGGAATTTTGCCTTTGACTTTGCTGGGAGCAAGATCAGGACCTTAATGCCTACAGAAGAATTGCCAACTCTGTTGCTTGCTGGAGCAGAGACAGCTGGGGAGATAAGTGATTTTGCTGTGTAGGTGTCTCAGCCAAGAAAAAAAGCAGAAAGGAAAATAGTTCCCTTTTGGGTCAGCTCATGTTTTATGGCTGGGACTGCTGTTCACTGCCCTGTGACATTGCTGGCCAGAATGAAAATCTGAATGCCCGAATTGCTGTCCTCATTTTTATTGTTCTTACATTTTATTGATGACAAGCCTCAGAGAGAGCTCTCAATCTGTGATGTGATGCCTCTGCCCTTTCTTGAGGGAGTTTGCCTTAAGTAGAGTCTGTGGGGCTCCACCACCCATTGCAGATCCTTACTTTGCTGGTGAATAATCCTGCCCTGCTATCTGTTCTCCACATAACAGCAGAGGGGCTGCAAAGGGGGTGTCATTCATTATAAACATATTTTTAATCCCAATTTTGGTTTCAGAATAAACTAGAGTAAAATTGCTGCTGTTATTCCAGCCTAATGTTTTTTATTCACTTTCCTGAGTCTGAGTTCGTCATCCTTCCTGTCTTCATTAGTGTGACTCTCTCTTCACTCTGTGGTCCCCGCATAATAGCCAGCCCGTTTCCTCACCTTCATCTCAAAAGCAGAGTTCAATGCTGGGTGATAATTACCACTGGGTTCTGCTCATCTCAGTCCTCAGCATATGGAAAGGCAAGATATGACTGAAGGAAAAAAAAAAAACACCAACAAAAGAAAAATAGGAATTGGCACAAAGTCGTCATCTTTCTAAGAATACTTGTCTCAGTGGTGATATCAACCACAAGGGCATGTGTTCCTCCTTCACAGGAACAGTGTTGGCCTTGTCTGTCTTAGTTTATAGTAAGATTAAAGCCTGCTGTTTTCTTCCCCTAGGTTTCATTGTGTCCATTAATTGCCACAAGGCAGAACATACCTAAGATTACCCATCTAAGATTGGGCCTGAGAGTTAACACCTAGCCTCAGCTCAGTGTCAGGGGCAGATGCTCTCTAAACATGAGTTTGGGGCTTGCCCCTGTAGCACAGGAACACATTCAAAGACTGACATAGGCTCAGCTTGTCCACATCACATGTAGGCAAATGCAGCCCTGAAACAGCCTCTGTAGCTGGACCGATCTGTCTAAGTCAGAAGCAATATCCACAGACATCCTTTTCCACTGTCATTGTGCAGAGCAACCATAAACACGTGGGATGCAGATTGTGCCTTAGACTGCTAGTGCAAATTTACCAGATGGGGAAGCTTTCCATCATGGTCCTGGTCTGCACATCATGCCCAGTGTGACCCTTGCACATGCTGTGTGATGGAAACACAACTGCCTGGTCCCTGCCCAAATTCTGGGCTTCAAAAGGAGGGATTTTGGTAGTGCTGGTGCCCCAGCAGCCCAGTACAGTTAGAAAGCAGGGTGGATGTCATGAGGTGATGGATGATGGTGAAAGATGTGGGTGACTAGGGGCTGGGGTCTGATGTGGCAGGTAAAGCCATGCCAGCAGATGGGTGGGCCAGGTGAAGATGTATTGGTCCTGCATTGATTTTACTGATTCCAAGGCAAGCTCTGGGCTCAGCCAGTGTCCTAGGTGCTATGGGCTACTTCTGTAGAGATAAAACTCCCAATTGTCTTGTTCAGATCTTTGACCACGAAATTTTTGAGATTCAAGGCAAGAACAAGCATAAGAGCTGAAACATCAGACAGAAATCTGAGTGGGAGACATTGCAAAAGATAAGGTGACGTGAGTAGGAAGTTTACTTTCCTCGAATGTCTAGTGAAAAAAAATATTAACTCTCACTGTTACCAGAGCAAGTTTCCTTTGAGGAGTAGCCTTCCAGGATTGCTAGGGAAGGAGCTGCAATAAAAAATGGCCTGCATAACTATGAAAAAGCACTAGCTCTGTAGCAAAAATTTGCTGCTCAAAGCCTCAGTTCCAGTATTTTCACATACTAGCTCTCATTTGACAATTTTTTTTTTCTTAAATATACAGTTTTCTAAATAGTGAGGTAAATCAAGCTGCCAGCAGTTCAGCAGATGTTAGGTAATTGTTTTCTGGGGATTCTTTACCATTTAAACAAATACTTCCCTGAGACTGATCACTGATGCATTGCTTTCATTACTCCAGTGATTAAACTCACTAGATGTTGAGTAGGGTGGCAGCAGCTTTTCTATCAATATGCCTTAGGCCTGTTTAAGCCAGATCATCTAGAGTGACAAAAGGAGAATATTTATGGTGTACTTTCCAATTAAATCCTCAGTGTCTCTGCTAAGATGGCCAGTCTTGCCCGTAGTATTTTTAATAATGTGAACAGCTGCTACCTAAGAAGCCTGATGACCAACTTATGGCCATGAAATAAGTACTATGCAGTGAATACACTTGATAAGGTTCAGATTCAAAATGATAACCTTGCCACTGAAAGGCTCTCAGGTTATTTCCATCTTTATACCTCTGTATACCTCTTTCCTAAGTTGTCTCGTGCTGTCTTTGCTCCTGCTCCCCCGTCAGGGAGCATACACTATCTTTCAGCACAAGTTGACTGATAAATGATATTCACTACCTCTGTGTCTTTCCCCTTGGGGGCAGGAGGGGAAGCAGGAGCTTTTGCTTGTGATGCTGATGTTCTGGGGCTTTCCAGCCTGCAATCTGCTTTCGCCCACTGTGTAGAAAATGCACATCTGTACAAAATGCTGCCAGGACTCTTTAGTCTGGGCTGTGGTGAGTGCGTGACTGGGGAGGCTCCTTGTTGCCCAGATGAGCATTGAATGGGCTGGTCTGTGTGTGCTGGCAGTGTGGAGCTACTGGGGCAGCTGCGGGGAGTGTTTCCTATTGCTTGGTGTGATGTAATGGTCATCTCCAGAGTGGGAACATGCTGTTTCCTGCCTTTCAGTGTTATTGCAAATGACTGTTCAGAAGAAGATCCTGTTCAGAAATGGGACAGGCAAGTAAATAAGTAGCTTAACTAACTAACTAACTAACTAACTAACTAACTAACTAACTAACTAACTAACTAAATTTATATAAAAGCACTGGCATTGTGCTTGCTGGCAGGTCAGAAAACTGCTCTATACATCTCTAACATAGCCTGTATGTGCCACATGGGCTCTTTCCAAATGCTGGAGTGTTAAATGTGCTCAGTAGTGACTCAAAAGAAAGCTATCCGTCAGGTCTATTCTCCATGGTCCTTCCCATCATTGGCCTCTGCTCAGCCTGCCAGCCCCCAAGTCAGCAGGGGAGGGACCATGCCAACAGCCTAGGGCTGCGTCTTAAATTTGACTGACTTTACTTCATAAAACATCCCAATGGCTGATGCAAATCCTAAAGCCCCAAATGTGCCTAATCCTGCTGGGCAGTGAGATGTCCTGTGAGAGCTGGTGGTTTGAAGCAAAGGGAGGTTTCCTGGATCGCACACACACATGCACACACAGAGTTGTGTCATTCCCTTGCTTTTCTCCTTTGGATGAAGCTTTATTTCAAAGCTCAGGTCATGACCTAAATTTGGCGATCTGATGTCTTGACTCTCTTTTTTGTCTTCACAAGACATGAGCTGCCTCAAAAGAGCTTTGATAAATTGCCCCAGCCAGTCCTTAGTGTTACACATCCACATCATCCTCCTACCAGCAGACAGAGGTTCCAGGAGCTGCATCCCTGGCCACCCCAGGGGAGATGGCGGCACAGTGCAGCAGGAAAGTGTATGCAGGGGCACGCTCTCCTCTGTCTTGTGCTGGCAGGACTGGGCCTCTGGCAGAACTACAAAGTTACCCTGCTTCGCTTCCCAGAGCTCACAGGGGATAAGACATCTGCCTGGAACAGGAGCCGACTGGAAAAATACTGGCCCTCCTTCCTCACTGAGAGCAGTGATCCACCTAGCTCATTGTCCAGTCTCTGCACAGCCAGCACAGGTGCAGCAGGAGGACTTGGTGAGCAGATCATGTCACTTGTGCATAGCTTTTGTTCAGCGGCCAACTCTTTGTGACTCCAGGACTGCCTGACCAAGAATCAACATAGTCATAGCTATTAGCCCCCTATGCATGTCTTTCCTTTGAATTTTCCTGGTTGCCTTTTAAACCCCTGCCAAACCCTGGTGCCCACAGCATCCCCTGACATGGAGTTCCCCTGCTTCAACATCAATGGATGTCTGCATGCCCTGAATTGCCCCAAGTGTGTTAGTGCTACATGCATCCTCTGGAGAAGGACACAAGCATCCAAAATAACGATACAGAGGAGACAGGGAAGACAATCTCCTACCCAAGTCAGCTGATGCCAAACAAAACACCTTGCTACTGTGCACCTGCAGGAGAACCTACAGATAGATTCTGGGTACAGAGGAGTTGCATAACACAAGAGCAGAAAGTGGGACAGTCCTTGGGCTGCATTTCTGTTCAGAACAGGTGAAGGCATCTCAGCCTTGGGAGCTCTAGGAGGTGTCTGATCATGTCAGGAGTGACTTGGCTCACTTTATGCCATGTATCATGAAGTTTGCTTTCCCAAAAATAAAAAAGGAAAAAAAAAAGGAGAGAATAATGAGAATATTGGTTGCAAGAATCCACTCTGAGTTGATGAGTGTCCCTTTGATGTTGGCATGTCCTTTGCTACTTCCATACCATGCTGCAGCCAGTGCCACATGTCGCATCCCAACAAAAGAAGGGTCTTCTTCCCAGAGGGGCTTGCTTTGCCACTCCAGCCCTGCTTTGTTTCCTTTTGTGCTTGCCACAAGCTTACCACCGCTTGCTCCTCATGCTGAGTGACAGACAGCACTGATGGCAGCAGCTTCTGTGGCTGCGGGACACGCCTGGCGTGGCATTTGGCCATGGAGAGTTTTGCAAGGCAGCAGACGACCGAGGGCATGGGATCTGCTGAGCAGAGATACTGCATTTTGGAAGCCACAGCCCTGTCTTACAATGAGGATGATAGAAAATGAACTGAGAAAAGGCATGCTATGGCCACGGGGGCTGTTTTGTGTAAGGACAAGGAGAGGGGACTCAAAACCAGGAGAATTATATTCCTTCCGTCATTTTATTCCTGGGCTCAGCTGTGCCACCGACTCACCACGTGTCCTTGGCTGAGCTGCCTGACCCTTCGTGCCCCATTCTCCTTGCCCATATTGGTCTGTCCTCTGGCAGGCGTTGTGCATGCAGGCATGGACTGAACTGGCTCAGTGGCCTCAATTCATCCCTGTCTTTTTCTCTCCTGCTGCGGTGCTGACAACTCATATATTCCCAGCACTGTTCTGTGGTTTCTCTCTGGCTTTGGGAGCTCATGTGCCAAATACTGCTGATCAGCCTGCTGACCAGCTGCATCTGGTGTATCCAAAGCCAGCCAGAGGCTGTGAAGCATATGCCCCTCTGTGATGGCTGCCTGTCGCTTTTTGCAGTACACAGGTTGGGCTGGTGATGCAGGGGCAGGGCAGAGGCTCGCTCCATGTTCACATCCCGCATCACATCCTGTGCCCAGTGAGCAGAATGACTCTGATGTGGGGATCTGCCCATAAATGGAGGGGTTTACACTGCTCTCTGTCTACCCCAGAACAGCAAAGACTCCCTAAAATGGGAGGGTATAGGTAGAACCTCCTTTGCAGACTTCTGGTTTGTTCTGAATGCAGTGTGGCAAACTGGGGAATTGGTCTGGGGAGGTTGATATTGAGCTGGGCCCACTCATGTCAGATTACAAAGCTAGAGTTAAGCTAAGACCTTCTGTGCCTTCTTTCTTTGCTTTTTGACTCTGTGTTGATCTAAACCATGTAGCAAACAGCAGGAGAAATTTCTGTACCTGTCCTGAAGCCCACAGTGATGGTCATGATGTTTTGATGATCATACACTGGGCAGAGTGCGCTGGGGCAAAGGGTTGGCATCCTGACCTGTTTTCCTAGCCTGAGCTGGTGGTAATTAAGCAATAGGTCATAGAATCATAGAATCAACTGGATTGGAAGAGACCTCTGAGATCATCAAGTCCAACCCTTGATCCAACCCCACTGTGATTACTAGATCATGGCACTCAGT